>CM038226.1:26550535-27202117 GCA_021442155.1 Cymbidium sinense | reverse complement strand
GATCATTTTAAATGAATCAAAATTCTTTAAGAGATTTTATTTTTGAATTTCATTTGACTTAGAAAATATGAGAAGGGTTTGTTAGTCCTAGCCCATTTCCCATGTGTGAATTGGTTTAGTTTAATTTTAGAATAATTAGGTTGATTTTATGTTTTGAATAAGTTAAGGTATAAATTAAATGGATTAATTATCCCTTACCTATATCACTTTAAGTTAATTAATTAATTAATTAATAATAAGCCAATATGATATGCAACCACATAAAAAATAAATTTGCAATTCTCCTAAGAAATGAAAGGGGCCTAATGCATTTTGCTTATGATTAATAGTTAATTAAACTTAAGGGATCTCACTTAACCACTCTTATGATTTTCTCACACATGTGAGCCAATCATAATTTCATTATCTCTCACCTTGGGTTATTGAACTCCCAAGGAGCTACCCAAGACCAATTAAAGGTTATTTAGGTTGGGTGAATTGATTTTTAATTTTTATTTCATTAGGCCATTAAAGAATTGATTAAATGCTTTAGTTTGCTTTGATTTAAATGATAAAATTAACTTAGGGGAAAGGATCAAGGGCAAGGCATCAAACCTAATCCCTAAATCATTCAATCATTCCACTAGGTTTTTAATTCCTTCATTTTGAAGATCTAACCACTTGATTAATCTAATCATTCCATTAACCCATTAATTAATTTAATTTTTAAAGGTAAAGGATACTTAGGAAATAAATTAGAAAAAAATGTCCCCAATCATATTCCCTAGGTGATCTTGCTGTTTAACATGGATAATTATGTTCAAGTGATTAATCAAGCTACTGTTCATCCTTTAATTACAATTAATTTGATTAAAAGAGTGATTAGGGCTTACTCAAATGATTTTTCTAATTAAGCAATCAATAAAATCCTAGAAAAAAAGGGGAGGTAGAAGTCATCTCCCTAAACATCCACAAAAAATTTGAGATTAATTGAGTACTCAATTAAGGTATAATTAGGCTAATTAGATTTTTGATAAAGCCTTAATTAAGCCAAGGTTACTATTCAAAATCAATTAATTATAATTTTTCTAGATTCTCCTCTAAAATATCTTCAAAATGAGCATGGGTTTGCATTTTTTTGGATTTGTCTATAATTAGTTATGATTTTAGAAAGTTTTATCATTAAAATTGGATTAATTAAGCCTAATTAAACTCTAATCCTCCCATGGCGGGTGGCGGTCGACATGCGCTTTCCATCTGGTATGATGGGATAGGTTATTTAAGTTGTCACATTCATTGGCTGAGTTAGGCGGCGTCTTCTTTTGAGCGTCGATCTAAGATCAGGCGATTAATCTCATAGTTAAGGAAGAAATCAGAGGGATCTAAAGCATGATTTGATCAAGATTGTCCGATCCAATCATGGGGATGGACGGTCTGTGATCTGTCTCCTCTCGAGTGGTGAGAGAGGAATGCTGCCCGTCGATCGTCGCTCGATCCAAGCTTTCCTTAGCTCAAATGGAGCTCAAATTCACCCCACACCTTTGGGGAAGCACAATAAATACATCTAATAGTGGAGATCACATGAGGTAATAATTTTCTTCATAAAGGACTAATCAAAATTTACTCTAAGGTCAGTTTTAATGGCATACCTCATCGGAGGCTATCATCGGTGCTTCCAATGATGGAGGTAGCTTCGTCTAGTAGAGATGAAGCCCTGTTGAAGAAATTTGATCTTGATTTGAAGTTGTTTGCTTAGTTGACCAAGCTCCTCTTCAATGGCAATCGGTCTTGATTGAACTCCTAGCTCTGGTCGTGGGGAAGCTTGGGATTCGATTCATTTTGACTCACTTTGGTCCAAGGATGGTGTGTGCAAGATTAATTTCACTTTGATTAAGAATTGAGTGAATTGAGTTTTGAAATCACCTCCCCTATTTTGGATTTGAGTAAAACTGAGAGTAGGGAAGAAAAGGTGCTCGGGAATGGCTGGGGAAGCTCTGGGATGCTTGGCCTCCCCCTCCTTGGATCAAATGGTGGATGGTTGATTTACCATTTTGGCTCAATGGCTTAGATTTACTGATTGGTTTGAGCTAAAAAACATCCCACATAGGTTGTTTTGGGTGGAGGAGTAAGGGAGACTGGCTGCCCATGTGATTGGCGAGTAAATTTGGTGAGTCAAGTGTCAAATGGTGATTGGGGAGGTCAGTTTGGCCTTGCCTTGGGTCATGCTGACCCAAGCTCATTAGGTCATGTTCACCACCCTCCTTGGAGCCCATGTGGACCAATAGATAGGTGTCAAGTGGCCTTAGGAAAGAAATGGCCAAATTTTAAGTGAATTTGGTCATGGGATACCCTTTAACCTAAGAGCAAAGTGGTCATTTGGCTATGATTTTTTTGGTCAGATTTGAAATGGTTTAAAAGTGGGTTGAGCCAAATTTCAAGTGATTTGGAGTTCATTTGATTTGATTTGTCTTAATTTGACCCATTTAGATCAGGTTGGGTCAAATTAGGTTAGGTTGACCAATTGGACAAATTGGGTTAAACCATGGGTTAGGTCAAGTTCAAATGATCATTTGGAGCCTATGGGTATTATTGGTTTGGTTTAATTTGGTTTATATTTGATTTTGGTTCATTTAGGTTCCTTTGGGTCAAATGGGTCAGGTTGACCAATTTGACCCATTTGACCTAATTGAGTTAGGTCATGGGTTGGTTTAGGCTTGGTTGATCATTTAAAATGTATTGTAAGCTTTGGTTTCAATCAATTTTGATTTGATTTGATTTCAAGTTGAGTTGACCTTTTGGGTCAAGTTGGGTTCATGTTCAATTAGGCTAGGTTGGGTCTAATTGGTCAAATTGAAGCTTTGGTTAAGTTCAACAATCAATTTGGAATGAATTTGGCCCATTGGTTGCAATCAATTTGGCTTAGATGAAGATTTGACTCATTTTGAAATTTTAGGTCAATTTGTGTCAACTTAGGTCAAATGACCAATTGGGCTTGGTTTGGCTCAATTGGTGGTTCGATGTTCAATCATTGATTATGAATTGGTTTGAGTCAATGGTTTTGATCAATTTGGCATATGGTAGATTTTGGCTAGTTTAGGTTTCTTTTGGGTTAAATGTTGATTTAGTCAAAGGCTAGGTTTGACTTGGTTTGACCTAATGTGATTGATCATTCTAGGATGATTGTTGGTCACAATATGAGGCTTGGATGGGCTTAGTTCAATCTAATTTGGGTTGGATAAGAACTTGGCTCAAAAAGGTCTTTTAGGTCACTTTAGGTCAAGTGAGCCTAAATGGGTCAATTGACTTGATCAAGGCTTGATTTAAGTTTGGTTGAACTCACACATGGACTTATGATGGAAATATAAATCCAATTGCAAGTGGTTTGGAGTCAAATGAAGTTTTGCTTCATTTGCCAATTTCAAGTCAAAAGGATGAACATGGGTTTGACTTGGGTTAATTTAATTTTGGCTTGGTGATTGTAGTTTATGTTTATATTTAGGCATGTGATTGAAGGAGTGATTGTTTGAAGAGAAAATCCAAGGGTTTGGATTGATTTGAGAATGATTTGGCTAAATCCAAGAAATTAGCTTAAAGGATGTATATTGGGTTTGGATTTGAGTTTTAAATTTATATTGATTTGATTTTGGCCATTTGAATTTATATTTCATTTATATTTGTGGATATAAATGAGAATATAAATGATCCAAGGGAGAATCATGTGAATTAGAAGTGATTTGAATGTGAATTTGGCTAAGGTAGGTCAAATGTTTGGAAAAGGGGTTTTGATTTGATTTGATTTATATTCATTTGATTTGGATACATATTTCATTTATAGTTGTGAATATAAATGATGGAATAAGTGATTTGTAAAGAAATCACTTGGCTTTGGATTGATTATAAGGGTTTGGCTAAGCTTATGGATATGATTCATAAGGCTTAGGAAGGTTTTGATTTGGAATTGATCATGGATTTGAATCATCTAGGTTGGATTTGGAATTGATTTTGGTTTTGAATCATTTAATTGAATTTGGAGTTGATTGGATTTGAAAACTCAATTGAGTTGGGATTTATTTGAGATTTGAGAAAATCAATTGAGTTGGAATTGATTTAAGACTTGATTTGGATTGGTTTGAAGGAGTGTACATGGGCTAGCTTTGAACTATAGGGTAAGTGGTTGCCTTAAATACCTAATGCATAGCCTAATCCTATGATAAACCCTTATAAGTCTCTAGGGTTAGGCTAAGTGTTCACCTAATCACTAGAAGTGTCTCAAGACTAAGAAACTCTTAGTGTCTAGAGGAGTCCTATGTCTAAGATGGAGAAGTTGAGAACTCACTCCAAAAGTGAGGTCAACATAGCAAAAATCCCCTTTAAAAAAAATCAAACTCAATTGATTTTCTTATAAATAAAATATTCTATCAATTATCTTCCTAAATATAAATGAGATCTATATTCAAATGATCAAAACTAAATCAAACTAAATCAAGTCAAACTAAGATCCTTCCTAAGCCACATGGACCTACCACCATGAGCTTAACCAAATCTTAACCAAAATCAACCCAAACTCAATTGATTTTCTTATAAATCAATTATATATCCAATAATCTTCACAAATATAAATGAAACCCACATTCCAATGACCAAAATTAAATTAAACTAAAGCAAATTCTCCTCTAAGCACTTTAACCTCCATGAGCTTAGCCAAATTTGCATTCAAATCACTCCAAACTCAAGTGATTTTCTCATAAGTTGATTATATATTCAATTATCTTCCTAAATATAAATGAAATATAAATTCAAATAGCCAAAACCAAATCCAAAATCAAATCAACACTCAATTCAGGTCCTTTAAGCCAATTCCTTGGACTTAAGCAAAACCCACATAAATCAAGCCAAAATTAATGGATTTTCTGAATCAATCATTCCTTCATCTATCCAAATATAAACAAAACCTACATTCCTCTAGCCTAATTAAAATCAAACTAAGTCAACTTGGTCATTTGACCAAGTCAACTCTTAGCCCATATGAAACCCAAATTAGCCAAAACTCATCATATCCAAATCAATTGAAACCATTAATTCACACCAACCCATAATCAATGATTGAACATGACCATTCATTGAGCCAAACCAAACCTAATTTTGACCTAAGTTGATCCAAATTAGCCTAAAAGGCAAAAATGGATCAAATCATGATCCAACCCAAATTGATTGCAACCAATTACTCAAGTTCATTCCAAATTGATTATTGAACTTGATTAAAGCCATAATTGAGCCCAATTTGGCCAATTAAACCCAATTGACCAACTTAGCCCAAATTGACCTAAATGGTCAAATTGGCCAAAATCCAAATTAAATCCAAATTGATTCAAACCAAAGCCTACAATCATTTTCAATTAACCAATTGAACTTGAACCAACACCCAACCTAAGCCAATTTGGTCAAATCGTCAACTTGCCCATTTGACCCATTTGATTCCAATTGAGCCTATTGACCTCATTTTTAGGATGAGCTCTCAACCTCTCCATCTTAGACATAGGACTCCTCTTAGACACTAAGAGTTTCCTTAGTTTTAATACACTTCTAGTGATTAGGTGAACACTTAACCAAACCCTATAGACTTAGAAGAGTTAGCCATAGAATAGGTCATGCCTTAGGGGTGTTAGGAAAATTTGCCTACCCTATAGCTTGAACCAAATCCTTACTTCCTTCTTTCAAGTCAAACTCCAAATCAATTCAAAATAAACTCTAATTCAAACCAACTTCAAATCCAAATCAACTTCAAACTCAAATCAATTCCAACCTAATTGATTTTCTCAAATCTAAATCAACTCAATTCCAACTTAATTGATTTTTCAAATCCAAATCAACTTCAAACTCAAACCAATTCCAAATCAAAACTCAAATAAATTCCAACTTAATTGATTTTCTCAAACCTTAAATCAATTCCAATGGATTTTCCCAAATCATGAATCAATTCCAAATGATTGAAACCATGATTGAATTCAAATTCAAAATCCTTCTAAGTCACTTTGATTCCATCTTATGGACTTAGCTCAAATCAAATTCAAAAGATTTTCTCATAACCCATTTATATTCTCATTTATTCACAAATATAAATATAATATAAATTCAAATACCAAGATCAATTCAAAACTCAAATCCAAATTCAACCAAAATTCAACTAAGCCTTTTCAAGTCAAATTCTTGAACTTAGCCTCAAATCAAATCAAATCAATCAATCCCTTGATTTTCCTTCATGATTCAATCAATCTTCAATCATGAAACCAAATATAATCATAAACTTTAATCATCAATCAAAACTAAATTCAAAATCAAACCCAAATCAAACTCATGTTCACCCTTTTAACTTGAAATTGTCAAGTGAATCAAAACCCATTTGACTCCAAATCACTTATAAATGGATTTATATTTAAATCATAAGTCCATATGTGAGCTCAACCAAACTTGATTCAAGCCTTGATCAAGTCAATTGACCACTTAGGCTCACTTGACCCAAAGTGACCTAAAGTACCCATTTTGAGCCAAATTCTAATCCTACCCAAATTGAATTGAACTAAGCAAACCTAAGCCTCACATTGTGAGCAACAATCATCATGAGATGATCAATCACTCAAATTGGGTCAAACCAAGTCAAACCTAAGGGTTGACCAAGTCAACACTTAGCTAAAATGAAACCTAAACTAGCCAAAATCCATCATAGGATAAATTGATTGAAACCATTGATCTAGACCCATTCTAAATCAATGTTTGAACTTGATCAAGTCATCATTTGAACCTAACCTAGCCCAGTTGGCCACTTGACCCAAGTTGACCTAAAAAGTCAAAATGTGTCAAATATTGATCTAGGCCAAATTGATTGAAACCATTGATCTAGACCCATTCTAAATCAATGTTAGAACTTGACCGAGTCATCATTTGAGCCTAACCTAGCCCAATTGGCTACTTGATCCAAGTTGACCCAATTTGACCTAAAGAGTCAAAATGTGTCAAATCTTGATCTAAGCCAAATTGATTGAAACCAATGGGTCAAGTTCATTCTAAATCACTTGTTGAACTTGACCAAAGCCTCAATTGGCCAACTAGACCCAACCTAGCCCAATTGACCATGAACCTAACTTGACCTAAAAGGTCAAATCAAGCTGAAATCAAATCAAACCAAAATTGACTGAAACCAAAGCTTGAAAAACATTTCAAATGACCAATGAAACCTAAATCAACCCATTACTAACCCAATTAGGTCAAATGGGTCAAATTGGTCAACTTGACCCATTTGACCTAAATGAATTTAAATGAACCAAAACCAAATACAAATCAAATTAAACCAAACAAATGATACTAAAAAATTTCAAATGGTCATATGAACTTGACCCAACCCTTGGTTTGATCTAATTTGACTAATTGTTGACCCAAGTTGACCCATTTTGACCTAAATGGGTCAACATGAGCCAAATATCATCAAATCAACTCTAAATTCCTTGAAATTTGGACCAACCAAAATTTCACACTATTCTAAATCTGTCCCAAGTAAAATCAAAGTCAAATGATCATTTTAAGGAATATTTTCATGGCCACTTGGCACCCTCTTAGTGGACCAAGTGGACACTAATGAGTGTGGTGCACATGACCCAATGGGTTTGGGTGTCAGCCAAACCCAACCCAAGGCCAAAACTGACCACCCAAAAGAAAATTCTCCATATGGAATCACTTCCACTCTCATTTCGAGCACATGAAAGCTTCATCACTCCACTCCCTCTGCCCTCATGTGAAGCTAAAATGGCCTAACCAACTCACTCATGGGATCAATTTGATCAAAATGGCAAAACACCTCTTGGCCATCCTATCCTTGTGGGGAGATATAGTCCCCTAATTTGACATGAATCAGATCATTCTGATTGAGCCTAGGAACTCAGGCTTCTCCAAGTTCCTCCAAGATTCCTCAAGCATTTTCCATTTCTCTATTCTCGATTTCTTTAAGTAGGGAGGTAGGATGAAATTCCACTTAGCCAATTCACCAAATTCAAATTCCCTTCAAGCACCATCAGAGGGCTCAGCTCACCTAAATCAAATTCAAGTAATCAAGCCACGAGAAGAGGGGTCTAGATCAAAGTTGCAAGCCTAGGAGGAGGAGTTTGGCCAATTGGAAGATCTACTCAACCTCAAGCCCTCAAAACTTCAACAGGGCTTCATCTCCACTAGACGAAGCTACATCGACGGTTAGGAGCGCTGGTGATAGCCTCCGGTGAAGTACTATTCAAAACTGAGCTTGCATTGAATTTTCTTTGGTCCTTTTTGAAGGGAATTATAAGCCCAAGTGATTTCCATTGTTAGATCTTCATCTCCTTGCTTGTTGATGGTGTGTGATCAATCCTAGCTCAATCCAAGCTTGATGAGCTCGGATCAAGCCTTAAGGGATGGATGATCGTCATCTCCCACAGGAAAGCGCAGGGATGAATCATGGACCATCCACCCTGCATGTTTTGGATGGATGGCCCTGATTAAAACACGTGAGGTCTTGTGATTAATCCTATTAGAACCATGTGTTTAATCATGACCATCTGATCTTTGATTGGACGGTCCAGGGAGAACCATATAGCACCACCGGCTGACATGACATAGGATGTGATAAGTTAAGTGATGAATCCCATGCGATGTGCGCGCATCGTGGTCTACATGTGGTGATGGGATAAGTTATATAATTAGGGATTATTTAATTATCCTTAATCACTCAAATTTCAAAAATACATAACTAATTGTAAAAAATTAGAAAAATACAATCTCAAATGTATTTTGAAGATATTTTAAAGGGGAATAATATAAAATTATGTTTAATTGATTTTGAATAGTAAGTTCCATGCAATTTAGGTTTTATTGGGAATGTAATTATGTTAATTACTCCCTAATTATTCCATTGGTTAATTCCAAACTTCTCAAGTATGTTTAGTGGGATGACTTCTACCTCCCCTAATTTTCTTGGAATTTATTAATAGTTTAATTAGAAATTATTTGATTCATCTCTAATCACTACTTTAATCAAATAATTGATTAATTAACCTAGTAAATGATGATAAATTCATTAATTAAATTTGTTAATCATCTTAGAATAGTGGATAGACTTAGGGAATGAGATTAGGATGCCTTTTCTAAATCTTTTCCCATAAGTCTATTTCATTTGAATGAGAACATAATTAATTTATAAATTGATTAATGATTTAATCATTTCATTAAATAGCTTAATTAACCAAACTCAAAATCAAAAATTAATCTAGAACCTTGATCATTTAATCAATTCTTCCTTGGGTAGATACTTAGGTGTTCAATAATCTAAGTAGCTTAAGGAAATCATATCTAACCCATATGTGTGGGAAGGGTTATGAAAGTACTTAAATTAAACCCTTTAGCTTAATAAATCATTAATTATGAGCCAAATGCATTTGGCCCCTTTCTTTCTTAGGTGCATTGCTGATTTAAATTTCTTGTGATTTTATGTCATACATTGGCTCATAATTATTTGGTTAAATATGTTAAAGTGGTGTAGGTAAGGGGTAATTAATGGACTTAATTTACACCTTAACCTAAACAAAATATAAAATCAATCTAATGGTTCTAAAATTAAACTACAACAATTTACACATGTGGGAGATGGGTTAGGACCAACAAACCTTCTCATATTTTATAAATTCAAATCAAACTCAAAACCAAACTAAAAATTTCTTTAAATAACTTTGATTCACTTTAAATAATCTTATTTCATAAGATTGCCTTTAGGAATTAATTAGGATGAATGAATTTACATACTTTCATCACTTTATTTCTTTCCTAGTATGCTAAATATGTATGTCATATGAAAATCATGCATTCATGTCTTTTGAAAAATCAAATTAAAATGAAATATTTCCTTTATGTCAAATTGCATGTTTTTGGATAAAGTAAGAATATGAATGGCTATTATCACTACTAAATCCAAAATTATTTTCAAAAACTATAAATTAAAGATGACAAATGAAAGGCATGTTACTTATAATTATTTATGAGCTTGCATGTGAGTATAATATAAGATGTACATTATGTGACTTTCCTTCTCTTCTCTTTCAACATAGTTTTGAATAGGATTTGCAAAGTGTATAATTCATTTGAAAAGAGCACAACACTTGCTTAAATACATTTCTATTCATTCCTATGTTATCATTTGAGAAGGATCTTCATATTTGCACATGTAAATTAAAATAACAAATCAAACAAACATAAACTTTTTGCATGACTCTTTTCCTTTCATTTCTTTTATACATGCACATGTATTTAAGAAAAGTGGTATATTAGTCTGGACATCCCGGGGTTATGAGGCTTTAATTAGCCCTAAGTAGGTCTTGTACCTTACACCCCTGGTGTAGAAAATAATGGTGTCGTACTCACTTATGTCTTTCATACATGTAAATGTGCACTTGAATAATGGATAAAAGAATCTCTCTTTTCTACTTAACAAAAATCATGCATACATGAAACATTCCATATTATCCTTAGGCAATATATCTTAGCATTCATCATTAAGGTGTGCTAACACTTCCATTTGCATGTATAACTATGCTTAGGATTCATCCATATGCATGTTACATATGTTGGAAAGAAATAAAGTGTTGTGTGTTTTGTGATAGTAATTCACTTTACTTAATCCTAAAATGGCTTTCTTTTTGATTAGGTTTGTTTAGGGAAAATCTAAACTTAGGATTAATTAAAACACATAATAAAACATTCACTAAAACATAAATTAGTAATGAATCTCCCTTTGAAATTACTTAAGGTAGGGAGGAAAGAGGAGTCCTCTTCTCTTTTCCTCTCTTTACAACACTTAGTAATTAATTGTAGGTTCATTCAAACCAAATCAAATCATGAAATAAAACTTAACCAAATCAACTAAATCACTTAAATAAAACTACCCTATAAGTTGAATCCTTAATACTTAGAAAATTCTAATCTTAAAGCCTAACTAAGACATACCACACAAGCCTTAAATGACACACGCATTAGGCTAAGTCACCATTTCTAGTCCTATGTTATGACGGTGCATGGTTTGATATTTTCTTTTATTTTATGATGTGATATTTTAGTCTGGATGTTAGGGTGTATGTGTGTAGACTGAATGGTAGGATGATCTTAGTCTGATCATTATCTTCTACAAGAGATTGTGCTTAAGGCATATAATAAAAATATAAATACTTTTTTACTTTGTAGGTTGCTTATACCCCTAAGCATAATCCAAAATAGGCCAGATAAACTAGGTTACCCATGTGTGGGGTGCTAAGTCCAATTTATTCATATACATGCTTGGGATTATGTGGTTTGTTTAGCTAATATCTATTTTGCAAGTTTTAGTTAGATTTACTTTTTTTATTTTCATGTAATTTTGCAAATAGAATTTGGAATGAATGTTATGGGGGATTAGGATGAATATTAGTCATAAGATTATATCTTATGTACCATGCAAAGCCTTTGGAGCATCCATATTCTAACCAACCAAAAGAAAGAAGAAAGAAGAAAGAAGAAATGAAGAATGAAGAATGAAGAATGAAGACCCCCATAACATGAATTCCTTTTTGTTTGTAATCAATTCAATTGTATTCTGGGTTGTATAAGGGTAGAGCTCAGCTACCCAATTTCTTTTCAAGTTTGTACGATGGAGCCCGCCACAAAAGGCTCTTATTCTTTTGTGTTAGCTTTATAAATTATTTGATGTTTGTTTAGCTTGTGCATTAAGATGACATGTTTTCCTAATTTTTCCTTGCTTTGATGTATGGCCTGGATGATGATTAGGCTCTTAGAAAAATAAATTTTTTATCCAACTAATCAATTCAAATTTAAAATAAATAACTCATAACCTCACTTAATGCCTAGGTTATAAAATAAGATAAAAGATTTAGCAACCCCTTAGCTGGATATTATATGTTTTCACATCATGCATAAAAAGCATCTTGTCTCACTCTTGTTATGGAGGGCTTCCACCTTTGTTAGAGAACTTGGCTTGACCTTTGAGAGTCATGGTGGAAATGCACCTCCTTTCTTGCTAATTTTGGCCCATAATCCAATTTCTCATGCATTAGGCATATGAATCCTAAATCCTATGACAAATTGATTGTCCAAAATGAAAATAAAATATAACAAAAATTTAAGTCATTAATCATGCCCTACATGATCTAGTCTCTTAGGGAGTATGTTTAAGGACTTAGTCTCTTTCAAAATAAACAACAACCTAGCTATCTTGCAAAAGTATATGACTTACCTACATGTATTTAAAATCGTAGGAGGAGTTAGTTGGCGGCCACCCTTAGGCGGTTGTAAGTCCAACAGTTGGGTGGTTTATCCTTCCTTGTGGAGGTAAACCAAATGACCATTTTCACCTTAGATTTAGGTCTTGCTTCGGCCCTCACCAAGGCTCCCTAGATTTAGGTTCAGAGGTTGCTACTTCCCTTTGCGGGCTCCTAGCATAAATCCTTACCTCTTAGGCATTTTCATGATCTTTTATCATGGAATTGTAAGTCCTAGATTTCTAATAAAAATTTAATTCAAACAAATAAATCCCCTCAATTTCAAAATATAAAGCTCAACCATAGGATAGTTTGGGATGCTTACTAGGCTTCATAGTATCATAAGCATCCCCTACTTATCTTCCTTTGATTTTGATAATAACTCCCTCCTCTTGCTCAATCCCATTTGATCTTCTAAAAATAAACTAATTGATTGATAGTCCTATCTTTGAACTCTTTGGAGATAATGATCATTTACCTTAATCGAGAGTATTCCTAAGGAATCTCATTCCTTAGGATGTAATTAACTATGGGGGCTTGTCTCCATAGGGAACTTAACGAACCCAATTTAAAATAAATCCTGCTTTACTTTTTCATGTAAAGTAGGGGAAGAATCTCTAGTACATTCTGAAGACCCATAGTACTTAGGAGTCTTTATTAAGGTGATTTGGTCCATTTGTAGGATGGTGACTTCTATCTCTCGAGATAGTACATCATTTCCCAATATCGTACCCGATCACCCTAATAAGAACATTTGTGAATCTACGTGGTGTCCAACACAAGAAGTGTTTGAGAATATTTTTGGTTCTTTATTTATTTCTTTTCTCTCTTCTTTAGGAAAGATTAGATGAAGAATTTTGAAAATAAATTTTCACCACAGATTTTTCTGGAGACTCCGCTGGGGAAGGTTCCTCTCTCCATCTTTGATAAATGATCATTGTCTCCAAGTATCGATAGTAGGTTTGTTCATTATATGAATCCAAGACTATCTTTCTCTTATGTTGGCACCTAGTTTATTTCACCCTTAAGCTAAGCTAGCCAACATCTTTAAGTTTTAGGACCTCACTCCGTGTGGGTCTTAAAACCCCTGTTAGGTTCCCCAATAGGGAAAATAAAAATTTAATAAAAAGAAATAACTAAATACTTCCTTCTTTCCATTCTTTATGGTAAGGAAAGGCTCATTCCAAAAATAAAGAAAAATTAATCCCTTACAAAAATATCAATTTCCAAAAGCTCTTTTTCAAAATGCACATAATAAAATGTTTGCACACAAATTTTCATAAATCATCCTCATCTAACAATCTTCATGATTGTTATATGTTGGATCATTTCAAAATTAAAATCAACAATCATATTTCAAAAAGCACAAATGAACATCTTCATTCAATTTATTGAATGAAGATTTCATTTTCAAAATAAAATCCAAAATTATATTTTCAAAAAGCACAAATGGACATCTTCATCCAATTTATTGAATGAAGATTTCATTTTCAAAATAAAATTCAACAAGATCTCTTTTCAAAAATAAAATCCAAAATCATATTTTCAAAAAGCACAAATGAACAACTTCGTTCAATTCATTGAATGAAAATTTCATTTTCAAAACGAAATGAGCAATCATTTTTTCCAAAAAGAAAATCAACAAATCTCTTTCCAAAAATAAAATCAACAATCATATTTTCAAAAAAGTACAAATGAACATCTCCATTCAATTCCAACAATAAAAGCAACAATCATATTTTCAAAAAGCATAAATGAACATCTTTATTCAATTTGTTGAATGAATATTTCATTTCAAGAAAATAAAAGCAACAATCACATTTTCAAAAATCAAATCAACAAACACATTTTCAAAAATAAAATTAACGAACATCTTTTCAAAATTGAAACAACATTTGGATCTTTCATTTATCATACCCAAATTTGTTAAATGAAGATCCTCATTTTCAAAAAAAAAAAAAAAAAAAAATAACATTTGGATTTCTTTAGCATACCTAAATTTGCTAAGAATCCTCTTTTTCAAAAATCAACAAAAGCAAAACACATTTGGATTTTCTTAGCATACCTAAATTTGCTAAGAATCCTCTTTTTAAAATAATCAACAAAAATAAAACACATAGGATTTTCTTATCATACCTAAATTTGTTAAGAATTCTATTTTCAAAAATCTTAAAAAAAAACACATAGGATTTCCTTAGCACACCTAAATTTTCTAAGAATCCTCTTTTTCAAAAATCAACAAAAGCATAACACATTTGGATTTCCTTAGCATTCCTAAATTTGCTAAGAATCCTCTTTTCAAAAAAAATAAAATCAACAAAAATAAAACACATAGGATTTCCTTAGCATACCTAAATTTGCTAAGAATCCTATTTTCAAAAATCTTAAAAAAAATATGTAGGATTTCCTTAACATACCTAAATTTGCTAAGAATCCTCTTTTTAAAAAATAAACAAAACATAAAACAACTTTTGGATCTTTCATTTAGCCTACCCAAATTTGCTAAATGAAGATCTCTTTTCAAAAAAAAAAAAAAAAAACATTTGGATTTTATTAGCATACCTAAATTTGTTAAGAATCCTCTTTTCAAAAATCATCAAAAACAAAACAAATTTGGATTTCCTTTGCATACCTAAATTTTCTAAGAATCCTCTTTTCAAAAATCATAAAAAACAAAACACATTTGGATTCTTCATTTAGCATACCCAAATTTGCTAAATGAGGATTCCATTTTCAAGTTCACACATGACTCACAAAACAAGCAAGCAAAACAAGAAAATTGATTTCAAACACCTCACTTAGCATACCCAAATTTGCTAAGTGAGTAAATTCAAAATCTCAAATCAAAACAAAATCAATTGACCCTTTACTTGAACATACTTAAAAAGGGTCCTCAAACTCAAAAATGCAAAATCAAATATGAACCTATGGAAGCATCAAACTCTAAAAAACCTTTGAACCCATTTTCAACATACACAAATTTTTTGAAAATGGATTCTACATTCAAAAAAATCTCCTTTCCAATCAATTCAAAAAGATCTCTTCTAAATTAATTTGGGCACCACTTAACACTTTCAAATTGTTGAGTGTGGGTTCAAATTCTAAATCAAAAAAAAAAAAAAAATCAACAAAGTAGAAATATGATTCAGGTTTATTTTTCAACATTGCAGACTTTCAATCAGTTCTCAGTTAGTTTCAGTTTAGTCAGTTCAATTTCAAATGGAAGCACAAAAATATGTCTTTACATTTCCTTTCGGGATGGACTTGGCCTTGGATCGGGCTAGCCTCCCGCAGTCTAACTTCGCCCACCTCATCCACTTTGGTCAAGGCTTTGAGGGGGGCTAGGATCACATATGAGGGGACCACCCTCACGGTCATGAGCATGGTGATTGGCGGCGGTCATCAAGTTGAGTTACCATCGATTTAGAGACCCCTCATTGAAGAGGAAGGCTGGTGTTCCCACAGTGCGATTCGCACCAGTGCCCTTGTTCCCCTTGCTACCCAGTATGGCTAGCACCCACTCATTGGCACCTTCCAGGGGAAGGCTCCCATTCCGGATTGTCTCCCTACCTTTAGATGGGTCTAGTTCTCATACTACTGACCTACCGGGACTCAACCGAAACAAGAAGCATGATCAAGCGGTATCATGCATAGCCGTTGGAGGCTGACTCGGTCTATGGGAGTTTCTAGGATGGTTTCCCAGAACAATAAGTTCCACCCTCTCTCTGGATCTAATAGAGAGAATGTTTGGAGGATCTTAGTTTCACCTCTGTCAGCAGTATAGTTTTAGACTCTTATTAGTGAGAGGAGGAGGTCGTACGCAGACCTTCAATCAGTTTTATGCTGAGTAGGCCGAGCTTACGGATGATCAGAGTGCAGGGATCATTTTGATTTATGTTTAGTCATTCCTCATAGTGTGGATAGACATCAGGTAGGAGAGGGCCAGAGAGACCGCATATTAGTGCATATTACTAGCCAGGAGCAGTGGAGGTACAATAAGCAGTCAGCAGCCTTAACCCTTGTCAACTTTATAGATCAACACATTACCCATGCTGATCATACCAATAACATCTTACTGATGGGTACTACCCACCATAGGAGAGGAGCTCCTATTCAGAGAGAGTTGGTGGTACCTCCACCACACAGCTCTACTCGCCCACCATCTCCTCCACATGTTTCATCATCTACTATTACAGCTAAGGCCATGAAGGCTGCATTGAGGGAAAAGAGAACCCCATTGGTGATCCGACTACGGCTAAGAGATCCCAACCCATCTACACCACTTACTGAGGTGAGGTTGAGCTCTCCTACTCGACCTTCTGCCCTAGTTGTGGTGAAGAAGGAATGGTGACCTCATAAGTAGTCGTTCCATCACCACCATCACCACAACAGTGTATGGAGTTAGTAGCAGAGGGAGGAGGAGATAGTTCAATTTCCCCTATGGTTCTAGATCCTCCTAGGAGTACCACACCATCTAGATCTAGTGAAAGCCAGGAACATCTTTCTTCAAGTGATCATAGCCCTCATAGGGTTATCTCTTTAGCAACATCAGAGGTTAGATGTATATGCTCATGATAGTGATCCTACTATCGACGCTTGATATTTTGTACCTATTCAGTTGGACCGATCCCTAGATGACATTGTAACTTAGTATCTAGTGGAGAAGTAGGAGATCTTAGGATATGCTTGGTCCAATTTAGAGGATGAGAAGGTTAGTTTTAATCTTAATGAAGATGATCTGTCAGAGGATTCAAAAGGGTTACACATGGTAGACACCAGGGGTTCCCTCCTCCTTGATCAGTAGACTTTGGAAGGTGCAGTCAAGCAATAAGACATAGCCTACTCCACCCAATACCTCCTTCAACAATTAAAGCAAAAAAAATAAATAAATAGATAGGATGGGGAAGAAGCTTCAAGACTTGCTAGCAGCAGTTTTGGCACTTTAGAACCAAGCCCCGACAGTGCATCCTACTATAGTAGAGACTAGTCAGCCTGAGTTGTTGCATGTCTTGGATCCAGCCAAGAATTTACCTCAGTGGGCAGCACACTTGTATAGAAGGTAGTATAGTACCTCATAGAAGGACATCAAAATTATGATTGAGCAGCAAGTGAGAGAAGTGTTGGCTCAAGCCCAAGGAGGATCGTTGGTTCCAAAGGGTAGACCCTACCTAGAGGAATTCGATGCCATCCAATATCCTAAGGGTTTCGTGCCACCTTCTTTCAAGAGCTTTGACGGTAGCGGGAACTCAAGGCAGCATATTGCACACTTCAGAGCCAGCTATTGCAACACTGGTGGCAGTGATGCTTTACTCTTTAGACTTTTTATCACTAGCTTAGTAGGCATAGCCTTCGATTGGTACGTTGAACTTCCCAACAGTTCAGTGAAGACTTTTGCTGAGTTAGAGCAATTCTTCATTAAGAGATTTGTTGGAGCTCAGTAAAGGGTGACTGTAGGTGATTTTATCGTAGCTCAACAACACCCTGGTGAGTCCCTCATTAATTATATTCTTAGATGATGCAATTCGACTATGAAATGCGAACCACAACTATCTGAATAGCATGCCATTAAAATTTTTTTTAAGAATATTCATGGCCCGACCACCTTCATGCTCAAAAGTTTCACCATAAAAACATTTGAGAAACTAATCAACAAGGCGGCTAGCTTGCAAGGAGAAGCCAAACAGTTGCCTTTTCTAGATCAATCAATAAAACTAGAGCCATATAAAGCTTATAAGAAGAAGCCAAGGGTAGTGATAGTAGTAGACAAGGGGAAGCAGTCGGCCAGAGAGTAGTATGAGAGACCTCGTGCTTCATAGCCATCACTTCCACCTCCTCTACCACCACCGAGGCCATCCTACCTACCACCAGCCTCAGCCTTCACGCCTCATCTTAATATATCCATAGTAGTGGTACACATACCCACCGCCAGGTAGCTATGGTCCACCTACTCTTATGGATAAATTAAACAAACCATAATCATTTAAGAGGGAGGTAATCAAGAAAATCTTTAAGAATCTCTTAAAGAAACCTAATTTTCAGCTACTCAAACCTAGAAGGCCGGAAGAAATGGGCAAAAGCAATGATCCTAACTTTGCCCCTACCATCGTATACTGGGTAATGTTTTGGAGGATTGCTTTACATTCAAGGACTTGCTTGAGCATAGCTTCAAGACTGGCGCCATAGTTATCCTGAAGGAATACCTTGTGGAATAACCATCTAGTTTTATTAAGGTAATCCTTGGTGATACCTATGATTCTTCCAAAACTAAAGAAGGTTGGGATATCTATTTTTCCCGAACCTCTAAGAAGTTTGTATCCAAAATCAAGAAACTTTCCTTGCAAGTGCCTAGTGCAGCTCAAACATCCAACATCAAGGAAGGTTTGCAAGTTGTTTAGGATAACTCAGGGAAAGGGGGAGCTTAGCAGCAGTAGCCCATGCCAGGATAGCCAAGTAGTTCAACCATCGATCGAATCCAGCCTCCAGTCCATAGTAGCTATTACATCAATGACTACCTTTACTTCAACTAGCTCTTTCTATAGTAGACATCTTGTATCAGCGTTTGAGGGCATCAAATCCCTCACCTGCTTACTTTATTAGATTTCTACTATGTACCTCCTTCAAAACCCAACAAATCAAAGAATAAAGCTAGCTTGAATTATATCCGTGTCACTTCCGATGGGTTGTCTAATTCTACTCTTACTGAAAACACTTCAAGTCCAAACAACAATTATAACAACTATGATCTTTCTCTTTTTGATTCAGAGTTGGACTTTCCTTCTCTGAATACTATGGGTTCACCTCTTGAGATAGACTTGAAATCATCCGATTTCGAGGGTCCCATAGGAGAAGCTGTAGGTGAGCTTGACGAGTGGGTAAAATCTTCCACTAACCTTCCACAAGAGATCACCGAAGTCAACCTCCATAGTGGCAAGGTTCTACCTCCTAGGGAAGCACCTCAAGATAAGGGAAAATAAGTCATTGGTTCAGATGATCAAGAAGCCCTCTACAAGATGCTCCACTCTTGGATATGCTCATGGAGGATTAACTTAAGGTGGACTACAATGTCCTCTCTCACCTAAGAAAGTTACCATCTAAGTTAATCATATATGATGCCCTTATCTTATTGAAAGAGATGAGGGAATCATTAATCAAGGCTCTTCTTGATCCAAAGATATGCTTAGCTCAGCTGACCTCTATTGGAGAGGAGGCACATTATTCCAGAGAAGCCCAAAGAGTCACTTTCATAGATGAAGACCTTCTTCTGGGGAACATGGAGCACAACCGTCCCCTCTACATTACAGTGGACATGGACAGGTTCAGACTTTCCAGGGTTCTTGTCGATCCAGGTGCATCAGTAGACATTATAAGTATAAAGACCCTTGCCTATTTGAGGATTAACATCTTCACACTCCGAGAAGATCGGATGATGTTGAGAGGATTCAATGAACAAGGTGAGAGGGCTTTAGGTTCCATAGTGTTACCTTTGGAGATAGGTGAATGGAAGACTAAAGCCAAGTTCTATATCATTGATTTGAATACTTCATTCATCGCTTTGCTCGGTAGGCCTTGGATACATCAGAACTAGATGATTCCATCTTCCCTCCATCAGTGCATCAAGTTCAGGAAGGATGGGATTGAATATTATGTCAAAGGAGATGAAAAGCTATTTTCAGTCAGAGAGGTTGAGATATATGAGGATACGACCTACTATCTTCCTCAAAACATCTTTTCTCATGAACTTGGTCAAAATTCAAATTCAAATGCAAAAGAAAAAAAAAAGAAAAAGAAAAAGAGAAAGAAAAAGAAAGAAAAATGAAAATACAAGTGAATGAGAAAAGGATATCGAAGAAGAAGTAGAGCCGCATATCACATTCCACCCACAGTTCATTCCATCATATGAACATATGGATTGGATGACTCGACCTCCCCTAGGCAAAGGTAGAGGCAGACATAGAGGCAGTTCCAAAGGTAGAATACCCTATGGTTGGCCACCAGCCAATTGGGGTTATGTTCCAGTTCACAGGAGTACCTCTACTATTCATATGGACTTGTAATCCATCTTAGAGGATGAGTCTAATGTGATTAGCATACCAGCCAACCCCTCTTAGTGGGTTTCATTGGAGGGGACACTCGAGCTGGACAACAATGAAGACAAGGCCTCCAGACAAAGCACAAATGTATTCGAATCAAGTGTATGTCAAACTATCAAGCAGTAGTTAGGAACCTTAGCTCTAACCTCACATTCCTCCCAAAAAGTTGAAGCTTTTGTAGTTAAGGAAGCCTCTCAGTCTTGCAGGGATGTCAAGCTGAAGAGATTGCTATTGGGATCATCATCTATAAGTCCAGAAACTGATGTAGGACTTGAGGATAATTCAAATAAAGAATTAATGGAATTACCTTTTGATTGGTACTCGCCTTGTGTTCTTAATATTGCAAAGAAGGGTTTGATCTCTTATACATGGTCTAAGCACAGGTCAGAGTACTTCGAGAAGCTATGGAACAATAGAGGTAAGGATGCACAATCAAGATCAGGATCAGGATTTAGTATAATGGGTCTAGTTGATGAAAATGATTACTGCTTAGTTGTCACCAATCATTTGGAATCTAATAGGTTCTTTTCACACCACACTAGCTCTTATGATGATGTGTGTTTTAAAACTTCAGATGATCTAGATGATCTCCAAATCAAAGATGCACCACTAGAATTTGAAGAGGATATCCATTCACAATTGATAAGCTTAAAGAAATCAACCTCGGGACGAAAGAAAATCCATGCCGACATACATCAGTTCGTTGCTGAATGAAGAAGAAACTAATGACTTAGTTAGGCTATTGACTGAGTTTAAGGACTGCTTTGCATGGAGATATGAAGAGATGCCCAGATTATCTCCTGATGTAGCAGTACACAAACTAGCAATAGATCCTAATGCCAACCCTATCAAGCAAGCTCCTAGATGCATGCGATTAGAATTTAAACAATAGGTCATTTTTGAAGTCAAGAAACTGATCGATGCTGGTTTCATCAAGGAAGAAAAATACCCTACATGGTTAGCCAATGTATAATTAAGAAGAAGTATGGCCAAATTCACATATGCATCGATTTCAGGGACTTAAATAAGGCATGCCCTAAGAATGAGTTTTCTCTTCCTATACTAGAATTAATGGTGGACATCGCCTAATCTCATGCAGTATTCTCCTTCAGGGATGGGTCATCTGACTACAACCAAATCAAGATGGCCCATGAGGATAAAAGAAACACTATTTTTTGAACCCGATTAGAATCTATTGTGATAAGATCATGTCTTTCAGCCTTAAAAATTTTGGTGCTACATACCAATAGGCCATGAGTAAGATCTTCAATAAACTCATTCATCATCAAGTTGAGTGCTATGTTAATGATCTAGTAGTCAAGAGCAAAGAAAAGGAAGACCACCTCTTTGACTTGAGAGTAATTTTCAAAGGGTTAAGATAATATAACCTCAAAATAAATCCTCTAAAGTGTGCATTCGGAGTAGCTTCAGGGAAATTCCTTGGGTTTGTTATCCAACACCATGGAATAATAATAGATCTAGAAATGATCAAAGCTATTTTAGAAATGTCACATCCTAAAAGTTTAACTCAACTCAGATCTTTCTAAGGATGGTTGGCGTATCTAAGATGCTTTATCCCCAACCTATCGGGGAGATGTAAACCATTCTCAACACTTGTCAAAAAGGATGCCAAGTTCAAGTGGGATGACAAGTGCCATCATGCCTTTGAAGATATTAAGTAGTATTTGGTGAAGCCACTAGTTCTAGCAGCCCTTATCATAAGCTGACCACTCATCCTCTACACTGCTGCATTA
This sequence comes from Cymbidium sinense, assembly GCA_021442155.1. NCBI lineage: Eukaryota > Viridiplantae > Streptophyta > Magnoliopsida > Asparagales > Orchidaceae > Cymbidium > Cymbidium sinense. The sequence continues at coordinate 27,179,974 of CM038226.1, read as the reverse complement.
GATGACTCTCTCGATGCTTTGGCCCAAGCCAATGATGAAGGGAAGAAGAGTGCTCTCTACTACCTCAGTCATCATCTGATCTCAACTTCCCACCTATTATGAAACATTGCCTAGCTTTAATCTTTGCATCCCAAAAGCTATGACACTATATGCTCTCTCATAAGGTGAACTTGATTTACAGAAGCAATCCACTGTAGTGTCTTATGACATGGCCAACACTATCCAGACGTTTGGCATGTTGGTCCATGATTCTCTCACAATTATATATCACATTCGTACCCCTCTGTGCGGTAAAAGAATAAGCACTAGTAGATTTTCTAGCAGCACACCCACTGCCTGCTGATTCTTCGCTTAGTGACGATCTCTCTGATGAACAAATCATGAACTTAGGGGAGGTTGACAACCATCATTGGGAGATGTATTTTGATGGTGCAGTTTCCTTTCATAAAGGAGAAACACCATAATCTACTCTTCCAGGAAAGTCAGGGGTAGGAATAGTTCTCTAAACTCTAAATCATGATGTGATGAGATTCTCATACTATCTCTCTAATCCCTGCACCAACAACGAATTCAAGTATGAGGCTTTGATTGCCGGTATGGAGTTAGCCATTATAGTTTATGTCAAGAGCATCAACTTCAAAAATATAAAGCCCAACCATAGGATAGTTTGGGATGCTTACTAGGCTTCCTAGTATCATAAGCATCCCCTACTTATCGTTCTTCGGCTTTGATAATAACTTCCTCCTCTTGATTAATCCCACTTGATCTTCTAAAAATAAACCAATTGATTGATAGTCCTATCTTTGAAATCTTTTGAGACAATAATCATTTACCTTAATCGAGAGTATTCCTAAGGAATCTTATTCCTTAGGATGTAATTAACTATGGGGTCTTACCTCCATAGGAAACTTAACAAACCTGGTTTAAGATAAACCCTACATTACTTTTCCATGTAAAGTAAGAGAAGAATCTCTGGTACATTCCAAAGACTCATAGTTCTTAAGAGTCCTTATTCAGGTGATTAGGTCCATTGTAGGGTGGTTACTTCTATCTTTCGAGATAGTACATTTTTCTTCAATGTAGTACCCAATCACCCTTATAAGAATATCTATGGATCTATGTGGTGTCCAACACAAAAGCGTATATTTTTATTTTCATATATCCTCTTTTTTCAATGGGATAGAAGAAAATGGAGATATAAAATTTCACTGCAATTTCCAAAGAATTGACATGTTCGGAAGGTGAGTCCATTCCAATAAGAGTCCAAAATGGGCAGTCCTATCCTTTATTGATGCTGAACTTGTCAAGAGACTTTCTCTTAAAGGGGAGGTTGTCATTGCCAATAAGTACAGCAAGTTAGATTGGAGGCAATTATTCATAGATTATTTGAACACCGGCAAACTATCTCAAGAGAAGTCATAAGTCCATTAGGTGAAATAAAGAGCTCTCTCCTATGCTCTCGTAGATGGAACCCTGTGCCAATAGTCTTTCAATCATCAAATGTGATTTTTATTTGAATAAATAAGAAAGAATGGAGTTGTGACTGACACTGTTCAGTGCATCAATCTAATCTAAAGATGAAAGCAAAGATCAAGAGACTAGGATACTACTGGCCTTCAATGATTACAGATTACATAGATGTATCTAGAAGATGCCATCAATGTCAGGTACACGGTGTGGTCCTACATCAACCACCCAATATTCTCCATCTTACACCGACTTCATGCCCATTTGAGTGTTGGGGTACCGACAATGTGGGTCCTATCAATCCTCCTTCTTCTAAGGTTCATCAATTCATTCTAGCTACCATCGACTTCTTTTCCAAGTGGGCAAAGGCAATCTCACTCAGAGAGGTCACAGGTCAGCATGTGCTTCAATATTTTAGGAACCATATGTATATAGGTTTAGGGTGCCTTGATGAATTATATCCAATAATGGTATTGCATTCAAAAGCACCAAGATCAATAGTTTTGCTAGAAGACATGGAATAGATTGGAGATACTCCACCATCTACTACCCTATGGTGAAAATATTTCTGCCTTCATCTATCCTTTTTAAGAGGATAAATAAAAATAGAAATATACACCTTCAGTTGGGACACCATGGAGATCTATAGATATTTTTATTAGGGTGATTGGGTATGACATTGAGGAGAGATGTACTATCTTGAAAGATAGAAGTCACCACCCTCCAATGGACCTAATCATCTCAATAAGGACTCTTAAGGACAATGGGTCTGCAAATGTACCAAAGATTCTTTCCCTACTTTACATAAAAAGTAAAGTAGGGTTTATTTTAAATTGGGTTTATTAAGTTTCCTGAAAACCCCCATAACTAATTACATCCTAAGGAAGAGAATTCTTTAGGAATACTCTCGATTAAGGTAAATGATCATTATTTTCAAAGATTTCAATAGGTGGGACTATCAATCGATTAGTTTATTTTTAGAAAATCAAGTAGGATCGATCAAGAGGAGGGAGTTCTTATTGAAGCCAAATGGAGGTGAGTAGTGGATGTTTAGGATACTAGGAAGCCTAGTAAATATCCCAAACTATCCTATGGTTCGGCTTTATATTTTTGAAATTGAATTACTTATTTGAGTTGAATTTTTATTAGAAGTTTAGGCTTATAATTCCATAATATAAGGTTATAGAAATACCTAAGAGGTCAGGATTTATGCTTATGGCCCATAGATGGGAGAGGCAACCTCAGAACCTAAATCTAGGGAGCTTTTGCGACGGTCAAAAGCATGACCTAAATCTAAGGAGAAAAATGGGTATTTGGTTTACCCACACAAGAGAGGACAAACCACCCGACTGCTTGGACTTACAATCCCTTGGGGGTGGCCGCCAACTAACTCCTCATACAATTTTAAATTTATGTAGGCAAGTCATATATTTATGCAAGATAGCTAGGTTATTATTTATTTTAGAAAGAGACTAAGTCCTTAAACTCATATATATTTATGTAAGATAACTAGGTTATGTAAGGGTATGAAAAATGACCTAGATCTAATGCAAAATATATTACATTTTACTTTTATTTTTGATAATCATTTGACTCAAGCTTATATGATTCATATTCCTAATGCATGGAAAATAAGATTATGAGCCAAAATCAACGAGAAGGGGGAGGTGTGTTTCCTCATGGGATGCCCTTAACCCAAGGAAAAGTGGTCATTTGGTATTAAATTTGATTTGAGCAGATCTGAAATGGGTCAAAAGTAAGTTGGACCAAATTTCATGTCATTTGAAGTTCATTTGGTTTAATTTGGGTTAATTTGACCCATTTGGGTCAAATTTGTCAAAATGAGTTAGGTTGACCAATTGGTCAAATTAGGTCAAACCAAGAGTTGGGTCAAGTCAAATGACCATTTGAAGTATGTTGGTTCAATTGGTTTCAATCAATTTGGTTTAATTTGGATTTAATTTAGATTTTGGCCAATTTGATCCTTTAGATCAATTTGGGCTAAGTTGATCGATTTGACCTAACTGACCAAATTGGCTTGAATCATGGCTTGGTTTGGGTTTGGTTTATCATTTGGAATATATTGTGGGCTTTGATTTCAATTAATTTTGGTTTGGTTTAATTTCAAGTTGATTTGACCTTTTAAGTCAAGTTGGGTTCATGATCAATTGGGCTAGGTTGGGTCTAGTTGGCCAATTGGTCAAATTGGGTTTAATTGAGGCTTTGTTCAAGTTAAATAATCAATTTGGAGTGAACTTGAGCCATTGGTTGCAATAAATTTGGTTTAGGTTGCAATTTGGCTAGTTTGGGTTCATATGGGTTAAAGGGTTGACTTGTTGAACGGGCTAGGTTGACTTGGTTTGACCTAATTAATGATAATTGATTAACCTATGATGATCAACAAACATGACATGAAGTTTAGATTGGATTAATTCACTTTGATTTGGATTGAATTGAATTTTGGTTCATGTAGGTCAAATTGGGCACTTTGGGTCAGGTGAGCCAATTAGTTTTAGTTGGCTTGATCAAGGATTGATTCAAGTTTGGTTGAACTCACATAAGGATTTATGATTGAAATATCAATCCATTTGCAAGAGATTTTAAGTCAAATTGGTTTTGATTCATTTGATATTTTCAAGTCAAAAGGGTGAATATGAGTTTGACTTGGGTTAGCTTGATTTTGATTTGATGATTGAAATTTGTGTTTATATTTGGATTCATGATTGAAGGATTGATTGAAGCATGAAGAAAAATCAAGGGTTTGGCTTGATTTGAGTTTGATTTGGCTAAGTTCAAGAATTTAACTTGAAAGGCTTAGGTTGATTTTTTGATTAAATTTGGATTTGATTTTTTAATTGATTCTTGGATTGGTGATTGAAGTTTGTATTTATATTTGGATTCATGATTGTAGGATTGATTGAATCATGAAGAAAAAAGAAGGGTTTAATTTGATTGATTTGGCTAAGTTCAAGATTTTGACTTGAAGGCTTAGGTTGGATTTTTGATTGATTTAGGATTTGATTTTTGAAGTTAGTTTTGGATATTTGAATTTATATTTCATTTAAATTTGTGAATATAAATGAGAATATAAATGGTTATGAGAAAATTTCTTGAATTTGAATTGATTTGGATTTGATTTGAGCTATGTCCATAAGATAGAATCAAAGGGCTTAGAAATATTTTTGGAATTTGAATTTGGTTATGAATTTCAATCATGGGTTTCAATTATTTGGAATTGATTCATGATTTGAGAAAATCCATTGAAATTAGTTTAAGGTTTGATTTAGAGTTGAAGTTGATATGAGTTTGGAGTTTGTCTTGAAAATAGGAAGTGAGGATTTGTTTTAGGCTATAGGGTAGGCAAATTTTCCTAACACTCCTAAGGCATAACCTATTCCTATGGCTAAACCTTCTAAGTCTCTAGGGTTAGGTTAAGTGTTCACCTAATCACTAGAAGTATCTTAAGACTAAGGAACTCTTAATGTCTAAGAGGAGTCCTATGTCTAAGATGGAGGAGTTGAGAGCTCATTCTAAAAATGAGGTCAACAAAGGGCGCCCAATAGGTGTGGTGCGACTGACAAGGTAAACCACACGTATTGGTGTTGACCAAAATGATCAACAACACAAAATGATCATACTAACAGAAATGATCTACTCCCAACCTAAGGTGTAGAAGGAATCAAGAGCTTAGTGAAATGTGACTCTACTCATGTCCAAGACATAAGAGAGTGAGGGAGGAATCCACTAGGGATTGAGTATGTGAACCTTCCAATAAGGAAAAAGGTTCAAGTCATCCGTTGAGAGGGGAGAGGTTTGATTTGATTTAAGTCTCAGGGAGAAATTTGATTTGATTAATTAAGTTCTATTGGGGAAGAGGGTTGAATTTGTTTCAATTTTTTGTTTGTTTAATTATGTTTATTTTGACTCCATGGATAGACAAGTGACTCTCCTGGGTAGACAGTTCAAGTCCTCCACAAGGGAGGAAAAGATGTGAAATCCACTGAGGGATTAAAATTCAAAGTTCGCTGGGGAGCTAGAAAGATTTGCATCTCACTGAGGAGGAGAAATAGGTTTAATTTAGATTGATTGATTATTTTTTGTTTGTTTCAAATTTTTAATTCTAGATTTTGAAATGGATGCTATTGGTATGCGCATGGACTACACCGAGGAGGAGCCATGAAGGTCTAGACCTAACTTAGATTGACCAATCCAAAGCGTTAGTCTACTAAACACATAGTAGGACTATCTAACCAAAGGGATGCCTTCCAGTGTTTAGCAACTATACTAGGAAGAAAGCATAGTAGACTTACATCCTCCAAAGTAGGGACGGCTTTGGGTGATCCATTGGCAAGGAATAGCATCAAACCCAACCTAGATGACTATTGAGTGAATCGCTGGGGGCTTAGATCAACTCAAAGATAGTCAAGATTAATTTTATTTTAGTTTATTTTGATGGGTTCTATTAGTTTACGATGGATTGCACTGAGTAGGGGCCACAGAGGCCTAGATCTAATTCAAATTCACCAATCCAAAGGGAGTAGTCTACCAACCACAAGGTAGAACTATCCAACCAAGGGGATGCCTTTTGGCTTTCAATCGTTAAGTCATAAGAAGAAAGCATGGGGACTCACATCTTCTAGAAATAAGAAACCACTAGGGTGATTTGTTGGCAAGGCAACAGATCGTACCTAACCTAGTGCTGACTATTGAGTGAATGCCTTTGGGGGACTTAATCAGCTCAAAGATAGTCAAAGGGAGTAGCTTCTCGACTGATGGGAGAACTATCTAACCAAAGGAGTGCCTTTCGGTTTGCAATGATCAATTTAAGAGAAGAAATCTTGTGGACTCATATCTTCCACTACAAAAGATCACTAGGGTGATCGGTTGCTTTGGGCAACAAATTGAACCCAACCTAGGGCTGCCCATCGATTTGTGACAGTCATGCTAGAAATAATGCGTCATAGTCTTATATCTTCCAAAGCAAAATGAATGTTGGGGTAGCCTACTTGTGGAAAAATAGATTGAACCTGACCTAAGGGCAACTACAGTGAGTACGATAGGATTTATCTTATTGGTAGTCAAATTCTATGGGAGTTCTCGACATTGCTAAAGATAGATGCTTGAATGGGAAAAGTGGCTTTGGGGCTTGAATTCTAATCCACAAGAAATAATTTGTTTTTTTTATTTGTTTGTTTATCATGGACCCATTAGTTTTAGGGATCAAACTGAAGGAGCTTATATCACCTAGACCTATCTTAGATTCTTGAACCAAGGAGAATCGCATCATTTGAACAAATTCTTCAACCATAGGGGTGGTTACTTGGAAAAGGGAACTGTGCAATCCAAAAATAACTTGGGTAGTGTCTAAATGGAGTCATAAAGGATGTGATCCAAATAGAATGCCCACATGGAGAGGGTCCGCTAATGGCTTAATCCAAAACTTTGGAGAAGATGACATGGCTAGTCATATATCAAATAGTATTGTGCTCAAGAGAGAAAGTGTAGACTCACATTTACCAAGAGTGGTGTATTCACTTGGTAGTCCACATAGCGAACATCAACCAACTTAAGGTGCCCATCGGTTACAACAATCACTAGGAAGAAAGCACGGGGACTCACATCCTCTATAGAAAATTGATTCTTTGGGATAGCCTTTCTTTGTCTTCGTATCATCCAACCTAGGCGACTCTTGAGCAGAATCAGCGGAGGAATTATATCAACTCAAATGTAGTCAAGAGGAAAGGAGCTTCTGGGGGACTTATCCTAGACCTCAAATATACTTGGCTTAGTTAGATCATGATGATTAGTTCAAGAAGAAAGCACAAGATTCACATCTTCTTAAACAAAATCAACACAAGGTAGCTTACAAGCTGGGTAGTGACGTCTACCAAACTAACAAGGCACTCATTGGTTTGCAATGGTCAAGTTAGGAAGAAAGCGGGGACTCATATCTTCCAAAAAAATAACCACTGGGGTGACATACTCGCGAGGTAGCATGTAAACTCGACCTAGAGCAGCTAATGAGTGAGTGGCACAAGGGGCTTGCTCCCACATCAAAGTAGCCCGAAATAAAGGATATGTATTTATTTTTATACTTGTGTTAAAGGGAATAAGATGCTACTGGGGATTCTTGCACCTACCCTAAACACACTAGGGATTTTGATGAAATGGTGCCATGAATGGAAGCTATGATTACACCAAGAAAGAATGTCGCTTGGGTTCTCTTACACTTAACTTAGTTGTGCTAATCAAACTAGGATGCCTCTTGGTTCTTCCACCCATTCTAGTGGCGGCTTGGAGTGTGTTTAACATGTGAAGTTGCGATAAGATGTCTCCCGGTTCTCATACCTATCCCAAACACTTCAGGATTCGTAAGCAAGCAACAAAAGAAAAATGTTTTATGAATTGGAATTGAATTTTGAAGAGAGAATTATTTTAAACATGACCTTTATGGGTATTATTTAAATAGAGCCCATTAATTGGAAGCACGTTCTCCTCTACAACTAATCATTTGATAAGACCCTCCCTTGGTAGGCCTCTCTATGACATAGGGGCCTTCCAAGTGGGTTCAAACTTGCCTCCCAAATTTTGATGGGCAATAATTCTTAGAACCAGAACAAGTTCTCCTACTTGAAAAATTCTAGGACGGACCAGCTTGTTGTTGGCTTGGTATAACTCGAGGTTTTAGTAGGCCCATAAGCATCTCTCCTACCATAGTGGCCTAAACTACTTTCTATCCTTTGAAGCACCAAAGTATGCTTTTCAATGATTGGAAGTACAATCTTGATTTGGAAAGTTTTGAGATAGACTAATTTTGAAAGAGTTTAAACCATATATATTCAATGTTGATTAAAGTATTTCTTCTCTTAGGTTGAACCTTGGAGTCTGCATCTTTGATGTCATTTTAATTTCTTTTGGATCCATCTTTATTATCCCATGATGTTTTACTACAAGCCTTAGAGACTCCCCCAAAGTCATCCTAGTTGTATGTATTAAGGGATTCAACTTAAGTTTGTAACGTCATAACCAATTGAAGGCAACTACTCATATCGTAAAGATGGTCTTCCATTTTCCAGGTGATTAGAGAAAGGCATGACCTTATATGTGGTAAACTCTGATGGAAATGATAAGTGAAAATAACTTCTCATCCTTCCTGCATTATTCACCCATGAAATGAGGATGCAAAGAAGATTATATCTATTGTCTAATTTGAAGTAGGCAATGTGGATGCCTAACTGAAATTTTTTTGAATTTGAATTAAGGTTGAATATCCTTGATTTTTTGACTGGGAAATGATAGTATATTTCTTCTTAATAAGGTTGACTCAAACCTTGATCTTCTCTTGATGCAAATGTTGGCCTCTAAAGTTTGCAAAGTGGGAAGGGCAATAGGTTCAATTGAGTTTGTAGACTGCTTACCTTTAAAGATGTATTGGGCACTTCATTATGATCTTAAGTAAAGCAATCTTTAAACTACAAAAGTAACCTAACCAAGTCATTGATTTATCATATATGGATGTTGGGAGGGTGGGTGGACTACTTTATGTTCTGAGGTTAATCTTTAAAACTCATTAATTGAAGATTTAATTTTCTTCTCAACTTTGGGGAGTGCATCCTGAGAGTCTTCAAAATTCTTTAAGCAAAGTAGTTAGACTAGGAAAAAGATGATCTTACTCCATTTGAAGGTTTGTCTATAACTATTGAATCTTCTTTATAATACATATATGCATTTTTTGATAGAGGTTAGGAGTAACCCTTAACTTCCAATCCTATAATAATATCATTAGATAGTAGAATAGAGTCAACGTGCTCACATTCCTACTAAGTTTCTAGTCATATCATACATGAATCATCATTTTAGATCTTTTTGTTTTATTGTTATCTCCTCCAAAGACTTGTCAAAAGTAAACTCAAAACTTATTTTGTATATTCTTTTTATTTACACCTTGTACACATGATTCATCTTTTGGATTCCAAATCAATGTGCATTATTGGTGCTCTATCTTTTGTCTTTTGCTTCTTCTTTTCTTTCATTTCATTTCTTCATCTTCTCTTTTCTCTTTTATTTTTTTTTTTTTTATTTTTCTTTTTTTCTTTCTTTTGAGTCTTGGTTTGTATTGTGTTCTTTGGAGAAGATTGCTTGTCTTTCTTTCCCTGGATGTTCTATGTTGAGTTTGGAGGAGGTTGGCCTAACTAACCCAGAAGAAGAGGTTGGTTAAGCTCAAACACCTCTTCTCCTAAGAAAAGGTGAAGATGCACTCATTATTTAGATTAGTGGGCAACCTTCCAAAATAGCTTGAGATCTTCAGATTAACCTTCAGAACAGTTTGGTGTTCTTATTCTGGATTGTAAGGTGTATTTTAAGGAGGATTTATAATTTAATTATTTCCAACGACTGGTTTGCCTCTTCATATGGTGTTGATCAAAGTAGTAAGACCTTGCCACTGCAATAATTGGCTCTATGATATCTTCTAAAAGAGAGTTAGAATTGATATATACCTACTCTTTTATAGTGCCCAAAATTTCTTCAATTGGATTTGATGACTCTAACTCTTTATTGAAAGTGATACCCTGAAAGTTTTCGAATGGGAGTGTTTCTACTCGAGTTAGAATCCTTGAAGACATCAAGTCCATTAGTACCACTATTTTATGGATCACAATCATTATTGTGATTATCATTTTGAGAGTTATCTTCTTTTGGGAATTAGAATTCAAGTTATTTGAGTCATACTTATCTGGAATGGATAAGATATGCTAAAAATTATTATTAATGCTATTCTTGGCTCTTGAAGGAACTTTTATGGCCTTTCTCCTTTAATGAGGGAAACTCAAAATCAGAATGTAGGTCAAGCTGGGGAAGTGGCTTCTCACGCCGCTCCAATACGTGAGGACTGGAATCTTTGCATTATTCGAAAGAGAACCATATAGGCCTTTGCTCGAATGTTGTTGATTTAGATTATTAATTTGATTTGATTGTTGGATTGGAACCCTCATTTAACAAATTTGGGTATGCTAAATGGGGTTCTAAATATTGGAGAGATTTGGAATTTCTGGAGGAGAGACCTTGAATTTGACTTAAGTTTAGAATCCACTTTCAACAAATTTGGGTATGTTGAATGGGGTTTAAGCATTTTGGAGAGACTTTTGATGCTTCCATTAGTTCATATTTGAATTTGATTTTTGATTGTTTGGGGACCCTTCATTTAACAAATTTGAGTATGTTATAGTAAAGGGTCAATTGATTTTGTTTGGATTTGTGATTTTGGAATTTACTCACTTAGTAAATTTGGGTATGTTAAGTGAGGTGTTTGAAAATAAGTTTCTTCTTCTTTTTTTATTTGTTTGTGAATCATGTGTTAATTTGAGAATAGAATCTTCACTTAGCAAATTCGGGTATGCTAAATGAAGAATCCAAATATTTTGTTATTTTTTAAAAAGAGGGCCTTTACTTAGCAAATTTAGGTATGCTAAATAAAGGATCCTAATGTGATTGATTTTGTTCTCTTGATTGTTTTAGAAAGAGGATTTGTACTTAGCAAATTTAGGTGTGCTAAATAGGAGATCCAAGTGTGCTTTTGTTTGATTTTATTGAAAAGAGGATTCTTAGAAAATTTAGGTATGCTAAGGAAATCCAATTGTGTTTCATTTTAATTATTTTGAAGAGAGGATCTTTAGAAAATTTAGGTATGCTAAGGAAATTCAAATGTGATTTGTTTTGACTTTTGTTGATTTTGAAAAGGGATTCTTAGAAAATTTAGGTATGCTAAGGAAATCCAACTCTGTTTCATTATTTTGATTTTTGTTTGAAAAGAGGATCCTTAGCAAATTTAGGTATCTAAGAAAATCCAAATGTATTGTAATTTTGAAAAAGAGGATTTTCACTTAGCAAATTTGAGTATGCTAAATGAAAGATCCAAATGTTGTTTTAGGTTTTGAAAAGATATTTATTGATTTTATTTTGAAAATAGGATATTCACTTAACAAATTTGGGTATGCTAAATGAAGAATCCAAATGTTGTTTTAATTTTGGAAAGATGATTGTTAATTTTGATTTTTGAAAAGGTGTTTGTTGACATTATTTTTGAAAAGATGATTGTTGTTTCTTATTTTGAAATGAAATCTTCATTCAAGAATTGAGTATATTGAATGGAGATATTCTACTTTCAAAAAAATATATGATTGTTGATTTTGATTGAAAATGAAAACTTTCATTCAATAAATTTGAGCATATTGAATGGAAGTGTTCATTTGTGCTTTTGAAAATGTGATTGTTGATTTTGATTGAAAATGAAAACCTTCATTCAATAAATTTGAGTATATTGAATGAAAGTGTTCATTTGTGCTTTAGTAAAATGTGATTGTTGATTTTGATTGAAAAGGAAAACCTTCATTCAATAAATTTGAGTATATTGAATGAAAGTGTTCATTTGTGCTTTTGGAAAATTTGACTGTAGATTTTGATTTGAAAATGAAAATTTTCATTCAATAAATTTGAGTATATTGAATGAAAGTGTTCATTTTTTCTTTTGGAAAATGTGATTGTTGATTTTGATTGAAAATGAAAAACTTCATTCAATAAATTAGAGTATATTGAATGAAAGTGTTCATTTGTGCTTCTAAAAATGTGATTGTTAGTTTTGATTGAAAATGAAAACCTTTATTCAATAAATTTGAATATATTGAATGAAAGTGTTCATTTGTGCTTTTGGAAAATTTGATTGTTCATTTTGATTGAAAATGAAAACCTTCATTCATTAAATTTGAGTATATTTAATGAAAGTGTTCATTTGTGCTTTTGGAAAATTTGATTGTTGTTTTGGATTGAAAATGAAAACCTTCATTCAATAAATTTGAGTATATTGAATGAAAGTGTTCATTTATGCTTTTGGAATGTGACTGTTGATTTTGATTGAAAATAAAAACCTTCATTCAATAAATTTGAGTATATTGAATAGAAGTGTTCATTTGTGCTTTTGGAAAATTTGACTTTTGATTTTTGATTGAAAAATGAAAACTTTCATTTAATAAACTTGAGTATATTGAATGGAAAGTCTTTGTGCTTTTATGATTGTTGATTTTATTTTTGGAAAGTGAAGTCCTCATTTAATAAATTGAATAAGGAAGTTCACTTGTGCTTTTTGAAAAGAATGAGTTTGGATTTTATTTTTTTTAAAAAAGATCCTACATATAATAATCATGAAGATTATTAGATGAGGTTAGTTTACAAAATTTTTGTGAAAATATTTTATTATGTGCATTTTGAAAAAGTGCTTTTTGGAAATTGATATTTTCATAAAGGATTGATTCTTCTTTATTTTTGGGATGAACCTTACCTTACCATAGAAATGGTAAGAAGGAAGTCTTTAGTTATTTCCCTTTTATTAAATTTTTGTTTTCACCTATTGGGAAACACAACAGGGGTTTTAAGACCTATATGGAATAAGGTCCTAAAACCTAATGGGTGTTGGCTAATTTAGTTTAAGGATGAAATAAACTAAGTGCAAATAGAAGGAAAGATAGTCTCAGACTTATACAAAGTACAAATCCACTATCGATACTTAGAGATAATGATCATTTACCAAGGATGGAGAAAGGAAAAATACCCAGCGGAGTCATCAAAAAAATCTATGGTGAAAATATTTTGCCTTCATCTATCCTTTTGAAGAGGATAAATGAAAACAAAAATATACACCTTTGGTTGGGACATCACGTAGATCCAGATGTTCTTATTAGGGTGATTGGGTATGACATTGAGTAGAAGTGTACTATCTTGAAAGATATAAGTCACCACCCTACAATGGACCTAATCACCTCAATAAGGACTCCTAAGGACAATGGGTCTTCATATGTACAAGAGATTCTTCCCCTACTTTACATAGATTAGTAAAGTAGGGTTTATTTTAAATTGAGTTCATTAAGTTCCCTACAGGGGAAAGCCCCCATAGTTAATTACATCCTAAGGAAGGGAATTCCTTAGGAATACTCCTGATTAAGGTAAATGATCGTTGTCTCCAAAGATTTCAATAGGTAGGACTATCAATCGATTGGTTTATTTTTGAAAAATCAAGTGGGATCGATCAAGAGGAGGTAGTTCTTATCGAAGCCAAATGGAGGTGAGTAGGGGATGTTTAGGATACTAGGAAGCCTAGCAAACATCCCAAACTATCCTATGGTTGGACTTTACATTTTTGAAATTGAATTACTTATTTGAGTTGAATTTTTAGTAGAAGTTTAAGGCTAATAATTCCACAATACAAGGTTATGAAATGCCTAAGAAGTGAGGATTTATGCTTATGGCCCATAGAAGGGAGAAGTAATCTTAGAATCTAAATCTAGGGAGCTTTGGTGAAAGCCAAAAGCATGATCTAAATCTAAGGTGAAAAATGAGTATTCGGTTTACCTCCAAAGAGAGGACAAACCACCCGACTGCTTGGACTTAGAACTACCTGGGGGTGGCCACCAACTAACTCCTTCTATGATTTTAAATTCATGTAGGCAAGTCATATGTTTATGCAAGATAGCTAGGCTATTATTTATTTTAGAAAGAGACTAAGTCCTTAAACTCACTCCCTAAGAGGCTAGATCATGTAAGGCTTTGAAAAATGACCTAAATCTAATGCAAATCATATTAAATTTTACTTTAATTTTTGGACAATCATTTGACTCAAGCTTATAGGATTCATATGCCTAATGCATGAGAAATAAGATTATAGGCCAAAATCAATGAGAAGGGGGAGGTGTACTTCCTCATGGGATGCTCTTGACCTAAGGGCAAAGTGGTCATTTGATATTGAATTTGATTTGAACCAATTTGAAATGGGTAAAAAGTAAGTTGAACCAAATTTCATGTCATTTGAAGTTAATTTGGTTTAATTTTGGTTAATTTGACCCATTTGGGTCAAATTAGGTCAAAATAAGTTAGGTTGACCAATTGGTCAAATTGGGTCAAATCAAGAGTTGGGTCAAGTTCAAATGACTATTTATAGTATGTTGGTTTAATTGGTTTCAATCAATTTGGTTTAATTTGGATATAATTTAGATTTTGTCCAATTTGATCCTTTAGGTCAATTTGGGCTAAGTCGACCGATTTGACCTAATTGACCAAATTGCCTTGAATCATGACTTGGTTTGGGTTTGGTTGATCATTTGAAATATATTATAGGATTTGGTTTCAATTAATTTTGGTTTATTTTAATTTCAAGTTAATTTGACATTTTAGGTCAAGTTAAGTTCATGATCAATTGGGCTAGGTTGGGTCTAGTTGGCCAATTGGTCAAATTGGGTTTAATTGAGGCTTTGGCCAAGTTTAATAATCAATTTGGAGTGAACTTGAGTCATTGGTTGCAATAAATTTGGTTTAGGTTACAATTTGGCTATTTTGGGTACATATGGGTTAAAGGGTTGACTTGGTTTGACACAATTCATGATAATTGATTAACCTATGATGATCAATAAACATGACATGAAGTTTGGATTGGCTTAATTCACTTTGATTTGGATTGAATTGAATTTTGGTTAATGTAGGTCAAATTGGCCACTTTGGGTCAAGTGTGCTAATTGGGTTTAGTTGGCTTGATCAAGGTTTGATTCAAGTTTGGTTGAACTCACATAAGGATTTATGATTGAAATATCAATCCATTTGCAAGAGATTTGAAGTCAAATTGGTTTTAATTCATTTGGCAATTTTAAGTCAAAAGGGTGAATATGAAATTGACTTGGGTTAGCTTGATTTTGATTTGATGATTGAAATTTGTGTTTATATTTGGATTCATGATTGTAGGATTGATTGAATCATGAAGAAAAATCAAGGGTTTGGCTTGATTTGAGTTTGATTTGGCTAAGTTCAAAAATTTGACTTGAAAGGCTTAAGTTAAATTTTTTGATTGAATTCAAATTTTATAATTAAATTGATTCTTGGATTGGTGATTGAAGTTTGAATTTATATTTGGATTCATGATTTTAGGATTGATTGAATCATGAAGAAAAAATGAAGGGTTTGGCTTGATTTAAAACTGATTTGGCTAAGTTCAAGATTTTGACTTGAAGGCTTAGGTTGGATTTTTGATTGAATTTGGATTTGGTTTTGGATATTTAAATTTATATTTCATTTATTTTTGTGAATATAAATGAGAATATAAATGGGTTATGAGAAAATTTCTTAAATTTAAATTGATTTGGATTTGATTTGAGCTAAGTCCATAAGAGAGAAGCAAAGGTCTTAGGAAATATTTTTGGAATTTAAATTTGGTTATGGATTTCAATCATGGGTTCCAATTATTTGGAATTGATTCATGATTTGAGAAAATCCATTAAAATTGGTTCAAGGTTTGATTCAGAGTTGATGTTAATATGAGTTTGGAGTTTGTCTTGAAAGAAGGAAGTGAGGATTTGGTTCAGGCTATAGGGTAGGCAAATTTTCCTAACACCCCTAAGACATAACATATTCCTATGGCTAAACCTTCTAAGTATCTAGGGTTAGGTTAAGTATTCACCTAATCACTAGAAGTGTCTTAAGATTAAGGAACTCTTAATATCTAGGAGGAGTCTTATATCTAAGATGGAAGAGTTGAGAGCTCATTCTAAAAATGAGGTCAACATACCCCATAGAAAATGGCCTAACAAAGCATTAAACAAAACTCTCATTCAAATACTAAAGAAGACACTTGATGACAATAAATAATGGCATGAGCAGTTGTTTGAAGCCTTATGGGCATACCACACCACATACAAAACTCCAACTTAATCCACCCCGTTATCCTTAGTGTATGGGTCAAAGCCATTCTACCTTTAGAAGTTCAACTCCCATCACTAAGGATAGCATTGGGTAGCAAGATCACTATAGAGCATAATGCAAAGTTGCGGTTAGAAGAGCTCGAAGGTTTGGAGGAGAGATGGCTACAGGCATGCCAGAACCTCGAGTTGTATAAGGCCAAAATGATTCAAGCTCACAATAAGATGGTTTGCCCTAGGGCTTTTCAAGTAGGAGAACTTGTATTAGTCTTAAGGAGACCAATTATTGCCCGTCGAAAGATGGGAGGCAAGTTTGAACCCACTTGGGAAGGCCTTTTTATCACAGAAAAGGCCTACCAAGGAGGATCTTATCAGCTCAATGATTATAAAGGGGAACACCCGATGCTTCCAATTAATGGGCTCTATTTGATGAAATATTATCTATAATTCATGTTTAAAGATAATTACCAACAAAAGAACAAAAATTTCATTACAATTCATCAAAATCTTTCCTTCTTTTGAAGCATTATTTGCTTATCTTGCGAATCTGCCATGACGTGTTTAGGATAGGTGTAAGAGAACCCAAGAGGCATCATGTTCTTTTTTCACAACACATATACAATCAAACACAATTTCTCAGCCCTACTAGAATAGGTGTGATAGAACCCAAGAGGCATCCTATTTTGATTAGCATAACTAAGTTAGGTGTGAGAGAACCCAAGCGACATCCTTTCTTGGTGGGAATCCTAGCTGCCATCTGTGGCACCATTTCATCAAATTTCCTAAGCATGTTTAGGGTAAGTGTGAGAGAACCCAAGAGGCATCCTATTCTCTTTAGTACAATCACAAAAACAAATACAAATCTTTTATCTCAGGCTATTTTGATGTGGGAGCAAGCCCCTGTGGCACTCACTCATTAGCTATTCTAAGTCTGGTTTACATACTAAGGTAGTATGTCACCCTAGTGGTCACTTATTGGGTGGATGTGAGTCCCCGTGCTTTCTTCTTAAACTTGACCATTGTAAATCAACAAGTGCCTTGTTAGTTTGGTAGGATTTACTACCCATCCAGTAATCTACCTCATGTTGATTTTGTTTAAGAAGATGTGACTCCCCAGGCTTTCTTCTTGAACTAATCATCATGGTCTAACTAGGTCAAGTATATTTGAGATTTAGGATAAGTCCCCCAGAGGCTCCTTTTCTCTTGACAACATTTGAGTTGATATAAGTCCTCTAGTGACATTCACTCAATAGTCACCCTAGGTCGGATAGCACCTATTGAGCCGAAGATAGACTATCCTAGTAATCAGTTCTGCTATAAGAGGATGTGAGTCCTTGAGCTTTCTTCCTAGGCTGATTGTTGCAAACCGATGGAAACTTAGGTTGGTTGATGTTTTCTATGCTGACAGTGACTCATCCGGTGGATACACCACTCTTGGTAGATGTGAGTCCCCACGCTTTCTCCTTGAGTTGGCCACTGAATACCTATGCATATTATCTCTCCAGGGTTTTGGATCAAGCCCTTAGCACCCCTTTCCCTATGGGCACTCTATTTGGATCACTTCCTTTGCGATCTCATTTAGATACTACCCATGTTACTTTTGGATTGGATGACCCCTTTCAGTAGCCACCCCTATGGTTGGAGGATTTGTTCAACGAATGTGTAAATTCTCCCTTAGTTCAGTAAATTTGAGATAGGTCTAGGCTAATATAAGCTCCTTCTCAGTGTGATCCCTCACAAAATAATAGGGTCCATGATAAACTAATTAAACAAACAAATAAAATATTTTCTTGTGGATAAGAAATTCAATCCCCCAAAGGGCCCCTCTTCCCAAGCAAGCATCTTATCTTTAGTGGCAGTGTTAGCAGAACTCCTTATAGGAATTGCTGCAGTTGAGATAAGTCCCGTGTCAGACTCTCTCCGTGTATAAGTTAGGTTCAATCTATTTTACCACAAGCAGGTTGCCCCAGCAGTTATTCCACTTTGGAAAATGTAAGCCTATGACACATTCTTTCTAGCATGACTGTCGCAAACTGATAGGCAGCCCTAGGTCAGGTTCAATTTGTTGCCTAAAGTAATCGATCACCCTAGTGGTCTTTTGTAGTGGAAAATGTGAGCCCTCGTGCTTTCTTCCCCTAAATTGACCATTGCAAACTGAAATGCACTCCTTTGTTGGATAGTTCTCCCTCTGGGAAGCTACTCCCTTTGGTTCAGTAAATTTGAGGTGGGTCTAGGCTGATATAAACTCCTTCTAAGTGTGATCCATTGCAAACCAAAACCCATAAAAAATAATTAAAAAATTAAATTAATCTTGACTATCTTTGAGCTGATTTAAGTCTCCCAGCGACATTCACTCAATAGTCAGCCCTAGGTCGGGTTAACATGTTACCTTGTTAATATATTACCAAATCAAATCAAAGCAAACTCCAATTCAAACCAACTTCAAATCCAAATCAACTTTAAACTCAAATCAATTCCAACCTAATTGATTTTCTCAATTCCAAATCAACTTCAAATCAATTCCAACTTAATTGATTTTCTCAAATCCAAATCAACTTCAAACTCAAAACAATTCCAAATCAAAACTCAAATCAATTCCAACTTAATTGATTTTCTCAAACTTTAAATCAATTCCAATGGATTTTTCCAAATCATGAATCAATTCCAAATGATTGAAACCCATGATTGAATTCCAAATTCAAAAAATCCTTCCTAAGTCACTTTGATTCCATCTTATGGACTTAGCTCAAATCAAATTCAAATCAATTCAAATTCAAAATATTTTCTCATAACCAATTATATTCTCATTTATATTCACAAATATAAACAAAATATAAATTTAAATACCCAAGATCAATTCAAAACTCAAATCCAAATTCAACCAAAATTCATCCTAAGCCTTTCAAGTAAATTCTTGAACTTAGCCAAGTCAAACTCAAATCAAGACAAACCCTTGATTTTCCTTCATGATTCAATCAATCCTTTAATCATGAAACCAAATATAAATATAAACTTCAATCATCAAACCAAAACTAAATTCAAAAATCAAACCCAAATCAAACTCATGTTCACCCTTTGAACTTGAAATTGTCAAGTGAATCAAAACTCATTTGACTCCAAATCACTTTCAAATAGATTTATATTTCAATTATAAATCCATATGTGAGTTCATCCAAACTTGATTCAAGCCTTGATCAAGTCAATTGGCCTACTTAGGCTCACTTGACCCAAAGTGACCAAAAGTACACCTTTTGAGCCAAATACTAATCTTACCCAAATTGGATTGAACTAAGCCCACCTAAGCCTCACATTGTGAGCAACAATCATCATGAGATGATCAATCACTCAAATTGGGTCAAACCAAGTCAAACCTAAGGGTTGACCAAGTCAACACTTAGCCAAAATAAAATCTAAACTAGCCAAAATCCACCATAGGCCAAATTGATTGAAACCATTGATCAAAACCAATTCATGATCAATGTTTGAATTTGACCAAAGCCATAATTGGTCAACTAGACCTAACCTAGCTCAATTGACCATGAACCCACTTGACCTAAAAGGTCAAATTGAGCCAAAAGAAACTCAATTCAAAATTGATTGAAATGATAGCTTGCAACATATTTCAAATAACCAACTAAACCTAAACCAACCCATGACCTAGCCCAATTAGGTCAAATGGGTCAAATTGGTCAACTTGACCCATTTGACCAAAATGAAATCAAATGAACCAAAAGCAAATATAAACCAAATTGAACCAAACTAATGATGCAAACAAATTTTAAATAGTCATATGAACTTGACCCAACCCTTGGTTTGACCCAATTTGACCAATTGGTCAACTTGACCCAAGTTGACCCATTTTGACCTAAATGGGTCAACATGAGCCAAATGACATCAAATCAACTCCAAATTCTTTAAAATTTGGCCCAACCTAATTTCAAACTATTCTAAATCTTCTCAAAGTGAAATCGAAGCCAAATGACCATTTCTCGATTGGGCCAAGGGAACTCAGAGCAAGCTTCTCCAAGTTCCTCCAAGCTTCCTCAAGAATTTTCCATTTCTCCATTCTCGGTTTCTTCAAGCCGAAAATAGAGGAGGTAGGAAGAAATTCAAACTTAGCCAATTCACAATCAATCCAAATTCCTTCTACAAGTACCATCAGAGGGCTCAATCGAGCTCAGCTAAATCAAATTCCAAGTAATCAGGCCACGGGAAGAGGGGTTTAGATCAAAGCCACAAGCCTAGGAGGAGGAGTTTGGCCAATTGGAAGATCTACTCAACCTAAAGCCGTCAAACCTTCAACAGGGATTCATCTCCACTAGATGAAGCTACCTCAACAATTGGGAGCGAATGATAGCCTCCGGTGAGGTACTATTCAAAATCAAGCTTTCATTGAATTTTCTTTGGTCCTTTTTGAAGAGAATTATAATCCCAAGTGATTTCCACCATTAGATCTTCATCTCCTTACTTGTTGATGGTGTGTGATCAATCTGAGCTTGATCGAGCTTTGATCAAGCCTTAAGGGATGGACAATCATCGTCTCCCACAGGTGAGTGCAGGGATGAATCATGGACCATCCATTCCCTGTGTTTTTGATGGACGATCTTGATTAAAACACATGAGATCTCGTGACTAATCCTATTAGAACCACGAGTTTAATCCTGACCATCCAATCTTTGATCTGATGGTCCAAGGAGAAATCACGTAGCATCACCGGCTGATGCGTCATATGATGTGATAACTTAAGTGATGAATCCCATCACGCCATGTGGAAAGCGCTTCCATATCAGCGGTCCACGTGGAGCTGACGGGATTAGTTATATAATTAGAGATTATTTAATTATCCTTAATAACTCAAATTTCAAAAACACACAACTAATTATACAAAAAAATAATACAAACTCAAATGCATTTTGAAGATATTTTAATGGGGAATAATAAAAAATTAAGTTTATTTGATTTTGAATAGTAAGTTTCATGCAATTTGGGTTTTATTGGGAATGTAATTATGTTAATTACTCCATAATTATTCCATTGATTAATTCAAAACTTCTCAAGTATGTTTAGTGGGATGACTTCTGCCTCTCCTAATTTTCTTGGAATTTATTAATAGTTTAATTAAGGGAATTGCTTGATTCATCTCCAATCACTCCCTTAATCAAATAAATGATTAATTAACCAATTAAATGATGATAAATTCATTAATTAAATTTGTTAATCACCCTAGAATAGTGGATAGATTTAGGAAATGAGATTAGGATGCCTTTTTTAAATCTTTTCTCCTAAGTCTATTTCATTTGAATGAGAACTTAATTAATTTATAAATTGATTAATGATTTAATCATTTCATTAAATAGTTTAATTAACCAATCTCAAAATAAAAAATTAATCCAAAATACTTGATCATTTAATCAATTCCTCCTTGGGTAGATACTTAGGTGTTCAATAACCTAAGTAGTTTAAGGAAATCATATCTAACCCATATGTGTGGGAAGGGTTATGAAAGTACTTAAATTAAACCCTTTAGCTTAATTAATCATTAATTATGAGCCAAAGGCATTAGACCCATTTGCTTCTTAGGTGCATTGTTGATTTAAATTCCTTGTGGTTTTATGTGGTGTGGTGAAATTTAATATCTTCGCTTTCATCTATTCCTTTGAAAAAAGAGAGGATATATGAAAACTGAAATATACATCTTTTTGTGGGACACCACATAGATCAGATGTTCTAATTAGGGTGACCATGTATGACATTGAGAAAAAGTGTTCTATCTCGAAAGATAGAAGTCAACACCCTATAATGGACCTAATCACTTGAATAAGGACTCCTAAGGACTATAGGTCTTCAGAATGTACCAGAGATTCTTCTCGTACTTTACATGAAAAAGTAAAGCGAAGGGTTTATTTTAAATCGGGTTCATTAGGTTCCCTATGAAGGTAAGCCCCATAGTTAATTACATCTAAGAAATAGGATTCCTTAGAAATACTCTTGATTAAGGTAAATGATCATTGTCTCCAAAGATTTTAAAGATAGGACTATCAATCAATTTGTTTATTTTTAAAAGAAAAAGTGGGCTTGATCTAGAGGAGGAAGTTATTATCGAAGCCAAAGGAAGATAAGTAGGGGATTCTTATGATACTATGAAGCCTAGTAAGCATCTCAAACTATCATATGGTTGGGCTTTATATTTTTGAGGTTGAGGGAAATTAATTATTTAAGTTAAATTTTTATTAGAAATCTAGGACTTACGATTGACACTAGATGGAATTGCCTAAGAAGTAAAAATTTATGCTTGTAGCCCATGAATGAAAGTAGCAACCTCTGAACTTAAATCTAGGGAGCTTTGGCGAGGGCCAAATAATGATCTAAATCTAAGGTGAAAATGAGTATTTGGTTTACCTGCATAAGAGAGGATAAACCACTCGACTGTTTGGACTTACAACCGCCTGGGAGTGGTTGAGAACTAACTCCTCCTATGATTTTAAATACATGTAGGCAAGTCATATGCTTTTGCAAGATAGCTCAACTGTTGTT
Source organism: Cymbidium sinense (assembly GCA_021442155.1). NCBI lineage: Eukaryota > Viridiplantae > Streptophyta > Magnoliopsida > Asparagales > Orchidaceae > Cymbidium > Cymbidium sinense. Next base: position 27,157,244 of record CM038226.1, on the reverse strand, counting down.
TATTTAGAAAGAGACTAAGTCCTTAAACACACTCCCTAAGAGACTAGATTATGTAGGGACATGATTTAATGACTTAAATTTAATGCAAATTTTGTTACATTATATTTTTATTTTTTGGACTATTGATTTGACATGGGCTTGTAGGATTCATATGCTTAATACATGAGAAATTAGATTAGCCAAAATGAGCAAGAATGGAGGTGTGTTTCCACCATGGCTCTCAAAGATCAAGCCAAGTTCTCTAGTACAAGTGGAAGTCCTCCATGTCAAGAGTGAAGCAATATGCTTATTATGCAAGATGTGAGAAAGAAAATATAACATCTAGCTAAGGGGTTGCTAAATATTTTATCTTTCTTTATAGCTTATGCTTTAGGAGAGGTTATGAGTTATTTAATTTTTAGTTTTGAGTTTATTAATTGGATAGAAAATTTATTTTCCCCTAAGAGCCTAATCATCATCCAGGCCATACATCAAAGCAAGGAAGAAATTAGGAAAACATGCCATCTTAATGCACAAGCTAAACAAACATCAATCAATTAATAAAGCTTGCCTAAAAGAATAAGAGGCCTTTTGTGGTTAGGCTCCACCGCACAAACCCAAAAGCAAATTGGGTAGCCGAGCTCTCTTATACAATCCGGATTACAAATAAATTAATTACAATCAAGGAGGAATTCATGTTATGGGCATCTTCATTCTTCATTCTTCATTTCTTCTTCTTTCTTTCTTCTTTCTTCTTTCTTCTTTCTCCTTTCTTCTTTCTTCTTTTGGTTGGTTGGGATGTGGTTGCTCCAAAGGCTTCACATGATACATAAGACATAGTCTTATGATCAATGTTCATCCTAATACTCCATAACAATCATTCCAAATCTTAATTACAAAATTACATGAAAATGGGAAAAAGGAAATCAAACTAAAATCTACAAAATAAAGATTAGCTAAACAAACCGCACAATCCAAAGCATGCATGTATATGAATAAATTAGACTTAGCACCCCACACATGGGTAACTAAGTTCACCTGGCCTATTTTGGATTATGCTTAGGGGTATACACAATAAAATCATATATATATATATATATATATATATATATATATATATATATATATATATATATATATATATATATATATATATATATTATTACATCATAGCACAATCCCCATAGAAGACAATGATTAGACTACTACCATTCACCTACCTAACATCTAGACTAAAATATTACATCACAAAATAAAAGCAAACATAAAGCCATGCACCCCCTAACATAAGCTAAAAGTGGTGACTTAGCCTAATGTGTGTGCCATTTAAGGTTTGTGTGGTATGTTAGCTAGGATTTAAGGTTGATGTTTTCTAAGTATGAAAAATATTCAACTTAGAGGGTGGTTTCCATTTAAATGATTTAGTTGATTTGGTTGATTTTATTTCTATGATTTGATTTTGGTTTGAATGAACCTACAATTAATTACTAAAAGTTGTAAAGAGAGGAAAAAGAGAAGAAAACTTCTCTTTCCTCCCTATATTAAGTAATTTTTAAGGTAGATTCATATCTAATTTTTATTTAGTGAATATCTTATTATGTGTTTTAATTAATATAAAGTTTAGATTTTTCCTAAACAAACCTATTCAAAAAGAAAGGCATTTTAAGATTAAGTAAAGTGAATTACTATCACAAAACACACAACACTTTATTTCTTTCCAACATGTGTAACATGCATATGGATGGATCCTAAGCATATCTATACATACAAATACAAATATTTAGCACACCTTCATGATTAATTCTAATAGATATTACTTAAGAAAATTTGGATGCTTCATGATGCATGATTTGATTAAGTAGAAAAAGAGATTCTATTTATCCATTTTCACATTTACAGTGTATGAAAGGCATAAGTGAGTATACCATTATTTTCTACACTAGGGGTGTAAGGTACAAGACCTACTTGGGGCTACTTAAAGTCTCACAACCCCAAGTGTCCAGACTAATATACCATTTTTCTTAAATACATGTCCATGTACAACAAAGAAATACATGGAAGGAGGAATTATGCAAAAGGTTTGTATTTGTTGATTTTGGTTTGATTGTTTAGTTTGCATGTGTGATGTGAAGTTCCTTCTTAAGTCATGACATAGGAGTGTATAGGAATGGATTTAAGCAAGTGTTATATCCTTTTCAAATGGACTATACACTTTGCAAATCCTATACAAATCTATATTAAGAAAAGAGAAAGATAATCACAAAACACATTTTATGCCATTCACATGCAAGTTCATAAGTACTTATAAATAGCATCCTTTTCATTTATAATGTTCAATTTATGAGTTTTGAAAAAAGTTTTGGATTTAGTGGTGATAATAGTCATTCATATTCTTACTTTAGCCAAAACATATAATTTGACATAAAGGAAACATTTCATTTTAATTTATTTTTCAAAAGATATGAATGCATGATTTTCATATGACATACATATTTAGCATGCTAAGAAAGAAACAAAGTGATGTAAGCATGTAACTTCACTCACTCTAATTAATTCCTAAAGATAATCTTTTGGAATAAGATTATTTAAAGTGAATCAAAGTTTGTTTAAGGAAAATTTAATTTTTATTTTGAGTTTGATTTGAATTTAAGGAATGTGAAAAGAGTTTGCTGGTCCTAACCCATCTCCCACATGTGTATGTTGTTTTAGTTTAACTTTAGAATCATTAGATTGATTATATATAATTTTTTTATTTAGGTTAAGGTGTACATTAAGTCCATTAATTATCCCTTACCTATATCACTTTAACATATTTAACCAAATAATTCTGAGCCAATGTATGACATAAAACCATAAAAAATTTTAATCAACAATGCATCTAAGAAAGAAAAGAGCCTAATTCATTTGGCTCATAATTAATAATTAATTAAGCTAAAAGATTTAATTTAAGTACTTTCATAACCCTTCCCACACATATGAGTTATATATGATTTCCTTAAGCTACTTAGGTTATTGAACACCTAAGCAATCTATACAAGAAGGAATTGATTAAATTCAAATTGATTTGATTTTAAAATTTTGATTAATTAAGCCATTGAATAAAGTGATTTAAATTAAGAATTAATTTGCACCTTAATTAGATTTTTATCCAAATGAAATAAACTTAGGGGAAACGATTTGGGAGAGGGCTCCTAATCTCATTCCCTAAGTCCATTCATTATTCTAAGGTAATTAGAAAACTTAATTAATGAATTTATCACTATTTAATAGGTTAATTAAATATTTAATTAATTAAGTGAGTAATCAGGAGTGAATCAAGCAACTTCCCTAATTAAACCATTAATAAATTCCAAGAAAATTAGGAGAGGCAGAAGTCATCCCACTGAACATACCTAAAATGTTTAGAATTAATCAATGGAATAATTAACATAATTACATTCCCAATAATACCCAAATTAGAGAAAATTTACTATTTAAAATTAATTAAACTTAATTTTATATTATTCCTCTTTGAAATATCTTCAAAATGCATTTGAGTTTATATTTTTCTTATTTTTCTACATTTAATTATGTATTTTTGAAGATTCTATGATTAAAACTTTATTAAATCCCTAATTGTATAGTTAATCCCATCGGCAACATGTGGACTACTGATGCGGCGCGCGCTTTTTTATGTGGCATGCACTTTCCATGTGGCGCGATGAGATTCTCTATTTAAGTAGTCAAATTAAGTGCCACGTTAGTCGACGGTGCTACACAATTTCTCTTTGGACCGTCCGATCAAAGATTGGATGGTCCGGATCAAACCCATGGATCAGAGGGGATTGAAATGTGAGATCTTACCAGATTATTCAAGATCATCTTCCCAAGACATGCGGGATGGAATATCCATGATTCTTCTCTGAGCTTGCTTGTGGGAGAGGGCAATTATCCATCCCTTAGGGCTTGATCTGAGCTCAAATTGATCCTATGGAGTGAGTTAGTTAGGCCATTTTTAGTGGTATGTGATTTGGTTTTGGGTTTGGAGTGGAGTGGTGAAGCTCCCATGTGCTAAATGAGGTGGAGGAGTGATTCCCATGTGTTCATTTTAAGTGGGGTGATCAATTTTGTCCTTGGGTTGGGTTTGGCTAGCCAAACCTATTGGGTCATGTGCACCACACCCAGTAGTGCCCACATAGTCATCTAAGATGGTGCCAAGTGGCAATGAAAAGGATATGACCAAATTCCAAGGAATTGGCCATAGGTTACCCCTTGACCTAGAGGTAAAATGGTCATTTGGCTTTCATTTCACTCTGGGAAGATTTAGAATAGTTTGAAATTAGGTTGAGCCAAATTTTAAAGAATTTGGAGTTGATTTGATGTCATTTGGCTCATGTTGACCTATTTAGGTCAAAATGGGTCAACTTTGGTCAAGTTGACCAATTGGTCAAATTGGGTCAAACCAAGGGTTGGGTCAAACTCATATGACTATTTGAAATGTGTTTGCATCATTGGTTTGGTTCAATTTGGTTTATATTGGGTTTTGGTTCATTTGATTTCATTTAGGTCAAATGGGCCAAGTTGACCAATTTGACCCATTTGACCCAATTGGGCTAGGTCATGGGTTGGTTTAAGTTTTGTTGATTATTTGAAATATGTTTCAAGCTTTGGTTTCAATAAAATTTGATTTGAGTTTTTTTTGGCTCAATTTGACCTTTTAGGTCAAGTTGGGTTCATGTCAATTAAATTGAGTTAAATTGATCAAGAGGCTTTGGTCAAGTTCAAACATTGATGAATTGGTTTTGATCAATGGTTTCAATCAATTTAGCCTATGGTGGATTTTGGCTAGTTTAGATTTTATTTTGGCTAAGTGTTGACTTGGTCAACCCTTAGATTTGACTTTGTTTGACCCAATTTGAGTGATTGATCATCATAATGTGAGGCTTAGCTGGGCTTAGTTCAATCCAATTTAGGTAGGATTAGAATTTGACTCAAAAAGGGTGCTTTAAGTCACTTTGGGTCAAGTGAGCCTAAGTGGGTCAATTGACTTGATCAAGACTTGAATCAAGTTTGGTTGAACGCATATATGAACTTATGATTGAAATATTAATCCATTTTCAAGTGATTTAGAGTCAAATGAGTTTTGATTCACTTGATAATTTCAAGTTCAAAGGGTGAACATGAGTTCGACTTGGGTTTGATTAATTTTTTTTTAATTTAGTTTTGGTTTGATTATTAATTTATATTTTATTTCTTGATTATAGGATTGATTGAATCTTGGAGAATAATCTAGGGTTTGGCTTGATTTGAGTTTGATTTGTCTAAGTTCAAGAATTTGACTTGAAAGGCTTAAGTTGAATTTTGGTTGAAATTGGATTTGAGTTTTGAATTTAGTTTTGGCTATTTGAATTTATATTTCATTTATATTTGTGAATATAAATGAAAATATAAATGGGTTATGAAAATTTCTTGAATTTGAATTGATTTGGATTTGATTTGAGCGAAGTCCATAAGCTTGAATCAAAGTGACTTAGGAAAAATTTTTGAACTTGAAATTCAATCATGGGTTTCAATAATTTGGAATTGATTCATGATTTGAGAAAATCCATTGGAATTGATTTAAAGTTTGTTTTTGGAGTTGAAGTTGATTTGAGTTTGGAGTTTAACTTGAAAGTAGGAAGTGAGGATTTGGTTCTAGTTATAGGATATGCAAATTTTTCTAACACCCTTAAGGCATAACCTATTCCTATATCTAACTCTTCTAAGTCTCCAGGGTTAGGTTGAGTGTTCACCTAATCACTATAAGTGTCTTAAGACTAGGGAACTCTTAGTGTCTAAGAGGAGTCATATGTCTAAGATGGAGGGGTTGAGAGCTCATTCTAAAAATGAGGTCAACAAAGGGCGCCCAATAGGTGTGGTGTGACAAGGTACACACATTATTGATGAATCGCGATCAACACAATGATCACAACTAACAAAACAATCTCCCAACCCAAGGTGTAGAAGGAATCAAGAGAGTGTATATGACTCTACTCATGTCAACATAAGAGTGAAGGAGGAATGCGGGTATGTGAACCTTCCACTAGGAAAAGAGGTTCAAGTCATCCACAAGAGGATGAGAGCTTTGGTTTGAGTTGAGTCTCACTGGGGAGAGAAATTGATTTGATTTGTTTGATTATTTTGGTTTGTTTTTGATTGTTTTATTTGACTCCATTAGGGGAGATTGATTGAATTTATTTTGCTTTGTTTTAAATTTTGGATTTTGTGTTGGACCCTGTTTGTTTGTGATGGATCCGTACTGAGTAAGGGCCGTGTCAACTTTGATCTAGCTTAGATTTACCAATCCAAAGTGGTAGTCTACTAACCACATAATAGGACTAGCCAACCAAAGGAATTGCCTTTCGATTTACAATGGTCAAGTTCAAGGAAGAAAGCTCAGGGACTCACATCTTCCACTACAAAAAGACCACTGGAGTTACAAATTAACAATGTAACATGTCAACTTGACCTAAGGCTGACTATTGAGCAAATGCTACTGGGAGACTTAGATCAGGTCAAAGATAGTCAAGATTAATTTCATTTCTAATTATTTTTGATGAATCCAATTGGTTTGCAATGGACTGCACTGAGTAGAGGTCATGTTGGCCTTGATCTAGCTCAGATTTATCAATCCAATGGGAGTAGTTTCCCGATCGAGGGTAGAACTATCCAACCAAAAGGGTGACTTTCAGTTTGCAGCAGCTTATTCAGAGAAGAAAGCTCGGGGACTCATATCTTCCACTACAAAAAGACTACTGGAGTGAAACCTTAACAAGGTAACATGTTAACTCGACCTAGGGCTACCCGTCGATTTGTGACAACCATGCTAGGAAGAATGCATAGTAGACTTATATCTTCCAAAGAGAAATGACCACCTGGGTAACCTGTTTGTGGAAAATAGATTGAACTTGACCTAAGGGTGACTCTGGGAGAGAGGGCGACCAGGGACTTATCTCAACTCTGTAAGACAATTCTATAGAGTTATCTTGCTGCACGCCTAAAGATAGGATGACTGCTTGGGAAAAGGGGCCCTTTGGGGGCTTGAATTCCTAATCCACAAGTGAATTAATTTTGTTTATTATTTTTATTTATTTATTTATCATGGACCATGTTGGTTTTAAAGGGATCATACTAAGAAGGAGCTTATATTAGCCTAGACCTATCTCAAATTTACTGAACCAAGAGAGAATCTGCGCATCCGCTGAATAAATTCTCTAACCACAAGGGTGGGCTATGAAAGGGATAGTGTCTAAATGGGGTTGCAAAGGACATGATCCAAATAGAGTGCCCGTAGGGGATGGGACCACTAAGGGCTTGATCCAAAACCTGGAGAAGATAATATGCATAGGTATTCGGTGGCCAACTCAAGGAGAAAGCATGGGGACTTACATCTGCCAAGAGTAGTGCATCCACTGGGTGAGTCGATGTCAGCATAGTGAACATCAACCAACCTAAGGTGCCCGTCAGTTTGCAACAATTAGCTTATGAAGAAAGCTCAAGGATTCACATCTTCTTATAGCAGGCGATTCTTTGGGATAGTATCTTATTTGGTGTTATCGACCTAGACTAAGTGAATGCCACTAGAGGACTTATATATCAACTCAAAAGTAGTCAAGTGGAAAGAAGCCACTGGAGGACTTATCATAAACCTCAAATATACTCGACCTAGTTAGTACATGATGATTAGTTCAAGAAGAAAGCGCGGGGACTAACATCTTCTTAAATAAAATCAACAAGAAGTAGCTTAGTGGCTAGGTAGTGAAGTCTACCAAACTAACAAGATGCTCATTGGTTTGCAATGATCAAGTTAGGAAGAAAGCTCAGGGACTTACTTCTTCCAAACAAGCAACCACTAGGGTGATAGACTAGCAAGGTAGTATGTCAGCCAGACCTAGAGCAGTTAATGAGTGAGTTCCACAAGGGGCTTGCTCCCACATCAAAATAGCTTGAGACAAAAGATTTATGTTTGTGCTAAAGGGAATATGATGCCTCTTGGGTTCTCTTACTCCTATCCTAAACACGTCAGGAAATTTGATGAAATGATGCCACAGATGACAGTTGAAATCCCACTAAGAAAGGATGCCACTTGGGTTCTCTTACACCTAACTTAGTTGTGCTAGTCGAAATAGGATGCCTCTTGGGTTCTCACATCTATTCTAATAGTGCCAGGGAATTGTGTTTGATTGTGTTTGTGTTGTGAAAGAGGGATAAGATGCCTCTTAGGTTCTCTTACTCCTATCCTAAACACATCATGGTGGATTCAAAGACAAGCAGATAACACTTTGAATGAAGAGAAGATTTTTTGAAGAATCAGAATGAAATTTTGTTCTTTTGATGATAATTATTTTCAAATATATTTTTATGTGTAATATTTCATCAAATAGAGCTCATTAATTGGAAGCATCGGGTCTTCCCCTTTACAATCAATAAGCTGATAAGATCCTCCTTGGTAGGCTTTCTTTATGACATAGGGGACTTCCCAAGTGGGTACAAACTTGCCTCCCATCTTTGACGGGGAACAATTGGTCTCCTTAGGACTAGTACAAGTTCTCCTACTTGAAAAGCGTTAGGGCGAACCAGCTTGTTGTGAGCTTGAATCATTTTGGCTTTGTATAACTCGAGATTTTGGCATGCCCGTAGGCGTCTCTCCTCCAAACCTTCAAGCTCTTCTAACTGCAACTTTGCATTCTGTTATGTAGTGATTTTGCTACCCAATGCTATCCTTAGTGATGGGAGTTGAACTTTTAAGGGTAGAATGGCTTCAGACCCATACACTAAGAAAAATGGGGTAGATTGAGTTGGAGTTCTGTATGTAATGCAGTAAGCCCATAAGGCTTCAACCAACTGCTCATGCTACTATCTCTTATTGTCATCAAGTATTTTCTTTAGTATCTGAATGAGAGTTTTGTTGAGTGCTTCTGCTAGGCCATTTAATCTAGGGTAGTATATGGTAGAGTATCTCCAATCTATACTGTGTCTTCTGGCAAAGTTATTGATCTTGGCGCTTTTGAATGTAGTACCATTATCGGATATAATTCATTGAGGCACCCAGAATCTATATACGATATGGTTCATGAAAAACTGAAGCACATGCTGAGCTATGACCTCTCTGAGTAGGATTTCTTCCACCCACTTAGAAAAGTAGTCTGTGGCAGCTAAGATGAACCGGTGACCCTTGAAAGAAGGAGGATCGATCTTACCCACAATGTCGATACCCTAACACTCAAATGGCCATGAAGCCAAAGTATGATGTAGAATGTTGGGTGATTAATGTAAGACCACACCGTGTGCCTGACACTGATGGCATCTCCTAGCCACGTTCATGTAGGCTATAATTATCAAAGGATAGTAATATCCTAGTCTCTTGATCTTTGCTTTCCTCTTTGGACCGGATTGATGCACTCCATATAGACCTGAATGTATCTCGGTCATAATCCTACGAGCTTCATGTTTGTCTAAATAACATAATAACATTTGATCGAAAGATTGTCGATACAAGGTGCCATCTACGAGAGCATAGGAGAGAGCTCTCTGTTTCATCTGATGGGCTTGCAACTTCTCTTGAGGTAGTTTGCCGGTGTTCAAGTAATCTATAAACTGTTGCCTCTAATCTAGCTCCTCATCTTTATTGGTAATGGTAACCTCCCCTTAAAGAAAAAGTCTCTCAATGAGTTCAGTATCAATAAGGGATATGACTTATCTATTTTGGACCCTTATTAGAATGGACTCATCTTCCGAACATGCCAATTCTTTGGCAAGTTTGGCCAAAGTATTTACTACTATGCTCTCTTCTCGAGGAACCTTTAGTGACCTTGAGAATTTGGGCCAATAGCTTTATGGTATACTCGTGGTAATGACGAAGCTTGGGTTTGAAAACCTTGTAGAATCCAATAATCTAGTTGATGGCCTGAGAATCCTCATAGATGTTGTTGCTTTTGACACACATTGTGATAGCTAACTCCAGACTAGTAATCAAATCCTCATACTCGGCTTTGTTATTAGTGCAGGGATTGGAGAGATAGTATGAAAATCTCATCATATTGCGGACTAGAGTTAAGAGAATTATTCTTATCCCTACCTTTCCTGAAAGAGTAGATCGAGGTGCTTCTCCTTTATGAAATGAAGTCGAACCATCAAAATACATCTCCTATCAATGGTTGCCAACCTCCCATAGGTTCATGATTTGTTTGTCAGGGAGATCATCACTAAGTAGGGAATCAACAGGAAGTGGGTGTGCTACTAAGAAATCTACTAGTGCTTGTCCTTTCATCGCATGAAGGGGTACAAATGTAATATCAAACTGTGAGAGAATCATGGACCAACATGCCAATCATCTAGATAGCATTGGCCATATCATTAGATATTGTAGTGGATTGATTCTGGAAATCAAGTTCACCTTATGAGAAATCATATAGTGTCATAGCTTTTGAGATGCAAAGATTAAAGCTAGGCAATGTTTCTCAATAGGTGGGTAGTTAGCTTCAGTAGGGATCAGATGACAGTTGAGATAGTAAAGAGCATTCTCCTTTCCTTCATCATTGGCTTGGGCCAATAAAGTGACAAGGGAGTTGTCCAATGCTACTGTGTAGAAGATTAATGGCTTGCCCAGGATAGGGGCTGTTAGAACTGCGGCTTCAACAAATACTATTTGATATCTTTGAAGGAATGCTGGCACTTATCATCCCACTTGAACTTGGCATCCTTTTTGATAAGTGTTAAAAATGGATTGCATCTTCCCGATAGGTTGGAAATAAAACATCTTAGATACCATAACCCTTGGAAAGATCTTAGTTGGGTTAGAATTTTAAAGGGTGCCATTTCTAAGTATCTTTGATCTTTTCTAGATCTATCTCTATTCCATGGTGTTGGATAACAAACTCAAGGAATTTCCTAGAAGCTACTCTGAATGCACACTTTAGGGGGTTCATTTTGAGGTTGTATTATCTTAACCGTCTGAAAAACTACTCTCAAGTTAAAGAGGTGGTCTTCCTTTTCTCTACTTTTAACTACTAGATCATCAATATAACATTCAACTTGATGATGAATGAGTTCATTAAAGATCTGACTCATGGATCATTGATATGTAGCACCAACATTTTTAAGGCCGAAAAGCATAACCTTATAACAATAGATTTTGATCGGGGTTTGAAAAGTAGTGTTTCTTTCATCCTTGGGGGCCATCTTGATTTGGTTATAGCCAGATGACCCATTCATGAAGGAGAAAATTGTATGAGATGAGGTGATGTCGACCATTAATTCTGGTATAGGAAGAGGGAACTCATCCTTAGGGCATGCCTTATTTTAAGTCTCTGAAATCGATGCATATGCAAATCTGGCCATTCTTCTTCTTAAGTGGTATGCCATTGGTTAACCAGGTAGGATATTTTTCTTCCCTGATGAAACCAGCATTGATCATTTTTTTGACTTCATAAATGACCTGTTGTTCGATCTCTAATTGCATGCTTCTAGGAGCTTTCTTAATAGGGTTAGCGTTAGGATCTATCAATAGTTTGTGGACTGCTACGTCAGAAGATAATCTGACATCTCTTCATAACTCCATGCAAAGCAGTTCTTAAACTCATTCAATAACCTAACTAAGTCATTGATTTCTTCTTCATTCAACAATAAACTGATGTATGTCGGGCGTTGATTTTCTTTCATCTCGAGGTTGATTTCTTTAAGCTTGTCAATTATTGAATGGATCTCCTCTTCAAATTCTGGTGGTGCATCTTTGATTTTAAGATCATCTAGATCATCTGAAGTTTATAAATACACTTCCATAAAAGAGTTAATATAGTGTGAAAAGAACCTATCAGACTCTAAATGAATGGTGACAACCATGCAGTAATCATCGTCATCGACTCGACCCACTATACTGAATCCTAGTCCTAATCTTGATTGGGCATCCTTGCCTCTGTTGTTCCATAGCTTTTCAAAGTATTCTTACCTGTGCTTAGACCATGTATAAGGAATCAAACCTTTCTTTACAAGATTAAGAACACAAGGTGAGTATCAATCAAAAGGCAATTCTATTAATTCTTTATATGAATTATCCTCAAGTTTTACATCAACTTTAGGACTTCAGGATGATGATCCCAATATGAATCTCTTTAGCTTCGCATAAATGGAAGACTTAAGGGCTTCTTTAACTACTAAACCTTCAACTTTTTGAGATGAAAGTGAGGATAGAGCTACGGTTCCCAACTATTGTTTGATAATTTCACATAAATCTTGAATACATTGGTGCTTTTTGGAGGCGGTCTTCATCTTGTCATCAGTGTCACCTCCAATGAAACTTGAGAGGGGTTGGGCGGTATGCTAATCACATGAGACTCATCCTCATGGATTTCAAGTATATGTGAATAGTAGGGGTACTCCTATGAACTAGAACATAACCCTTGTTGGCTGGCTGCCAACCAAGTGGTCTTCCACCTCTAAGACTACCTCTATTTTAGCTTAAGCCTCTCTCTAATCTTAAAGCCTAACTAAGAAATATCACACAAGCCTTAAATGACACACACACATTAGGCGAAGTCACAATTTCTAGTCTTATGTTATGGTGGTGCATGGTTTAATGTTCACTTTTATATTATGATATGATATTTTAGTCTGGATGTTAGGTTGTATGTGCACAGACTGAATGGTATGATAATCTTAGTATAATCATTATCTTCTATAGAGGATTATGCTTAAGGGGAGCTGTAATAAAAATATAAATATTTTTTGCTGTGCAATTTGCTTATACCCCTATGTGTAATCCAAAATAGGCCAGGTGAACTTGGTTACTCATGTGTGGGGTGATAAGTCCAATTCATTCATATACATGCTTGGGATTGTGTGATTTGTTTAGCTAATCTCTAATTTGTAGGTTATAGTTAGATTTTTCTCTCCCTTTTTCATGTAATTTTGCAAATAGGATTTGGAATGAATGTTATGGGGGATTAGGATGAACATTGGTCATAAAATTATATCTTATGTACCATGTGAAGCCTTTGGAGCATCCACATTATAACCAACCAAAAGAAAGAAGAAAGAAGAAAGAAGAAAGAAGAAATCAAGAATGAAGAATGAAGAATGAAGACCTCCATAACATGAATTCCTTTTTGATTGTAATTAATTCATTTGTAATATGGGTTGTATAAGGGTATAACATGACTGCCCAATTTCTTTTTTGGATTTCGTGGTGGAGCCCGACCACAAGAGGCCTCTTATTCTTTTGTGTTAGCTTTATAAAATGTTTGATGTTTGTTTAGCTTGTGCATTAAGATGGCATGTTTTCCTAGTTTCTTCCTTGCTTTGATGTATGGCCTAGATGATGATTAGGCTACTAGGAAAATAAATTTTTTATCCAACTAATCAATTCAAATTAAAAATAAATAACTCATAACCTCACTTAAAGCCTAGGTTATAAAACAAGATAAAAAATTTAGCAACCCCTTAGCTGGATGTTGTATGTTTTCACATCATGCATACAAAAGCATCTTGTCTCACTCTTATTATGGAGGGCTTCCAACTTTTTTAGAGAACTTGGCTTGACCTTTGAGAGCCATGGTGAAAATGCACCTTCTTTCTTACTAATTTTGGCCCATAATCCAATTTCTCATGCATTAGGCATATGAATCTTAAAGCCTGTGTCAACTTGATTGTCCAAAATGAAAATAAACCATAACAATAATTTGCATTAGATTTAACTCATTAATCATGCCCTACATGATCTAGTCTCTTAGGGAGTGTGTTTAAGGACTTAGTCTCTTTCTAAATAGACAACAACCTAGCTATCTTGCAAAAGCATATGACTTGCCTACATGTATTTAAAATCGTAGGAGGAGTTAGTTGGAGGCCACTCCCAGACGGTTGTAAGTCCAACAATTGGGTGATTTAACCTCCCTTGTGGAGGTAAACCAAATGCCCATTTTTGCCTTAGATTTAGGTCATGCTTCGTCCATTGCCAAGGCTCCCTAGATTTTGGTTAAGAGGTTGCTACTTCCCTTTATGGGCTATGAGCATAAATCCTCACCTCTTAGAAATTTCCATGATCTTGTGTCATGGAATTGTAAGTCCTAGATTTCTACTAAAAATTCAATTCAAACAAATAAATCCTCTCAATTTTAAAAATATAAAGCCCAACCATAGGGTAGTTTGGGATGCTTACTACGCTTCCTAGTATCATAAGCATCCCATACTTATCTTCCTCTAGTTTCAATAATAACTCCCTCCCCTTTATCAATTCCACTTGATCTTGTAAAAATAAACCAATTGATTAATAGTCCTATCTTTGAAAACTTTTGAGACAACGATCATTTACCTTAATTGAGAGTATTCCAAAAAAATCCCATTCCTTAGGATGTAATTAAGTATGTGGGCTTGCCTCCATCAGGAACTTAATTAACCCCGTTGAAAAGAAACCCCACTTTACATTTCCATGTAAAGTAGGGGAAGAATCTCTAGTATATTCGAAGACCCATAGTCCTTAGGAGTCCTTATTAAGGTGATTTGGTCCATTTGTAGGATAGTGACTTCTGTCTCTCAAGATAGTATATCATTCCTCAATGTCGTACCCAATCACCCTAATAAGAATATCTATGAATCTGCATGGTGTCCAACACAAGAAGCATTTGAGATATTTTTGGTTCTTCATTAATTTCTTTTCTCTTCTTTAGGAAAGATTAGATGAAGAATTCTAAAAATTTTCACTACAGAGCCAAATCAAACCTAGGCCAAATTGATTGAAACTACTTGAACCAAAACTCTTCAAATCATCATTTGAACCTAACCCAAGCCTAGGTTTCACCCAATTTGACCAATTGGTCACCCTAACCCAAGATGACCCATATGACCCAAATGGAGCCAAAATCCTTGAAACCAACCATGGGACATTGAAACCAGACCAAACCCAACCCAAACCCATCCTAAGTCATCCTAAAATCAGCCAAAAATCCAATTGAGTCCAACCCTAGGTTATTACCCATTAGCTAAACCTCTTCACATAGGATTCCACCCTTTTTTTTGGCAAAGTCCATTCTCCCATCACTTGGCAGCCCTCACTCACCCCAATTGTGGTATCACCTGCCCTCCTAGCCCACTATTGACCTCACTTTTGGAGTGAGCTCTTAATCACCTCTCCTTAGACTTAGGACTCTTCTAGACACTAAGAACTCCTTAGTCATAAGACACTTCTAGTGATTAGGTGAACACTTAACCTAAGCCTAGAGACTTAGAAGTGTTAATCATAAGATTAGGCTATGCCATAGGGCTTAAGAAAATTACCTATCCCATAGCCTAAACCTAATCTAGATACACTTTCTCAAATAAAACCTAGATTCAATTCTCAAACCAAATCTCAAATTTAAATTCAAATTCCAAATCTAATTTCAAATTTGACTCCAAATGATTGAAACTTAAAATCAAATTCAAATCCTAAGACCCTTCTAAGCCATATGAACCACATTCATAAGCTTAAAAGTCCCCAAAGATCAAACTCAATTGTTCTCTTTATAAATCAATCATTCCTTCATTTATATTCACAAATATAAATAAAATCCAAACTTAAATGAACAAAACTATATCAAAAATTAAATCCAAACTCAATCTAAACCCTTTAAGCCAATTCTTTGGACTTAGCCAAATTCTATCCAAATCAAATCAAAATTAATGAATTTTCTCTTGAATCAATCATTCATTCAATTATTTACCCAAATATAAATGAAACCTACAATCATCAAATCAAATTAAAACCAACCCAAGTCAAACCCAACCTAGCCCTTTTGACTTGAAAATTTCAAATGAGCCAAAATCCCTTAGACTCCAAATTGATTATCGTTGAATTTTTATTTCAATCTAGGGCTCATATATAAGTTCAACTAAACTCGAATCAAACCAAAACCAAACCAATTGACCCACTTAGGTCCACTTGACCTAAAGTGACATAACGGACCCATTTGAGCCAACTTTCAATCCAACCCAAATTAGATTGAACCAAGCTCACCAAAACCTTCCACCATGATTGTTGAACACCCTAAGATGATTAATTGCAATAAATTGGTCCAAACCAAGCCCAATTGGCTATTTAATCCAAGTTGACCCAAATTGGCCTAAAGGACTAAATTGGGTAAAATCATGATCTAACCCAAATTGATTGCAACCAATAGTTCAAGTTCATTCCAAATTGATTATTGAGCTTGACCAAAGCCATAATTAAACCCAATTTGATCAATCGAGCCCAATAGAGCCATTAAGCCAAAATAGGCCTAAAGGGTCAATTTAGCCTAAATCTAAATCAAATCAAAATTAATTCAAACCAATGACCACATTCATCTTAAATTAGTCAATTGAACATGAATCAGCCCATGACCCAAGCTAATTTGGCCAAATTTTGGTCAAATTGGTCAATTTGACCCAATATGACCCATATGACCCAAATTGGGCCAAATCCCTTGAAATCAAGTCATGACCCATTGGGGGCTGATAAAAACTAACCCAAACCCATTTTGGATCAGCCCAAAATTAACTCAACCCATTTAAATCTCTCATTGATCCTCCCCCACATAGGATTCCACCCAACCTCATTTAATTCTCCCCATCACATGCAACTCATCCCCATTCAATTGAGCTGATCATATGGCAGAGAGGACTTTGGAGAAAAAAATCCGAAGTCCTCAATCAATCCATCATCCATCCCAACCACCCCAAGCAAGATGGAAATCAATTTGGAGCCAAAAAATTCAAAAAAAAATGGATTTTTGGCCATTATAAAAAGAGGGGAAATGATGCTTTAGACCTCTTCCTCCCACCACCATTCAGCCCCAGAAAGCTCCCCAAAGCAAAAAGGAACCCAACCCCCACCTCTTTGAGCCATTTTTGAGATCAAAAACATAAATAGTTGCTTTTCTAGTGAGGTGATACTCGAGAAGATGGCGTTAGAGTCAGGGTTAAAGATCATTCCAAAGCTTCCTTACATACCTAGGAGTTCACTCAGATCTTCACCGCTATCGAAAACCATCCCCGACGAGGTAAATTTTGCCAAACTTTAAACGACCTTAGGATTTCTCGCATTTTGTATTAATCTTCTTGAAGTTTTAGGAATTTCTCCTAGATAATCCTACATTTTTACTTTAAATTATCTCAATTTGAAAATAGAAATTTTTCAGTGCGAATAGATGCAAAAATGGGTCCATTATGACAAGTTTTCACTTAAAAATCCATTTTTTCTCTTTAAAATAGTCAAAACTTTCTGGATTTAGGCGATCCGCCTTGATGCTGATGTGATCGAGGCTCAGGAGATGCGATCGGCGATTCACGTGATCGGACGGCTCAAATCAAGCACCGATCATGTGATCCTAGCCTTTGGATTGTATGCGATATGATCTAGATTATCGATCGATTGATCGACTAACAAATGAGCACTCTACATTGGCCGGTCTTTTCCCAATGGTGATTAGGCATGCATTTTTTATTTAAAAAATTAATTTAAATCACCTAAAACTTCAAAAATTTATAGAAAATAAAATACTTAAACAAAAATTGCAAACAAGGGCTCGTTGGATTTGTCTTTCTGAGAGAAATCCAACAAACCCAAAATCTAAACTTTACTAAGTATTTTGAGTGTAATTTAAGGTTTAGTGAAAATTAAATTTTATTAATTAAACCAAAAATAGATGTTAGATTAAGTTCAAATTTTCAAGGATTGAAATTAAATTTAAAGCACACCTATTATACAAATTTTAAGTGAAAAGGACTTCTCAATTAGGAGAAATTAAATTTTAAAATTTAGATTGTCCATTTTAATAAAATAAATCAAATAAAAAATTTAGAAATTTACAAAACTCTTCAAAATGGATTAAATCACTTCAATTGACATCTAGGACTCTCAAGAAAATAATTTCATTTTCTAAATCCTAATGAACTCTAAATAAACACTTAAGATTAAAGTTTAATCAATTAAGGAGTTAATTAAAACATAATCTAAAAATAATTTAAATATCAAATAAAAATCAAAATAAAATAACTTAAGCAATCATTAATCAAACCTCAAATCAAAAAAAATATCATAGATGAAATTAAATTAAATATGATTAAACTATTTAAGTTAATAAAACTCAATTAAATGATTAAATCTTAAATCAAACATAAAATTAAACAAATCAAACTTTAACATAGGTCAAACTAGTATAAACTTACACTAAGCATGAAATCTTAACCATATGAAACTCCGAATGAGTATAAATAAATTGAAACTAATTAATCATTAAATAAACTCAAAATTAAATTGATTAACAAACCAATTCAACATAATCATTTGATATTAATTAAAACCAAGTTAAAGTAAACTTAATTAACATATAATTAAATCACATCCATTCAAATAATTAATTAACAAATATATTTAACCTAATAACTAAATCAAACATGTTAATGAAATCAAATAAACATAATGAATCAAATCAAATAAAACTCTAATCATAAATAATAAAATTTGAAATGAAATAAACAATTAATTCAACTTTAATGATGGTAATGTAATCCTTTAATCAAATCCAAATTTAAGTAAAACACTTAAAATCTTGTAAAATTTTAAAATCATTACCTCTTAAATTTTAATTAATCCATCATAAATGTAAATAATTAATTTAAATAATTTAAAACTCTAAAATTAAGCTTAAATCAAACTCTTAAAATTAATATTAATCACTCAAGTAAACTAATTGTTAATCTTCATATTAAACCCAATCAAACATAATCAAAATGCAATTAAATACTAATCAAACCTAAATTAAATTTAAATCATTAAGTCATTAATTACATCATTAAAATTAAATAAATCTTTATTTAATTTAATATTAACAAACACTCCTTAATTAAATTACCCTTAAGCTAATCCAATTGAATAAACACTAGTTAATGCACTTAATAAATTAATCCATTATCTTAATAAACCAAATTAACTTTATAAATTAGATTAAAATTAATTCTAATCAAACACTTAATTAATAATTTGATCATACTTCTTAGTAAACTAATTAAGTCAATCAAATTAATCATATTAAACTTAAACTTAATCAAACATAAATGCAATTAAAGACCAATCAATTTTTAATTTAAACTTAAATCATTAAGTCATTAATTACATTACTAATCTTAACAAATATGAAATCAAATTGAAAATAAAACAAACCTTTATAATTAGCATAATTACACTTCTTAATTAAACTAATCACATAATCACATTGAACCTAAGCAAATGTACAAACTAATAAGGCTAATCAAATCAGATTAAATCAAATTAAGAAAGACTCTCATCAATTTAATATGTAATCAAATCAAATCTCATTCAACTTACTTAAATAAGATAAACTATTTAACTATCCAATGTATGAAATTAGAATACAAACCAAACTTTGATAAATATGACAAATGGATGAGATTAAAAATAAAATCTTAATTACAAAATCAAACTCAATTAAAAATCAAAATAAAATCTCAGTTAATCTAATACAATCAAACTACAAATAAATGAACCATGATAAACATAAAATTAAATCACATAACCATAATCAAAGAAAAGAATTAAAATAAATTAAGGATATTGAATTATCAAGATTAAATCAAAACATCTATGAAATTAATCAATCAAAACACATGAATTTAAACAAAACACTTCATTTGATATAGGATATTGAATTATCAAGATGTAATTAAACCAAAACATCTAAATCAAAATCAATCAATCAAATACTTAAACAAACTCAAATTCTAAATTCTAAATAAAATCAAATAAATTAAATCAAATGAATTACAATAATTCAAATGGGCTAATTAAGATACTTAAGGACCTTAGTTAGATTCTTTAGGAGTTAGGATGTAGAATAGGGTGAGTTCTGTCTACAAATGGAATTCATTCTACTCTTCATTCTTGAAAACCTAAACATCATTTTAACCAAATAAAAGTGAAATAAAAAAATGAAAAATAAATCATTAAATCATTTAAATTGAAATCACCCAAAGGTAAAATTTAAACAAAGTCATGTCACACAAGCCTTAAGCACACACATTAGAATACTAAGTCACCACTTCTAGTGCTAAGTTAGGGTGTTGTATGTATGATGTTGTGTTTTGTTTTGTGATGTAATATTTTAGACTGATGTTAGTCATATTAGCCTAATCATGTTTTCTCTGGGGTTGTTAAGTTGTAATAAAAAAAATATAAATACTTTTGTTGTGCGTTGTTTAGCCCTAAGCATAACCCATGTTAGACAGTGGGCTTGGTTACCCATGTGGTGCTAAGTCCAAATTATTCATATAACTACTTATGGATGTGTTTAGCTAACATTTATTTTGTAGCTAGATTTACTTTTCCTATTTTTAATGATGTAATTTTGTATTAGGAATTAGGATTAGTGTTATGGGGGATTAGATAAAGGGCCGAAGGTTTAGTCCTTGGGGTGCCTGTGATGCCTTTGGAGCAAATCAAATCAAAAGAAGAGAAGGAAGAAATGAAGAAAAGAAGACCCCATAGATGTATTATTTTGTAATTGGTATAAGGGTAGAGGGGATACCCATTTTTCTTTTCTCTTTTAGGTGTCTGGAACCCTTGGCTTCTTTTATTCTTTTATAGTAGTATATAAAATTTTTTGATGTTGTGTTTAGATTGTGCACTAGAACAACATGCTTTTCATAGTTTCTTTATGATTGATGTTTGAATGTGTGGCCTGGATGCGGTAGGCTCTTAGGAAAAAATTAATTTTTCTACCCCAATTAATAACTCATAATTAAAATTTAAAATAACTCATAACCTCACATAAAAGCCTAGGAATTAAATCAAGATAATAAAATTTTTAGCAACCCTTTTAGCTGGATGAATGAATGTATAATATCATGCATGTCATATTCTTCCACTCTTGTTAAGAGGGGGCTTCCATCTTTGCTAGAGAATGAAGGCTTAACCTATGAGAGCCTTTGATGGAAGAACACCCTTTCTCTCTTGATTTGGCCCATAATCAAGTTCTCATGTATTTAAGCATACCAAATCCCATAGCCTTGAAAAACAAAGAGTCCAAAAAGAATCAAATAAATTTAATAAAATTTGCATTAGATTAAGTCATGGTTTAATACCACCCAAGCTCTAGTCTCTTTGGGAGTGAGTTTAAGGACTTAGTTTTCTCTAAATAAACAGCCATCTTGTAAAGCATAAGACTTGCCTACATGGATTTAAAGCATAGGAGGTTAGTGGCTACACTCAGGGATAATAAGTCCGAGTGGTTTATTCTCTCTTATGAGGTAAATCATATACCCATTTTGCCTTAGATTTGGGTCATGTTTTGGCCCTGCCAAAGCTCCTAGATTTAGGATGGTTGTTCCTTTGGGGCTACAAGCATAAATCCTCACCTCTTAGGCATTTTCATAATCTTATGTTGTGTGGAATTATAAGCCTTTCTAATAAAATGTCAACTCAAATAATTAACTCTCTTCAATTTCAAAATATAAAGCCCAATTATAGGGTGGAATGTTCACTAGGCTTCCTAGTATCATGAGAATTTCCTACTTTCTCCCTTTGGATTCCAAAAATATGTCTTCTCCTTGATCTATCCCATTTGATTTTTTCTAAAACAGCCAATCCTTTGATAGTTTTAACTTTGAAATCTTTGGAGACCCTAATTATCTATTTTAATCAAGAGTATTCTTAAGAAATTGCCATTCCTTATGATGTAATTAACTATGTGGGCTTGCCTCCATAGAGAACTTAATGAACTTGGCTTAAAATAAATCCTACTTTACTTTTCCATGTAAAGTAGGGGAAAGATCTCTGGTATATTCGAAGACCCATCATGCCATTGGAGTCCTTATTAGGTGATTAGGTCCATTATAAGGTAGTGATTTCTATCTTTATAGATAGTACATCATTCCTTAATGTCATACCCGATCACTTCAAGTACCCCTAAGATCGTGATGTGTCCCACATCCTTAAAATAAACACCATGATTTTTGGACTCTGGGATGGTTCCTCTCTCCATCTTTAGTAGACAATCATTGTCTCCAAACATCAATAGTAGACTTATATTTTATGTAGGCCTGATACTCTCATTCTTTTCGTTGGCACTTAGCTTATTTCATCCTTAAGTAAAGCTCGCCAACATCCTTTAGGTTTTAGGACCTCACTCCGTGTAAGTCTTAAAATCTATATTGGGTTCCCCTAATAGGTGAAAATTAGAATTAATTAGACAAAGGAGATGACCAAAATTAAGAACCTCTTCACCATCCTGATGGTGAGGCAAGGTTGATCCCAGGAACAATAAGAAAATAAAACTCTTCTACAAAATAACATGTCTTTCCAAAAGCACTTTTTTAAAATCCACATAATAAGAGATCTTTACAAAAAATTTTTTAAGAAATTTTCAAAAAGGCACAAAACACATATAACCAAACCTCATTTAACAAATCCTTTGATTATTACATGGAGGTTCCTTTCAAAATCAAAATCAACCATTTTTAATGTCTTTTTCAAAAGCACATTTTCTTTGGAAATAGCTACCCCATCCCACACACTCAAATTTGTTGGATGGAGATTCTATTTTTCAAATTAAATTATAATATAAAAATTAAACTCCACTTACCATACTTTTTATGTGTTAGAGTTGAATTTTTCCCCCTTTTTTGAAAAACAATAAATCATACACACACAAGAAGTCAAGACATATTTGAACCCCCCCTGACATACCAAATTTATCAAATGGGAGTTCCCCTTCCCTAGAGAAGGTAAGAGCAAATTGAATTCTATTTGCATTTGTCTGATAAAACTCCTTCTTGCCAAGTCTTGGACTTCAAAACACATTGGGAGCTCATTTGACATGTCCAAGTATATCAAATGAGAACCCTTTTGAAAATCATAAGAATAAATTGAACTCCATTTAACATACCTAAGTTTGTTAAATAAGTTCTTTTCTTTCAAAATCATAAACACATTTGACTTTCACTTAACATACCAAATTTGTTAAGTGAGAGTTTCATTTTTTAAAATCATAAACACATTTGACTTTCACTTAACATACCAAATTTGTTAAGTGAGAGTTTCATTTTCAAAATCATAAACACATTTGACTTTCACTTAACATACCAAATTTGTTAAGTGAGAGTTTCATTTTCAAAATCATAAACACGTTTGACTTTCACTTAACATACCAAATTTGTTAAGTGAGAGTTTCATTTTAAAATCATAAACACATTTGACTTTCACTTAACATACCAAATTTGTTAAGTGAGAGTTTCATTTTCAAAATCATAAACACATTTGACTTTCACTTAACATACCAAATTTGTTAAGTGAGAGTCTCTTTCAACACATTTGATCCCTATTTTAATATACCAAATTTGTTAAATAAGGAACCAATTTTCATGTCAAACCACACTTGACTTTCACTTAACATACCAAATTTGTTAAGTAGAGTCTCATCTCAAAAAAAAATAAACATATCTCAACACATTTGGGCTTTCATTTTATATAATTTGTTAAGTGGAACTCCCATCTTTAAAGAAAAGCAAATTTATCTCACAATCACATTTAACTTTCACTTAACATACCAAATCTATTAAGTGAAAGCCTCATCATCAAACATAAATCAAACACATGTGGCGTCTACTTAACATACCAAATTTGTTAAGTAAGAAGCCACATTTTCAAATCAAAATATCATACAATCAAATCTTCATAAGCAAAAATATTTCAAACACACAATCACAACCTCTTCTTAGCACACCCAAATTTTCTAAGTAGAGGTCATTCAAACTATCAATATTTTCAAACAGGATGCACAAAACACAAATATCTCCAAGAAAATCTCTCCTCAAATTTTAGAACCCCACACAACCTACCTAAAGCGGTATGGGTTCTAAATTGAAATAAAATGGCAAAGACTCTCCTCAATATCCAAAATATCTCCAAAATTTCAATGAACCCCACTTAACATCCTTAAGATTGTTCAGTGTGGGTTCAAATTCTGAATCAAATCTTGAGATCAATGATTGAACATGAATATCAAGGCAAGTGTCTAACGCAGCTATATTTCAACAATATAGATTTTAGTGCAATTAGTTCTTCCAGTCCTCAGTTAGTACAACATCTATGACTCCCAAAAAGTTCATGTTTTCCTTCCCTACTAGTCTAAACTTAGCCACGGATGTAGTCTCTCTACTCTGCTCAAGGTCATCTACTTTGGCCATGGTTTTGAGGGGGTGAGGATTTTTTGGATGGGATAGCCCTCACCATAGTTAGTAAGGAGGAGGTGGCGGGAAAGACACCGCTTATCCTATTCGATATGTCATCTGATTCTGAGTTTCCTCCACTAAAGAGGAAGGCCACTATTGTGTTCTGCACTTATATATTTTCTGAGTTATTTAGCCTAGGGTCAATACCTCTATAGCTCTAGCAAGGGTTACTACCCCCTCCTCAGACACCCCAAAGGGGAAGACTGTCTTAGTTTCTGAGATAGTATCCTCTACGTTCAAGGTAGGTGCTAGCTCCCGCTCTGCCATACCTACACTTACACAACACCGCAATAAGAACTGCAAGGTCAAGTGACATCATAAGAGGGTTGAGAGAGAGATGGATGTCGCTTCCCATGTGGCTGAGGAGGGATGTCCCTATGAGACCTCTCCAAATTTGAGTGTAGTAGGTTCCACCCCTTCTTAATCTTAGATGGATAGGAGGACTATAAAAGATTGTTGCACTACCTCCACCACCAACATATTTTAGCACCTAGGTGAGCATAAGAAGCTATGCGCTTTTTGTGCCATTGGCGAGCCTAGATGCTCAAAGTGGTATAGTTTTGATCGAGCAGTTATCAGGAGAGTCGTCGATCTATAAGGAGAGAGCCTTGGAGGCTTAGGCATAAGCTCAAACAAGTAGAAGGGAGTGATAGAGATTTGCTAGGCATTCGACAACCTCCGCTCTGATAGATTTTCTCGATCATCATCCTACTGGTGATCATTGATCATCACTAGGTGCTACTCATCATGGGAGTAGGCCAATAGTCAGAAGGTCTTGCTACACACCTCTCCACTCACCACCATCACCTCTCAGCTCATGGCATCCCCTATTCCAACAAGATCCAGAAGCCCCCATCCAGGGAAAGACTAGCACCTTTGGTGATCTGGCTATGGCCTAAAGATCCCACTCCATCTACTCCACCCGTTGAGGTGAGGACGAGCTCTATTCAACCTCCACCTCAGCTACAGAGAAGAAGGAATGGCGACCCAAGGACACCATCATCGAGTCACCACCGTAGTCACAGCAATTATAGTTAGAGCAGCCCTTGTAGTCTCCACCTACACCAGCATCAGTGGCGAAAGGGGTAGAGGATATAAATGTAGTGTACATGGCAATAGATCCTCCCACAATCAGTGTTCAATCAATGGGAATTGATCAGCATATACCTATCAGTGAGCATAGTCCTCTTAGAGATAGTAATACAGTGGTAAGCAATGCCCGATATATTTCTTCCAACGAGCATAACTCCATTACCGGTCAGCAGTGAGTGTTTGTCCTTGCATGATTAGACCGCTCTTTAGATGAGATCGTCACTCAGTACTTTGCTGAGAAGAGGGAACTCTTCATGGGTGATTGCTCTGATGAAGAGGATGCTAAAGTTAGTTTTGATCCAGATGAGGATGATCTCTTGGAGGACTCAGCGGAAGTCCATATGGTCGACACTAAGGGTTCCCTCCTTAGGAATTAGCATAGCCAGGAGGGTGTTGTAGTTGAGGAAGAAGACACAGGTCATTCAACCCAACACATTCATCAACTGAGGTAGAGAGATGAGCATATCAGTAAGATGGAGAAAAAAGTTGAAGACTTGTTAGCAGCAGTCCTAGCACTTCAAGGACAAGCTCCATCATTACAGCCTACTCCCTTAGAGGTTGACCATCCTGGGTTGTTGCATGTTTTGGATCAGCCCAAGAGTACATCTCTTATGGACCAGGATAGTGGCAGTCTACATAAGAAGGTCACAGATAGTACATCCATGCCTGAAAGTGATATAAAGCATATAGTGGAACAACAAGTGAAGGAAGCATTGGCGCAAGCCCGAGGTGGCTCATCTATTCCAAAGGGTAGACCCTACCTAGAGGAATTCGATGTAGTCCAATATCCCAAGGGTTTTGTGCCACCATCCTTCAAGATCTTTGATGGTAGTGAAAACTCTCGGAAGCATATAACATACTTTAGAGTTGAATTTTGTAACATGAGGTAGTGATGCACTTCTCTTTTGACTCTTCTCTTTAGTCATCGGGGATTACATTTGATTGATTTTCAATGGTTTGGTGAAGACTTTGGCTGAGTTGGACCACCTCTTCATCAAGAGGTTTGTTGGAACCCAACAAAGGATAATTGTGGGTGACCTCATTGTGGTGCAACAAAATCCCAATGAGTCTCTTATTGATTATATTCTGAGGTGGTAAAACCTGAGTATGAAATGCGAACAACAGCTGTCCGAATAGCATGCTATAGAAATTCTTCTCAAGAATATTCATGGACCGATTGCTTTCATGCTCAAGGGATTTATAGTCAAAACCTTTGGAAAATTAATCAACAAGGTAGCTAACTACAAGGGAAGCCAAATTTACCTTTTCAAGACCAATCATTCAAGCCCAAGCCATAGAAAGCATTCGAGAAGAAGCCAGGGGTGGTAGTGTCAGTAGACAAAGGGAAGCTAGCCAGCTCAATGAGAGACTCTGCATAGTAGCCTCCATTGCCATCCTCTACCACCACCTCACCGGCCATATCGACCACCACTGGCCAGTGCCTCCTCATAATATACTCATGGGTACTCATATCCACCGGTAGCTATTACACACCTACTTTCGATAGATGGAATAAGCCATATATTCATTCAAGAGGAGGTAGTTAGGAAGATCTTTAATAATCTCTTTAAGCGACTTCACGAGCCCAAGAGGTAGAAGATGTGGGCAAAGTAATGATCCTATTGCCCTACCACCATGGTTAGTCATGTCTTGGAGGATTGTGTCCCCTTTGGCTTGGTAGCTAAAGTCGAGCTATTGTTATCCCCAAGGAATACTTGTTAGAACAACCCTCTTCTATCGAGTAATTCTTGGGATACTTGATCCTTTTAAGATAAAGAAATTGGGATATTGCCTTATCTGAACCTCTAAAAAGTGGTCTCTAAGATCAAGAAGCTTTCTTTAGTGCAAGTAACTCAAACCTCCAACACCAAGGAAGGTTTGCAAGTTGCCAAAGACAACTTGAAGAAGGTGTCCCACTGCCTTACTTGAGATAGCATAACCACCATCAAGTCCAACCTCCATCTACCATTGTAGCTATTTCTTCTTCCACTAACTCCTCTTCCACGGTAGAGCATTATATCGTGACATGGCACTATACCACTTTCCCCACTTACTTTATTAGATTTCTATCATGTACCTCTATAGAAATTGAAGAAAGCTTTCACTTACATCTTGTCCACTTCGATACTCTAGATTTTATTCCTCTCAAAAACTCTCCAAGTCTACAAAATACTAATGATAACTCTAGTTTTGATCATTCATCTTCTGATTTAGAAATAGATTTTTCATTCTTGAATCATTTAGGTTCGCCCATTAAGATTGATTTGGAGTCATCTGACTCTGATGATCCCATAGGAGAAGTTGTAGATGAACCTGATGAGCAGGTAGAACTTTCCACTAAATTATCTCATGAAGTCAAGTCAACCTCTATAGTGGCAAAGTTCTACCTCCTAGGGTAGTACCTCAGGATAAGGGTAAGCAAATCATTAGTTTTAAAGAACAGATAACACCTCCACAGGATGCTCCACCCATTTATATGCTTGTCGAGGATCATATCAAGGTTGACTACAATATCCTAGCACATCGTAGAAAGTTGCCAAGTTAAGCATATATGATGCCTTTATCTTATCCAAAGAGATGAAAATCTCTAATCAAGGCTCTTCTTGATCCGATATCGTAGCTGTGATCACTAGGAGGAAGCTCAGTTAGAGGACACTCTAGGAGTTACATTCGATGATGAAGACTTGCTTCTAGGAATGACCAAGCACAATCACCCTCTTTACATTACAGTGGATATTGGAAGATACAGGATATCCTAGAGTTCTTGTTGACCAGGGTGCATCAATGAATATTATGAGTCTAAAAACCCTCGCTTACTTGAGGATTGATATCTCCAAACTTTCAAAAGAGAGGATGATGTTGAGAGGATTCAATGAACAAGGTAAGAGGGCTTTAGGCTCTATAGTATTGCCATTAGAAATAGATGATTGGAAGACTACCGCCAAGTTTCATATTATAAACTCAGATACATCTTTAAAACTTTGCTTGGGAGATCATGGATACATGAGAACAATGTGGTTCCATCCTCTCTACACCAATGCATGAAGTTCATGAGGGGTGGGATTGAATACTATGTCAAAGGAGATCTTAAGCCATTCACAGTTCATGAGGTCAGAATATATGAGGATGCGGCCTACTATCTCCCTCAAAATCAACAAGTCTATTCTCATAAACTTGGCAAAAGTTCAAAAATAAAAGAAAAAGAAAAAGAAAAAGAAAAAGAAGAGAAAAAAGGAAATGTGAAAGAAAATAAAAGGGAGCGAGAAATAGACTTGGAGGAGAAAGTTGAGCCTAACATTAGATTCCACCCACAGTTCGTTACTCCATTCGAACATATGGGTAGGATGACTCGACCTCCACTAGGTAGAGAAAGAGGCAAATCCAGAGAAATACCTAGGGACGGAAGACCTCCTTATTGGCCATCCAATAGGAGTTATGTCCCTAATACCAAGACTACACTTACTATCTATACAGACTTAGAATTTAGTTCATAAGATGAGTCATATATGATTAGTATGCTAGCTAGCACTTCTAGACAGCAGATCCCCATGCAAGTGACAGTTAAGCCAAATAGTGATGAAGACCGGGATCCTAAGCAAAGCATAAGTGTATCCAAGTCTATATGTGAAATAGTGAGACATCAGTTGGAAACTTTAGCTCTAACCTCACCTCACAAAAGTTGATTTTTGGTTAAGGAAGCCTAAGTCTTCCACAAATGTAAAGGTAGAAGTTCTTTCTTGGAACATCATCCTCAAGTCAAGAAGCGATGTAGAACTTGAGGATGATTCATACAAAGATTTAATAAATTACCTTTTGATTGGTACTCTTGTGTTCTTAATTTAGCAAAGAAAGGATTGATTCCACATGCTTGGTCTAAAGATATGATTACTTTGAAAGGTTATGGGACAACAAATGCGACATTCACAATCAAGACCTAGGATTGATAGTGGGCGGTTGATAATGATGATTACTGCTTAGTCATCACCAACCATTTAAAATCTGATAGGTTCTTTTCAAATCATGCTAACTCATATGAGGAGGTGTGCTTAGAAACTTCAGATGATCCTAATGACTTTAAAGTTAAGGATGCACTGCCAGAGTTCAAAGAGAAGATCAGATCAACTATCAATGAGCTCAAAGAAATTAACCTAGAAACTAAAGAAGATCCATGCCCAACATACATCAGTTCTTTATTGAATGAAAAAGAAACTAATGATATATTGAAGCTATTGATTGAGTTTATGGATTTCTTTGCATGGAGTTATGAAGAGATGCCCGGTCTATCTCCTGACATAGTAGTCATAAACTAGCAATAGAACTTTATGCTAACCCTATCAAGCGGCTCCTCGACACATGCAATTAGACATTGAACATCAGGTCACTTTTGAAATCAAGAAACTGATAGATGCTGGCTTTATTAGGGAAGAAAAATATCCTACCTAGTTGGCCAGTGTCATCCCAGTTAAGAAAAAGAATGGTTAAATTCACATATGCATTGATTTTAGGGATCTAAATAAGGCATGTCCTAAGGATGAATATAGCTTCTCCCTTTATTCATTAATGGTGGAGGTCTAGGCTAATATAAGCTCTTTCTCAATTTGATCCTTCAAAACAACAGGATCCATGTCAAAATAAACTAAACAAATAAACAAAATTAATTTTCTTGTGGATTAGGAATTCAAGCCCCTAGCTTTTCCCAAGCAAGCATCTATCTTTAGGGTGAAAAAACTCTATAGAAATTGCACTACTTTGAGTTGAGATAAGTCCCATTGGCTCTCTGAGTTTCCCTTAGATGGGTTCAACTTTCATGCCTGAGTTACCCGGTCATCTTTGCTTTGAAAGATATAAGTTTGTGATTCTTTCCAACGATGGTAATCGGGAAGCCCTAGGTGCGATTTATTGCCCAAGTGACTGATCACCCTAGTGGTTCCTTATTTAGGAAGATGTGAGTCCTCACTCTTTCTTCTTAACTTGACCATTACAAACTGAAAGGCACCCCTTAGGTTGGATAGTTCTACTACGGTTGGTGACTATCCCTTTGTTTAAACCAAGATAGGTCTCAGTGATATTAGCTCCTTCTTAATAGATCCATCGCACACCAATAGGGTCCATCTAAAATTAAATTAATTTTGACTGTTCTTGAGTCAATATAAATATGCAACGGCATCCACTCAAATAGTTGCCTTAGGTCGGGATTGATCTGTTGTGCCATCGATAAATCACCCCAACGACTGATCCTTATGTTGGAAGATTTAAGTCTGTTATGCTTTCTTCCTAGTATAGTCATTGCACACCGAAAGGCTACCCTTAGGCTGGATAGTCCTACCTTGTGGCTTATAGACTACCCCTTTAGATTTGTAAATTTGAGACAGGTCAAGGCCGATATAGCCCCTTCTCAGTAGGTCCATCGCACGTCGATAGGGTCCACAACATAACACACCAAATTAAATTAAATCAATTCAAATCAAATCAATATAAATAAAATTAATCATCAGGACTACTCTTGAGTTGAGGTAAGACCTCCTCACTCATTGGTCACCTTTTAATTGATTTGTTATCGATAGATCTCCTCAACTGATCCCTACTTGGGAAATCTTCTTCCTAGTACAATTGTTGCACACCGAAAGGCAACCCCTTAGGTTGGATAGTCCTACCTTTTGGAAGGTAGACTACCCCTTTAGACTTATAAATCTAAGATAGGCCAAGGCCCTCATGGCTCATTCTTAGTGTGGTCCATCGCACACCGGCAGGGTCCATAATAAAATAAATTCAAAACCAACCTCCTCGGTGGAGTCAAATTAAGCATATCAAACAAACTAAATTTCTCCCCGGTGAGGTGAAAATCAAATTAGCCTAGATCTAATTCAAAAAAATTTAATTGAGTGTACATCCTTACTGGATATGCCTTCAATCTAGAACCCTTCTCCCTAGTGAATTCATAACAAATTAAACCAACCTCCCTAGTGGAGTATAATCAAACAAATTAAAGAAATCCAATCAAATTATCATCCCCAGTGGATACACACCCAAACAAATTGTACTCATAATCAAACTAAGATCCATATCCTTAGCAGATAGCTTGTACCTGTTTCCTTAGAGGAAGGTTCATGTACTCAATCCCCATCGGATTCTTTCTTGCTCTCTTATGCCCTTGGCATAAAAAGAGCTACATTGCACTAAGATCATGATTCTATCTACCTTTCAAGACTTGGTATATATCAATTTCATTATTTTTTGCCATCTTCTGGATGTTGTTGATCATTTTGGCCAACCATGTAGTATGCCTTGTGGGTACACCACACATATTAGGGTCCTTTTGTTGACCTTTTGGTGAGCTCTTAACCTCCTCTTAGACTTGGGACTCTTCCGACACTAAGGAAGTCATAAGACACTTCTAGTGATTAGGTAAACACTTAACCTAAGCCTAGAGATTTAGAAGTGTTAATCATAAAATTAAGCTTTGCCTTAGGGCTTAAGAAAATTACATATCCCATAGCCTAAACCCAATATAGATACACTTTCTCAAATCAAACCTAGATTTAATTCTCAAACAAAATCATAAATTCAAATTTAAATTCTAAATCTAATTTCAAATTTGACTCCAAATGATTGAAACTCAAAATCAAATTTAAATCCTAATTCCCTTCCTAAGCCATATGAACCACATTCATAAACTTAGCCAAAACTCCCCTTAGATCAAATAAAACTCAATTGACCCTCTTTAAATATTATCAAAATTAAATAAATCCAAATTCAAATGACCAAGACTATATCAAAATCAAATTCAAACTCAATAATTAAGCCAATTCTTTGGACTTAGCAAAATTCTATCCAAATCAAATCAAAATTTTCTATTGAATCAATCATTCATTCAATTATCTACCCAAATATAAATGAAACCTATAATCATCAAATCAATGATAAGTAAAAATCCTTTTGACTTAAAAATTTCAAACGAGCCAAAATCCCTTAGACTCCAAATTGATTGACGTTGAATTTATATTTTAATCTAGGGCTCATATATAAGTTCAACTAAACTTGAATCAAACCAAAACTAAACCAATTGACCCTTGTATACTTTAGTGACCTAAAGGACCCATTTGAGCAACTTTAATCAACCCAAATTGGATTGAACCAACCTCACCAAAACCTTCCACCATGATTGTTGATCACCCTAGGATAATTAATTGAAATCAATTGGGCCAAACCAAGCCCAATTGGACATTTGATCCAAGTTGACCCAAATTGGCCTAAAGGACCAAATTGGGTCAAATCATGATCTAACCCAAATTGATTGCAACTAATAGCTCAAGTTCATTCTAAATTGATTATTGAACTTGACCAAAGCCATACAACAACAACAACAACAACAATAAGCCTTAATCCCACTAGGTGGGGTCGGCTACATGAATCCTTCGTCTCCATTGTGTCCTATTATGTGTCAAATTCTCATTTAATTCAAGTATACTAAGATCATTTTTTATACATCTTAACCAAGTATTTTTAGGTTTACCTCTACCTTTCTTAGCATAAGGTAAATCTAATGCATCTACTCTCCTAATTGGGTCATCAGACGGCTGACGCTTTATGTGGCCAAACCATCTAAGCGACTCTCCTAATCTTATCTACCACTGAGCTACTCCAACTTTTTCTCATTTTGCATTCTATCTCTAAGAGTAAAGCCACTCATCCACACTGTGCATCTCATCGTAACACTTAACTTACTCTTATGCTTCTCTTTTATTGGCCAACATTCACCATAAGTCATTGCGGTCTTACCACCATCTTATAAAATTTTCCCTTAAGTTTAAGTGGAACTTTTCTATCACATAATAGGCCGATGCATTCCTCCACTTCAACCATCCAACTTGAATTCTACTAATAATATCTCCATCTATTTCACCATCATTTTGTACAATAGAACCTAAATATCTGAATCGCTCACTCTTATTAATGATTTGATCACCTAAAGTCACAACATTACCACTAAAACTTCTACAACTAAAATTACACTCCATATATTCAGTTTTAGATCTACTTAAATGAAAACCTTTAGACTCTAAAGTTGACCTCCATAATTCAAGTTTCTATTGGACTCCCTCTCTAGTCTTATCAACAAGAAGAATGTCATCGAAAAAGCATACACCAAGGTACATCTTCTTGTAAATGCCTGTAAGAACATCCATAACTAAAGTAAGAAAGATAAGGGCTTAATGTTGATCCTTGATGTAATCCAACTGAAATAGGAAAATATTTTGTCAATCCTCCTTGTGTTTGGACACAAGTAACAGCTCTAGTATACATATCCTTAATGACTTGAATATAACCAATATTAACTCCTTTCTATTTTAGAACTCTCTAAAGAATATCTCTTAAGACTTTATCATAAGCTTTCTCTAAATCAATAAATATCATATGTAGATCCTTCTTACTTTCTCTATGCTTCTCCATCAAACCTCTTAACAAATGTATAGCATCCATAGTAGATCTACGGCATGAAACCAAATTGATTGTGAGAAACTTCAGATCACATCGTAACCTATGCTCATTACTCTCTCCCATAATTTTAATGTATGGCATTAACTTAATTCCTCTATAATTTGCACTCTTGTGCATCACCTTTATTCTTAAATATAGAAACCAACAAACTCTTTCTCCACTCATCTGGCATCTTTTTAGTCTTTAAAATAACATTAAAAAGATTTGTAAGCCAAGAAATTCCTTGATCTCTTAAACATTTCCACACTTAGATCCTTCATTGAAAAGTTTATCAAAATACCTCATCCACCTATTTTCAATATCTTTTTCTAAGAAAAGCACTTTATTATTTTCATCTTTTATACCCCTCACTTGAACTATGTCTTTACTTCTCCTATCTCTTTGGTTGGCTAACGTATACATACATCTTTCACCTTCTTTAGTATCTAATCTATTGTATAAATCACTAAAAGCTAAATTTTTTGCATCACATATTGCTTTCTTAGAATCTCTATAGGCTACTTTATATCTTTCCCAATTCTCTAAGTTTTTACATCTAAACCAAGTTTTATAACAATGCTTCTTATTTCTTAACTTGACCAAAGCCATAATTAAACCAAATTTGATCAATCGAGCCCAATTGATCCATTAAGCCCAATTAGGCCTAAAGGGTCAATTTGTCCTAAATCCAAATTAAATCCAAATTTATTCAAACCAATGAACACATTCATCTTAAATTAGCCAATTAAACATGAATCAACCCATGACCCAAGCTAATTTGGCCAATTTTGGTAAAATTGGTCAATTTGACACAATATGACCCATAAGACCTAAATTGGGTCAAATCCCTTGAAACCAAGCCATGACTCATTTGGGGCTGATCAAACCCAACCCAAACCCATTTTGGATCAGCCCAAAATCAACCCAACCCATTTAAATCTCTCATGGATCCTCCCCCACATAGTATTTCACCCAATCTCATTTAATTCTCCCCTATCAAATGCACTTAACTCCTCCCCAGTATTTGCATTCAATTGAGCTAATCATATGGCAACAAGAGAAAACTTTGGAGCAAAATATCCAAAGTCCCAATCCATCATCCATCCCAACCACCTCAAGCAAGATGGTAATTAATTTGGAGCTAAAAAATTCAAAAAAAGAATGGATTTTTTGCCATTATAAAAGGAGGGGGAAATGAGGCTTTAGACATTTTCCTCCCACCACCATTCAACCCCAAAAGCTACCTAGAGCAAAAAAAAGAAACCCATCCCCCATCTATTTGAGCCATTTTTTAGCTCAAAAACATAAATAGTTACTTTTTCGATGAGGCAACGGTAAACATCGGAGAAGATGGCGTTCCGAAGGGAGGCAAGGGTTAAAGATCATTCCAAAGCTTCCTGACATACCTAGGAGTTCACTCGGATCTTCACTGCTATCGAAAACCTTCTCCGGTGAGGTAAATTTTGCCAAACTTTAGCCGACCTCAAGATTTCTCATATTTTGTGTTAATCTTCTTGTGATTTTAGAAATTTATCCTAGATAATCCCAATTATAAAATAGAATTTTTTTGGTGTGAATCGACATGAAAATGGGTCCATTTGGATAAGTTTTCACTAAGAAATTCCATTTTTTCCCTTTTAAAAAGCCTGAAAACACTGTTCATCATCGGCAGGGCTACAACCGATGTCTAATCCTGAGGTTCACAGGATCGGATGGCTCGGATCATGCATGGATCACACGATCCGAGCCTTCAGATCTTCTGATGCATTCTAGACCGTCCGATCGTGAAGTTCGCGCGATGGACAGCTCAAATCATGCTTCGATTATGCGATCCTCACCACTAGATCATGCGATCTAATCGAGACCGTCTGATCTATGATCGGACCATATAAAGTGAACTGGTCGCTCTCCGCGTTGGCGTCTTTCACGCAATGGTTAGCATCTATATTTTTTATTTAAAAAATTAATTTAATTCACCTAAAACTTCAAAAATTCATAAAAAATAAAATACTTAACCAAAAATTGTAAATAATGGCTCATCGGATTTATCTCTGAGAGAAATCCAACGAACCCAAAATCCCCAAATTTCATTGAGCATTTTGAGCTTAATTTGAGTTTTAGTGAAAATTAAATTTCATTAATTAAACCAAAAATATAAGTTAGATTAAGTTGAAATTTTTAAAGATTGGAAATAAAGTTAAAACACGCCCACTATAAAAATTTCAAGTGAAAAGGTCTTTTGGATTAGGAGAAATTAAATTTTGAAGTTCAGATTGTCCATTTTAATAAAATAAATCAAAAAAATTCAGAAATTTACAAAACTCTTCAAAATGGCTTAAATAACTTCAATTGACATCTAGGACTCTCAAGAAAATAATGTGATTTTTTGAATCCTAATGAACCCCAAACAAACACTTAAGATTAAAGTTTAATCAATTAAGGAGTTAATTAAAACATAATCTAAAAATAATTTAAATATCAAATCAAAAGTCAAAAATAAAATAGCACATAAGCAATCATTAATCACACCTCAAATCAAAAAAATATCATCCTTACAGAAAATTAAATTAAATATGATTAAACCTATTTAAGTTAATATAACTCAATTAAATGATTAAATCTTAAATCAAACTTAAAATTAAACAAATCTAGGAAATTTTAACATGGGTCAAACTAGTATAACTAAACCTACACTAAGCATGGAATCTTAACCATATGAAACTCCTTAATGAGTGTAAATAAACTGAAACTAATTAATCATTAAATAAATTAAAAATCAAATTGATTAAAAACAATTCAACATAATCATTTGATATTAATCGAATTAAACCAAGTAAAGTTAAAGTAAACTTAAATAACATATGATTAAATCACATCCATTCGGAATAAGATGATTAATTAACCATTAAATTTTTCAACCTAATAACTAAATCAAACATGTTAATGAAATCAAACAAATATAATAAATGAATCAAATCAAATAAAACTCTAATCATAAATAATCAAATTTAATTGAAATGAAATAAACAATTAATTCACTTAATAACAATGATGGTAATAATAATAATCCTTTAATCAAATCCAAGTTAAGTAAAACACTTGACCAAATCAAATCACTCACATGTGGAAAATTAAATCATTAATCTCTAATTAAATAAACCCTTAATTAATCTAATGATTTAAAAATTTAATTACCTTAATCAAATTTAATTAATCAAACATCTAATTTATGTAAACTTAATGAATTAATCCATCATTTAAATCAAATTTAAATAAGTTACATTAAAGCTCAAATTAAGCTTAAATCAAACCCTAATTAAATTTAATAATTAATCACATCCTTAAAAACTAATTAATCAAATTAATCATATTATCAAACTTAATCATTCAATACTATATCAAAACCTAAATTAAACCTAAATCATTAGTCATCAATTACATCATTAAGAATTAAATAAATCTTTATTTAATTTAATAATTAACTTAAACACACTCCTTAATTAAACTAATTACCCTTAAGCTAATTCAATTGAATAAACACCTAATTTGCAAATTAATTAATCCACATCTTAATAAAACCAATTAACTTTATAAATTAGATTAAAATTAATTCAAATCAAACATTTAATTAATCTCCTAATTAATTTGATCACACTTCTTTAGTAAACTAATTAAGTCAATCAAATTAATCATATTAAACTTAAACTTAATCAAACATAAATAAAATTAAATACTAATCAATTCATAATTTAAACTTAAATCATTAAGTCATTAATTATATCACTAACCTACACAAACATGAAATCAAATTGAAAATTAAAAAACCTTTATAATTAACATAAATACACTTCTTAATTAAACTAATCACATAATCACATTGAACCTAAGCAAACCCATAGACTAATAAAGCTAATCAAATCAAATTAAATTAAATTAAATCAAATTAAGAAAGACTCTCATCAATTTAATATGTAATCAAATCAAATCTAGTTCAACCTACTTAAATAAGATAAATTAATTAACTATCCAATGTATGAAATCATAATACAAATCAAACTTTGATAAACATGACAGATGGATGAGATTAAAAATAAAATCCTAATTATAAAAAATCAAACTCAATTAAAAATCAAAATAAAATCTCAATTAATCTAATCCAATCAAACTACAAATAAATGAACCATGATAAACATAAAATTAAATCACATAACCATAATCAAAGAAAAGAATTAAATATTAAATTAAGGATATTGAATTATCAAGATTTAATTAAACCAAAACATCTAATATGAAATTAATCAATCAAAAACACATGAATTTAAACAAACTTAAACTTCATTTAGATATCAAGGATATTGAATTATCAAGATGTAATTAAATCAAAACATCTAAATCAAAATTAATCAATCAAATACTTAAATAAACTCAAATTCTAAATTCTAAATCAAATCAAATAAATCAAATTAAACAAATTACACAAATTTAAATGGGCTAATTAAGATACTTAAGGACCTTAGTTAGATTCTTTAGGAGTTAAGATGTAAAATAGGGTGAGTTCTGTCTATAAATGGAATTCATTCTACTCTTCATTCTTGAAAAACTAAACATCATTTTAACCAAATAAAAGTGAAATAAAAAAAAAAATAAATCATTAAATTATTTAAATTGAAATCAAAGGTAAAATTTAAATAAATTCAAACTCTAAATTGAAACTTAAACTAAAGAAGCCTAGTAAAGTCTTGTCACACAAGCCTTAAGCACACACATTAGAATACTAAGTCACCACTTATAGTGCTAAGTTGAGGTGTATGATGTTGTGTTTTATTTTGTGATGTAATATTTAGACTGGATGTTAGGTATGTTTATTAGACTGATGTTAGGTATTATTAGCCTAATCATGTTTTCTCTGTGGGCTTGGAAGGGGTCACGTAATAAAAATATAAATGCTTTTGATTGTTACTTAGCCCTAAACCCATGTTAGGATGGGCTTAGTTACCCATGTGGTGCTAAGTCCAAATTATTCATATATCTTGCTTGTATGGTGTATTTAGCTAACATTTGTTTTAGGTGTAGCTTGATTTACTTTTCTTATTTTTAATATAATTTTGCATTAAGAATTAGGATTAATGTTATGAGAGATTAGGATTAGCAGTGGCCAGAAGGGTTAGTCTCTAGGGTGCCCTATGATGCCTTTGGAGCAAATCAAAATTAAAAGGAAGAGAAGGAAGAACTGAAGAAAATAAGACCCCCATAGCATGTATTATTTTTGTAATCCGAGTTGTATAAGGGTAGATTCTACCATTTTCTTTTCTGTGAACGACCGCATTGGCCTTTTATTCTCTTATGGTCTATAAAATTATTTGATGTTGTGTTTAGATTGCACTAGAACAACATATTTTTCATAGTTTGGATTTGATGTTTGAATGTGTGTAGCTCTTAGATAAAATTAATTTTTCTATCCCAATTAATAACTCAATTAAAATTTAAAATAACTCATAACCTCACATAAAAGCCTAGGAATTAAATCAAGATAATAAAATTTTAGCAACCCTTTAGCTGGATGAATGAATGTATAATATCATGCATGTCATATTCTTCCACTCTTGTTAAGAGGGGGCTTCCATCTTTGTTAGAGAATGAAGGCTTAACCTATGAGAGCCTTTGATGGAAGAACACCCATTTCTCTTTTGATTTGACCCATAATCAAGTTCTCATGCATTTAGGCATAAAAAATCCCATAGCTTGTGTCAAAACAAAGAGTCCAAAAAGAATCAAATAAATTTGATAAGATTTGCATTAGATTAAATCATGGTTTCAAACCACTTATACTCTAGTCTCTTTGGGAGTGAGTTTAAGGACTTAGTTTCCTCTCTAAATAAACAATGGCTAGCCATCTTGCAAAGCATAAGACTTGCTTACATGGATTTATAGTGTAGGAGGAGTTAGCTACTTGCCACTCCAAGTAGTAATAAGTCCAGCAGTTGGGTGGTTTATTCTCTCTTCTAGAGGTAAACCATATACCCATTTTTGCCTTATATTTAGGTCATGTTTTGGCTCTCGTCAAAGCCCCCTAGATTTAGGATCTGAGGTTGTTGTTTCCGTTTGGGGCTACAAGCATAAATCCTCACCTCTTAGGGATTTCCACAGTCTTATGTTGTGGAATTATAAGCCTTAGCAATCTAATAAAATGTCAACTCAAATAATTAACTCTCTTCAATTTCAAAAATATAAAGCCCAATTATATGGCATATTGGAATGTTCACTAGGCTTCCTAGTATCATGAGCATTTCTTACTTTCTCCCTTTGGATTCCAAAAATAAGTCTTCTCCTTGATCTATCCCATTTGATTTTTTCTAAAATAGCAAATCCTTTGATAGTCTTAACCTTGAAATCTTTAAAGATCCTAATTGTCTATTTTAATCAAGAGCATTCTTAAGGAATTTCCATTCCTTATGATTAATTAACTATGGGGGCTTGCCTCCATAGGGAACTTAATGAACCTGACTTAAAAGAAACTCGACTTTACTTTTCCATGTAAAGTAGGAGAAAGATCTCTGGTATATTCGAAGACCCATCATGCCTTAGGAGTCCTTATTAGTTGATTATGTCCATTATAGGGTGGTGATTTCTATCTTTTGAGATAGTACATCATTCCTTAATGTCATACCTGATCACTTCAATAAGTATCCCCTAAGATCTGCATGGTGTCCCACATCCTCAAAAATAAACAACACACCCACCCTAAGTGGGCTAGGACTTGCCTTGGACCAAAGGGAGGTGAGTTCACCACCCTTACAAATTGAGAACCAAAGGTTCCAAAAAGATACAATCAGCCCATATCCCACCTTGAGCCTCCTCCCAAGCCTTTTTCCACTCAAATCAAGCCACACGGACTTGATGGGGATAACTTTGATGCTCTGGTGGTAGCTGGTCGGCCAAAAATGAAGGATTGATCCCATCCATTCACCTCAGCCAATTGAGGGATATGCTTCCTCAATTTGAATGAGAAATGACACCATTTGCATCATCTAAGCTTCCAAGAGAAAAATGAAACTCCCTAGCAAGCTCTCGAACACTCCCAAGGCCTCCCCAATTCGGATTCCTCCTTCCCGAGCATAGTTGAAATAGGGGAGCTTCTCTTCAGTCCCAACGCCCTCATTCCTCAACAAAAATCTAATTGCTCATTTCTACACCTTCCACACACCTCATCGAGGCTACTTGAAGCTTCCCCCAAGTTCCAAACCCATTGGAGCAAAAAGTTCGATCAGAGTTGAGTGTCCAAAGCACCATTCTTAGCCTTTCAAGCACTCCTTGTGGAACTAATCCAATTACTGCTCAACAGGCTTCATCTCAACTAGACAAAGCTACCTCAAGCGTGCGAGCCACTAGTCTTAGCTCCGATGTGGTAATTCCAAGAAAATTGAGCTCTAGACAAAAATATGTTGGTCTTTTGTGAAAGAAATGTGCATGTGAGCTGATCTTAGCCATTGGATCTTTCTAGATTCCTTACGCAATGGTGTGGGTTCCATTTGGAGTCAATCCGAGCTCAGGTGAGCTCATATCAATCAATCATTGTTAGATGACCTCCACCTTTTGTCGCTCGCGAGCTGATAGATCATGCGTCATTCGTTCCCCATGATCGAAATGGATGGCTGTGATTAGATCACCCTAGATCCATTTGATTCAAGCCATTATTAACTGTGGGATTGATCTGCACCATCCGATTCGAGATTGAACAAGGAGATCAAAAGCGCGTCTCGCCGCTAGCTAACTCAGCCGCGAGATGTGATAACTTAATAGCCAATCCTGCGGTGCCACGTGGAAAGTGCGCCACGGTAGCGCGCTTCTTGGCATCGATGGGATTAGGCTTAATTAAGGTCAATTAATTGATTTTTAAGGCTGAAACTTCATAAATTCATAATAAATCATAGGAAAACATAAAAATACAAATAAAGGCTCATTTTAAAGACATTTCAGAGAGGAATACATTAAAATTATTCTAAATTAATTTTAAATAGTAATAAGAGCTTAATTAAGGATTAATAAAAAATTAATTAGCCTAACTACACCCTAATTAATTAATTACTTAAAACTTTTTGAGATTGTTTAGGGGGATGACCTCTGCCTCCACTATTTTTCTTGGGATTTATAAGTTGATTAATTAGAAAAATTGATTAATTAAGCCCTAATTACCTTCTTAACTTAATTAAGTGTTAATTAAGTATATGAACAGTAATTAATTAATTGATTAGGTTCCTTAATCACTCCTTAACAGTGAGGAGCTTATGGAATTAGGTTGGGACCTCTTTTCCAATCTCTTTTCCCTAAACCCTCTCATTTTCTTTAAGAAATAATAATTAAAGATTAATTAACTAATTAATGACTTAATTAGTTAATTTAAAGCTCAAACCAAATCAAATCTTATTTAATTGAATTAGAGGACTCATGGAACTAGGTTGGGACCTCTTTCCCAACATTTTCCCTTTAAGTCCATTTCATTAAAAGGATAAATAATCAAACTTAGGAAATTAAGTGAAAAGAAATTGGTTAATTAATTAATGACTAGATTAATCATATTAAAAATATAATCAAATCTGATTTTGATTAACTAATTCATGGGAGATATTTAGGTGTTTAATAGCCTACAGAGATTTAATGAAATTATGATTTACCCATATGTGTGGGAAAATCATAAAAGTAATTAAGTTCCTTAATCTAATTAACCCCTAATTGTGAGATAATTACATTATGCCCTTTCATTTCATAGGACCATTGTTGATTTACTTTTCAATTCATTTTCATATCACATTGGCTCATAATTATTTGGATAATTATTTTTAAGGCAACATAAGTAAGGGTTAATTAATTGATTTAATTCATATCTTAACTTAATTAATCCATAAAATTAACTTAATTACCTCTCATTAAATCAGATTAACTTACAAATATGGGATGGGATTAGGATTAACAAACTTCTTCTCACATTCCTTTAATCAAAGTAAACATGAAATTAAAAATGACATTAAAAATCTTTGGTTTGCTTTAAACTATTTTATTTGATATGATTATCCTCAGGAATTAATTTAATTGAATGAAATCATATGTTTATGTTTAGTTATTCCTCTCCAATCATATTAAATATTGTATGTCATTTGATTCATGCATTTATCTTTTGCAAAATTAATTAAATAAAATGGTTTTCCTTATGTCAATCTTGCATGTGTTGATTTAATTTAATATATGTGTGGCTATTATCACTATTAAATCCAAATTTATTTTCTAAAGCTTATAAATGAATGATTACATATGTTATAAATATTAGTTATAAATACATAGGAGATGTATGTGATTATAGCTTAAGTGTATGAAGTGAAGCTTCTTTCCTTTTATTCATGTATTGATTTATGTAAGTATGAATGTTAATGGGTATATAGCTTGGACATCCCAGGAATATGAGGTTTTAGCTAGCCCCAAGGAGGCCATTTGATTACCTCACTTCCCTAGTTTAACAATGACACGTACTCCATTTGATTTAACCCTTATGGACTTCAATACTAGACTTTAGATAAATCTTTAATTCATATACATAAATGATTCAATTAAGTTAAATATCATTTTTTGCATAATTTTCACTCTCCTAATTATGAATACATGTGTATGTATTTAAGGAAATTAGTATATAGTATGGACATCTCGAGAATTCGAGGCTTTAGCTAGCCCCAATGAGATCATTTGATTACCTCACTTCCCTGGTTTAACAAAGGCACGTACTTACTTATGTCTTTGTTGACCTCATTTTTAGAATGAGCTCTCAACCCCTCCATCTTAGGCATAGGACTCCTCTTAGACTTTAAGAGTTCCTTAGTCTTAAGACACATCTAGTGATTAGGTGGACACTCAACCTAGCCCTAGAGACATAGAAGAGTTGGCCATAAGAATAGGTCATGCCTTAGGGGTGTTAGGAAAATTTTCCTACCCTTAGCTTGAACCATTCCTCACCTTTCTTCCTTAAAGTAAAACCCCAAATCCATCTTATTTGATTTTCTCCAAACTCAAATCAACTCCATGTGATTGAAATTCGTAATTGAAATCTATGATTGAAACCCATGAATGAAATTCCTAATTCCAAATCTTTCTTAAGTCCTTAATCTTCTTTTAGGGACTTAAGCCTAAATCATGATCAAATCAATTCAAACTCATGGGATTTTCTCATAACTCATTTATATTTTCATTTATATTCACATATATAAATGAAATATAAATCAATCAAATCAAATCCAAAGATTAAATTCCAAATCTAAAATCCTTCTTAAGGCCTTTAAGTTTTCCTTCATGGACTTAGCCTAAATCATGATCTAAACCAATTCCAAAAATCAAACTCAAATCCACCCAAAATCCAACCTAAGTCTTTCAAGTCAAAATCTTGAACATGGCAAAATCAACTTCAAATCAAGCCAAACTCTTGATTTTCCTTCATGATTCAATCAAACATACAATCATGAATCCAAATATAAATACAAACTTCAATCACTAAACCAAAACCCAAGTCAAAATCAAACCCCAAATCCATTCATATTCTTCCTTTGGATATGAAATTGTCAAATGAACCAAAACATATTTGACTTCAAACCACTTGCAAATGGATTTATATTTCAATCATAAGTCCATATACAAGTTCAATCAAACTCAAATCAAGCTTTGACCAAGCCATTTGACCCACTTAGGCTCACTTGACCCAAAGTGACCTAAAGTATCCTTATGAGCCAAATTCTAATACTAACCAAATCAGATTGAATAAAACTCACCTATGCCTCTCATCATGATCAATAATCATCATGGGATGATCAATCAATCAAATTAGGTCAAACTAAGTCAAACCTAAGGGTTGACCAAATCAACACTTAGCCAAAAATGAAACCCAACATAGCCAAAATCTACCATAGGCCAAATTGATTGAAACCATTGATCT
Source organism: Cymbidium sinense (assembly GCA_021442155.1). Taxonomy (NCBI): domain Eukaryota; kingdom Viridiplantae; phylum Streptophyta; class Magnoliopsida; order Asparagales; family Orchidaceae; genus Cymbidium; species Cymbidium sinense. The sequence goes on along the minus strand of CM038226.1, from coordinate 27,112,453 downwards.
AAGTTCATTCATGAACTATGTTTGAACTTGACCAAGTCAACATTTGAGCCTAACCTAGCCCAATTGGCCACTTGACCCAAGTTGACCCAACTTGACCTAAAAAGTCAAAATGTGTCAAAACTTGATCTAAGCCAAAATGATTGAAACTAATGGGTCAAGTTCATTCCAAATCACTTGTTGAACTTGACCAAAGCCTCAATTGGCCAACTAGACCTAACCTAGCCCAATTGACCTTAAATCTAACTTGACCTAAAGGGGTCATGTTGAGCCAAATTTAAACTTAACCAAAATTGATTGGAAACAAAGATACCGATCCACTTCATATGACTAACCAAACCTAAACCTACCCATGACCTAGCTCAAATAGGTCAAATGGGTCAAATAGGTCAACTTGACCCATTTGACCTAAATGAAGTCATATGAGCCAAATTCAAAACTAAACCAAATTGAATCAAACCAAAGCCACCAAAATATTTCAAATGGTCATATGAACTTGACCCAACCCTTAGTTTGACCCAATTTGACCAATTGGTCAACTTGACTCAAGTTGACCCATTTTGACCTAAATGGGTCAACATGAGCCAAACTATATCAAATGAACTCAAATCCAATAAAACTTGGCCAAACCTATTTTCTCAACATACCCAACATATCCAAATTCAAAAATCAGCCAAATGATCATTCTATCCCTATTCCATAGAACAAATTTTGGTCTAATCCATGGGAAATTTGGTCAAGCCCTCTTCATATCAACTTGATACCTTCCTAATAGGTCAAGTGAACCATATGGAGGGTGGTGCATCCAACCCAATGGGTTTGGGTCAGCCCAAATGGACCCAAGGCCAAAACTGATGCCATAGCTCAAATTGGCCAATTTGAAAACCTCCCTCCACTTGATTTGAAGCACATGAGAGGTTACTAATCCACTCCTAAGCTCAAATCGACCATGTGCCAACTTCAAACAGCCCAAACAACCCTTTCCATATGGTCAATTGGATCAAAATGGCAACCATAGCTTTGGCCATCCAATTGCCATAGGGGGAGATATACTCCCCCTAATTCAATTCAATTCACACATCCTCATTGTTTATTTAGTAAGAGAGAGTGTTAAGAGCCATCAAAGAGCAATCCTAAGCTTCCTAAAGGGATTTGGAAAGACCCATTCTTGATTTTCTTCAAGAGAAAATAGGGGAGCTCCACTTAAATCCTAACTTCCTCTTCATCAAAACTAGTGCAATTCTCTTTGTACATTCCATCAGGGGGCTAAGTCGAGTGCACCCAAGCCTTCACAAAGTTCCTAAGGCAAGAAGGAGTTCAATTCGATCAAAGCCTCAAAGGAGAGCAAGGGGAGTTGGTCCATAGAGCAAACTACCCAACCTCAAGAGCTAATTCTTTCACCACAGCTTCGTCTCAACCTGACCAAGCTCCTCCAAGGGAATCGAGCACCGGTAAGGTATGGAATTTTTTGACCACTAAGCTTAAGAGGTGTTGGTATTTTTTGAAAGAAACTGTCATGGCATGAGATTTTGACCATTTGATAGGCTTGTAATAAGGGTTAGATGGTGTGTGTGAAAGTTTTCATTCCAATCTGAGCTGGATCAAGCTCAGATCTTTCCTTTGATCATGGATGGTTTCTATGATCCTCAAGGAAGAACAGGGATGATCTCGCCATCCATCTACGCATTTTACATGGACGATCAATATTAAGTGCACATTTTAAAATCTGATTTATCCTATTAAAACCATGGGGTGATCCCTGGCCGTTCGATCATTGATCAAACGGCAAGCATTAAATCGTGTAACCCCACCACAGATGGGATGTTTAAGTGACCCACTCACAGCGCGACGCATGTAAAGCATGCTGACTGCCACCACCGCGTGTCAAGCTGGGGGCTAAGGGATTTAATTAATTTTAATTAATCCCCTAAGCTTTAAAAATTTATATCTCCCTAAATAAAAATCAAAAAATATGATAAAAATTTCTATTGAAAGATAATTCAATCTAGAATATTTAAAATTACTTTTAATGGATTTTGAATTATACCTTTCTTTGATTTTGGGTTTTAATAGAAATCTTATTTTGCTAATTACTCCTTAATTAATCCTCTGATTAATCCCAAACATCTTGGGTATGTTTTGGGGGATGACTTCCACCTCCCCTAATTTTCTTGGGATTTATTGAAGGTTTAATTAGGGGAATTGCAAATGCATTTCCTAATTACTCCTTTAATGTAATTAAGGATAATTACGGGCTTGATTAGTGTTTTAATCTCTTATTGAAGTTAATTAATATTTGATTTATTAAATAGGAGGCTTAGGGAATAATTTTGGGGTATTTGCTCTAAGTTATTCCATAAACCCCTTTTCTTTCCTTAATCCTCTCTTAATTAAGGGTTAATTCATTAATTACTCTCTTAATTAATTTCTAAAAAATTCTAAAACCTTCTTTAACTAATTAATACTTTGGGTAGATGCTTAGGTTCAAGAGCTAAGTTCAATTAAGGAAATCAAAACCCAACTCATATGTGTTTGAAATTACTTAAGTTAAACCCCTTAGCTTAATTAATCATTAATCATGAGCCAAAATGCATTAGCCCTTTTCTTCCTAGGTGCATTGCAAGTTTAAATTCCTTGTGAGATTTTATGTCATCTCATTGGCTCATAATTATTTGGTTAACTATTCTAAGGTGGTATAGGTAAGGGTTAATTAACATGTTAAATTCATACCTTAACCTAATCAAAATTTAAATGAATCTAATCATCTAAAAATTTAATAAAAATTTCAAACACATGTGGGAATGGTTAGGAATAGAAAACAAAACTCACATTTTCAAAATTAAATCAAACTCAGGATCAAACAAAAATCACACTAAATGAACTTTGATTTATTTTAAGCTTTCTTATTTCATAAGATTGTCTTTAGGATTTAATTAAAGTGAATGTGTTTACATGCTTTCATTGCTTTAGTTCTTTCCTAACATGCTAAATATGTGTGTCATGTGCTTTCATGCATCCATGCTTTTCAAAATTAAATTTAAAATGAAAATGTTTACTTTATGTCAAATTTGCATGTGTTGGCTAAAGTAAGAATATGAGTGGCTATTATCACTATTAAATTCAATTTTTTTTTCAAAATATATGAATCAATTATAAAAAATGAAAGTGTATTACTTATATTTTAATTATAAGTTTGCATGTGAAGAAAATATAAGAATGAGCTTAGTATAGGTTTCCCTTCTCTTCTTTTTTAGTATAGTTTTGAATAGGATTTGGTAAGATGTATGGTTAATTTGAAAAGAACCTAACACTTGCCTAATCCTATATCCTATTCATTCCTATACAATTACTTAAGAAGGATACATATGCTTGCACATATAAATTGCGTAAGCAAAATGAATCAATTAATATAATTTTTTGCATTCTTTTTTTTCCATTCATTTATTTTGTATATATGTTCGTATTTAAGGAAACTGGTATATTAGTCTGGACAACCCCAAGGTTGTGAGGTTTTAAGGAGCCCTAAGTAAGTCTTGTACCTTACACCTCTGGTTAACAGTGGTGTTGTACTCACTTATGCCTTTCTTACTTTCATGTGTGCATGTGAAGATTGGATAAGAAATCACTTTTCTACTTAAGAAAAATCATACATTAGAAACTTTCAAATTTCCTTAAATGAATTACTTAGCATGAATCATAAAGTGTGTTAATTATTCTCATTTGTGTGTATAGATATGCTTAGGACTCATTCATATGCATGTTATACATGTTAGGAAAGAAATGAAGTGATGTATGTTTTGTGAATTTGGTTCATTTTATTTAATCTTTAAATGTCTTTCTTTTTGAATGGGTTTGTTTAGAGTTCATATAAACATAGGGTTAATTTAAATACCTAATTAAAGCATTCACTAAATAAAGAAAAACATGAATCCACTTTAGAAATTACTTAGTTTAGGGAAGGAAAGAGAAGTTCTCTTCTCTATCCCTCTCTTTATAACTTAGTAATTAATTGTAGGATTCATTTGAACCTAATGAAAACATGAAATAAAATCAACCCAAAATAATTAAATCACTTAAATAAAACCCTTCTCTAAGTTGAACATGCTTCACACTTAGATAATTCTAACTTAAAGCCATAGCTAAGCATACCACACAAACCTCCAAAGCAGACATTAGGCTGAGTCACCATTTCTACCTCTATGTTAGGGCGGTGCATGGTTTGATGCCAGATTTTATTTTGTGATATATGTTTTAGACTAGATGTTAGGATGTATGTACGTAGAATGAACGGTAGGGTGATCTTAGTTTAACCATTATCTTTTGTAGAGGATTATGCTTAAGGGGTGCTATAATAAAAAATATGAATGCTTTTGCGCTGCAGGTGCTTATACCCTTAAGCATAATCCAATATGCTAGATAGACTTAGTCTTGGGGGTGATAAGTCCAATATACATGCTTAGGATTTGGTGGTTTGTTTAGCTAACCTTTGTTTTGTAGGTGTTAATCAATAATTATGAGCTAATTGCATTAGGCCCCTTTATTTCTTAGGTGCATTACTGATTTAAATTCCATGTGATTGCATATCATATGTTGGTTCATAATTGTTTGGTTAATTACATTAAAGTGGTGTAGGTAAGGGGTAATTAATGGACTTAATTCACATATTAACCTAAAAAAAATATAAAATCAATCTAATTGTTCTAAAAATTAAACTAAATCAATTCACACATGAGAGAAATGGGTTAGGACTAGCAAACTCTTTTCACATTTCCTAAGTCAAATCAAATCCAAAAATAAAAATCTCTTTAAGAAATTTTGATTCACTTTAAATGATCTTATTTCATAGGATTGTCTTTAGGAATTAATTAGGGTGAATGAAGTCATATGCTTACATCACTTTATTTCTTTCCAAGCATGTTAAATGTTGTTTGCTATATGAAATAATGTATTCATCTCTTTTGAAAAATTAATTAAATAAAATATTTCCTTTATGTCAAATTGCATGTTTTGGCTAAAGTAAGAATATGAGTGGCTATTATCACTATTAAATCAAAAACTATTTTTAAAACCTATGAATCAAAGATTACAAATGAAGGTATCTACTTATAAATACTTATAAGCTTGCATGTGATTATAACATAAAATGTGTTATGTGATTTTCTTCTCTTTTTTTAACATGGGTTCGTATAGCATTTGCAAAGTGTATAGTTCATTTGAAAAGAACATAAGACTTGCTTAAATCTATTCCTATGCATTTCTATGTTATGACTTAAGAAGGATACTCATATTTACACATATAAATTATACAACCAAATCAAACAAACAAACAAAAATCTTTTGCATGATTCTTCAGCCATTTGTTTTCTTTTTGTACATGCATATGTATTTAAGAAAAGTGGTATATTAGTCTGGACATCTCGAGGTTGTGAGGCTTTAAGTAGCCCCAAGAAGGTCTTGTACCTTATACCCCTGGTGTAGAAAATAATGGCGTCGAACTCACTTATGTTTTTTATACTTGTAAATGTGCATTTGATTAATGAATAAAATAGTCTCTCTTTTCTACTTAACAAAATCATGCATCATGGAATATCCAAATTTTCTTAAGCAATATCTCTTTGCATTCATCATTAAGGTGTTCTAAATATTTACATTACATGTATAGGTATGCATAGGATTTATTCATACGCATGGTATACATGTTGAAAAGAAATAAATGGTCTTGTGTTATGTGATAGTAATTTACCTTAATTAATCTTAAGATGCATTTCTTATTGAATAGGTTTATTTAAAGTAAATAAAACATATAATAAAATATTCACTAAAGAAAAATCACTAATGAATCTACCTTAGAAATCACTTAAGGTAAGGATGAAAGAGATGTTCTCTTCTCTTTTCTTCTCTTTAAAACACTTAGTAATTAAGTGTAGGTTCATTCAAACAAAATAAAATGGTCAAATAAAATTAACAAATCAACTAAACCACTTAAATGATACCACCCTCTAAGTTGAATCCTTCACATTTAGGAAATTTTAACCTTAAAGCCTGACTAAGACATGCCACACAAGCCTTAAATGGCACACACATTAGGCTAAGTCACCATTTCTAGCTCTATGTTAGGGTGATGCATGATTTGATAACTGATTTTATTTTGTGATGTAATATTTTTAAACTAGATGTTAGGGTTCATGTGCGTAGACTGGATGATAGGATGATCTTGGTTTGATCATTGTCTTCTGTAGGGGATTATGCTTAAGGGACGCTATAAAAAAATATAAATGCTTTTGCTATGCAGGTTGCTTATACTCCTAAGCATAATCTAAACTAGGACAGGTAGACTTGGTTACCCATGTGTGGGGTGTCAAGTCTAACTTATTCATATACATGCTTGGGTTGTGTGTGTGTTTATTCTGCTTTTGTAGGTTTAGTTAGATTTACCTTTCCCTTTTCCATGTAATTTTGTAATTAAGATTTGGAATGAATGTTATGGGGAATTAGGATGAACATTGGTCATAAGACTATGTCTTATGTACCATGTGAATCCATGGAGAAAACTACATCCTAAGTCCAAATGAAGAAAGAAGAAAGAAAGAAAGAAAGAAAAGAAGAAAGAAGAAATGAAGAAATGAAGAATGAACACCCCCATAACATGAATTCCCTTTTATTGTAATTATTCATTTATATTCCAGGTTGTATAAGGGTAGAGCTCAGCTACCCACATTTCTTTTTAGGTTGTGCAGTGGTACTTGACCACATCGGCCTCTTATTTTTTTGTGCTAGCTTTATAAATTATTTGATGTTTGTTTAGCTTATGCATTAAGATGGCATATTTTTTCCTAGTTTCTTCATTGCTTTGATGAATGGCCTGGATGCAATTAAGCTCTTAGGAAAATAAATAAATTTTCTATCCAATTAATCAACTCAAAATTAAAATTAACAACTCATAATCTCACCTAAAGCCTAACACATAAATCAAGATAATAAAAGATTTAGCAACCCCTTAGCTAGATGATGTATGTTTCACATCATGCATAAAATCATCTTGCTACACTCTTGCTAATGGAGGGCTTTCACCTTTGCCAGAGAACTTGACTTGACCTTTGAGAGCCATGGTGGAACCACACCTCCTTCTTGCTAATTTTGGCCCATAACCAATTTCTCATGCATTAGGCATATGAAATCCCATAGCCCGTGTCAAAATAAACTGCCCAAAAATGAAAATAATATTTAACAAAATTTGCATTAGATTTAACTCATTATTCATACCCTACATGATCTAGTCTCTTAGGGAGTGTGTTTAAGGACTCAGTATCCTTTCTAAATAAATAATAGCATAACTATCTTGCAAAGCATAAGATTTACATACATGTATTTAAAATAGGAGTTAGGCCACCCTGTATGTCCAATAGTCATGTGGTTTATCCTCTCTTGTGGAGGTAAACCATATACTAATTTTTACCTTAGATTTAGGTCATTTTTTGGCCCTCACCAAAGCTTCATAGATTTAAGTTCTGAGGTTGCTATTTCCCTTTGCGGGATATAAGCATAAATCCTCACCTCTTAGGCATTTCCATGATCTTGTGTTGTGAAATTTTAAGCTCAAGATTTCAAATAAAAATTCAACTCGAACATATAATTCCTCTCAAATTTCAAAAATATAAAGCCCAACCATAGGATAGTTTGGGATGCTCGCTAGGTTTCTTAGCATCATGAACATCCCTTACTCATCTCCCTTTGGATTCAATAATAACTCCCTCCTCTTGATCAATCCCACATGATCTTCCAAAAAATAACTAATTCGTTGATAGTCCTATCTTTAAAATCTTTGGAGACAATGATGATTTACCTTAATCAAGAGAATTCTCAAAGAATTTCATTCCTTAAGATATAATTAACTATAGGGGCTTGCCTCCATGGGGAACTTAATGAACCCAATTTAATATAAACCCTACTTTACTTTTCATATAAAGTAGGGAAAGAATCTCTGGTACATTCAAGGCCCATTATCTTTAGGAATCCTCATTAGGTGATTAAGTCCATTATAAGATGGTGACTTTTGTCTCTTGAGATAGTACATCATTCCTCAATATCAAGAAGTAAGGGGATGAAGATCTAACGATCAAATTCTTATGAGGTGAAAATCTCTTTAAAAAAGACCAAGAAAAATCTACCCTAAGCTCAATTTTGAATAGTACCTCGCTATTGACCTCATTTTCGGATGAGCTCTTAACCCCTCCATCTTAGACATAGGACTTCTCTTAGACTTTAAGAGTTCCTAAGTCTTAAGACACTTCTAGTGATTAGGTGAACACTCAACCTAGTCCTAGAGACATAGAAGAGTTAGCCGTAGGAATAGGTTATGCCTTAGGGGTGTAAGAAAATTTGCCTACCCTATAGTTTGAACCAAATCCTCACTTCCTTCTTCCAAGTCAAAACTCCAAACTCATATCAACTCCAACTCTAACTCAAACCTTGAACCAATTCAATGGATTTTCTTAAATCATGAATCATTTCCAAATAATTGAAACTTATGATTGAAGCCCATGATTGGATTCCAAACTCCAAAATATTTCCTAAGTCCTTTGATTTCCTCTCATGGACTTAGCTCAGATCAAATCCAAATCAATTCAAATTCAAAAAATTTTCTCACAACCCATTTATATTCTCATATATATTTATATATATAAATGAAATATAAATTCAAATCAATCAAAACAAATTCAAAATTCAAATCCAAAACAAAAATCATTCCTAAGTCACTTTGATTCTATCTTATGGACTTAGCCTAAATCAAATCTAAATCAACTAAAATTCAAGGAATTTTCTCATAACCATTTATATTCTCATTTATAATCACAAATAAATGAAATATAAATTCAAATATCCAAAATTAAATTCAAAAATTAAATCCAAATTCAACCAAAATTCAACCTAAACCTTTCAAGTCAAATTCTTGAACTTAGCCAAATCAAATTTAAATCAAGCCAAACTCTTAATTTCTCTTCATAATTCAATCAATCCTTCAATAATGAATTTAAATATAAACATAAACTCAATCATCAATCCAAAACTAAATTAAAAAAAAAACCAAACCCAAGTCAAACTCATGTTCACCCCTTTGAACCTGAAATTGTCAAATGAATCAAAACCCATTTGACTTCAAACCACTTGCAAATGGAGTTATATTTTAATCATAAGTCCATATGTGAGTTCAATCAAACTCAAATCAAGCTTTGACCAAGCCATTTGACCCACTTAAGCTCACTTAACCCAAAGTGACCTAAAGTACACCTTATGAGCCAAGTTATAATCCTACCCAAATTGGATTGAACTAAGCCCACCTAAGCCTCACATTCTGAGCAACAATCATCATCATAAGATGATCAATCACTCAAATTGGGTCAAACTAAGTCAAACCTAAGGGTTGACCAAGTCAACACTTAGCCAAACTAAAACTTAAACTAGCCAAAATCTACCATAGGCCAAATTGATTGAAATCATTGATCAAAACTCATTCATGATCAATGTTTGAACTTGACCAAGTCATCATTTGAGCCTAACCTAGCCCAATTGGCCACTTGACCCAAGTTGACCCAACTTGACCTAAAAAGTCAAAATATGTCAAAACTTGATCTAAGCCAAATTGATTGAAACTAATGGATCAAGTTCATTCCAAATCACTTGTTGAACTTGACCAAAGCCCTAATTGGCAAACTAGACCCAACCTCGCCCAATTGACCTTGAACCTAACTTGACCTAAAAGGTCAAATTGAGCCAACTCCAAATATAAACCAAATTGATTGGAAACAAAGATATCAATACATTTCATATGACCAATGGAGCCTAAACCAACCCATGACCTAACCCAAATAGGTCAAATGGGTCAAATTGGTCAACTTGACCCATTTGACCTAAATGAAATCAAATGAACCAAATCTAAATATAAATCAAATTAAACCATACCAATCATACCAAAACATTTCAAATGGGCATATGAACTTGACCCAACCCTTAGTTTGACCCAATTTGACCAATTGGTCAACTTGACCCAAGTTGACCCATTTTGACCTAAATGGGTCAACATGAGCCAAATCATATCAAACCAACTCCAAATTCATTGAAACTTGGACCAACCCATTTTTCAATCATACCAAATATATTCAAATTGAAATCCAAGATAAATGACCATTTTATCCCTAGGACATAGGGTAACTAAAATCAAAACCACTTAGAATTTGGTCAATTCCTTTTCATGGACACTTGGCATCCTCTTAGTGGACCAAATGGTCACTAATGAGGATGGTGCACATGACCCATTGGGTTTGGGTCAACCAAACCCAACCCAAGGTCAAAACTGACCAACTCACTTGACATGAGCACATGGGAATCCTTCATCCACTCATTTCAAGTACATGGGAGCTTCACTACTCCACCCCACACCCAAAACTGAATGCCATGACACTCTAAATGGCCTAACAAACCCATTGAATAGGGTGAATCAGATCAAAATGGCAAAAGAGCTTGGGCCATCCAATTCACCTAGGGGGAGATATACACCCCCTAATTCTACTTGAATTCAACACTCACACACTCGATTTAGCTTAGGGAACTCAAAGCAAACATTTGCAAGTCTCCCCAAGCTTCCTAGAGCCATCTCCAATTGTCCATTTTTGGTTTCTCTTAAATCAAAAATAAGGGAGCTCCCTCAAATATCCATCTCATCCAATACACAAAATCATGCCAATTCCTCCTTCCAGCACTTTGAGGGGACCTAATCGAACTCACTCCAAGCTTCATCCAAGTTCTCAAGGCAAGGGAGAGGGGGCTTTGATCAAGGTCATGAGCATTTGAAGGGTGACTTGATCCATAGGAAGATCTACTCAATCTCAAGCCTTAAAACTTTCAGTAGAGCTTCGTCTTCACTAGACGAAGCTACCTCAACAAATTTCAATGCCGATGATAGCCTCCGGCGAGGTATGGATCAAAATTGAGCCTAGAATAGAGAGTGTGTGGTCTTTTGTGAAAGAAATTTTCATCTCAGGTAAAACTAGCCTTCCTTGCATGATGATGGTGTGGGTTGAGTTTGAGCTCAATTTGAGCTCAATCAACTCAATCGGATCATGCCATGGAAGATGGAGCCATCTCCATAAGGGGAGCTCGGGGATAATCATAATGCCCATCCGCATTTTGGATGGAAGGCCATGATCAATCCACGTAGGATCTCTGATATAATCCCTTAAGAACCAAATCATAAAAATACAAAGTAAAATGCACTGTAAAGATATTTCTTAGGAGAATAATCTAAAATTATTTCCAATGGATTTTGAATAGTGTATTTTTCTCAGTTAGGATTTTAATAAAAATATAATAACCCTAATTACTCCCAAATTATTTCATTAATTCATTTCAAATTTATCTAGTGTATTTAGTGGGATGACCTCTACCTCACCTAATTTTCTTGGGATTTATTGATGAGTTAATTAGGGAAATCATATAATGAATCCTTAATCACCCTCTTAATGTAATTAAGCTTAATTAAATATGCGAGCAGTGGTTTAAACCCTTTATTAAGTTAATTAAGCCTTGCTTAAGTGAAAAGAGGTTTATGGAATGGATTTGGAGAATTTTCCCTAAGTCATTCCCTAAACACCTTTCCTTCCTTAATCTAAACTTAATTAAGGGATAATCCACTAATCACCTACTTAATTAACTTGATAAAATTTTTAAATCAATCTAGAACTTAACCAATTCATCTTGGGTAGGTGCTTAGGTGTTCAATAACCTAAGTAACTTAAGAAAATCAAAATCCAACCCACATATGTGGGAAGGGTTATGAAAGTACTTAAATTAAATCCTTTAACTTAATTAATCATTAATTATGAGCCAATTATATTAGGTATCTTTCTTTCCTAGGATGCATTACTGATTTAAATTTCTTGTGGTTTTATTTCATACATTGGCTCATAATTATTTGATTAAATATGCTAAAGTGGTGCACGTAAGGGGTAATTAATGCACTTAATTCACACCTTAACCTAAATAAAATATAAAAATCATCTAATGGTTCTAAAATTAAACTAAAACAACATACACATGTGGGAAATGGGTTAGGACCAGAAAACCTCTTCACATTTTTTAAATTCAAATTAAACTCAAACAAAACTAAAAATCTCTTTAAAATAAATTTGATTTGTTTTAAATAATTCTATTTCATAGAATTGTCTTTAGGAATTAATTAGGGTGAATGAATTTACATGCTTTCATCACTTTATTTCTTTCCTAGCATGCTAAATGTGTATTCCATATAAACATCATGCATTCATGCTTTTTGAAAATCAAATTAAAAAATAAAATATTTCATTTATGTCAAATTACATGTTTTGGCTAAAGTAAGAATATGAATGGCTATTATCACTATTAAATCCAAAATTACTTTCAAAGCTTATGAATCAAATATCAAAACTTAAAAGTATGCTACTTATAATTATTTATGAGCTTGCATTTGAGTAAAAATATAAAGATGTGCAGAGTGTGGCTTTCCTTCTCTTTTCTTTTAGCATAGTTTTGAATAGGATTTGGCAAAGTATATAGTTCATTTGAAAAGAACACAACACTTGCTTAAATCCATTCCTATTCATTCCTATGTTATTACATAAGAAGGACATCCACCCTTACACATATAAATTGCATAAACAAATCAATCAAACAAACATAAACTTTTGCATCTTTCTTTTTTCATTCACTTCTTTTGTTCATACATCTGTATTTAAGAAAAGTGGTATATTAGTCTAGACAACCCTGGAGTTGTGAGGCTTTAAGTAGCCCTAAGTAGGTCTTGTACCTTACACCCCTGGTGCTAATAATGGCATCGTACTCACTTATGCCTTTCAAACATGTATCTGTGCATATGAAAAATGGATAAAAGAAATCCCTCTTTTTCTACTTAATAAAATCATGCATCATAAAAACATTCCAATTTATTAAACAAATTCTCTTAGAATTCATCATTAAAGTGTGCTAAAAATTTCCATTTGCATGTATAGATATGCTTAAGATTCATCCATATGCATATTACATATGTTGGGAAAGGAATGAAGTGATGTGTGTTTTGTGATAATATTTCACTTTACTTAATCTTAAAATGCCTTTCTTTTTGAATAGGTTTATTTAGGGAAAATCTAAACTTAGGATTAATTAAAACACATAACAAAACATTCACTAAATAATAATCAAATATGAATACATCTTAGAAATTATTTAAGGTGGGGAAGAAAGAAAAGTTCTCTTCTCTTTTCCTCTATTTATAACTTAATAATTAATTATAGGATTCATTTAAACCAAATCAAAATACAAAGTAAAATCAACCAAAGCAACTAAATCACTTACATGAAACAAACCCTCTAAGTTGAACATTTTCATACTTAGAAAACTTCAACTTTAAAGGTTAGCTAAGCATACCACACAAACCTTAAATAACACACACATTAGGCTAAGTCATCACTTCTATCTGTAGGTTAGGGCGGTGCATGGTTTGATATTTTTCTTTTATTTTATGATGTATTATTCTTAGTCTGGATGTTAGGGTGTATGTGCATAGACTGAATGGTATGGCAATCTTAGTCTAACTATTATCTTCTGTAGGGGACTGTGCTTAAGGGGCGCTGTAATAAAAATATAACTGCTTTAGCTGTGTAGGTGCTTATACCCCTAAGCATAATCCAAAATAGCCCAGGTGGACTTGGTTACCCATGTGTGGGGTGCTAAGTCCAATTTATATATGTACATGCTTGGGATTTTATGGTTTGTTCGGCTAATCTCTATTTTATAGGTTTTAGTTAGATTTCCTTTTTTCCATTTTTCATGTAATTTTGCAATTAGGATTTTGGAATGATTGTTATGGGGGATTAGGATGAACATTGGTTATAAAACTGTCTTATGTACCATGTGAAGCCTTTGGAGAAACCACATTCCAACCAACCGAAAGAAGAAAGAAGAAATGAAGAATGAAGACCTGCATAATAATGAATTCCTTCTTGATTATAGTTTATTCATTTGCAATCTGGGTTGTATAAGGGTAGAACTCAGCTACCCAATTTGTTTTTGGGTTTGTGCGGTGCAGCCCAATCACAAATGGCCTTTTATTCTTTTATGCTAGCTTTATAAATTGATTGATATTTGTTTAGCTTGTGCATTAAGATGGCATCTTTTTCTAGTTTATTCCTTGCTTTGATGTATGGCCTGGATGATAATTAGGCTCTTAGAAATAAATTTTCTATCCAATCAAAATAATTTAAACTAAATATAAATAACTCATAACCTCATCTAAAGCTTAAGCTATAAATCAAGATAAAAAAATTAGCAACCACTTAACTAGATGTTGAACTTTTTTTTCTCACATCATGCATAAAAAGCATATTGTTTCACTCTTGATTGGAGGGCTTTCACCTCTGCCAGAGAACTTGGCTTGACTTGTGAGAGCCATGGTAGAAACACATCTCTTTATCTTGCTAATTTTGGCCCATAATATAATTTCTCATGCATTAGGCATATGAATCCTTAATCCTGTGTTAAATTGATTGTCCAAAATAAAAATAAAATGTAACAAAATTTGCAATAGATTTAAGTCATTAAAGCATGCCCTATATGATCTAGTTTCTTAGGAAGTGTGTTTAAGGACTTAATTTTTTTTCTAAATAAATAACGCTTAGCGATCTTGCAAAAGCATTTAACTTGCCTACATATTTTAAAATTAGAGGAGTTAGTTTGGCCACCCCACAATTGTAAGTCCAGAGTGTTTATCCTCTCTTGTGGAGGTAAACCAAATACCCATTTTCACCTTAGATTTAGGTCATGCTTTTTAGCCCTCGATAAAGCTCCCTAGATTTAGGTTCAGAGGTTGCTACTTTCCTTTGCAGGCTATGAGCATAATTCCTCACCTCTTAAGCATTTTCATAACCTTGTACTATGGAATTGTAAGCCCTACATTTCTAATAAAAATTTAACTCAAATAAATTAATTCAATTTCAAAAATGCAAAGCCCAACCATAGGGTAGTTTAGGATGCTTATTAGGCTTCCTAGTATCTTAAGCATCCCCTATTTATTTTCATTTGGCTTCGATAAGAACTCCCTCCTCTTTATCAATCACACTTGACTTTCTAAAAATAAACCAATCGATTGATAGTTCTACCTTCTCGAAATCTTTGGAGATAATAATCATTTACCTTAATCGAGAGTATTCCTAAGGAATCTTGTTCCTTAGATGTAATTAACTATGGTGCTTGCCCCTATAGAAAACTTAACGAACCCAGTTTAAAATAAATCATGCTTTACTTTTCCATATAAAGTAGGGGAAGAATCTCCGGTACATTCCGAAGACCCATAGTCCTTAGGAGTCCTTATTGAGGTGATAAGGTCCATTGTAGTGTGGTGGCTTATATCTTTCGAGATAGTACACCTCTCCTCAATAAAGATAAAATAAATCCTTCATAAAAGTCTTGCTTTTCAAAAGCACTTTTTCAAAATACACTTAAAAAACTATTTGCACTACATCTAACAATTTTCATATGTAGAAACATTTCAAAAATAAAACCAACAACATAACAAATGAACTTCTTTACTCATTCATTTGATGAAGACTCCATTTTCAACAAAAAAAAAAAATTCCAACAATCCTAAACTTTTAAAAAGCACAAAATTTGAAGATGGGCCATCCCATTCAATAAATCCAAATGTGTTGGATGGATGTTACATCTTCAATCCAAAATCACAACTTTGAAATTCCACTCAACACATTCCACATGTGTTAAGTTGGAATTCTCACCCTTTCAAAAAGAACATATAAAACCTCTCCATTCAATATGCCCACATTTATTGAATGGAGGTTTCATCTCCAATCAAAATCAAAAATACATTTTCAAAAAAAAAGCACATATGAAACCTCTCCATTCAATATACCCACATTTATTGAATGGAGGTTTCATTTCCAATCAAAATCAAAAATAAACTTTCAAAAAGCACATATGAACATCTCCATTCAATATACCCAAATTTATTGAATGAAGATTTGGTTTCCAAATCAAATGACCTTATTTTGAAATGCCACTTAACATATTCATATATAGTTAGGTTGGAATTTCCTCTTTCAAAAAAAAAACAATAATCACACGTGAAATTACATGTTTAAAAAATGAAACATAATTGATTTTCATCTTACATACCCAAATTTATTAAATGGAAATCCCTCTTTTCGAAATCAACAAAACACAAAAATTTTCAAAACACATTTGGAACTTCATTCTAGCATACCACATTTGCTAAAATGAAATCTCATTTACAAAACACAAAAAATTTTCAAAACACATTTGAAACTTCATTTTTAGCATACCATATTTGCTAAAGTGAAGTCTCCATTTTCAAAACAAAATTTCAAACACATTTTTGGAATTTTATTTAGCATACTCAAATTTGCTAAGTGAAATCTCCATTTCACAAAATTTTCAAAATAGATTCGGAACTTCATTTTAGCATACCATATTTGCTAAAGTCAAGTGTCCATTTAAAAAAAAATAAAACAAAATTTGAAACACATTTTTGGAATTTCATTTTACATACTCAAATTTGCTAAGTGAAATATCCATTTCAAAAAATTCTCAAAACACTTTTGGAACTTCATTTTAGCATACCACATTTGCTAAAGTGAAGCCTCCATTTTCCAAACAAAATCCAAAATAAAAGAAATACATTGGAATTTCATTCTTTATCATACCATATTTGCTAAAGTGAAGTCTCCATTTTCAAAAACAAAATTTGAAACTTCTTTTTTTTTGGGATTTCATTTAGCATACTTATTGCAAAGTAAAATCTCCATTTCACAAAATTTTCAAAACACTCTTGGATCCTTCATTTAGCATACCCAAATATGCTAAATAAGGATCCCATTTTAAAATCACAAATGATTCACAAAATAAAGCAAACAAAGAAAAAGAAGAAATTGTTTTCAAACACCTCACTTAGCATACCAAAATTTGCTAAGTGAGTGAATTCTAAAAATCACAAACCCAAAACAAAATCAATTGACCCTTTACTTTAACATACTAAAATTTATTAAATGAAAGCATTTGAGCCCTACTTAACACTTTCAAGATGTTGAGTATGGGTTCAAATTTTAAATTCAAATTCAAAAATCAACAAAAATGGAGATCTGATTTAAGTTTAATTTCAACATTGTAGACTTCGCTCAAAGATCGCTTTCAATCTCGCGTTAGATTGCAATGGGCAAAGACAAAAGTATGTGTTCATGTTTTCGCATGGGATGGACTTGACCCTGGATCAGGCCATCCTTCCATGATCTAATTATTCCCACCTCATCCACTTTTGTCGAGGCTTTGAGGGGACCAAGATTACATGTGAGGGAACTCCCCTCATGATAGTTAGTAGGAGCACGGTGACCGAGAAGAAGCTAGTCATCCAGATTGACATGTCGTCTGACTCGGATATTCCCTCACTGAAGAGGAAGGTAATGGCGGTTCCCACAATAGCAATATCAGTGACAATGTCAATGCCAATATTAGTGCACCTAATTGTTTCCCAAGTTGACCTAGTTAGGGCTAAGCACCCACTCACTAGCACCATCTAAGGGGAAGGCCCCCCTGATCCCAGGGATTGTCTCTTCTGCTTTTGAGGTTGGGTCTAGCTCCTACTCTGCTCGCCCTACCAGGACCCAAAGATGAAATAAAACCGCATGATAAAGTGGTACCACACTCGCATTGCTAGGTAGATGGAGGCAGCTACTCAGTCCATTGTAGAGGATCTTCCCATGATAGTTTTCCCACTGGTTACAGTAAACCCGTTCCAACCTCTCTCTAGATCCAATAGAGGGGTTGTCGAAGATTGCCTTCACCTCGCCTGCTCAGCCAAGCACCAAGAAGAGGAGGAGGTCGATGCCTCCATTTAGTTTTATGTCGAAAAGCTTACTGGATGATCTCGACTGGGGTTTAATTTGATTTGAGATCAGC
Organism: Cymbidium sinense; assembly: GCA_021442155.1. NCBI lineage: Eukaryota > Viridiplantae > Streptophyta > Magnoliopsida > Asparagales > Orchidaceae > Cymbidium > Cymbidium sinense. Next base: position 27,094,444 of record CM038226.1, on the reverse strand, counting down.
CATTCCCCACAGTGTGGGTAAATAGCTTAAGTGGGAGAGGGCTAGAGGAGCCCGCACATCAGCTCATGTTACTAGCCAAGAGCACCAGAGGTATAGCCAATAGTCAGCAGCCTCTGCACTTGTGAATTTTCCAGATCGGAGCACTACCTGAGCCAACCATACAAATAGTATCTTATTCACCGGGACTACACATCACAGGAGAGCAGCTCCTATCCTGAGAGAGTCAATGGTACCTCTACCACACCGCTCTTCTCCCCGTCTCAGCCTCCTCTCATGTTCCAAAGATCTCCTATTCCACCAAAGCCATGAAGGCGATCGAGAGAAGAGGACCCCGCAGGATGATCCATGGTCATGTGAGATCTCATCCCATCTACACCACCTACTATGGCGAGCCGAGCTCTCCTGCTCGACCTTCTGCCCCAGTTTTGGTGTAGAAGGAATGGCGACCTTGAAGTATCGTAGTCGTCCCATCACCACCACCACCAACAGCATATGATGGAGATTGTAGTTGCTGAAGGAGAGGGTCATAGTTCAGCCACACCTATGATGATAGATCCTCCTAGGAATGTCACTCCATACATATTCGATGACAGCCAAGAGAGCATATTTCTTCCAGCGAGTATAACCTTCACAGGGTTAACTCTCCAGCAGCAGGGGAGGTCTGGTGCCTCACAATGCATGATAGTGATCCTACCACTGGTCAACCTAGATCCTTTGTTCTTGTTCAGATAGACCATTCTCTAGATGATATTGTAACCAATTATCTCATAAAGGAGAAGGAGATCTTAGGATATGACTATTCTGATGAGGAGAAAGTCAGCTTTGATCCCAATGAGGATGATCTATTAGAGGACTCAGCGGGGGTGCACATGGTATATACCCGGGGTTCTCTCCTCCATGAATAGCAGACTGTGAAAGGTGCTGAGGCTGAGCAGGAAGACATAGCCTACATGACCCAACACCTCCTTTAGTAAATAAAATAAAAAGATGATCAAATAGATAGGATGGGGAAGCATCGAGGACTTGTTAGTAGTAGTCTTAGCACTTCAGAAATCAGCACCAACAGTCCATCCTATTATAGCTGAGACTAGTCAGCCAAAGTTGGTGCATGTCTTAGATCCGGTCAAGAATTCACCTCCAGTAGAGCAAGGTAGCACCAGCTTGTATAGAAAGGTAGTGGATAGTACCTCCATATAGGAAAAAGATATCAAGACCATGGTTGAGTAGCAGTTGAGAGAAGCATTGGCTCAAGCCCAAGGAGGATCATCAGTTCTAAAGGGTAGACCCTACCTGGAGGAATTTGATGCCATCTATTATCCTAAGGGTTTCATACCATCTTCTTTCAAAAACTTCGATGGAAGTGGGAACCGAGGCAACATATTGCATACTTCAGCGCTAGTTGTTACAACGCCGGTGGCAGTGACGCTTTACTCTTTCGTCTCTTTGTCAGTAGCTTAGCAGGCTGTTGACCTCATTTTTAGGATGAGCTCTCAACCCCTCCATCTTAGACATAGTACTCCTATTATACATTAAGAGATCTTTAGTCTTATAACACATCTAGTGATTAGGTGGACACTCAACCTAGCCCTAGAGACTTAGAAGAGTTAGCCATAGGAATAGGTCATGTCTTAGCGGTGTTAGGAAAATTTCCTACCCTATAGCTTGAACCACATTCCTTGCTTCCTTCCTTCAAGTCAAACTCCAAATCAAATCAACATCAAACCTAAATCAATTCTAGCTTAATGGATTTTCCCCAAACTCAAATCAATGCCACATGATTGAAACTTATGACTAAAACTTATGATTGAAGCCCATGATTGAAATTCCAAATCTTTCCTAAGTCCTTTAATCCCCTCTTAAGGACTTATCCTAAATCATATTCAAATCAATTCAAACTCATGAAATTTTCTCATAAATCATTTATACTCACATATATAAATGAAATATAAATTCAAATCAATCAAATCAAATTCCAAGTTGAAATTCTAAATTCTAAATCTTGCCTAAGTCCTTTGATTTCCCTTCATGGACTTAGCCTAAATCAAATCTAAATCAATTCAAATTCATGAGATTTTCTCATAACTCATTTATATTCTCAATTATATTCACATGTATAAATGAAATATAAATTGAAATCAATCAAACTAAATTTAAAATTTAATTCCAAGTTCAAAATCTTTCTTAAGTCCTTTATTTCTCTCTTAAAGACATAACATAGATCATGTTCAAATCACTTCAAACTCATAAAATTTTCTCATAACTCATTTATATTCTCATTTATATTCACATATATAAATGAAATATAAATTCAAACAACCAAAACTAATTCCAAAAATCAAACTCAAATTCAATCAAAATCCAACCTAAGCCTTTCAAGTCAAATTCTTGAACTTAGCCAAATCAACTTCAAATCAACCCAAACTCTTGATTTTTCTTCATGATTCAATCAATCCTTTAATCATGAATCCAAATATAAATACAAACTTCAATAACTTAACCAAAGCTCAATTCAAAAATCAAGCCTAAATTCAACTCATGTTCACCCCTTTGAACTTGAAATTGTCAAATGAATCAAAACCCATGTGACTTCAAACCACTTGCAAATGTATTTATATTTCAATCATAAGTCCATATGTGAGTTCAATCAAATTCAAATCAAGCTTTGACCAAGCCACTTGACTCATTTAGGCTCACTTGACCCAAAGTGACCTAAAGTACCCTTATGAGCCAAATTCTAATCCCAACCAATTTGGATTGAGCTAAGCTCACCTAAACATCTCATCATGATCAACAATCATCATGAGATGATCAATCACTCAAATTGGGTCAAACCAAGTTAACACTTAGCCAAAATGAAACCCAACATAGCCAAAATCCATCATAGACCAAATTGATTGAAACCAATGATCTAAGTTCATTAATGATCAATGTTTGAACTTGACCAAGTCAACATTTGAGCCTAACCTAGCCCAATTGGTCACTTGACCCAAGTTGACCCAACTTGACCTAAAAAGTCAAAATGTGTCAAAACTTGATCTAAGCCAAATTGATTGAAACCAATAGGTCAAGTTCATTCCAAAATGATTGTTGAATTTTACCAAAGTCTCAATTGGCCAACTAGACCTAACCTAGCCTAATTGACCTTAAACCCAACTTGACCTAAAGGGTCATATTGAGCTAAATTCAAACTTAACCAAAATTGATTGGAAACAAAGATACCAATCTATTTCATATGACCAACTAACCCTAAACTTACTCATGACCTAACCCAAATAGGTCAAATGGGTCAAATTGGTCAACTTGACCCATTTGACCTAAATGAACACAATTGAACCAAATTCAAACCTAAACCAAATTGAATCAAACCAAAGCCACAAAAACATTTCAAATGGTCATATGAACTTGACCCAACCCTTTGTTTGTCCCAATTTGACCATTTGGTCAACTTGACCCATTTTTACCTAAATGGGTCAATGGGTCAACATGAGCCAAATCACATCAAACCAATTCCAAATTCAATGAAACTTGACCAACCCTATTTTCTTATCATACCAAACATGCCCAAATTGAAACCAAGGTGAAATGTCCATTTTACCCCTAGGCCATAGAGTAAATTTTGGTCAAATCCTCTCCATAACTACTTAGCACCCTCTTAATGGATCAAGTGAACACTAGGGAGTGTGATGCACCCAACCCAATGGGTTTGGGTCAGTCCAATGGCCAAATCAACCACATGCCTTGAAATGGAGCACATGGAATCCTCCTTACACTCAATTAAAGCACATGGGAAGTTCACCATTCCACTCCCTGGCCAAAATAAATTCAAGGACATCTTATATGGCCTAAAAACCCACTCCTTGTGGTCAATTAGATCAAAATGGTAAGGCATTACTCGACCATCCGATTGCCAAAGGGGAGATATACTCCCCCTAATTTGAATTGAATCTAACATTCCTCAATTCGATTGAACTTAGGAAAGTCAGAGAATCCATTCCTCAGCCTCCCCAAACTTCCTAGAGTGAATTCAAATTTCCATTTCTCAATTTTTAGAGATTGAAAATAGGGGAGCTCCACCTAAAACCCAACTGGCTCTACACTTCATATTAGCCTAATTATCTTTGCAAGCACTCTCAGGGAGCTCAATCAAACTTGCCTAAGCTCTTTCCTAAGTTCCTAAGGCAAGGGAGGAGTCACCTTGATCAAGACCGAGCTCAAGGCAAAGGGGAGTTGGTCTCTAGAAGCATCTACTCAATTTTAAAGCCTCCAAATTTCAACAAAGCTTCATCTCCACTAGATGAAGCTTCTCCAAGGGAATAGAGCACTGGTGATCACCTCCAGTGAGGTATGCCATTAAACTGAGCTTAAGTTCAATGTATGTTGGTCCTTTATGAAGTGGATTTCACTCTTATATTGATCTAGCCATTAAATGTGCTTGTCCTTATGCTTAGATGGTGTGGGTTGATTTTCAATCTAATCCAAGCTCAATCGAGCTTAGATCATGGCCTCAAAGATGGATGCCTCCATCTTACGCATAAATGGCGGGATGAGTCTCTAGGCCCATCCGCCATTTTGAATTGATCGACTTGAGGAGAGAAAGCTGCCGCCACATGGCGCTATGATGTGATGGGTTAAAGAGCCAATCCCATCATGCCACGTGGATAGTGCATACCGTGTCAGCAGCCCATGCATTGACGGGATTAAATACTTAATTAAGCTATTTAAATATCTTAATTAATTATGCAAACTTCTTAAATACATATCTAAGCCTAGAAAAATTAGAAAAATATGAAATAAATTGCATTGGATAAATAATTTAATATAGAATATTTTAATTCAATAGATTTTGAATAGTATTTTTCTATAAATTTGGGTTTTATTAGAAATGTTATTTTCCTAATTACCCTTTAATTACTCCACTGATTAATCCCAAACTTTTTTATGTTTAATTAGTGAGATGACTCCTAGCTCCCCTAATTTTTTTGGGATTTATTGATGGCTTAATTAGGAGAATTGCTAGTTCATTCCTTAATCACTTCCTTAATATAATTAAGCTTAATTAAGGGCATAATTAGTGGTTTAACCCTTTGATTGAGTTAATTAAGTTTTGATTGAGTGAGTATGAGGTTTAGGGAATAATTTTGGGATACTTTCCTTGAGATATTCCCTAAACCTCTTTTTTCTTTTTTAATCCATCTTGAATTAAGGGTTAATTACTTAATTACCCCCTTAATTAATTTCATAAAATTCTAAAGCTTTTCAGAACTTAATTAATCTATCTTGGGTAGATGCTTAGGTGTTCAATAGCCTAAGTGCAATTAAGGAAATCAAAATCCAACTCACATGTGTGAAGTGGGTTATGAAATTACTTAAGTTAAACCCCTTTAGTTTAATTAATCATTAATCATGAGCCAAATGCATTAGGCACTTTTCTTACTAAGGGAATTACTGAGTTAAATTCCTTGTGTGGTTTTATGTCATCTCATTAGCTCATAATTATTTGATTAACCATGCTACGGTGGTATAGGAAAGGGGTAATTAACATGCTTAATTCATACCTTAACCTAAGTAACATATAAAAATCATATAATTACCAAAAAAAATTAAACTAAAATAACCAACATATGTGGAAATGGGTTAGGAATAGTAAACTCACCTCACATTTCTCAAATTAAATCAAACTCAAAATAAAATCAAATCTTCTTTTAAAATAATTTGATTTACTTTAAGCTTTCTTATGTCATGAAATTATCTTTAGGAATTAATTAGGGTGAATGTGTTTACATTCTTTCATCACTTTAGTTCTTTCTTAATATGTTAAATATGTATGTCATATGAATTTCATAAATTCATGCTTTTCAAAAATCAAATTCAAAAATGAAATGTTTTCTTTATGTCAAATTGCATGTTTTGGCTGAAGTAAAATATGAATGGCTATTATCACTATTAAATTCAAAATTATTTTCAAAATCTATAATAAAATATCCAAAATTGAAGGTGTGCTACTTATAGTTTATTTATAAGCTTGCATGTGAATATAAAAATGTGTCTTATGTTTGCTTCCTTTCTTTCCTCTTAATATGGATTTGCATAAGATTTGCACAGTATATCGTTCTTTTAAAGGAACATAACACTTGCTTAAATTTATTCTTATCCTCTTCCATGTTATAACTTAAGAAAGATCCTTATTAGTCTGGACAACCCCGGGGTTGCGAGATTTTAAGTAGCCCAAAGTAGGTCTTGTACCTTACACCCCTAGTTAATAATGGCGTCATACTCACTTATGTCTTTCATACATACATGTGTGCATGTGAAAAATGGATAAGAAAACCTCTTTTCTTCTTAATGAAAATCATGCATCATAAAGCATTCAAATTTTCTTAAGTAATGCATTTAGCATTCATCATAAAGTGTGTCAAACAATTCTCATTTGTATATAGATATGCTTAGGATACATCCATATGCATGTTATACTTGTTGGGAAAGAAATGAAGTGATGTGTGTTTTGTAAATTTAGTTCACTTTACTTAATCTTAAAATAACTTTGTTCTTGAATAGGTTTGTTTAGAATTGATCTAAACTTAAGATTAATTAAAAATACATAATAAAACATTCACTAAACAAAATTAAACATGAATCCACTTTAGAAATTATTTAAGGTAGGAAAGCAAAGAGAAGTTCTCTTCTCTTTTCCCTCTCTTTAAAACTTAGTAATTAATTGTATGATTCACTCAAACCCAAACAAAGCATCAAATAAAATAACCCAAATCAACTAAACACTTAAATGAAACCACCCATCTAAGTTTAACATCTTCATATTTATAAAATCCAAACCTTAAAGCCATAGCTAAGCATAACATAAAACCTTCTAAAGCACATTAGGTTAAGTCACCACTTCTAGCTTTAGGTTAGCGGCATGGTTGATATTTGCTTTTGTTTTTTGTGATGTTTTTATTTTAGTTTGGATGTTAGGGTGAATGCAGAATAAATGGTAGGATGATTTAGTTTAATCATTATTTTCTGTGCTTAAGAAGTTGTAATAAAAATATAAATGCTTTTGTTGTGCAGGTGCTTATACCCCTAAGCATAATCTAATAGGCCAGGTGGACTTGGTTACCCATGCATGGGGTACTAAGTCTAATATACATGCTTGGGATTTGTATGGTTTGTTTAGATAATCTCTATTTTGCAGGTATTAGTTAGATCTATTTTTCCTTTTCATGAATTTTTGCAACTAGGATTTTGGAATGAATGTAATGGGGGATTAGGATGAGCATTGGTCATAAGACTACATCTTATGTACCATGTAAAGCCTTTGGGGCAACCACCTTTCAACCATCCAAAAGAAGGAACCAAAGAGGAAAAGAAAAAAAAAAGAAGAAAAGAAGAAAGAATAAAGGAAGAAAGAATACCCCCATAACATGAATTTCTTTACTTGATTGTAAATTAATTCATTTGTAATCTGGGTTGTATAAGGGTAGAGCTCAGCTACCCAATTTTTTTTAGGTTTGTGCGGTGGTACCTGACCACAAATGGCCTTTTATTCTTTTACGTTAGCTTAATAAAATGTGTGATGATTTGTTTAGCTTGTGCATTAAGATCACATCATTTTCCTAGTTTCTTCCTTACTTGACGTATGGTCTGGATGTGGATTAGGCTCTTAGAGAAAAATAAATCTTCTACCAAATTTAATAATTAAAAATTAAAATAAAGAACTCATAACCTCACCTAAAGCTTAAGCTAAAAATCAAGATAAAAGAATTAGCAACCCTTGGATGAGTATTTCTTTATAACATCATGCATAAAATATCTTGTTTCACTCTTGATTGGACCACCTTGCCAAAGAAACTTGGCTTGACCTTTGAGAGCCATGGTGGAAACACACCTCATCCCTTCTTAATTTTGGCCCATAATCTTACTTCTCATGCATTAGGCATATGAATCCTATAAGCCCTGAGTCAAATGATTGTCCAAAATGAAAATAACTAATATGATTTAGATTTAGATCATTCAAGCATGCTCTTACATGATCTAGTCTCTTTTGGGAGTGAGTTTAAGGAATTAGTTTCTTTCTAAATAAATAACAGCCTAGCTATCTTGCATAAAGCATATGACTTGCCAACATGAATTTAAAATCATAGGAGAAGTTAGTTGGCAGCCACCCCCAGGCAGTTGTAAGTCCAAGCAGTCGGGTGATTTATCTTCTCTTGTAGAGGCAAACCAAGTACTCATTTTCTCCTTAGATTTAGGTCGTGCTTTTTAGCCCTCGCCAAAGCTCCTTAGATTTAGGTTCTGAGGTTGCTTCTCCCTTCTATGGGCCATAAGCATAAATCCTCTCCTCTTAGGCATTTTCATAACCTTGTATTATGGAATTATAAGTCCTAAACTTCTAATAAAAAGTTAACTCAAATGAATAATTCAACTTCAAAAATGTAAAGCCCAATCATAGGATAGTTTGAGATGCTCGCTAGGTTTCCTAGCATCATAAGCATCTCCTACTTATCTTCCTTTAGCTTTGATAATAACTCCCTCTCTTTGATCAATCCCATTTAATCTTCCAAAATAAACTAATTGATTAATAGTCCTACCTATTGAAATCTTTGGAGACAATGATCATTTACCTTAATCGAGAGTATTCCTAAGGGATATCATTTCTTAGGATGTAATTAACTATTTGCTCTAGGAACTTAACAAATCGATTTAAAATAAACCTACTTTACTTTTCATGTAAAGTAGGGAAGAATCTTTGGTACACATGCACCCATTATCCTTAGGAGTCCTTATTGAGGTGATTAGGTCCATTGTAGGGTGGTGACTTCTATCTTTGAGATAGTACACCTCTCCTCAATGTCATTTTTGATCACCCTTAATCTACGTGGTGTCAAAAATACATAAAAAGAAGGAGATGTATATTTCTATCTTCATTTTATCCCGTATAGAGTGAAGATGGAAGTATATATTTTACTTCTTTAGAAATCAATATATAAAAATTTTACCACACAAGCATAACCTTGATTGACTAACTTCCTAATTGAAGACTCCGAGTTGGAGCAACTCATCAAGAGGCTTGAGCTCAAAGAAAGGTGATTATAGATCTCATTGTGGCTCAACAAAACTTCAGTGAGTCCCTCATTGATTACATTCTCAGATGGCATAATTTGAGTATGAAATACGAACCACAGCTATCTAAACAGCATGCCATCAAGATTCTGCTTAAGAATATCCATGGCCCAGTCGCCTTCATGCTCAAAGGTTTCACCATCAAAACTTTTAAGAAATTAATCAATGAGCCAAATAGTCACCTTATAAAGAAAAGCCAAACAGTCACCTTTTCTAGACCAATCAATAAAGCATAAGACACAGAAAGCTTTTGAGAAGAAACTGTAGTGATAGTAGTGATATGAACATCCTAAAGAAATTTGAGTGATGCTCCAACATCACTCCCACCTCCTCTACTACCATCGAGGCAACCGCCACTCTCCTCCATCAGCCTCTTCCTCGCCATTATCATTCAGAATACACATACCATCAGCTATAGTCCACCTACTCTTTTAAACTTAACAAGCCTTATTCATTTAAGAGGGAGGTAATTAGAAAGATCTTTAAGAATCTCTTAAAGAAGCTGATTTTTAGCTACCCGAACCAAGGAGACCGGAGGAAGTGGGCAAAAGCAACAATCCTAACTTTTTCCCCTACCACTATATGCTAGGTCATGTTTTGGAAGATTGCTTCACATTCAAGGACTAGCTTGAACATAGCTTCAAGATCGGTGTTATAGTTATCCTAAAGGAATACCTTGTGGAACAACCATCTAGCTTCATTAGGGTAATCCTTGGGGATACTTATGATCCTTCCAAAACCAAAGAAGGTTGGGATATCTCCTTATCTTGTACCTCTAAGAAAATTATCTCAAAAATCAAGAAACTTTTCAGGTGAGCCGCCTCAAACCTCCAACATCAAGGAAGGTTTGCTAGAGCTAACTCAAAAGCTAAATAAAGCATTATGCCGCCTCAAGATAGCCATGTAGCACAACCGCTAAATGAGTCCAGCCTCCAGTCCACAGTTACAGCTACAACATCAGTGACTCCTTCTACTTCAACTAGTTCTTCTAGTAGACATCTTGTATTGACAGATGAGGGCATCAAATCCCTCACCCCTTCTACTTTACTTGATTTCTACTATGTACCTCCTATAAAATCCAAAAAATTGAAGAATAAAGCTAGCTTGAATGATATATGTGTCACTTCTAATGGGTTGTCTAAATCTATTCCTAATGATAACTCTTTAAGTCTAAACAACAACTATAACAATTTTGATCTCCCACTTTCTTATTCAGAGTTGGACTTTCCTTCTTTAAATACTTTAGGTTTGCCTCTTGAGATAGACTTGGAATCATCTGATTCCAAGGTTCTCATAAGAGAAGTTGTAGGTGAGCCTAACGAGCAAGTAGAATCTTCCATTACCCTGCCACAAGAGATCACCAAACTCAACCTCCGTAGTCACAAGGTTCTACCTCCTAGGGTAGCACCTCAAGATAGAGGGAAACAAGTCATTGGTTCATAGGATCGAGTAGCCCCACCAGGATGCTCTACTCCTAGATAATCTTATGGAGTATCAGCCCAAGGTGGACTACAATGTCCTCTCTCACCTAAGAAAGTTGCCATCAAAGCTAAGCATATATGATGCCTTTGTCTTATCCAAAGAGATAAGGGAATCATTAATCAAGGCCCTCGCCAAAGCTCCGTAGATTTAGGTTCTAAGGGTGCTTCTCCCTTCTGTGGGCTATAAGCATAAATCCTCACCTCTTAGGCTTTTCTATAACCTTGTATTATGGAATTATAAGCCCTAAACTTCTAATAAAAATTCAACTCAAATAAACAATTCAATTTCAAAAATATAAAGCCCAACTATAGGACAATTTGAGATGCTCGCTAAGTTTTCTAGCATCGTGAACATCTCCTACTTATCTTCCTTTAGCTTTGATAAAAACTCCCCATCTTTGATCAATCCCATTAAATCTTCCATAATAAATTAATCAATTGGTAGTGTTACGTATTAAAATCTTTGGAGACAACGGTCATTTACCTTAATCGAGAGTATTCCTAAGGGATCTCATCTCATAGGACGTAATTAACTATAAGGGTGTTGACCTCATTTTTATAATGAGTTCTCAACCCCTCCATCTTAGACTTAGGACTTCTCTTAGACTATAAGAGTTCTTTAGTCTTAAGACACATTTAGTGATTAGGTGGACGCTCAACTTAGCCCTAGAAGACTTAGAAGAGTTAGCCATAGGAATAGGTCATGCCTTAAGGGTGTTTAGAAAACTTGCCTACCCTTAGCTTGAACCATTCCTCACTTTCCTTATTTCAAGTCAAACTCCAAATCAATTCTATTTGATTTTCTCCAAACTCAAATCAACTCCATGATTGAAACCCATGACCAAAATCCATCAAAAATGCTTAAGTCCAAATTTTGCCTAAGTCCTTAACCTTCCCTTAAGGACTTAACCAAAATTATGATCTAAACCAAATCGAATCTTTAAGATTTTCTCATAATTCATTTATATTTCCAATTATGTTCACATATATAAATGAAGTATAAGTTCAAACCAACCAAACTAAACTCAAAATTCAAAATAAATTCATGTATTTCTCCTAAGTCCCTTAATTTTCCATTAATGGACTTAGCCTAAATCTTGATCAAACCATTTCAAACTCATGGGATTTTATCAAAAACTCAATTATATTCTCATTTGTATTCACATATATAAATGAAATATAAATATAAATCAATCAAATCAAAACCTTAAATTAAATTTCCAAATTAAAAATCTCTTAAGTCCTTAAATTTTCCATTAAAGGACTTATCCAAAATCTTGATCAAACCTATTCAAACTCATGGGATTTTCTCAAAATTCATTTATATTCTCATTTATATTCACATATATAAATGAAATACAAATATAAATTAATCAAATCAAATCAAATTAAATTCCAAATCTAAAAAATTTCATAAGTCCCTTAATTTTCCATTAAAGGACTTATCCAAAATCTTGATCTAACCATCTCAAACTCATGGGATTTCCCTCTAAATTCATTTATATACTCATTTATATTCACACATATAAATAAAATATAAATATAAATCAATCAAACCAAATTCAAACTCTAAACTCCAAAATTTTCCCAAGTCCCTTAAATCCTTCTTAATGAACATAGCCCAAATCATGATTAAACCACTTCAAATCCTTAAAATTTTCTCATGATCAATTTATATTCACATATATAAATTAAATATAAATTAAAACAATCAAAACCAATTCCAAAAATCAAACTCAAATCAACTCAAAATCCAATCTAAGTCTTTCAAGTCAAAATCTTGAATTGAGTCAAATCAATTTCAAATCAAGCCAAATCCTTGATTTTCTCTCTTGATTCAATCAACCCTACAATCATGAGCTCATATATAAATCCAAACTTCAATCATTCAATCAAAACCCAAGTCAAAAATCAAAGCCAAAACCCTTTTATAATCTTCCTTTGAATATGAAATTATCAAATGGATCAAAACCCGTTTGACTTCAAACCACTCGTAGATGGATTTATATTTCAATCATAAGTCCATATACAAGATCAACCAACTTCAAATCAAGCTTTGACCAAGCCATTTGACACACTTAAGCTCACTTGACCCAAAGTGACCTAAAGTACCCTTATGAGCCAAATTCCAATCCTAACCAAATTAGGTTGAACCAGACTCATATATCCCTCTCATCATGATCAACAATCATCATGGGATGATCAACCAATCAAATCGGGTCAAACCAAGTCAAACCTAAAGGTTGACCAAGTCAACACTTAACCTAAAATGAAACCTAACATAGCCAAATTCCACCATAGGCCAAATTGTTTGAAACTATTGATCTAAGTTCACTCATGACTTAGGTTTGAACTTGAAGCCAACATTTGAGCCTAACTTAGCCTAATTGGACACTTGACCCAAGTTGACCCATTTTGACCTAAAAAGTTAAAATGTGTGAAAACTTGATCTAAGCCAAATTTATTGAAACCAATGGGTAAAGTCCATTCCAAATCACTTGTGAAACTTGACCAAAGCCTCAATTGACCTAACCAGCCTTACCTGACTTAGACCTAACATGACCTAAAGGGGTCATGTTGAGCCAAACTTGAACTTAACAAAAATTGATTGGAAATAAAAATACCAATCCACTCCATATGACTAACCTAGCCTAAACCTACCCTTAACCTACCTCAAATAGGTCAAATGGGTCAAATAGGCTAACTTGACCCATTTGACCTAAATGAAGTCATATGAGCCATATTCAAAACTAATCCAAATTGAATCAAACCAAAGCCACCAAAATATTTCAAATGGTTATGAACTTGACCCAACCCTTTTTGACCCACTAATTTGACTAATCAACTTGACCAAGTTGACCCATTTTGACCTAAATGGGTCAACATGAGCCAAACTCTATCAAATGAATTCTAAATCTCATGAAACTTGGCCAAACCTAGATTCTCCACATACCTAACATATCCAAAGTAAAAAATTTAGCAAAATGACCATTCTACCCCTAGGCCATAGAATAAATTTTGATCTAATCTATGGGTACTTTGTTCATACCCTCTTCATATCCACTTGAGGGTTTCCTAAAAGTGCAAGGAGACCTAATGAACCCAATGGGGTCACCAATTGGTCCCTAGACCAAACCCCACCATGGGTCAAAATGCAAAATTCAAACTCCCCACTCAAATTAAAGTACATGGGAGGTTAATCCACTCCTTAGCTTAACCATTACGACTCAAAATAGCTAAAACAAACTCTCCAATATGATCAATTGGATCAAAATGGCAAGAGCATGGATGGCCATCCGATCCTTCAAGGGGGAGATATACTCCTCCTAAATAAACTCAAATCCATCAGTCCTCAATTCGATTGAACCTAAGGAATCCAGAGAAGCCATTCCTCAGCATCCTCAAGCTTCCTAGAGTGAAATCAAATCTCATATTCTTGATTTTGCATAGTGTGAAAATAGGGGAGCTCAATCCATTCTTGAATTTCCTCTTCACTAAATTTCACTCCAATTGCTTTTGTACACTCCATCAGAGATGCAAGTTGAGTGCACCCAAGCTCTCTTTGAAGTTCCAAAGGCAAGGGGTGACCTAGCTCGATCAAAGTCACAAGCTAGCTAAGGAGGAGATGGTCCATATACCAATCCACTCAACCTCAAGTGCTCATACTCTCAACAGCTTCGTCTGCAGCATCTCCAAGAGAATCGAGTCGGATCACCTCCGGAGGTATGGGATTTTTTGACCATTAAACTCAATGTGGTGTGGAGCTTTGTGAAAGAAATTTTAATCTCATAGATTTTTTATCATTGGATGTGCCGCTCTTTAGATTTAGATGGTGTGGGTTGAGTTTGGTTTGAATTCGAAATCCGAGCTTGGATCTTCCCTTGATCATGGATCCTTTGTTGATCGGGAAGAACTTAGAAATACCATCCATCAACATTTTGGATGGACGACCAAGATAATTCCCCATGTTCATATATTTGTCACCCATTTTAAAACCACAGGGAGATCTCGCGTCCATCTTTGATTGATGATATCAAACCATGCCACCACCTTTGAGGATTTGACAACTTAAGTAAACCTTCAGACATGTAAAGCATTGACCGCCACATGGAGAGGATTAGTTAAAATGTTTAATTAAATTTTGATTAATTTAGGGATCTTCTAAAATTCATAACTCCCTCTAGAAAATTTAGAAAAATATGAAATAAAATCCAATGGAAAGATAATTCACCTAGAATATTTTAAAATTAACTTCAATGGGTTTTGAATTATATTTTCTCTAATTTTGGATTTCTTTGGAAACTTTATTTTGCTAATTACTTTTTAATTAAGCCTCTGATCAATCCCAAATTTCTTAGGTATGTTTTAGGGGATGACTTCTACCTCCCCCTAATTTTCTTGGGATTTATTGAAGAATTTATATGGATTTCTTAATTACCCTTCTTATGTAATTAAGGATAATTAAGATGTAATTAGTGATTTCAATCCATAATTAGGGTTGATTAAGGTCAGATTCAGTAAGAAGGAGGTTCATGGAATACTTTTGGGGCATTTTCCCTAAGTTATTCCCTAAACCCCCTCTTCTCTCCTTAATCTTCTCTTAATTAAGAGTAAATTCATTAATTATCCCCTTAATCAACTTTTTAAAATTTTGAAAAGTTTTAGAACTTAATTAATCTACTTTAGGTAGATGCTTAGGTGTTTAATAGCCTAAGTTTAATTAAGGAAATCAAAACCCAATTCACATGTGTGAAAGGGTGTTTTGAAATTACTTAAGCTAAACCCCTTAGCTTAATTAACTTTTAATTATGAGGCAAATTGCATTAGGCCTCTTTCTTATTAGGTGCATTGTAAATTTAAATTTCTTATGAGTTTTTATGTCATCTAATTGGCTCATAGTTATTTGGTTAATTCTACTAAGGTGGTGTAGGTAAGGGTTAATTAAGTTACTTAATTCACACCTTAACCTAATTAATGCATAAAAATGGATCTAGTCATCTAAAAAACAAAAATATCAAACACATGTGGGAATGGGTTAGGAACATCAAACTCATCTCACCTTTTCAAAATTAAATCAAACTCCAAACTTAACAAAAATATCTTTGAATTCACTTTGATTTATTTTAAACTTTCTTATTCTATAAGAATGTCTTTAGAATATAAGTGAAGTTAATTTGTTTACATGCTTTCATTACTTTGAATCTTTCCCCAACATGTTAGGTTGCATGTCATGTGATTTCATGCATTCATAATTTTAAAATCCAAATTTTAAAATGATTTTTTTACTTTATGTCAAATTTGCATGTGTTGCCTAAAGTAGAAATATGAATGGATATTATCACTACTAAATCCAAATTATTTTCAAAACATATAAATCAAATACCAAATCTAAAAGTGTGCTACTTATATTTTAATTATAAGCTTGCATGTGAAAGAATATAAAGGTATGCTTAGCATAGGTTTCTTTTCTTTCTTATGTTGGTATAGTTTTGAATATGAATTTGGTGAGGTGTATGGTTCATTTGAAAAGAACCTAACACTTACCTAATTCCATATCCTATTCATCCCTATGCTATCACCTAAGAAGGGCTACTTATACTTGCATACATAAATTGCATAAACTAAATGAATCAATTAATACAATTTTTACATTCTCCTTTTCTATTTCGTTTCTTTTATACATATGTTTGTAGTTAAGGAAAGTGGTATATTAATCTAGACAACCCCAAGGTTGTAAGGCTTTAGGTAGCCCTAAGTAGGTCTTGTACCTTACACCTCTGGTTAACAATGGCATTGTACTCACTTATGCCTTTCTTACTTTCATGTGGGTATGTGAAAATTTGGATAAGGAAACCCCTTTCTACCTAAGAAAATCATGTATATTCAACTTATAAATTTCTTTAAATGGATTACTTAGCATGCATCATAAAGTGTGTTAAATACTCTCATTTGTATGTATAGATATGCTTAGGGTCCATCCATATGCAAGTTATATATGTTGGGAAAGAAATTAAGTAATGTGTGTTATGTGAATTTTGGTTCATTTTATTTAATCTTAAAATACCTTTCTTTTTGAATAGGTTTGTTTAGAGTTCATCTAAACTTATTATTAATTAAAAGATTTAATCAAAACATTCACCTAAGGAAAACTAAAATGTGAACCTACTTTAGAAATTACTTAGGTTAGGGAAGGAAAGAGAAGTTTTCTTCTTTTTTTCCCTCTCTTCATATCTTAGTAATTGAATGTAGGATCCACTTAAACCAAATCAAAACATGAAATAAAATCAACCTAAATTAATTAAACAACTTGAATGAAACCCTCCTCTAAGTTGAACATGTTTTCACACTTAGAAAATTTGAACCTAAAGTCATAGCTAAGCATATCACACAAGCCTTCAAAGCACACACATTAGCCTAAGTCACCACTTCTAGCTTTAGGTTAGGTTGGTACATGGTTTGATGTTTGTTTTATTTGTGATATATGTTTTAAACTGGATGTTAGGGTGCATGTTCATAGAATGAATGATAGGACATTCTTAGTCTAACTATTCTTTTCTGCAAGGGATTGTGCTTAACGGGTGATATCATAAATAAAAATATAAATGCTTTTTCTTGCATGTGCTTTATACCCCTAAGCATAATTTAATAGGCTGTGGACTTAGTCACCCATGTATGGGGTGATAAGTCCAATATACATGCTTGGGATTTGTGTGGTTTGTTTTAGCTAATCTTTATTTTGTAGGTGTTAAGTAGATTTCCACATTTCCTTTTCATGTAAATTTATGCAATTAAGATTTTAATGAATTATGGGGATTAGGATGAGCATTGGTCATAAGATCCTATCTTATGTACCATGTGAAGCCTTAGAGCATCTACCTTCCAACCATCCAAAAGAAGAACCAAAAGAAGAAAGAAGAAAAGAAGAAGAAAGAAGAAAAGAAGAAAGAAGAAATAAAGCTTGAAGACCCCCAAAATAATGAATTCCTTACTTAATTATAATTTAATTCATTTGTAATTCAGGTTGTATAAGGGTAGAGCTCGGCTACCCACATTTGATATTTTTGGGTTTTTGTGATGGTGCCCGACCACAATGGCCTTTTATTCTTTTTGTGATTAGCTTTATAAATTGATTGATGATTTGTTTAGCTTTTGTATTAAGTGGCATGCTTTTCCTAGTTTCTTCCTTACTTTATGTATGGCCTGGATGTGTATTAGGCTCTTTAGTAAAAAATAAATCTTTTACCCAACCAAAAAACTCAAAATAAAAATTAAATAACTCATAGCCTCACCTAAAGCTTAGGCTTAAAGATATAAGAATTAGCAACCCCTTAGCTAGATGAGCATTTCTTTTATAATATCATGTACAAATACATCTTATTTCACTCTTGATTGGAGGGCATCCACCTTTGCTAGAGAACCTTGGCTTGACCTTTGAGATCCATGGTGGAAACTCACCTC
Source organism: Cymbidium sinense (assembly GCA_021442155.1). Lineage (NCBI taxonomy): Eukaryota > Viridiplantae > Streptophyta > Magnoliopsida > Asparagales > Orchidaceae > Cymbidium > Cymbidium sinense. The sequence goes on along the minus strand of CM038226.1, from coordinate 27,076,388 downwards.
CTCCCTTCTCATTGATTTTGGCCAATAACCTTTTTTCTCAAGCATTAGTCAAGTGAATCCTATTAGCATGAGTCAAAATAATTATCCAAAATGAAAATAAAATGAAATTTGAATTGCATTAGATTTAGATCATTTGAAACATTCCCTTACATGATCTAGTCTCTTTAGGGAGTGAGTTTAAGGACTTAGTTTTTTTCTTAAAAAATAACAGCCTAACTATCTTGCATAAGCATAAAGACTTGCCTACATGTATTTAAAATTGTAGGAGGAGTTAGTTGGTGGCCACCCCAAGATGGTTGTAAGTCCAAGTTGTAGGGTGATTTGTCCTCTCTTATAGAGGTAACCTAATTACCCATTTTTACCTTAGATTTAGGTTGTGCTTTTGGCCTTCACCAAAGCTCCCTAGATTTAGGTGACTTCTCTTTACCATAAGCATTCTTCACCTCTTAAGAATTTCCTTAATCTTGTGTTAAGGAATCATAAATCCTAAATCCTAAATTTATAATAAAAAACTCAACTCAAACACACTAAATCAATTTCAAAAATATAAAGCCCAATCTAGATAGTTTGAGATGCTAGGTTTCAGCATCTGGGAATCTCAACTTATCCATTTTGGCGATAATAACTCCTCTTTTGATCAATAATTTGATCTTTCAAAATAAATCAATCGATTGATAGCCTTCCTTTGAAATCTTCAAATACATCATTTACCTTAATCGAATTTTCTAAGGAATCTCCATTCTTATGATGTAATCATAGGGCTTGCCCTAGGAAACTTAACAAACTGATTTAAAATAAACCGCTTTTAATTTTCCAATGTAAAGTAGGGGAAGAATCTCGTACATATATAGCATCCTATTTTACAAGGTGATTAGGTCCATTAAAGGGTAGTGACTCCTTTCGAGATAGTACACTATTTCCTTGATGACTTACTCTCACTTAATAAGTACATCTATGGATCTGGCATCCTTAAAAGATGAATTTCTATATGCTTGCCTCTTTCATTTCTCCATTTGAAGGTGACTCTCTATAGAAATTTTTTCACTCTTTCCCTATAGGGAACTTAATAAATCAAAAAATAAACCCTACTTTACTTTTCATGTAAAGTAGAGAATCTGTACATGCACCCATTATCCTTAGAGTCTTTGTTGAGTGATTAGGTTCATTGTAGGTGGTGACTTCTATCTTTTGAGATAGTATACTCCTCAATACCCATCACCCTTAATAAGAACATCTGATCTATGGTGTCAAAAAATGCATAAAAAGAAGAAACTATTTTTCTATCTTCATTTTATCCCACATAGAGTGAAGATGGAAGTTTACTCCTTTTCTTTTAGAAATTTCTAATTATAAAATTTTCACCATAGATTTTTCTGGCGACTCTGCTGGGGATGGTTCCTCTCTCCATCTTTGGTAAATGATTATTGTCTACAACTATTGGTAGTGGGTTCATACTTTTGTATGAATCCAACACTATCTTTCATTTCTTTGGAGCTTAGCTTATTTCATTCTTGAGTTAAGCTAGCCAACATCTTTAGGTTTTAGGACCTCACCCCATGTTGGTCTTAAAACCCCTGTCGGGTCCCCAATGGGTAAAAATAAAAAAAATGAAACAAAGAGAATTAATTAAAGACTTCCTCCTTACCATTTTCATGTTAAGGAAAGGTTCATTCTAAAATAATAAAGACAAAATAAATCCTTCATAAACTCTTGCTTTTCAAAAAACACTCTTTCAAAAAGCACATAATAAAATATTTTTGCATTAAAGTTTTCCCTAAATCACCTTCATCTAACAATCTTCATGATTGTTATATGTAGAATCATCTTTACAAAATAAAATTCCAACAATTACATTTTATAAAAGTACAAAAGAGTTTCTTCAATCAATTCATTTTTGATTAAGACCTCATTTTCAAAAATAAAATTCCAACATTCATATTTTCAAAAGCATAAAATTTGAAGATAGGTCTTTCCATTCAATACATCCAAATGTGTTGAATGGATATTATTCAAGCAAAATCATAACTTTGAATTCACAACATTCCACATGTGTTAAGTTGGGATTTTCATATTTTCAAAAAGCACATATGAAACCTCTCCATTCAATATACTCACATTTATTGAATGGAGGTTTTATTTTCAAACAAAACCAAAAATAAATTTTCAAAAAGCATATTTGAATATTTCCACTCAATATACCAAAATTTATTGAATGGAAATTTCATTTTCAAATAAAGTAAAATTATTTTGAAATGCCACTTAACATATTTCATATATGATTAAGTTGGGATTTCCTCTTTCAATAAAAGCAATAATTACACATAAATCCTTTGGAAAATGAAACATAATTGATTTTCATCTTACATACCCAAATTTGTTAAATGGAAATCTCCCTTTTCAAAAATCAACAAAAATAAAATTTACAAAACATATTTGAACTTCAATTTAGCATACCCCATTTGCTAGAATGAAATCTCCCTTTTCCAAAAACAAAAATTTAGAACACACTTCTCGAATTTCATTTAGCATACTCAAATTTTCTAAGTGAAATCTTCATTCCACAAAAATTTTCAAAAACATATTTTGGAACTTCAATTTAACATACCCCATTTGTTAAAGTGAAGTTTCCCCTTTTTAAAATCCAAAGCAAAAAATTGAAACACCCTTTTGGAAATTCATTTAGCATACTCAAATTTTATAAGTGAAATTTCCATTTAACAAAATTTTCAAACACTTTGAACTTCATTTAGCATACATATTGCTAAAGTGAAGTCTCCATTTTCAAATTAAAATCAAAACCAAAATTTTGAACATAACTTTGAATTCCATTTAACATAATTAAAATTTGCTAAGTGAAATTTCCATTTAAAAATTAAATAAAAACTTCATTTTAGCATACCAAATTTGCTAAAGTGAAGTCTCCACTTTCAACCAAAAATCAAATCAAAATCAAAAGAAACACATTAGGATTTTTTTTTAGCATACTCAAATTTGCTAAGAATCATATTTTCAAAATTTTCCAAAAACAAAAAAAAACAATTGGATTTCCTCATTTAGCATACCAAAATTTCCTAAATATGAAATTTTATTTCTTTTTTCAAAATCACAAAAAGATTCACAAAACAAAGCAAAGAAAGAAACAAAAAGAAGAAATTATTTTCTAACATCTCACTTAGCATACCTAAATTTGCTAAGTAAATTCCAAAATCAAATCAAAACAAAAAAATTGACCCTTTACTTTAACATACCTAAATTTGTTAAAAAAGGGTCCTCAAAATCAAAATCAAAATAAAATATGAACCTATGGAAGCATCCTTCAAAAAAATATTTGAACCCATTTTCAACATATCCAAATTTGTTGAAAGTGGATTCTATATCAAACAATTCCTCTTTCCAATAAAATTTTGAAATCTATTCTAAATCATTTGAGCTCGACTTAACACTTTTTTAAGATGTTGAGTATGAGTTCAAATTCTAAAAATTAAAAATTCAAAATTTAAAATCAATAAAAATCTTATCCAAGTTTATTTTCAATATTGCAGACTCTTATTCAACGATAGCTTTCAGCCATAATGATTGAAATGCTACAAAGTATGTTTTACCTTTTCCCATGGATGGACTTGGCGATCAGCCAACCTTCCTCATAGATACCCACCATTCATTTCAGGGTTTTGAGGAGGGATTACTTGTGAGGGCATTCCCTCACCTAGGGACCATGGGTCATTAACCCACAGCATTGACCATCGATTTATCCCCTCATTGAAGAGAAAGTGCTAGTGTCACAACATCTTGATACAAGACGCTAGGTTGTTTCCCATGTTTCCCTAGTAAGGGCTAGCACCACCATTAGCACTCAAAGGGTAAGGCTCCTATGATCCAGATTGTCTCCATAGCTTTGAGTTGGGTCTAGTTCTACCCGCCACCCCACCAAGACTGGAGGAGGAACAAAAACACATGATTAAGTGGTCTACATGCATCACCAAGGAGATGGAGCTAATCGCTATGAGGAGTTGCCCACTTTGATTTCCCAGGTTACAATGAACCTACCATCCTCTCTGGTCAAGAGAAGATGTTAGGAGGATCTACTTTGTCTCACTAGTGGTTGGGCCCATCCCATAGTCAGTGAGAAGCCCATTCGCCTTGCTGTGGTAGCTTATGACGCTCATTGGGGATCAATTTGACTTGAGATCTATTATCCCCCACAATGTGGGGAAACATCTTGAAGAGAGGGCCGGAGGTCCATACACTCATATCACTAGAGAGAGGAAGAGGTTTGGTTGGCAATCGCCTCCTCACTCATGATTTTTTTTCTCGACGCTACCCTCACACATCAGATTCTACTTATGACTACCACGTGAGGAGGGTGCTAGAGAGTTGGTGGTGTCTCCACCACACCACTCACATCCACCATCGCCGCTCATGTATCAGCATCTCCGCCCATCCAAGGCCATGAAGGCCACATGGGAGAAGAGGACCACGTTGGTGATCCTACGCCAAGGATCATCATCACACTACCTGCAATGGCGAGAGCTCTCATGCTCATCTTCTACCTCGCCAGGAAGAAAGGAATGGCAACCAAGCATAGTGGTCATCACCATCACCACACAAAGAAGAATGAGATACAGAATGAGGGAGGAGAGGGGGGATGAGTTGCACCCATGATCATAGAATCTCTAGAGTGTCACCCACATGAAGTTAGTGATAGCTAGAGTGCATTTCTTCAAGAGTACAATCTCCAAGATTGATCAAAGATCAAGGGAGGTCGGTGCCTCAGCTCATGATGTGGATCCCATCACCATCGAAAAGTATTTGTGTATTCATAGATCCTTAGATGAAAAGTAGCTCATATTTCATGAAAAGAAGGAGATCTAGGATATGACTAGTCGATGAGGATAAGATCGATCCCAATGAAGATGATTTATTGGAGACTCTCATTTGTATGGTAGACACCGTGAGATCCCTCTCTAGAGCAAAAGTGAAGTGATTAGGTTGAGCACGAAGACACAGCCCAATCGGTCCAACACCTCTGATTTCAATTAAAACAAAAAGATAAACAAATAGATAGGATGGAGAGGTAGCTTGAAGACTTATTAGCAGTAGTCTTAGTACTTCAGAAATAATCCCTAGCAGTTCATCCTACTATAGCTGAGACTAGTCAGCCATAGTTGGTGCATGTCTTAGACCTAGCCAAGACTTTACCTCTATTAGAGCAAGATAGCACCAGCATGTATAGGAAGGTAATGGAAAGTACCTCCATATAGGAAAAAATATATCAAGTCTATGGTTGAGGAGCATGTGAAGGAAGCATTGGCTTAAGCCCGGGGAGGATCATCAGGTCCAAAGGGTATACCCTACCCAAAGGAATTTGATGCAATCCAATATCTCATGGATTTTGTGCCACCTTCCTTCAAGAGTTTTGATGGCGAAACTGAAAGATATTGCACATGGCTAGTTGTAACACAAGGTGCAATGCGCTATTGCCTCTTCACAATAGCCTAGGGATAGCTTTGATTGGTATGAACTTCTCAATAGTTTAGTAAAGACATTTGCTGAGTTGGAGCAACTCTTTATAAAAAGATTTGTTGGAGCTCAACAAAGGGTTACTGTTGGCGATCTTGTTTTAGCATAACAACACCTAGGTGAGTCCCTTATTGACTACATTCTCAGATAGCATAACTTAAGTATAAAATGTGAGTCATGGCTGTCTGAATAGCATTCTATTGAGATTCCTCTAAAGAATATCCATGGCCCGGTAGCCTTCATGCTTAAGGGCTTCACCATCAAAACCTTTATAAGTTGATCAACAAGTCTACTAGTCTACCAGGAGAGGCCAAATAGTTTTCATTTCAAGACTTGTTGCCCAAAGCAAAGCAACAGAAGGTATACGAGAAGAAGCCAGTAGTGACAGAGGATAGGAAGCAACTCTAGAGATCAGAGACCATGACCTCACCGCTTCACCTTCTCTACCACCACCACTACCTCACCATACTAACCTCCATGGCCTACTCCTGCCTCCTCACCACATGACCGAAGAAGACACATACCCACCAGTAGTATGGTCCACCTACTCTAGAATTAACAAAACCTTATTCATTTAAGAGGGAGGTAATCAAGAAGATCTTTAAGAATCTCTTAAAGCGATTTTTACAACCTAGAGACCGAGGAAGTGGGAAAAAGCCATGATCCTAACTTTTTTCCCCAACCACCATATGCTAGGCCATATTTTGGAGGATTGCTTCACATTTAAGGACTAGCTTGAACATAGCTTCAAGACCTGATAGTTATTCTAAAGGAATACCTTGGAACAACCATCCAGTTCCATTAGGTAATCCTTGGGGATACTTGATCCTTCCAAAACCAAAGAAGGTTAGATATCTCCTTATCCAAAACCTCTAAAAAAATTGTTCAAGATCAAGAAACTTTCAGGTGTGAGTCACTCAAACCTCCAACATCAAGGAAGGTTTGCAAGTTGCTGTGAGCCAACTCAAGGAAAGGGAGAGCAATAAGATGATGTGCAGCAGATAGCAATAGCACAACCACCATCGCCTAGCCTCCACCACTATTGGCTACCAGCCACCACTACTACTTCAGTTAGTTCTTCTTCTGCTAGTAGAAATCTTGTATCGGTATATGAGGGCATCAAATCCCTCACCTCTCTTACTTTACTTGATTTCTACTTTATACCTCCTATCAAATCTAAGAAATTAAAGAATAAAGCTAGCTTGAATTACATCTGTGTCACTTCTTAAGGGTTGTCTAAATCTATTCATAATAACTCCTCAAGTCTAAACAGCAACTATAATAATTTTGATCTTCCTCTTTCTAATTCAGAGTTAGATTTTCCTACTTTGAAGACTTGGGATCATCCAATTCTGAGGGTCTCATAGGAGAAGCTGTTGGTGAGCCTAATGTGCAGGAAGAACCTTCCATTACCTCATCACAAGAGATCATCATAGTCAACCTCCATAGTGGCAAGGTTCTACCTCCTAGGGTAGCACCTCAAGATAGAGGGAAATAAGTCATTAGTACAAAGAATCGAGAAGCCCCTCCATAAGATGCTCCACCCTTGGATATTCCTGTGGAGGATCAGCCCAAAGTGGACTATAATGTTCTCTCTCAACTAAGAAAGTTGTCATCTAAGCTAAGCATATATGATGCCCTTATATTATCCAAAGAGATAAGAGAATCATTAATCAAGGCTTTTCTTGATCTTGCTCAGCTGACCTATATTGGTGAGGAGGCACATTACACAAAAGAAGCCCAGGAATTCACTTTCATAGAGGAAGACCTTCTTCTGGGGGACTTGGAGCACAACCGTCCCCTCTACATCATAGTTGATATGGGTAGATTGACGGAGTTCTTATCCATCCGTGTGTGCATTGGAACATGAGTCTAAAGACTTGCCTATTTGAGGATTAACATTCCACACTAAAATGATGATGTGAGAGGATTCAATGAAAAAGGTGAGCGGGCTTTAGGTTCCATAGTGTTACCATTGGAGATAAGTGACTAGAAGATTGAAGCCAAGTTTGACATCATTGATTCAAATACTTCGTTTACTTCTTTCCTCAGTAGGCATTGGATACATCAGAATAAGATAATTTCATCCTCCCTCCATCAATGCATCAAGTTCAAAAAGGATGGGATTGAATACCATGTCAATGGGGATGAAAATCCATTTTCAGTTATAAAGGTTGAGATTTATGAGGATGCGACCTACTATCTTCTCAAACACTTTTCGAACTTGGACAAAACTCAAATTCAAAAGAAAAAGGAAATGAAGAAAAAGAAAAGGCAAGAGAAAAAGAAATAAATGAAAATCAAAGTGAGCAAGAAAGGGGAATTGAAGAAAAAATAGATCTGCATATGACATTCCACCTACAGTTCATTCCATCATATGGACATGTGGGTAGGATGACTCAACCTCCACTAGGCAGAGGCAAAGAAAGAAATTGAGGCAGTTCTAGAGGTGGAAGACCCCCTGGTTGGCCATCAACCAACAGGGGGAATGTTCCAGTTCATAGGAGTAACCTTATTATTCACAAAGACTTGGAATCCAGCTTAGAGGATGATTCTAATGTGATTAGTATACCAGCCAACCCATCTCAGCAGATTCCATTGGAGGTGACTTTCGATCTAGATAGTAACGAAGATCGGGCCTCTAGACAAAGCAAAGTATTCAAATCAAGTTTATTTTAAACTATTAGGCAACAGCTAGGAACCCTAGCTCTAACCTCACTTTGATCTCAAAAAGTTGAAGGTTTAGTACTTAAGGAAGCCCCTAAGTCTTCTAGTGATATGAAGCCGAAGAGATTCTTTTTGGGATCATCCTCCATAAGTCCTAAAGTTGATGTAGAACTTGAGGAGAATTCATATAAAAATTACTGGAATTATCATTTGACTTTTACTCACCTTGTTTCTATGTTTGGTTCCTCGTACATGGTCTAGGAACAAGTTAGAGTATTTTAAGAATCTATGGAACAATACGGTCAGGGAAGCACAATCAAGAGTGGGACTTGGATTCAGTACAGTGGGTCCAATCGATGATGATGATTACTGCTTAATTATTACTAATCATTTAGAATCTTATAGGTTCTTTTCACACAACATCAAATCTTATGAGAACGTGTCTTTAGATACCTCAGATGAGCTAGATGATCTTCAAATCATGGATGCACCTCCAGAATTTAAAGAGAATATCCATTCAATAATTGACAAGCTTAAGGAAATCAACCTCGGGATAGAAGAAAATCCACGCTCCAAAATTTGAAGAGAAGAAGAATGCTCTCTACTACCTCAGCCATCGTCTGATTCTTGCCGAAGCAAACTACCACCTATTGAGGAACATTGCCTAGATTTGATCTTTTCTTTCCAAAATCTATGACATTACATGCTTTCTCATAAGGTGAACTTGATCTTCAAAATAAATCCATTATAGTACTCTATGACATGGCCAACACAATCTGAACATTTGGCACGATGGTCCATGATTCTCTAATAGTTTGATATCACATACATACCTCATGATAAAAGGACACTAATCATTTTAGTAGCACCCACTTCAGATTCTTTTGCTTAGTGAAAACCTCCCTGATGAACAAATCATGAACTTAGGGGAGGCTGACAATCACTGATGGGATATGTATTTTGATGGTGCATCTTCTTTTCATAAAGGGAAGCTCACATCTACTCTTCAGGTAGAATAGTTCTCCCCTATGATGTGATGAGATTCTCATACTATCTTTCAACCCGCACTAATAACAAAGCTGAGTATGAGGCTTTGATTGCTGGTCTGGAGTTAGCCATCACAATCAGTGTTAGAGCATCAACATCTTTGGGGATTCTCGGTTAGTTATCAATCAAATTGCCGGGTCCTACCAAGTTCTCAAACCCAAGCTTTGTCATTACTATGAGTATACCATGAAGCTGTTGGCCCAAATTTCTGAAGTCATCATCTACAAGGTTCCTCGAGCAGAGAACGCAATAGCAGATTCTTTGGTCAAACTTGCCAAAGAATTGGCATGTCTGGAAGATGAGCCCATTTCAATAAGGGTCCAAAATAGACAAGTCATATCCCTTATTGATGTTGAACTCATCGAGAAATATTCTCTTGAAGGGGAAGTTGTCATTGCCTATAAGGACAAGGAGCTGAATTGGAGGCAACTGTTCATAGACAATTTGAACACTAGCAAACTACCTCAAGAAAAGTCATAAGCCCATCAAGTGAAATAGAGAGCTCTCTCCTATGCTCTCATTGGTGGCATCATGTACCACCGGTCCTTTGACCAAATGTGGTTACATTATTCACATAAACATGAAGCCCATGGCATTATAACCGGTACATTTGTCTATGCAGTACATCAATCTCCAAGATGAAGACAAAGATTAAGGGGCTAGGATACTACTAGCCTTCGATGATTACAGGCTACATGGATGTAGCTAGGAGATGCCATCAGTGTTAGGTATACGGTGTAGTCCTACATCAACCACCCAATATTCTACACCCTACCTTGGCTTCATGTACATTCGAGTGTTGGGGTACCAACATTGTGGGTTCGATCGATCCTTCTTCTTCCAAGGGTCATCGATTCATCTTAGCTGCCACTAACTATTTTTTCAAGTGGATGAAGGAAATCCCACTCATATAGGTCACAGCTCAGCATGTGCTTTAGTTTTTTAGGAATCATATCGTATATAGGTTCGGGGTGCCTCGATGAATTATATTTGATAATTGTACTACATTCAAAAGCACCAAGATCAACTGCTTCGCCAGAAGACATGGTATAGATTGGAGATACTCTGTCATCTATTACCCCAGAGCAAATGGCTTAATAGAAGCATTCAACAAAACTCCCATCTAAATACTAAAGAAGACACTTGATGACAATAAGCAGGAGTGGAATGAGCAGTTGGTTGAAGCCTTGTGGGCCTACTACACCACATACCGAACTCCAACTCAATCTACCCCATTTTTCTTACTGTGTGGGTCTAAAGCTGTTCTACCTTTAGAAGTTTAACTCCCATCACTAAGAATAGCATTGGGTTACAAGATCACTACATAGAATGCAAAGAAGAGAGCTTGAAGGTTGGAGAGAAAGTGCATGGGCTGCGCAGAACCTCGAGTTGTCAAAACTAAAATGATTCAAGCTCAAAACAAGCTTGTCCACAGTAGGTCTTTCAGAATAGGAGAACTTGTGTTAGTCTTAAAAAGACCAATTATTTCTCATCAAAAGATGGGAGGCAAGTTTGAACCCACGTGGGAAGGCCCCTTTATCATAGGGAAGGCCTACTAAGGAGGATCTTATCAGCTTATTGATTGTAAAGGGAACACCCGATGATTCCAATTAATGGGCTCTATTTGAATAAATATTACCCATAAAAATCATTTTTGAAAACAAATCTACCAATCAACAAAAATCTGATTCCATTTCATCAAAATCTTGTCTTCTTTTGAAGCATTTTTTGCTTGTCTTGCGAATCCACCATGACGTGTTCAAGATAGGTATAAGAGTCCCCCAATAGCATCCTATTCCTCTTTCACAACACAAATACACTCTCCCAACACTGCTAGAATAGGTGTGAAGGAACCCAAGAGGCATCCTACTACGATTAGCACAACTAAGTTAGGTGTGAGAGAACCAAAGCAATGTCCTTTCTTAGTGGGAATTCCCATTCGCCATCTGTGGCACCACTTCATCAAAAAATCCCTAAACATCTTTAAGGTAGGTGTAAGAGAACCTGAGAGGCATTCTATTACCTTTAATACATGCACTCAAAAACAAACACATATCTTTTGGCTCAGGCTATTTTGATGTGGAAACAAGCCCCTGTGGCACTCACTCATTAGTCGCTTCAGTCTGCCCATGCTACCTACTAATATGTCTCCCCAAGTGGTCACTTGTTTTAAGATGTGAGTCCCCATGCTCTCTTCCTAACTTGACCATTGCAAACTAATGAGCACTTTATTAGTTTGGTAGACTTTACAACCCAACTAATAAGCTACATCATGTTGATTTTGTTTAAGAACATGTGAATCCCTAAACTTTCTTCTTGAACTAATCATCATGATCTAACTAGGTTGAGTATATTTGAGGTTTAGGATAAGTCACCCAAAGGCTCCTTTTCTCTTGACTACATTTGATTTGATATAAGTCCCCTAGTGGCATTCACTTAGTAGTCGCCCAGGTGATAGCACCCGGCCAAGAAAGAGACTATCCCAAAGAATCATGCCATATTAGGATGTGAGTCCCCAGCTTTCTTCTAGGACATTACAATGATACCTTAGGTTGGTTGATGTTCCATTAATGGCGACTCACCTGGATACACCACTCTTGGATGTGAGTCCTGCTTTCTCCTTGAGTTGACCACCAAATACTATTTGATATCTAGCCATGTCTTCTTCTCCGATTTTGATTTAGTGGCCCCATCGCACTCTATTTTGGATCCATCTGCGACCCCATTTAGACACTAGTTACTTTTGGATTCCCCTCTTTCCTAGTGATCACCCTTGGATGGAGAATTTGTTCAATAGATTCTCCCTTGGTTTAATAAAGATGGTCTAGAATATAAGCTCCTTCTCAGTATGATCCCTCACAAACTAACAAGGTCCATGATAAACAAACTAAACAAACAAACAAACTACTTTGCTTGTGGATTAGGAATTCAAGCCCCCAAAGGGCCCCTATTCCTAAGCACGCATCCTATCTTTAAGGTGTCGAGAACTCCCATAGAATTGCTGACTACGACAAGATAACCCTGGTTATACTCCCATAGTTTAGGTCGTTCAATCTATTTCCAGCAAGTTACCGAGTCATTCTGCTTTGGAAGATGTAAGACTATGATGTATTCTATCTAACATGATTGATGCAAACTGACGGGCATCCCTACGTCAGGTTTGATTTGTTTCCCAAAGCAACCGATCACCCAGTGATCTTTTGTAGTGGATGATGTGAGTCCTCTAGCTTTCTTCCCTTAAATTGAGCATTGCAGACCAAAGGCCTCTTTTGGTCGGATAGTTCTCCCCTCGATCAAAAAGCTACTTCCTTTGCTTCAACTGAGATAGTTCTAGGTTGATATAAGCTCATTATGAGTGTGATCCATCGCAAACCATCAAAATTCATCAAAATAAACTAAAAATAAAATTAATCTTTGACTATATTTGAGCTGATTTAAGTCCCCGAGTGGCATTCACTCAATAGTTAGCCCTAGATCAGGTCCGATTTGTTGCTCAAAGAAATCGATCACCCTAGTGGCTTCTTGTTTCTAGAAGATGTGAGTCCTCGCACTTTCTTCTTAAGACTTGACCATTGCAAACGAAAGGCATCCCTTGGTTCGATAGTCTTACCTTGTGGTTGGTAGACTACTCCCTTTGGATTGGTAAATCTGAGCTAGCCTAAGGCCTCCATGGCCCTATTCAATGCATTCCATCTCAAACCGATGGGACCCATCAAAACAAACTAAAAAATGAAAGTAATATTGACTATCTTTGAGTTGATCTAAGTCCCCCAGCAGCATTCACTCAATAGTCCACCCTAGGTTGGGTTCAATCTATTGCCTTGCCAATGGATCACGAATCGATCCCTACTTTGGAGGATGTAAGTCTACTATTTCTTCCTAAGACATAGACACCAAAAGGCATTCCCTTTGGTTGGTAGTCCTACTATGTGTTTAGTAGACTACCACTTTGGATTGGTAAATCTAAGTTAGTCCTCTATAGCTCTACCAAGCATAATCCATCGCCAACAGGTCCATTTTAAAATCTAAAATTAAAAATCTGAAACAAACAAAATAAAAACAAAAATAATCAATCCATATCAAATCTTTTGCTTCTCCTTAGTGAGATGTAAATCTTTCAAGCTCCATAGCAGATCTAGGATTCCAATCCCTCAGTGGATTTCACCTTCCCTCCCTTGTGGGTGACTCGAACTTGCCTCCCCAGTGAAGAGTTCACTTGTCTATCCCTGATGGAGTCAAAACAAACACAATTAAACAAATAACAAATTGAAACAAGTGAGACTCAAACTAAATCAAACCTCTCATCCCTTGTGGATGACTTGAACCTGCTTCCCTAATGGAAGGTTCACATACTCTATCCCTAGTGGATCCCTCCTTCCCTCTCTTATGTCCTTGACATAAGTAGAGCCACATTGCACTAAGCTCCGGATTCCTTCTACACCTTAGGTCTGGAGTTGATCGTCTCTGTTAGTGCTTGTGATCGTTCGGTATTTTTGATCGTTTCGGTCAACACCAATGCATGTGGTGTTCCTTGTCAGTCATACCACACCTATTGGGCACCTTTGTGGACCTCATTTTTATGATGAGCTCTCAACCCCTTTTTCATAGACATAGGACTCCTCTTAGACCTTAAGAGATCCTTAGTCTTAAGACACATCTAATGATTAGGTTGACACTCAACCTATCCTTGGAGACTTAGAAGAGTTAGCCATAGGAATAGGTCATGCCTTAGGGGTGTTAAGAAAATTTGTCTACCCTATAGCTTGAACCACATTCCTCACTTCCTTCCTTCAAGTCAAACTCCAAATCAAATAAACATCAAACCTAAATCAATTCCAACTTAATTGATTTTCTCCAAACTCAAATCAATTCCATATCATTAAAATCCATGATTGAAACTATGATTGAAGCCCATGATTGAAATTCCAAGTTCAAAATCTTTCCTAAGTTCATTTGATTTTCTCTTAAGGACTTAGCCAAAATCATATTCCAATCAATTCAAACTATGAAATTTTCTCACAACTCATTTATATTCACATATATATAAATGAAATATAAATTCAAATCAATCAAATCAAATTTCAATTTCAAATTCAAATCACAAATATTTCTTTAAGTCCATTAATTCCCTCTTAAAGACTTAGCCTCAAACATGTTCAAATCAATTCAAACTCATGAAATTTTCTCATAATCCATATAAATTCTCATTTATATTCAATATATAAATGAAATATAAATTCAAGTCAATTAAACTAAATCCAAAATCCATGGTCAAATTCCAAATCTTTCCTAATTCCTTTAATTCTCTCTTAAAGACTTAGCCCAAATCAAGCTCAAATCACTTAAAACTCATGAAATTTTTTCTTAACCCATTTATATTCTCATTTATATTCACATATATAAATGAAATATAAATTCAAACAACCAAAACTAACTCCAAAAATCAAACTCAAATTCAATCAAAATCCAACCTAAGCCTTTCAAGTCAAAATCTTGAACTTAGCCAAATCAATTTCAAATCAAGCCAAACCATTGATTTTTCTTCATGATTCAATCAATCCTTCAATCACGAATCCAAATATAAACATAAACTTCAATCATCAAATCAAAACTCAATTCAAAAATTAAACCTAAGTCAAACTCATGTTCACCCTTTGAACTTGAAATTTTCAAATGAATTAAAACCCATTTGACTTCAAACCACTTGCAAATGGATTTATATTTCAATCATAAGTTCATATGTGAATTCAATCAAACTCAAATCAAGCTTTGACCAAGCCATTTGACCCACTTAGGCTCACCTGACCCAAAGTGACCCAAAGTACCCTTATGAGCCAAATTCCAATCCTAACCAATTGGATTGAACTAAGCCCATCTAAGACTCTTATCATGATCAACAATCATCATGAGATAATTAATCACTCAAATTGGGTCAAACCAAGTCAAACCTAAGGGTTGACCAAGCCCACACTTAGCCAAAATGAAACCCAATATAGCCAAAATCCATCATAGGCCAAATTGATGGAAACCAATGATCTAAGTTCATTCATGATCAATGTTTAAACTTGACCAAGCCAACATTTGAGCCTAACCTAGCCCAATTGGCCACTTGACCCAAGTTGACCCAAGTTGACCTAGAAAGTCAAAATGTGTCAAAACTTGATCTAAGCTAAATTGATTGAAACCAATGGGTCAAGTTCATCCCAAAAAAATTGTTGAACTTGACCAAAGCCTCAATTGGCCAACTAGACCTAACCTAGCCAATTGACCTTGAACCCAACTTGACCTAAATGGTCAAATTGAGCCAAATTCAAACTTAACCAAAATTGATTGGAAACAAAGATGCAAATCCATTTCAAATGGTCATATGAACTTGACTCAACCCTTGGTTTGACCTAATTTGACCAATTGGTCAACTTGACCCAAGTTGACCTATTTTGACTTAAATGGGTCAAAATGAGATAAACCATATCAAGCCAACTCCAAATTCAATGAAACTTGGCCAAACCTATTTTCTCATCATACCAAACATGCCCAAACTAAAATCAAGGTCAAATGACCATTTACCCTTATGTCATAGGGTAACCCAAAATCAAAATTACTTGGAATTTGGTTAATTCCTTTTCATGGACACTTGGCATCCTCTTAGTGGACCAAATGGTCACTAATGGGCCTAGTGCATGACCCAATGGGTTTGGGTCAGCCAAACCCAAAACTGACCATGTGCTTGAAAATGGCCACATGGGAATCATGCCTTCACTTGTTTCAAGCACATGGAAACCTCCTCCACTTCTTTCCTAGCCAAAACTAAATGCAATGACTCATCTAACAGCCTAACAAACCCACTCAAGAAGCTCAATTAGATCAAAATGGCAAAGCTTTGTTTGGTCGTCTGATTGCTAAAGGGGGAGATATACTCCCCCTAATTTGATTTCATTTCATCACTCTCCAATTCTATTGAACCGAGGGAAGTCAGAGAAACCATTCCTCAGCCTCCCCAAGCTCTCTCTAGTGATTTCCAAATTCTCATTTCTTGATTTTCATAATTTGAAAATAAGGGAGTTCCACTACAAATCAAACTCAGCCTACACTCAATATCAGCTTAATTCCCTTTGCAAGAACTCTCAAGGAGCTCAATCGAACTTGCCTAAGCTCTTTCCAAGGTTCCTAAGGCAAGGGAGGAGTCACCTTGATCAAGATTGAGCTCAAGGGAAAGGGGAGTTAGTCTCTAGAAGCATCAACCCAATCTCAGAGCCTCCAAACTTTAGAAAAGCTTCATCTCAACTAGACGAAGCTTCTCCAAGGGAATCGAGCGTCGGTGATCACCTCTAGCGAGGTTAGCCATTTTTTTGAGCTTAAATTCAATGTGGTTTGGAGCTTTGTGAAAGGAATTTTAATCCCATAAAATTCTAGCAGTTGGATGTGATCTTCATTGCATGATGGATGGTGTAAATTTAGCTCAATCGAGCTCAATTATCTCTCTCACCCTAGAAGGTGGACGGTAGCCATCTCTCATAGAGAAAAATAGGGATGAATCTCTCATTGTTCATCCACACATTTTGTATGGACATCTGAGATTAGAACGTAGTACCCATGAATTTATCCTTTAGAGCCACGGCTTTAATCTCAATCATCCGATCCTTGATCAGACGGCTAAGAAGAAAGCGTGTAGCGCCACCGCTGATGCACCGCTATGATGTGATAAGTTAAAGATCTAATCTCATCACGCCACATGGAAAGCGCGTCAGCGGCCCACATGGCACCGATGGGATTAAATACTTAATTAAGCTATTAAATATTCTAATTAATTATAGAAACTTCCTAACTTCATATATAAGCCTAAAAAAACCAAAAAATATATGAAATAAATTGCTTTGGATAGATAATTGAATGTAGAATATTCTAAAATTGATTTCAATGGATTTTGAATAGTATTTCTCTCTGAATTTGGGTTTTATTGGGAATGTTATTTTGCTAATTATCCTTTAATTACTCCACTGGTTAATCTCAAACTTCTTGTGCTTAATTAGTGGGATGACTCCTACCTCCCCTAATTTTCTTGGGATTTATTAGTAGTTTAATTAGGGAATTGTTAATTCATTCCTTAATCACTTTCTTAATGTAATTAAGTTTAATTAAGGGCATAATTAGTGGTTTAACCCTCTTATTGAGTCAATTAAGTTTTGATTAAGTGAATATGAGATTAGGAATAATTTTGGGATGCTTTCCACAAGATATTCCCTAAACCCCTTTTATTTCTTAATCCAACCTTAATTAGGGGTTAATTCACTAATTACCCCTTAATTAATTTTATAAAATTCTAAAACTTTCCATAACATAATTAATCTATCTTGGGTAGATGCTTAGGTGTTCAAGAGCCTAAGTACATTAAGGAAATTAAAACTAAACTCACATGTGTGAGAGGTATTATGAAATTACTTAAAATGAAACTCGTAGTTTAATTAATCATTAATCATGAGTCAAACGCATGAGGCCTTTTTCTTCCTAGGTGCATTGATGATTTAGATTTCTTGTGTAATTTTATGTCATCTCATTGACTCAAAATTATTTGATTAAGTATGTTGAGGTGGTATAGGTAAGGGGTTATTAATACATTTAATTCTTATCTTAACCTAACCAAAGCATAAAATTGATCTAATCACCTAAAAATTAAACTAAAATAATAAAAATATGTGGGAATGGGTTAGGAACAGCAAACTCACCTTACATTTCTTCAAACTCAAAAAAAAATCAAACCTTCTCTAAAAATAACTTGATTTATTTTAAACTTTCTTACTTCACAAGATTGTCTTTAGGAATTAATTAAGGTGAATTGTTTACATGTTTTCATCACTTTAGTTCTTTCCTCACATGCAAATGTGTATGTCATATGATTTCCATGCATTCATTCTTTTCAAAAATAAAAATGAAAGTGAAATATTTTCTTTATGTAAAATTGCATGTTTTGGCTAAAGTAAAATATGAATGCTATTATCACTATTAGATTCAAAACTATTTTTAAAAATCTATAAATCAAAACTTATATTGCTACTTATGATTAGTTATGAGCTTGCATGTGGATATAAGTATGAAGATATGCATAGTGTGGCCTTCCTTCTCTTTCCTTTTAATTTGGTTTTGAATAGAATTTGGCAAAGTGTATAATTCATTTCAAAAGAATATAACACTTGCCTAACCTCCTTTCTATTCATTCCTGTACTATCATTTAAGAAAGACACCTACATTTGCACATATAAATTGCATAATCAAAACAAATCAATCAATATAAACTTTTTGCATCTTTCTTTTCCCATCATTTGTTTTGTACAATGCTTGTATTTAAGGAAAGTGGCATATTATTCTAGACAACCCCGGCATTGTGAGACTTTAAGTAGCTCTAAGTAGCTCTTGTACCTTACACCCCTGGTTAACAATGGCGCCATACTCACTTATGCCTTTCATACATATATGTGTGCATATGAAAAATGGATAAGAAAACTTCTTTTCTACTTAATGAAAATCATGCATCATAAAGCATTCAAATTTTCTTAAGTAACTCACTTAGCATTCATCATAAAGTAAGCTAAAAATTTCCATTTGCATGTATAAATATGCTAAAGATTCATTCATATGCATGTTGTACATGTTGGGAAAGAAAATGAAGTGATGTTTGTTTTGTAATCTTAATACACTTTATTTAATCTTAAAATATCTTTCTTTTTGAATAGGTTTGTTTAGAGAAAATCTAAACTTAGGATTAATTAAAACACATAATAAAATACTCACTAAAAAAACTAAATATGAATCTACTTTAGATATTACTTAGGGTAGGGAAAAGAGAAGTTCTCTTTATTTTCCCTCTCTTTATAGCACTTCATAATTAATTGTAGGATACCTTCAAACCAAATTAAAACACAAAATAAAATCAACTAAACAACTTAAATAAAACCACCCATATAAGTTGAACATCTTCACACTTAGGAAATCCAAACCTTAAAACCATAGCTAAGCATACCACACAAACTTTTTAAAGCACACACATTAGGTTAAGTCACCACTTCTCGCTTCAGGTTAGGACAGTGCATGGCTTGATATTTGCTTTCATTTTGTGAAGTTTGTTTTAGTCTTGATGTTAGGGTGAATGTGCGTAGAATGAATAGTAGGATGATTTAGTCTAATCATTATTTTTTGTGGGGGATTGTGCTTAAGGGGTATTGTAATAAAAATATAACTATTTTTGTTGTGCAGGTGCTTATACCCCTAAGTATAATCCAATAGGCTAGGTGAACTTGGTTACACATGTGTGGGGTGCTAAGTCTAATATACATACTTGGGAGATATCTCCAATGCTCCATTTTTGGTTTCTCTTAAACCAAAAATAGGGGAGCTCCCTCAAATATCCATCTTATCCAATACATAAAAAATCAAGCCAATTCCTCCTTGAAGCACCTTGAGGGGACCTAATCGAACTCACTCCAAGCTTCATCCAAGTTCTCAAGGCAAGGGAGATGGGACTTTGATCAAGGCCATGAGCATTTGAAGGGTGACTTGGTCCATAAAAGATCTACTCAATCCAAAGGCTTAAAACTTTCAACAGAGCTTCGTATCCACTAGACGAAACAACCTCAATGAATTTGAGCACTGGTGGTAGCCTCTGGTGAGGGATGGATCAAAACTGAACCTATAATAGGGAGTGTGTGGTATTTTGTGAAAGAAATTTTTATCTTAAGTAAAACTAGTTGTTGGATGTCTTCTCCCTTGCATGATGATGGTGTGGGTTGAGTTTGAGCTCAATCTAAGCTCAATCGAGCTCGGATCATGCCATGGAAGATGGATGGTGGCCATCTGCCATAGGCAAGCTCAAGGACGGATCGTTGGCCATCCATCTGCATTTTGGATGGATGTCCATGACCAAGCTGTGTAGGATCTTTGATCTAATCCTTTAAAAACTACGCTCGATCTCAACCGTTCGATCTTTGAATGGATGGATGAGGAGAAAGCGCGTAGCACCATCGCTGACGTGACACTATGATGTGACAACTTAAGTGACCATTCCCATCACGTCACATGGAAAGCACACGCCGCGTCAGCCTCCACATGGCACCGACGGGATTAATCATTTAATTAGTCTATTTAATTAATGGATAATCATGGAAACTTTAAAATAATATAACTAATTCTATAAAAATCATAAAAATACAAAGTAAAATGCACTATAAAGATATTTCTTAAGTGAATAATCAAAAATTATTTCCAATGGATTTTAAATTGTGTATTTTCCTCAATTAGGGTTTTAATGAAAACTTAATAACCCTAATTACTACTTAATTATTTCATTAATTTATTTCAAATTTCTCTATTGTATTTAGTGAGATGACCTCTGCCTCCCATAATTTTCTTGGAATTTATTGATGAGTTAATTAGGAAAATCATATAATGAATCCTTAATCATCCTCTTAATGTAATTAAGCTTAATTAAATATGTGAATAGTTGTTTAATCCCTTTATTAAGTTAATTAAGACTTGCTTAAGTGAAGAAGAGGTTTATAGAATGGATTTGGGGAAGTTTCCCTAAGCCATTCCCTAAACCCCTTTCCATCCATAATCTAAACTTAATTAAGGGCTAATCCACTAATCACCTACTTAACTAACTTGATAAAATTTTTAAATGAATCTAGAACTTAACCAATTCATCTTAGGTAGGTTCTTAGGTGTTCAATAACCTATGTAACTTAAGAAAATCAAAATCCAACCCACATGTGTGGGAAGGGTTATGAAAGTACTTAAATTAAACCCTTTAACTTAATTAATCATTAATTATGAGCCAATTTCATTAGGTACCTTTCTTTCCTAGGATGCATTGCTGATTTAAATTCCTTGTAGTTTTATGTCATACATTGGCTCATAATTATTTGATTAAATATGCTAAAGTGGTGTAGGTAAGGGGTAATTAATGCACTTAATTCACACCATAACCTAAATAAAATATAAAAATTATCTAATGGTTCTAAAATTAAACCAAAATAACATACACATGTGGGAAATGCCTTAGGACCAACAAACCTCTTCACATTTCTTAAATTCAAATTAAACTCAAACAAAACTAAAAATCTCATTAAAATAACTTTGATTTGCTTTAAATAATTCTATTTCATAGGATTATCTTTAGGAATTAATTAGGGTGAATGAATTTACATGCATTCATCAGTTTATTTCTTTCCTAGAATGCTAAATGTGTATGCCATATTAAAATCATGCATTCATGCTTTTTGAAAATCAAATTAAAAAATGAAATGTTTCATTTATGTCAAATTACATGTTTTGGCTAAAGTAAGAATATGAATGGCTATTATCACTATTAAATCCAAAATTACTTTCAAAGCTTATGAATCAAATATCAAAACTGAAGGTATGCTACTTACAATTATATATGAGCTTGCAAGTGAGTAAAAATATAAAGATGTGCATAGTGTGGCTTTTCTTCTCTTCTTTTAGCATAGTTTTGAATAAGATTTGGCAAAATATATAGTTTATTTGAAAAGAACACAACACTTGCTTAAATCCATTCCTATTCATTCCTATGTTATTACTTAAGAAGGACATCCACACTTACACAAATAAATTGCATAAACAAATCATTTAAACAAACATAAACTTTTGCATCCTTCTTTTTCTATTCATTTCTTTTGTACATACATGTGTATTTAAGGAAAGTGGTATATTAGTCTGGACAACCTCGAGATTATGAGGCTTTAAATAGCCCTATGTAGGTCTTGTACCTTACACCCCTAATGCTAATAATGGTGCCATACTCACTTATGCCTTTCATACATGTATGCGTGCATATGAAAAATGGATAAAAGAAATCCCTCTTTTTCTACTAAACAAAATCATGCATCATAAAAATATTCAAATTTTTTAAACAAATTCTCTTAGCATTCATCATTAAAGTGTGCTAAACATTTCCATTTGCATGTATAGATATGCTTAGGATTCATCCATATGCATATTACACATGTTGGGAAAGACATGAAGTGATGTGTGTTTTGTGATAATATTTCACTTTACTTAATTTTAAAATGCCTTTCTTTTTGAATTAGTTTATTTAAAGAAAATCTAAACTTAGGATTAATTAAAATACATAACTAAACATTCACTAAACAATAATAAAATATGAATCCGTCTTAGAAATTACTTAAGGTAGGGAAGAAAGAGAAGTTATCTTCTCTTTTCCTCTCTTTACAACTTAATAATTAATTGTAGGATTCATTTAAACCAATTGAAAATACAAAGTAAAATCAACCAAAGCAACTAAATCACTTGCATGAAATAAACCCTCTATGTTGAACATTTTTATACTTAGAAAACTTCAACCTTAAAGCTTAGCTAAGCATACCATACAAACCTTAAATAGCACACACATTAGGCTAAGTCACCACTTCTAGCTTTAGGTTATGGCGGTGCATGGTTTGATATTTTGCTTTTATTTTGTGATGTACTATTTTTAGTCTGGATGTTAGCGTGTATCTGCGTAGACTGAATGGTAGGGAGATCTTAGTCTAACTATTATCTTTTATAAGGGATTGTGCTTAAGGGGCGTTGTAATAAAAATATAACTGCTTTTGTTGTGCAGGTGCTTATACCTCTAAGCATAATCTAAAATAGGCCAGGTGGACTTGGTTACTCATGTTTGGGGTGTTAAGTCCAATTTATATATATACATTCTTGGGATTGTATGATTTGTTCGGCTAATCTCTATTTTGCAGGTTTTAGTTAGATTTCCTTTTTTCCTATTTTCATGTAATTTTGCAATTAGAATTTTGGAATGATTATTATAAGGGATTAGGATGAACATTTATTATAATACTATGTCTTATGTACCATGTGAAGCCTTTGGAGCAACCACATTCTAACCAAAAGAAAGAAGAAATGAAGAATGAAGACCCCCATAATAATGAATTCCTTCTTGATTGTCATTTATTCATTTGTAATCCATGTTGTATAAGGGTAGTGCTCAGCTACCCAATTTATTATTGGGTTTGTGCGGTAGAGCCCACCATAAATGGTCTTTTATTCTTTTGTGCTAGCTTTATAAATTGATTGATGTTTGTTTAGCTTGTGCATTAACATGGCATCTTTTTCTAGTTTATTCCTTGCTTTGATGTATGGCCTAGATGATGATTAGGCTCTTAGGGAAATAAATTTTCTATCCAATCAAAATAATTCAAACTAAAAATAGATAACTCATAACCTCATAAAAGCTTAGGCTATAAATCAAGATAAAATAATTAGCAATACCTTAGCTAGATGTTGTACTTTCTTTTCACATCATGCATAAAAATTGTATTATTTCACTCTTGATTGGAGGGCTTCCACCTTTGCCAAAGAACTTGGCTTGGCCTATGAGGGCCATGGTGGAAACACACCTCCTCATCTTGCTAATTTTAGTCCCATAATCTAATTTCTCATGCATTAGGAATATGAATCCTTAAGCCTGTTTCAAATTGATTGTCCAAAATAAAAATAAAATGTATCAAAATTTGCATTAGATTTAAGTCATTAAAGTATGCCCTACATGATCTAATCTCTTAGGGAGTGTGTTTAAGGACTTAGTCTCTTTCTAAATAAATAATAGCTTAGCTATCTTACAAAAGCATTTGACTTGCCTACATATTTTAAAATCATAGGAGGAGTTAGTTTGGCGGCCACCCCCAAGCGATTGTAAGTCCAACAGTCAGGTGGTTTATCCTCTCCTATGGAGGTAAACCAAATACCCATTTTCATTTTAGATTTAGGTCGAGCTTTTGGCCTTGCCAAAGCTCCTAGATTTAGGTTCAGAGATTGCTACTTCCCTTTGTGAGCTATGAGCATAAATCCTCACCTCTTAAGCATTTCCATAACCTTGTACTATGGAATTGTAAGCCCTATATTTCTAATAAAAATTCAACTCAAATAAATTAATTCAATTTTAAAATTATAAATCCCAACCATGAGATAGTTTGGGATGCTTACTAGGCTTCTTAGTATTTTAAGCATCCCCTACTTATTTTATTTGGCTTCAATAAGAACTCCCTCCTCTTGATCGATCCCACTTGACTTTCTAAAAATAAACCAATCGATTAATAGTCCAACCTTTTCAAAATCTTTGGAGATAATGATCATTTACCTTAATCAAGAGTATTCCTAAGGAATCATGTTTTTTAGGATGTAATTAACTATGGGGGCTTGCCCCTATAGGGAACTTAACGTACATGATTTAAAATAAGCCATGCTTTACTTTTCCATGTAAAGTAGGGGAAGAATCTCTGGCACATTCCAAAGACCCATAGTTTTTGGAGTCCTTATTAAGGTGATTAGGTCCATTGTAGGGTGATGACGTTTATCTTTCATGATAGTACATCTGTGGATCTATGTGGCATCCCAACAAGGTGTATTTTATATATTTCTATTATCATTTATCTTCTTTTTCAAAAGGGCGATAGATGAAGGCAGAGATATATAAAATTTTCACCACACTAGTTGGAGGCTATCATTGGTGCTCCCAACCGTCAAGGTAACTTCGTCTGGTGGAGACGAAGCCCTATTAAAGGTTTGAGGGCTTGAGGTTGAGTGGATCTTGCAATTGGCCAAATTCACCTTCAATGGATTCGACCTTAGTCTAGCTCCCACCTCCCTTGTCTTTGAAGCTTGGAAGAAGGTTTGGATCAACTCAATTGACTCCTCTGAAGATGCTTGCAAGAGGAATTGAGTTGATATTGAGTAATGAGAAAAGTAGAATTTGCCTTAGCCTCCCCTATTTTTAATTTGAAGAAACTGAGAAGAGGAGAATTGGAGATGGCTCTAGGAAGCTTGGGGAGACTTGTCAATGCTTGCACTGAGTTTCCTAGCTTTAATTGAGTATGAATGTGTGAAAATGAAATAAAATTATGGGGAGTATATCTCTCCCTAGGTGGATCGGACGGCCGTGCTTCCCTTTTCCATTTTGATCCATTCACCTCATTCAATGGGTTATTTTGGTTGTTTGAACTTGCACATGGTTCATTTTGGCCAGAGGGAGGTAGTGGGGAAATTTCTATATGCAAAATATGGTGTGGGAGTGAGTCCCATGTGCTTAAAATAAAGGGAGTGGTCAGTTTTTACCTAGGGTTGGGTTTGGCTAAGCTAAACCCATTGGGTCAAGTTCACCATGCTCACTAGTGTCCACTTGGTCCACTAAATGGGTGCCAAGTGGCCACTAGAAGGATATGGCCAAATTCCAAGTTGAATTGGCCATAGGTTACCCCTTAGCCTAGAAAATAGTCATTTGGCTTATATTTCAGTTTGATTATGTTTGGCATGATTGAAAAATAGGTTGGGCCAACTTTAAATGAATTTAGAATTGATTTGATGTGATTTGGCTCATGTTGACCCATTTAGATCAAAATGAGTCAACTTGGGTCAAGTTGACCAATAGTCAAATTGGGTCAAACCAAGGGTTGGGTCAAGTTCATATGACCATTTGAAATGTTTTGACATCATTTGTTTGGTTCAATTTGATTTCTATTTGAGTTTGGTTCATTTGATTTCATTTAGGTCAAATGGGTCAAGTTGACCTATTTGGCCTATTTGACCAATTTGTGTTAGGTCATGGGTTGGTTTATGTTTCATTGGTCATATGAAATGAATTTGTATCTTTGTTTCCAATTAATTTTGATTTAATTTGATTTTGGCTTAATTTGACCTTTTAGGTCAAGTTGGGTTCAAGGTCAATTAGGCTAGGTTGGGTCTAGTTGGCCAATTGGGGCTTTAGTCAAGTTCAATAAGTGATTTAGAATGAACTTGACCCATTGGTTTCAATCAATTTGTCATAGATCAAATTTTAACACATTTTTACTTGTTAGTTCAAGTTGGGTCAACTTAGGTCAAGTGGCCAATTAAGCTAAGTTAAGCTCAAATGATGACTTGGTCGAGCTCAAATATTGATCATGAATGAGTTTTGATCAAAGGTTTCAATCAATTTGGCCTATGGTGGATTTTGGCTAGTTTAGGTTTTATTTTTTGCTAAGTGTTGACTTGGTCAACCCTTAGGTTTGACTTGGTTTGACCCAATTTGAGTGATTGATCATCTCATGATGATTGTTGCTCATAATGTGATGCTTAGGTGAGCTTAGTTCAATCCAATTTGGATAAAATTAGAATTTAGTTCAAAAAGGGTACTTTAGGTCACTTTGGGTCAACTGGGCCTAAGTAGGTCAATTGACCTGATCAAGGCTTGAATCAAGTTTGGTTAAACTCACATATAGACTTAGGATTAAAATATAAATCCATTTGCAAGTGGATCCATTTGCAAGTGGTTCAGAGTCAAAAAAGTTTTGCATTCATTTAACAATTTCAAGTTCAAAAGGGTGAACATGAGTTTGACTTGGGTTTAATTTTTTTTATTTAGTTTTGATTTGATGATTCAAGTTTATGTTTATATTTGGATTCATGATTGAAGGATTGATTGAATCATAAAGAAAAATCAAGAGTTTGGCTTGATTTGAATTTGATTTGGCTAAGTTCAAGAATTTAACTTGAAAGGCTTAGGTTTGATTTGAATTGAATTTGGATTTGAATTTTGAATTTATTTTTGGATATTTGATTATTGAAGTTTATGTTTATACTTGGATTCATGATTGAAGGATTGATTGAATCATGAGAAAAATCAAGAGGTTGGCTTGATTTGAATTTGATTTGGCTAAGTTCAAGAATTTGACTTGAAAAGCTTAGGTTAGATTTGGGTTAGATTTGGGTTGAATTTGGATATTTAAATTTACATTTCATTTATATTTGTGAATATAAATGAGAATATAAATGGGTTATGAGAAAATTTCTTGAATTTGATAGATTTGATTTAGGCTAAGTCCATAAGATAGAATCAAAGTGACTTAGGAAAGATTTTTAGGATTTGGATTTCAATCATTTGGAATTGATTTGAGTTTGAGAAAATCCATCAAGTTGGAATTAATTTGAGTTTGAAGCTGGTTTTATTTGTAGTTTGGAGTTAGTTTAGACTTGATTTGAAATTTTACTTGAAGGAAGGAAGTGAGGAGTTGGTTCAAGCTATAGGGTAGGCAAATTTTCTAACACCCCTAAGGCATGACCTATTCCAATAGCTAACTCTTCTAAGTCTCTAGGGTTTGGTTGAGTGTCCACCTAATCACTAGAAGTGTCTTAAGACTAAGGAGACTCTTAGTGTCTAAGAGAAGTCCTATGTCTAAGATGGAGGGGTTGAGAACTCATCTTAAAAATGAGGTTAACAAAGCCCTAGCAATATAATAAAATTTCAACTCAAAATAAATAATACTCTTCAATTTCAAACATACAAAGCTCAAATATATGATAGATTAGAATGCTCACTAGGTTTCCTAGTATCAGGAGCATTCCCTACTCATCTCCTTTGGCTTCTAAAATAAGTCCATTTGATATATCCTAGTTGATTTTCCAATATAACCAAATTATTGATAGTCTTAACCTTGAAGTCTTTGGAGACAATAATTTTCTACTTTAATCGAGAGTACTCTTAAGGAATTCATCTTCCTTAGGATGTAATTAACTATTGGGGCTTGCCCCCATAGAGAATTTTAGAATTTGGTTTAATATAACCTTGCTTTATTCATCCATATAAAGTAGGGGAAAAAACTCTGGTACATTCAAAGACCCATCATGCCTTAGGAGTCTTTATTAGGTGATTAGGTCCATTGAAGGGCGATGTCCCTATCATTTGAGATAGTATATCATACCTCAATGTCATACCCAATCACTTTAATAAGTACCCCCTTAGATTTGGTGTTCCCCATACATCCAAAAATAAATATCACAAAGGACTTAGATTCTAACAATATAAGATTATGGAAATGCCTAAGAGGTAAGGACTTATACTCGTAGCGAAGGGGAAATGAGAAGCCCCTGAACCTATATCTAGAGTGGTCTGGTACAAGCTGAGAGCTCGACTTAATTCTATGCACGGGGAATAGGATATATTATCAATCAGGGAGAGTGGATTGATCCCGACTCTTCTAGTTATTGTTAATTAAGAAAGAGTCTAAAATCCTAAATCACTTCCTAAGAGACTAGATCATAATTTGTGTGTAAATTATGACCTATGCTAATGGAATAAAATTGACATATTTTATTCCACATTTGACTCATCATTTTGGACTCAAGGTTGGCAAAATTTATGCTTAAATGCATGATGAAAGAGGATTATGGGTTAAATCAGATAGATAGGTGTTTTCCACTACAAGTGACTACCTCACAGGTCAAGTCTATCCTCTATCATGCAAGAGTATAGATCACATATCTTCAAGAGTGAGATACTATGCATATGCAAGATGTTAGAACATACAATATCTAGTTAAGGGATTGCTAAATATTTTATTATCTTGATTAAAAGCCTAGGCTTTAAGATGAGGTTATGAGTTGATTAAAATTTAATTAAAGTTATTAATGAGGGTAGAAAATTTAATTTTATCTTAAAAGGTTTATTGTATCCAGGCCACACATCAAGCATACACACTTTAAAAAACCTATGAAAAGCATGCCACTTCATGTAATGTAAACACAACAATTAAACATTTAAATTTTATAAAAGAATAAAAGGTTGGTGTGGCCGGGTATCATTGTACACTCCGAAAAAGGAAAAATAAATTGGGTACTCGAGCTCTACTCTTATACAACCCGGATTATAATTAGAATTACAATAAAAAAAAAAGCTATCGGGGTCTTCAATTCTTCATCTTCATTTCTTGGATTTGAATACTCCAGGCTTCATAGGGCCTCCTAAGTTTTTTCCTTCTAGCCACTACTCATCATTAAACCCCATAGTACTAATCATAATCTTATTATAAAATATAGTTTTTATAATAAAAGTAACTCTAATTATACCTACAAAATAGATATTAGCTAAACTAACATACAAGCCAATTAATTATATTTTATATATTTGGGCTTAGCACTCTGCACTTGAGTAACCAAGCCCATCTTTCCTAATTAGATTATGCTTAGGGACTTAAGTAGTCCCTGCAATGTAAAGGGATTTTACATTTTATTATTATAGTGGTCTCTAAAGTACAATCCCCTGTAGAATAATATTATGCTAATAATAGCCTAACATCCAGTCTACGCACAAGCAATCCTAACATCCAATGTAAAACATTATATCATAAAATAAAATATATCACAGCGACAATCACTAGTCTAACCTAATACTAAGATCAGTGAGGTATTCTAATATGTGCTATAGCCAAAGTGTGGAATGTCTTGCTTTGGCATTAAGATTTAACTTTTCTAGTGTTTAAGTCCCTTATTAATAGTAGTTACATTTCAATAAATTTATGACTTTAATTGGATTTTTAAATCATACATTTTTTTATTGTTTACTTATAATTTATCATTGTAAATAGAAGAAAGAGAGTTGAATGCCTTTAATCCCTGCCTTAAGTTGATTCTAAGAGACAAATTTTATGATTTTTAAACTTCCGTAATGAATCATGGATTTCAATCAATCCTATGTTTGGATTTGACTTAATAAATTTTATTTAAACAGAAAAGACATATTAATGTTAATGAAACCAAGTCACCATCAAATGCATAATGCTTTATCATTTTAGTTTCATTATCAGTAACATTACAATCTCAGTTTATTTTACTTCACTTTAATTTAATACATATACATATATCTTATACACATTTTGCAATACTTAAAAATGGATATGCACATATTTTGTAAAGAGAATCTCACTTTATGCATACAAGTGTGTAAGAAAGCTATGCAAGTATGCATCTTTATTAAACTAGGGAAGTGAGATTATCTAAGACCTTCTTGCGACTACTTAAAGCCTCATATTCCCAGGATGTCTAGACTATATACTTGCAAGTTCAAATACACATTCACTTTATATATTCATTTTGACACACTTAAACACAAATATTCATGAATTTTGTAACAAAGAGAATCTCACTTAATATCCAATCATATGCATACACGTGTATAAGAAAGCTATGCAAGTATGCACCTTGGTTAAACTAGGGAAATAAGATTATCTAAGACCTCTTTGGGCTACTTAAAGTATCGTGTTCTCGAGATGTCCAAACTATGTACTTGAATGTTCAAATACACATGCATCCATATATGGATACAAAGTGAAATCATGAAAAGTTATAGGTTATTATCTTGTAACAAATAAATTTTTATTTGAGTTTTATTACTTATAATAAGACTTGCAAACATAAAGATTGCTTTCTAATTATTGATAGTTAGCACCTATTTCTTATCTAAAGGAGAAAAATAGCTTGAAATTTATATAGTGATAATAGCCACATCATATTATTTATTTCCCACATCATGTAATCAGATGCAACTTTTTCTTTTAAATTTAGAACATGAATGTATGAAATATATATCATTCAAACTTATGATAATTGAAACAAGATAATTAAACAACATCAAATGACATACTTAGCTTCATTAGAACCCAAGGAAAATCATATTAAATAAACATACCTTAAGCCTAATCAGAATTTCCTTAAGATTGGAATTTTGTATTTTGAATTATTTAATTCTAGAGAGGAGAAACATGATCAATTTATTTAACCAATACAATGGTTGGTAAGTTAATGAGTTCAAAGGAAATTAAGTAAATTTATGACTTAATTTGGTTTGGGCTCATTAGAAAGTCAATTAGTCACCCTCCCAAAGAGTCCCTTAATTTAATTAACCATTAAGCAAAGGGCTTATGAAACATGATGATGCAATTGAAAATAAAATTAGCAATGTCCTAAGGGTTCTAATGCAATTATTCCAATGTTTAAATAACTAATTGAATTAAGAGGATTAAGCTAATTACTTTTATAATTCTCCAAACCTATGAAAAATTATAATTCCATCATAACCCTTATGTTAACTAAGCACATAAGGAGGATTAATTAAATTAATCTTGCTGGTTGTACTAATTATGATGATATAAAATTTATTTATTTTCATTTTATCTCTCTCTCTCTCTCTCTCTCTCTCTCTCTCTCTCTCTCTCTCTCTCTTATTTCATTTAATTATTTAATCATTTAATTAAAGGCTTAAGGATGATTTTGAGGGAATAATTAGGAGGGGAGGTCCTAATTATTTCTCTTAATCAATTTTATAATTTTCTTAATTTGAATAATTATTAAATCACTCAAAAGAGATTATTAGAGCTTAAAATTATGACTTTCCTAATCTACTTAGCAAATTAACCCAAAAAAAACTATGGGAGGTAGAGATCATCCCATGTATCCAACATGCCAAATTTTAAGTTAATTAATTGAGTGATTAGGGCTTAATTAAAGTAATTAGTTGAACTTTCAAACCATAATTAGTCACTATTCATTGGATGAAACCTAAGAATTTTGTTTTTCTTGGATTCTCCTCTTCCTAAGATTTCCATAAAGGTTTTATTTATATTTTTTTCTAAAATTTGTTATAAATTTTTGAAGTTATGGCCAATTAATCACATTTTTACCCTAATTAAATGATTTATAGCAATACACGCAGCGACGCATGTGCTTTCCACGTGATGTGGGATTGACTATTTAAAATGTCTGATGCGGTAGCTAACTCAATGATAGTGACACAATTTTGCCTCGGCCATTTATCTCAGATCGAATGGTCGAGATTGATCATATGATTCTAAAGAAAATAAATTGAAAAATCTAACATGATTAAACACAACTGTCCATTCTAATCATTCAGAATATATGGTCGGTGATCCATCATCCCACGAGCATAGAAGACCGACATTGTCTATCTTCTACCGCTCAATTTGTGCTCACTAGAGCTCGTTCGATAGCAAAAATGAGTTTAAAATGACCATGAATGAGATCTAAGAAGATCCAATGATGGGATTCTCCCAAAATCATGATTTCATTCACAAAATACCAACAATCCTAAGGATTGATTTGTCAGATTTTAACTCACCGAGCTTAAGACCATCGATCTGTCAACTGAAGCAGCTTTATCTTGAAAAGCCAAAGACCTGTTGAGAAGCCCGTGAGTTGCCTCCCTACAAATTGCTCTGTGGACCAAACTCCATCATAAAACTTGCCAAAGTTTGTCTTCGGATGGTTTTCAATGCTTGAATCGATCGGGATTTGACTTGTTTCTATTCATTGAGGCTATAGGAATGTGTGGGAAATTAATTTGAGTTTGGTGATGTTTCGATGGTTTGGATGGAAGGGAGGCTCAAGTTCATGTGGAGCTTGGTCTCGTCGGTGACCGGAGGCATGAGGGAGCTCAGGGATTCTTGGGGACTTCTCAGGATATTTTATGGAGTGTGTGTCTTTTATTTGAATGGGAGAAAAGTGGTATACTTCCCTCACCAAGTGAACCAAGGCATGGTATTTGTTCATCTTCTAGTAGCCATCTTGGCGTAGGTAGTCGGAGGTGGCAGGGGACTAGTGATGTGGAGGTGTTTGAGTGGCTGAGGGAGTTTGGTGGCTTGTCATGGAGTGTACACCTATTTTGAGGTGTACTAATGGGCTATCGAGGGGAGGAGGTCATCCCCTTGGTTAAGGACTGAACCCAACAGCTTTGAGTTAAGTAGGGTTTGTGGGCCTATGTCCAAAGAGGGCTAAATTTGGTTACCAAGGGTAGGGAGGTCGGTAGGCATTCCAAATGGAGATTTTATTCTATTTGGAATGGTTGGTTCACTTGGATTGAACCAAATCAAGTTCACCATGGGTTAGGTCCATTTTGGGTCAATGGGGACCTAAGGATAAGTCATGCCATGTTTGGTTGGGTTTGAACTTAATTTGATTGAGTTTGACTCAATTTGACCTATATAGGTCAATTTGGATTCAAATGGGTTTGGTTGACCAATTAACCAAATTAGATCAAGAGGGCACTTGGGTTATGTTCACTTAGTCATTTGAAGTGCAATTAGTTTGACCCAATTTGAAGTGCATTTGAGTTTGGCTCATTTAGATTCATTTAGATCAAATGGGTTAAGTTAACCAATTTGGTCGGATCGATCAAATTGGTTTGAGTGGAGGGTTTGTTCATGTTTGAATGTTCATTTGAGATTGATTGTAGGTGTTGATTTGAATTAATATGATATTTAATTTAATTTGAATCTTTAAGTCAAATTCAGTCAAATAGGAAATTGTATTCATTTGGTCAAACTGGCTTCAATTTATGGTTGAATTGTATTCAATACTCAATTCATGATTGTTTGAGTTCATTGGTTACAATCAATTTGAATTAAAATGAGATTTTCTCCAATTTGACCCTTTAGGTCAAATTAGGTCAAATAGGTCAAATGATCAGATTGGCTTAACTAAGCCTAATTTGAAGTAATTAATTGATCAATGGTGATCAAAAATTATTTTGGAAGAGATTGGGTGAAATTGTTTGGTTCATTTGAGGTTTGATTGAAGCTTAACTCAATTGGGTCATTTAGGTCAATTTAAGTTAGATGGATCAATTGGGTTTATTGGGTCCAATTAAGGCTATATGAAGGTTGGGATATATTCTATGATGGATTTAGAGTTGATTGGAGGCTTTAATTGCAATTGAATTAAGCTAGTTTGAATTTTGGCCCATTTGAATTCTTAGGTCAAATGGGTCAACTTGGGTTGGTTGGCTTGATTGAGTGGATTGAGATAGGTTATGATGTTTTGTAAGATGCTTGGGATAATCAAGGATTTTGAATCGGGTTAGACTGGTTTGATTCAAATTAAATTGGGTTTTGATCTTAAGGAATTCAAATGGGCCAACTTAGGTTAAGACCTAAGTTGACTTGGCTTGATTCAATTAAATTACGATCAAGGTTTAATCATATTGAAATGTAGTCGAAAGAAGTTTGGATAGATTTAGTTTCAATAGAGTTAGTTTGATTTTGAAGAATCCAAATAGGTTGTGTTGTATTGAGTCAACTTAGCATGTCTAGCCAAGTTGAGTCTAAATTAACTTAGCATTTGGCTTGGAGCTTGGACTATATTCATTTGATTTGGATTTGGTTAATTGATTGATCATGGACTTTAGTTGGGTCTTAGGGTAGGTGAGGCTTCACTTCTCCTAAGGCAAGCTCCAATCCTAGGGTTGTACCTTATGAGTCTCTAGGTTTGGGTTTAGTGCTCCCTTAATCACTAGAAGTGTCCTAGCACTAGGGAACTCTTATTATCTAGAAGAATCCTAAATCCAGGGTAAAGGTAGTTAAACTCCCTCTAAAAGTGAGGTCAACACCTACTCTCCTCTGATTCCAAGCCTCATAGACATAGGCTCATTAGGGTTTTCAGTTTGTTGAATGTCGCCATACTACTTGAGCCCCCCTCTTGTTTATGAGTGAGTAGTGCATATGTCTTTCTCTTTTCTTCAATTTTAAGATGAAATATCAATACTTAATTTCTAATATTAATCAAAATAACACTTATGTCACTCTCTTTAGTTTTAATGATTTTAAGATTGAAGTTTTGGTCTACGAGAATTGAAGGTTTTGGAATAATTTGACATCACTTTTATTTTTTATTTCTTATATTTTTTTATTTATTTATGAAAAATATATTTGATGGTAATGATTATTTTAAAAACACTCAAAACATCAAAAAAAACTATTTTGAGTATTTTTATAAATAATATTAATTAATTTTAAAAACACATCAAAATAAATATATTTTTATGACAATATTTTCTCTTTATGTTATTAATAATGCCCACCAATATGATATAGTTGAGTTCATGTAGATTTTTCTTAGTAACAACGTTAATATCTTGCCAATTTCATAGAGAACTACTTCAAAAGAAAAGTTGAAACTATTAAACTCTACATTGATGTTAACTGTAATACAAATTCTTAAAAAATTTATTTAAAACTTAAACTAGATAGAATTCTTGTAAATCTATAAATAATAAAAAAAATATTTTACTTTATCATCTGAATGGCTATGATAGAGTGTGAAGACCTTATTTATCAAAAGGGTCATACTAATTTTTTAGTCATAATTTTCTTGAAGTATTGCTTTGAAAATAAAATGCATAAACTTATTCCAAAATTGTTTGATAAACATAAGTTATGGTTATAATATAGTATTATAAAAGATGTTCTTATTGCTTATTTATTTTTGTTTGTAGGCTAGAAATAAGAGAACAAGAGGTGTTAATAGTTTTGACACTAAAGAATTTAGAAATTAGAAAAGGAAGGATAAAAGTTCATGTTGGTCATTTTAATAGTACCAAAATATTACTTAAGAATGTATAATCACTTAGTTAATCAAGATTAACGTATTAGTTTTGCTTACAATAATTTTTTTTATCAAGTTCATAGATATTATCAAACATGACTAGTTGCAAGTACTGATTGTGCACATTTTCTTTTATAGTAAGGCTTAGATTTTAATGATCAAAGATAAATATAAGGATTCTCAAATTGAGAAAATGGAAGTATTGTAGAGTTTAATGGCTCATAATAAAGCAATAATAAATTCATTATAAGATATTAATAAAGGGTTTTGAAAAATAATGCTTTTAATTTATTGCAAGAACATCAACTAAAAATTTCTATTATGTGGGCTCCAAAAATTCACGCCCGGTCTCTCAATGACAAGAGTTTAGGTTTAATGTCAGTCAAATTTTTAAAAGGCATATGAATTTGTAAATAAAACATTGTCTAAAGATTTCACCTTCATTTTGTGAGGGCCTATATATCTGGTTCTAAGTTTCTTGTAAGCACAAACACTCATAGTTAACTATCCCTTCCAATGATGAGAGAGAACTTTTGATTAAAGCTAGTCATTATGCCACAACTTACTTAGTGTATAGTAGCACTAAATAGATTTTTGAATTAATCAAATTCATCAATAGTTGACTTAAAGTGGATAGTTTGAGAAATGATGATGTGTCTTATCAAGATCTCATAAGTTTGTCTTCCTGGACTATCATGGTCTCTGGTCTACCTATTTAGAAGAATTGATCGACTCAACTCGATTGAAGGGCTCTTGTTAGTAGCAATGGGCCATTTTTTACAAGGAGACTTTATAAACATCGGTTGATATTTGTCTAAGAGGATAATTTTAACTCCGCCCAAGTTGATAGAGGACTTTATGCCTAATTTGGTATATCTTATGACTCACAACTCAAGAGGTAGAAATCATTAGAGATTATATGGGCTACAACTTATAGGCCAATTTATCTAGTCAAAGTGCTCTAGTCATAACTACTTCATATGTAGAGCCTATTGGTCAAACCATACAAACAGCTAACTCGAGCCACATCCTTACTGATGTAGATTATTTTGAGTGTACATATAATAATATACTTAATATGTTATTAGGTCTTTTTGAGCTTAAGTTAATGCAAAATTTGTCATCCTTGATAAATAGTTGTGAATGGGGATTAGATGATATTCTTGCATTAAGTTATTTAATTGGTGAATTTTATTTGATTTGAACTTATCAAATTTTTTATTTCTATGAAATTTAATTTCACAATAATTGGATTTGAAATTTAAATATATTTTTGATAGTGATATTACCTCCAATTGAATTCTCTATTCAATATAACTATCATCGAGGTGTGAATGACTTAAATATTCACAATATAACTTGATAATTTTATTTTAATTGAACCCCTCTAGTTAATTCCTTCATTTAACATAGTTATCATCAAGGTATTTCAATCTTATCAACTCTATCTATTTGCTTATGAAGGATTAGGTCTGTAATATTTATCTATGCATTATTTGAGTCAGTTTGAATATTTATTAGAGATCTTATTGACCTTATCTTTATTTACAGAGGATCGGGTCTGTAGTTTTAAAACCTATAATTACACTTTTTGATATTGAAGTTGAGAACTAACATTTAATTATGAAATTTTCTTATTAAAATTATTAATGATCATATGCAAATGTAATGACAAAATTTTCCTTTAAAGTGTGAACATTTGATTTCTAATCACTCTTATTAACTTCTATCCTAATGAGGAGGAGGATCAGGTTGGTTAAATGAGATTTATAACTTTTTTTAAGGTAGGTGAAATAGTCCGCTTGAGGATATGCGTGATCAATAAGTTTAGGTTTAGCTTTGAATGTAAAAGATTACATTTTTAAAATGATGGATAATCATTAAAAATATTTACTTAATAAGTTATGAGTAAACTTGAGTTTAATTATAACCTGCATAACATTCTTAAATCATATAATTAAGTATTTGATATGTTGGTCAGAGTACATACAGACAATCTAAATTCACTTTATGTTTACCTGAGTAGCATCCTTAAAGACTAAAGTTATGTACTGAACATGATTGGGTCTATGTAGATATCTTCAAGAATGCTTGGATGAACCTCAAGGCATTTAATTTGAATGCAAAATTACCTTGAAGTGTGTGCAATATCACATTTTTTTAAGTTTTTTAACTTATACTTTTTGAAGCACTTGAATTAAATGAGTGAATGTCTATTGATATATACAAGAGGTTAATTCATTTATATATTTACATGAATTATGAAGCATTTGACATGATCCAATGACTGCTTCATAATGTATGCAATTGTTCATTTGAAATCCTTTATCAATGCTTTTGTCTACTTGTTCACTAAGTTGCAGATCTTATGGTGCTAAAGTGTTCTAGATTGTGTCTGTTCATTTAAAATGATGCTTCTTTATTTATATTTAATCCATGATTCATTATTTTCTTAAGCTTCAATGAAAGTTTATATGCTTTGTGGTGTTAATTTTTAAATATATGTATGGGGGACACCATGACTGAGGGTGTACTTATTGAGGTGATCAAGTATGACATCAAAGAATAGTGCATTATCTCAAAAGATAGAAATCATTACTCTACAATGGATCTAATCACCTAATAAGGAACTCCTAAGGCATGATGGGTCTTCGAATATACCAGAGATTTTTCCCCTACTTTATATGGATGAATAAAGCAGGGTTTATTTAAATTGGGTTCTAAAGTTCCCTATGGCGGCAAGCCCCCATAATTAATTACATCCTAAGAAAGGTGAATTTTTAGGAATACTCTTGATTAAAGTAGGTAATTATTATCTCCAAATATTTCAAAGATAGGACTATCAATAAATTTGCTAGGTTAGAAAATCAAATGGGATAGATCAAAAAGGAGAGACTTATTATCAAAGCCAAAGGGAGATGAGTGGGGAATGCTCATGGTACTTAGAAACCTAGTGAGCATTCCAATATATCCTATGGTTAGGCTTTATACATTTGAAATTGAAGAGAATCATATATATTTGAGTTGAAATTTGTTAGAAAACTATGACTTATAATCCCATAATACAAGATTGTGGAAATGCCTAAGAGGTGAGGATTTATGCTTATAAGCTGAAGGAAATAACAACCTCAGATCCTAAGTCTAGGGAGCTTTAGTGAGGGCCAAAGCATCTTAAATCTAAGCAAAGATGGGTATATAGTTTACCTCCACAAGAGAGGGTAAACCACCCGACTACTGGACTTATAACTGCTGAGTGATAGCCAGCTAACTCCTCCTATGTTTTAAATCCATGTGATCAAGTCATATGATTTTGCAAGATGGTTAAGTTATTATTATTAGAAAGAAACTAAAGTCCTTAAACCACTCCCTAAGAGACTAGAGCATTAGTGGTATAAGTAATGACTTCTAATGCAAATCTTATCAATTTTTATTTGATTTTTGACTCTTGATTTTGACAAAGGCTTTGGGATTTTTATTTGCCTAAATGCATGATGAAATAGGGTTATTCGCTATATCAAAAATAAATATGTGTTTTCCACCATAGAGGAGAACCTTAAAGGCCAAGTCTTCCCCTGTCATGTAAGAATGGAAACCCTCTCTTAGCAAAAGTGAGATAAGATGACATGCATGATATTAATCATAAAACATCTAGCTAAGGGGTTGCTAAACCTTTTAATTATCTTAATTTAATGCATATGCTTTATGTGAGGTTATGAGTTATTTAGAAATTTTAGTTATGAGTTGTAGTTTGGGTAGAAAATTTATTTTTTCCTAAGAACCTAATTGGATCTAGGCCACACATTAAATCATCATATATGAAAAAATTAAGAAAAGACATGTCATTTTTATTACACAATTATAAAGAAAGCATCAAACAATTTATAAACCCAATAACAAAATAACGGTCTCATAAGTGCAACCATACAAAAGAGAAATGGGTAGCCGAGCTCTACCCTTATACAACCTAATATATGAAAGAATAATTACAATTATAAATAAATAAATGCAATGGGGGGATCTTCTTATCTTCTTTCTCATATCTCTAGGTTTCTCTTCTTTTCTTCTTTGCTTGGATCTGCTTGCTTCAAAGGCATCATGGGGCCTCCCAGGATAAAGCCATCTAGCATCCGCTCATCCTAATCCTCCATAACACAAATCCTAATTCCTAATGCTCAATTACATTAAAAATAAGAAAAGTAAATCTAACTACACCTATAAAATAAATGTTAGCTAAACACATCATGCAACCCAAGCAGTTATATGTATAGTTTGGACTTAGCACCCTGCACATGGGTCACCAAGTTCACTTGTCCTAACTTAGATTATGCTTAAGCATTAAGCAACTTGCAAAAGAGAGCATTTATATTTTTTTAAGCACCCCCTAAGAACAATCTCCTACATAACACATAATTAGGCTAATCATGGCCTAACATCTAATCTACAAAGCATACACCCTAACATCTAGTCTACAATAATACATCATAAAACCAAACATACATCAAACCATGCTCCGCCATAACATAAGGCTAAAATTTGTGACTTAATCTAAGGTGTGTGTATTAAGTCTTGTGTGGTATTCCTTAACTAGGCTTTCTTATAATTTTTTAAATAAGAAAGGATTAAATTTGAAGGATGGTTTCACTTTAAGTGGCTTAATTGATTTGTAAGTTTACTTAATGTTTTCTTTTGTTTCATTTGGCTTATACTTAACAACTAAGTGTTATAAAGAGAATAAAAGAGAGGATCACTCTCTTTTATCCCTTAAGTCACATCTAAAGCAAATTCTTTAAAGAAATTGTTTTTATGAATTATTTATTACATATTTTAAATTAATCTTTAAGTTTAGGTTCACTTTAAATAATCTCATTCAATAAGAGAGGCATCTTAAAATTAATTGGAATGAACTACTATCACATGACACATATTCATTCATTTCTTTCCATCATATATAACATGCATATGATTAAGTCCTAAACATATATACATGCAACATATTTTGGCACACTTAAATGCAAGATGCATAAATGAGTTTTATAAAAAAGTTAATTTTCATTCATTAGCTAAATATACATTCAAATGTATGAAAGTTCTAAGCAAGTACTTCGCCATTATTTTGCATAAGGGGAGAGAGGTAGGAACCTTCTTGGGGCTACTTAAAGTCGTGCGTCCCTGAAATGTCTAGATTAATATACCTACTAATCTTAAATACATATGGATGTATAACCAATTATAAGAATGGAAAATCCATGCAAAAGTAGAATTTAATTTAATTGATTTATTTATGTGAATGAATTAAAGCTCTATCCAAATTTTAATGTCAAAATTCATAAGAATGAAATCAAATGGGTACATCACCATTATTTTACACCAGGAGAGTGAAGTAAGGACCTCCTTGGGTCTATTTAAAGCCATGAGTCCGGAATGTCCAAACTAATATGCCCACTAATATTCATACTTATGCAAATCAACATATGAATGAAAGAAAGGAATTTCACTTCATACACTAAGCTTAGATTCACATGCACCTCTTATATATGTATAGCTAATGTCACAACATGTATTATTATTCATTAATAAGCTTTTGAAAATACATTTAAGATTTAATAGTGATAATAGCCACACATATTTTTAATTAAGCCAACACATGCAAATTTTACATAAAGGAAACCATTTATTTTAATTAATCTTTAAAACGGATGAATGCATGATCATGAGCATGTAATTTCATTCAATCCAACTAATTCTTAAAGACAATCACATTAAATAAGCTTATTTAAAATAAACCAAAGTTTCTTAATGTCATTTTTGATTTAATGTTTAACTTGATTTAAATAAGTGTTAGAAAGATGTTTGTTAATCTTAATCCCATTCCTTATATGTGAATTAATTTGATTTAATGAAAAGAAATAGGTTGATTTTATGAATTGGTTAGGTTAAGCATGGATTAAAATAATTAATTAACCCCTATCTATGTTACTTAAGGTAATTGATTAAATAATTATGATCATATATGATATGCAAATAAATTGAAAAGTAAATAGTAATGCTCCTATGAAATAAAAGGGGCCTAATGCAATTAGCTCATAATCATTTAAGAATTAAGCTTAAGGAACTCACTTTAATTACTTTCATGATTTTCTCACACATGTGAGCTAATCATAATTTCATTGAGCTTCTTTAGGTTCTTGAACACCTAAAGCTCTACCTAAGATGGATTAAGAAAAATTAGATTTAATTAGATTTTTCAAATCCATTAATCCATCTCTCCTAGAAAGAGCTAACCAAAGTTAACAATTATCCTCAAATGAGATGGAAAAGGTAGGGAATGAGGTCCCCACCTATTTCCATAAACCATCCACTAGATTAAGGATAATTTAAAATGATTTGAATTCCATTTTAGCTAATTAAGTTTTTAATTAGTTAGCTAATTAATTAATAATTAGGACTTTAGTTGAAAAGAGAGGAAAATTAGAGAAAGGATTAGGAGGGAGGCTCCAACCCACATCCCTAAGTCTCTTTACTATTCAATGGTGGTTAAAGAGTCCAAATAATTAATTAATCACTATTCATATGCTTAATCAACCCTTGATGAAGTTAAGAGGGTAATTAGGGCTTAATCAATCAATTTTCATAATTAAGCAATAAATAAATTCCAAAAAAAAATAGGTGTGGTAGAGGTCATCCCACTAAACATTCTCAAAAAATTTGAAATCAATTGGATGATTCATTAAGAAGTAATTAAGCTAATTAAGTTTTAAATTAAATCCTAATTATGCTCTATTTACTGTTCAAAATCCATTAAAAACATTTTTATTAAATTCTCCTTTAAAATATCTTCAAAATAATCTCTCTTTTGTATTTTTTTTTTAGATTTTTCTATAATTAGTTATGAATTTTGGAAGTTTCAGCCTTAAAACTAGATTAATTAATTCTAATTAAAACCCTAATCTACACCACGTGGCTGCTGACACGGCGTGCTTTCCATATGGCACGATGGGATAGGTTATTTAAGTTATCACATCACATGATTGAGTCAACCGATGGCGGACATGCTTTCTCGTGGATCGTCCGATCTAAGATCGGACAGCCATGATTAATCCCGCAGTTTAGAAAAAATTAGGGATTTAAGAATGTTCTAATCACGGCCATCTATTCCGATCACATGGAATGGACAGCCTGTGATCTTTCTCCTTCACAAGCGATAAAAGATGGATGCCATCCATCTTTCTCAATTCGATCCGAGCTTGCCAAAGCTCAAATTTCTTCCAAAATGATCTCACACCATCAAGGGAAGCAGAAGAACACATCCAATGGTCAAAATAGCATGGCATACAAATTTTCTTTGAAAAAGACCAACCACTTTTTCCTA
Organism: Cymbidium sinense; assembly: GCA_021442155.1. NCBI lineage: Eukaryota > Viridiplantae > Streptophyta > Magnoliopsida > Asparagales > Orchidaceae > Cymbidium > Cymbidium sinense. The sequence continues at coordinate 27,033,556 of CM038226.1, read as the reverse complement.
AATCTATGATTTTGAGAAATTACCTCGCCGAAGCTCAAGATCGATGGTGGGATCGCTGGAGGTAGCTTCGTCTAATAGAGATGAAGCCCTGTTGAGAAACTTTGGACTTGATTTAGTGTGGATCCCTCAGATGACAAACCCACATGCTTGGGAGCTTCAGTCTTGATCAAACTCATTCTTAGAGTGGATTTGGGGCTTGAGAAATGGCTTCAATGACACACAAGGATGGTGTGTGCAAAAGGAATTGAAGTTTGGTGGAGGATTGTGTAAATGGGATTTTGAAATGGCCTCCCCTATTTTAGTTTGATGTAAAACCAAGAGAGGGAGAAATGGGAGAGCTTAGAAGCGTGGGAAAAGGTTGTGGAAAACTCTCCTTCACACTCTCTAGCTCAAACAAAGTTGAATGAATGAACTCCCATTTGATTTGAGGGGGTATATCCCCTCAATTGCTGAGGTGGATGGATGGGATTCAATCCCATTTTCTTGTTAGCCAGTCAGACTGCCAAACTTATCTCTATCAGGTCCACATGGCTCGCCAGGAGTTGGGGGAAGGCTTGGGAGGTAGCTCAAAGTCTAATACTGAAAAGATCTTATTTCCTTGATCCTTTGGGTACTTAGTTTAGAGTGAAGGGGATGATTGGGTTTCCTTTCATCCATGGCTGATCCTAGTGTGCTTAGAGTGGGATAGGAAGGCTAGGCATACTCTATTTGGCAATAGGATGGCTACATGTGATAACAAAGTGGACTTTGCCAAATGGGGGAAGAATCCTATGTGAAGAAGTTTTACCAATGGCTATTCCCCTTGGATGGGGCCCACTTTGCTTATGGGCAGACTTTGGCCTGACCTAGGGTCAATTTGGGTCGAGTTTGGTTAGCTACAAAGGTCACATGGGTTTGTTTTGGGTACTTTAGCTTTGTTGACCTCATTTTTAGGATGAGCTCTCAACCCCTTCATCTTAGACATAGGACTCCTCTTAGACTTTAAGAGATTCTTAGTCCTAAGATACATCTAGTGATTAGGTGGACACTCAACCCAGCAGAAACTTAGAAGAGTTAGCCATGAGTAGGTCATGCCTGGATGTTAGGAAAAGTTGCCTACCCTATAGCTTGAACCACATTCCTTACTTCCTTCCTTCAAGTCAAACTCCAAATCAGATCAACATCAAATCTAAATCAATTCCAGCTTAATTGATTTTCTCCAAAAATCAAATCAATGCCAAATGATTGAAACCCATGATTGAAACTTATGATTGAAGCCCATAATTGAAACTCCAAGATCAAAAGTCTTTCCTAAGTCCTTTAATCCTCTTAAGGACTTAGCTCAAATCATATTCAAATCAATTCAAACTCATGGAATTTTCTCACAACTCATTTATATTTGCATTTATATTCACATATATAAATGAAATATAAATTCAAATCAGTCAAATTAACTTCCAAATTGAAACTCCAAGATCAAAAGTCTTTCCTAAGTCCTTCAATCCCCTCTTAAGGACTTAGCTCAAATCATATTCAAGTCAATTCAAACTCATGAAATTTTCTCACAACTCATTTATATTCTCATTTATATTCACATATATAAATGAAATATAAATTTAAATCAATCAAATCAAATTCCAAGTTGGAATTCCAAATTCCAAATATTTCTTAAGTCTTTTAATCCCCTCTTAAGGACTTAGCCTAAATCATGTTCAAATCAATTCAAACTCATGAAATTTTCTCACAACCCATTTATATTGTCATTTATATTCACATATATAAATTAAATATAAATTCAAATTAATCAAACTAAACCCAAAATTCAAATCCAAATTCAAAACCTTTCCAAAGTCACTTTGATTTTCTCTTAAAGACTTAGCCTAGATCATGTTCAAATCACTTCAAACTCATGAAATTTTCTATAGCCTATTTATATTCTCATTTATATTCACATACATAAATGAAATATAAATTCAAACAACCAAAACTAACTCCAAAAATCAAAATCCAACCTAAGCCTTTCAATTCAAAATCTTGAACTTAGCCAACTTAATTTCAAATCAAGCCAAACTCTTGATTTTTTTTTCATTATTCAATCAATCCTTCAATCATGAATCCAAATATAGATACAAACTTCAATCACTTAACCAAAACTCAATTCAAAAATCAAACCCGAATCAAACTCATGTTCACCCTTTGAATTAGAAACTATCAAATGAATCAAACCCCATTTGACTTCAAACCACTTGCAAATGGATTTATATTTCAATCATGAGTCTATATGTGAGCTCAATCAAACTCAAATCAAGCTTTGACCAAGCCATTTGACCCACTTAGGCTCACTTCACCCAAAGTGACCTAAAGTACCCTATGAGCCAAATTCAATCCTAACCAAATTGGATTGAACTAAGCCCACCAAAGCCTCTCATCATGATCAACAATCATCATGAGATGATCAATCACTCAAATTGGGTCAAACTAAGTCAAACATAAGGGTTGACCAAGTAAATACTTAGCTAAAATGAAACCCAACATAGCCAAAATCCATCATAGGCCAAATTGATTGAAACCAATGATCTAAGTTCATTCATGATCAATATTTGAACTTGACCAAGTCAACATTTGAGCCTAACCTAGCCCAATTGGTCACTTGACCCAAGTTGAACCAACTTGACCTAAAAAGTTAAAATGTGTCAAAACTTGATCTAAGCTAAATTGATTAAAACTAATGGGGCAAGTTCATTCTAAAATGATTGTTGAACTTGACCAAAGTCTCAATTGGCCAACTAGACCTAACCTAGCCCAATTAACCTTGAACCCAACTTGACCTAAAAGGTCAAATTGAGCCAAATTCAAACTTAACCAAAAATGATTGGAAACAAAGATACCAATCTATTTCATATGACCAGCCAAACATGAACCATTCCATGACCTAACACAAATAGGTCAAATGGGTCAAATTAGTTAACTTGACCCATTTGACCTAAATAACTAAATTGAACCAAATTCAAACCTAAACCAAATTGAATCAAACCAAAGCCACCAAACATTTCAAATGGCCATATGAACTTGACCCAACTCTTGGTTTGACCCAATTTGACCAATTGGTCAACTTGACCCAAGTTTACCCATTTTGACCTAAATGGGTCAACATGAGCCAAATCATATCAAACTAACTCCAAATTTAATGAAACTTGGCCGAACCTATTTTCTCATCATAACAAATAGGCCCAAACTAAAATCAAGATCAAATGACCATTTTATCCTTAGTTCATAAGGTAACCCAAAATCAAAATCACTCGAAATTTGGTCAATCCCTTTTCATGGACACTTAGCATCCTCTTAGTGGACCAAATGGTCAGTAATGGACCTAGTGCACATGACCCAATGGGTTTGGGTCAGCCAAACACAACCCAAACCTAAAACCAACCATGTGCTTGAAAATGGCCACATGGGAGTCATGCCTCCACATGTTTCAAGCACATGGCAACCTCTTCCACTCCTTCCTTAGCCAAAACTGAATGTAATGACTCATCGAACAGCTTAACAAACCCACTCAACAAGCTCAATTGGATCAAAATGGTAAAGCTTTGCTCGGCCATCCAATTGCAAAAGGGGGAGATATACTCTCCCTAATTTGATTTCATTTCAACTCTCCCCAATTTGATTGAACCTAAGGAAGTTAGAGAAGCCATTCCTCAGCCTCCCAAGCTCAAGTAAGAACCAATTTCCCACTTCTCGGTTTCTAAAATTGAAAATAGGGGAAGAAAACCAAAAATCCAATCTTAATACACTTCAAACCAGCCTAATTCCCTTTGCAAACTCCATGAAGCTCAATCGAGCTTTCCAAAAGCTTCATACAAGTTCTTGAAGCAAGGGAGGAGTGCTCTAGACCAAAGCCGAGCTCAAGTCAAGGAGGTGTTGGTCCATAAGAGGATCTACTCCATCTTAAAGCCTCCAAATTTCAGCAAAGCTTTATCTCAACTAGATGAACCTTCTCCAAGGGAATCGAGCACCGATGATCACTTCCGGTGAGGTTAGCCATTTTTGAGCTTAAATTCAATGGTTTGGAGCTTTATGAAAGGAATTTTAACCCCATAGAATTATAGTTGTTAGATGTGCTTGCCATTGTGCCTAGATGGAGTGGGCTGAATATCAATCCAATCCGAGCTCAATCAAACTCAGATCATGTCCTAGAAGATGGATGGTGTCCATTCTCCATAAGAAAATACAAGGATGAATCTCTGGCTGTCCATCCATGCAGTTTAGTTGGACGGTCGTGATTAAAACACGTAGCACCCATGGATTTATCCTTTAGAACTACAGCTTTAACCTCAGTTGTCGGATCCTTGATCAAATGGTTGAGGAGAAAGCGCGTAGCGCCACTGCTGATACGGCGCTATGATGTGATAAGTTAAAGATCCAATCCCATCATGCCACGTGGAAAGCGTATGCCGCGTCAGCGGCCCACGTGGCACCGACGGGATTAAATACTTAATTAGGCTATTAAATGTTTTAAATAATTATGCAAACTTCCTAAATTCATATCTAAGCCCAAAAAAATTAGAAAAATATGAAATAAATTGCTTGAATAGATAATTGAATGTTGAATATTCTAAAATTGATATCAATGAATTTTGAGTAGTATTTTTCTCTGAATTTGAGTTTTATTGGGAATGATATTTTGCTAATTGCTCTCTAATTACTAATTAATCCCAAACTTCTTATGCTTAATTAGTGGCATGACTTTGCCTCCCCTAATTTTCTTGGGATTTATTGGTGGCTTAATTAGGGGAATTCATTCCTTATTCACTCCCTTAATATAATTAAGCTTAATAAGGGCATAATTAGTGGTTTAACCCTATGATTGAGTCAATTAAGTTTTTGATTAAGTAATTATAAGGTTTAAAAATAATTTTTGGATGCTTTCCTTAAGATATTCCCAAAAATCCATTTTCTTTCTTAATCCAACCTTAATTAAGGGTTAATTTACCAATTACCCCCTTAATTAATTTTATAAAATTTTAAAAGTCTCTAGAACTCAATTAATCTATCTTGGGTAGATTCTTAGGTGTTCAAGTGCCTATGTACAATTAAGGAAATCAAAATTCAACTCACATGTGTGAGAGGTGTTATGAAATTACTTAAAATTAAACCCCTTAGTTTAATTAATCATTAATTATGAGCCAATTGCATTAGGTACCTTTCTTTCTTAGGTGCATTGCTGATTTAAATTCCTTGTGTGGTTTTATGTCATTTCATTGGCTCATAATTATTTGATTAAGTATGCTAAGGTGGTGTATGTAAGGGGTAATTAACATACTTAATTCATTCCTTAACCTAGCCAAAGCATAAAATTAATCTAATCACCTAAAATTAAACAAAAATAATAAACACATGTGGGAATGGGTTAGGAACAGGAAACTCACCTCACATTTCTCAAAGAAAATCAAACTCAAAACAAAATCAAACCTTCTTTAAAAATAACTTGATTTGCTTTAAGCTTTCTTATTTCATAAGATTGTCTTTAGGAATTAATTAGGGTGAATGTGTTTACATTTTACATGCTTTTATCACTTTGGATCTACATATGATATTTATTGATTTAGAGAAAGCTTATGATAAAGTCTCAAGAGATGTTCTTTGGAGAGTTCTAGAACAAAAAGAAGTTAATATTGGTTATATTCAAGTCATTAAGGATATGTATACTAGAGTTTACTTGTGTCCAAACACAAGGAGGATTGACAAACTATTTTCCTATTTCGCTTGGATTACATCAAGGATCAACATTAAGCCCTTATCTTTTACTTTAGTTATGGATGTTCTTAGGCATTTACAAGAAGATGTACCCCTGTATGCTTTTTTCATGACATTCTTCTTGTTGATAAGACTAGAGAGGGAGTCCAACATAAACTTGAATTATGGAGGTCAACTTTAGAGTCTAAAGGTTTTCGTTAAGCATCTAAACTGAATATATGGAGTGTAATTTTAGTTGTAGAAATTTTAGTGGTAGTGTTGTGACTTTAGGTGATCAAGTCATTAATAAGAGTGAGATTCATATTTAGGCTCTATTGTTCAAAATGATGGTGAAATAGATGGAGATATTATTAGTAGAATTCAAGTTGGATGGTTGAAGTGGAGGAATGCATCCGCCTATTATGTGATAGAAAAGTTCCACTTAAACTTAAGGGAAAATTTTATAAGATGGTGGTAAGACCGCAATGACTTAATAATGTTGGCCAATAAAAGAGAAACATAAGAGTAAGTTAAGTGTTACAGAGATGAGGATGCTCGTGATGAGTGGTTTACCCTTAGAGATAGAATGCAAAATGAGTATGGGAAAAGTTGGAGTAGCTCCGGATAGATAAGATTAGGGAGAGTCTTAGATGGTTTGGCCACATAAAGCGTCAAATCAAGATTAGGAGAGTAGATGCATTAGATTTTCCATGTTAAGAAAGGTAGAGGTAGACCTAAAAGACTTGGTTAAGATGTATAAAAAATGATCTTAGTATACCAATTAAATGAGAATTTGACACATAATACACAATGGAGACTAAGGATTCATGTTCCCACCTAGTGGGATTAAGGCTTGTTGTTGTTGTTGTTGTTGTTGTTGTTGTATGCTTTTCAAAAATCAAATTAAAAATAAAATGTTTTCTTTATGTCAAATTGCATGTTTTGATTAAAGTAAAATATGAATGGCTATTATCACTATTAAACTCAAAACTATTTTCAAAATCTATAAATCAAATATCCAAAACTAAAAGTGCTACTTATGACTATTTATGAGCTTGCATGTGGATATAAATATGAAGATATGCATAGCGTAGCCTTCCTTCTTTTTTTTAGTATGATTTTGAATAGAATTTGGCAAAGTGTATAGTTCATTTGAAAAGAACATAACACTTTCCTAACCCCCTTTCTATTCATTCCTATACTATCATTTAATAAGGACACCTACATTTGCACATATAAATTGCATAAACAAAATAAATCAACCAATATAAACTTTTTGCATCTTTCTTTTCCCTTCATTTTTTTTTGTACATATGCTTGTATTTAAGGAAAGTGGTATAGTAGTCTAGACAACCCCAGAGTTGAGAGGCTTTAAGTAGTCCTAAGTAGGCTGTGTACCTTACACCCCTAGTTAACAATGGTGATGTACTCACTTAATCCTTTCATACATACATGTGTGCATGTGAAAAATGGATAAGAAAACCTCTTTTCTACTTAATGAAAATTATGCATCATAAAATAATCAAATTTTCTTAAGTAACTCACTTAGCATTCATCATAAAGTATGCTAAACATTTCCATTTGTATGTATAGATATGCTAAGGATTCATTCATATGCATGTTATACATGTTGGGAAAGAAAATGAAGTCATGTGTGTTTGGTGATCTTAATTCACCTTACTTAATCTTAAAATGCCTTTCTTTTTGAATAGATTTGTTTAGGGAAAATCTAAACTTAGGATTATTTAAAACACATAATAAAACATTTACTACACAAAATCAAATATGAATCTACTTTAGAAATTACTTAAGGTAGGGAAGGAAAGAGAAGTTCTCTTCTCTTTTCCCTCCCTTTACAACACTTAGTAATCAATTGTAGGTTCAATCAAATCTAAACAAAACATCAAATAAAATCAACCCAAATCAACTAAACAACTTAAACAAAACCACCCTCTAAGTTGGACATCTTCATACTTAGGAAATCTAAATCTTAAAGCCCTGGATAAACATACCACACAAACCTTTTAAAGCAGACACATTAGTTTATGTCACCACTTCTAGCTTTAGGTTAGGACAGTGCATGGCTTGAGGTTTTCTTTTGTTTTGTGATGTTTTGTTTTAGTCTAAATGTTGGGGTGAATGTGCGTAGAATGATTGGTAGGGCGGTTTAGTCTAATCATTATTTTCTGCAGGGGATTGTGCTTAAGGGGCGATGTAATAAAAATATAACTGCTTTTGTTGTGCATGTGCTTATACCCCTAAGCATAATCCAATAGGCTAGGTGGACTTGGTCACCCATGTGTGGGATGCTAAGTCCAATATACATGCTTGGGACTTGTATGGTTTGTTTAGATAATCTCTGTTTTGCAAGTGTTAGTTAGATTTACTTTTCCTTTTCATGTATTTTTGCAATTAGAATTTTAAAATGATTATTATGGAGGATTAGGATGAGTATTGGTCATAAGATTACATCTTATGTACCATGTGAAGCCTTTGGAGCAACCACCTTCCAACCATCCAAAAGAAAGAACCAAAAAAAGGAACCAAAAAGAAGAAAGAAGAAAGAAGAAAATAAGAAGTCAAGGCCCCCATAACATGAATTTCCTTACTTGATTGTAAATTAATTCATTTGTAATCCGATTGTATAAGGGTAGAGTTCGGCTACCCAATTTGTTTTTTGAGTTTATACGGTGGTTCCCGGCCACAAATGGTCTTTAATTCTTTTCCATTAGCTTTATAAAATGTTTGATGTTTTGTTTAGCTTATGCATTAAGATGGCATGTTTCCTAATTTCTTCCACATGCATGGCCGGATGATGATTATCTTTGAGAAAAATAAATCTTCTACCAAATTAATCAACTCAAAATTAAAAATAAATAACTCATAACCTCATTTAAAGAATAAGTTAAAATCAAGATAAAAGAATTAGCAACCCCTTAGCTGGATGAGTATTTCTTTATAACATCATGCATAAAAGCATATCGTTACACTCTTGATTCGAGGGCTTCCACATTTGTCAGAGAAACTTGGCTTGACCTTTGAGATCCATAGTGAAAACACAGCTCCCCCTTGTCACTAATTTTGACTAATAATCTTACTTCTCATGCATTAGGCATATGAATCCTATAAGCTTGAGTCAAATGATCGTCCAAAAATGAAAATAACATGTAATATGTTTTTCATTAGATCTAGGTCATTTCATGCCTTTACATGATCTAGTCTCTTAGGGAGTGAGTTTAAGGACTTAGTCTCTTTCTAAATACATAACAGCCTAGCTATCTTGTATAAAGCATATGACTTGCCTACATGAATTTAAAATCACAGGAGGAGTTTGTTGGTAGCCACCCCATCTGCCAAAAGTCCAAGCAAGTTCATCCTCTTATGGAGGCAAACCAAATACCCATTTTTCACCTTAGATTTAGGTCGTGCTTTTGGCCCTTGCCAAATCTCCCTAGATTTAGAATCTAAGTTTACTTGTCCCTTCTATGGGCCATAAGCATAAATCCTCAACTCTTAGGCATTTCCATAACCATGTATTATGGAATTATAAGCCTTAAACTTCTAGTAAACATTTAAGTCAAATAACAATTCAATTTCAAAAATATAAAGCCCAAATATAGGATAGTTTGAGATGTTCACTAGGTTTTCTAACATCGTGAGTATCTCCTACTTATCTTCCCTTAGCTTCAATAATAAATCTCTCTCTTTGATCAATCCCATTTGATCTTCCAAAATAAACTAATCAATTGATAATCCTACCTATTGAAATTTTTGGAGACAATGATCATTTACCTTAATCGAGATAATTCCTAAGGGATCTCATTCCTGAGGATGTAATTAACTATAGGGGCATGCCTTTGTAGGGAACTTAACGAACCCGATTTAAAATATGCCCTACTTTACTTTTTCATGTAAAGTAGGAGAAGAATCTTTGGTGCACATGTAGACCCATTATCTTTAGGAGTCCTTGTTGAGGTGATTAGGTCCATTGTAGGGTGGTGACTTCTATCTTTCATGATAGTATACCTCTCCTCAATGTCATACTCGATCACCCTCAATAGGAACATCTGTGGATCTATAGGATTTTCCATTAAAGGACTTAGCCAAAATCAACTCTAAACCAATTCAAAGTCATGGGATTTTCTCAAAATTCATTTATATCCTCAATTATATTCACATATATAAATGAAATATAAATATAAATCAATCAAACTAAATTCAAAAATTCAAACTCCAAACTCCAAAATTTTCTCGAGTCCCTTAAATCCTTCTTAATGGACTTAGCCCAAATCATGATTAAACCACTTCAAATCCTTAAAATTTTCTCATGATCCATATATATTCTCATTTATATTTACATATATAAATGAAATATAAATTCAAACAATCAAAACCAATTCCAAAAATCAAACTCAAATCAACTCAAGATCCAAGCTAAGTCTTTCAAGTCAAAATCTTAAACTTAGCCAAATCAATTTCAAATCAAACCAAACTCTTGATTTTCTCTCATGATTCAATCAACCCTACAATCATGAGCCCATATATAAATACAAACTTCAATTAAACAATCAAAACCCAAGTCAAAAATCAAACCCTAAAGCCTTTCTATTCTTCCTTTTTAATATGAAATTGTCAAATGGATCAAAATCCATTTGAATTCAAACCATTGGTAAATGGATTTATATTTCAATCATAAGTCCATATACAAGATCAATCAACTTTAAATCAAGCTTTGACAAAGCCATTTGACCCACTTAGGCTCACTTGACCCAAAGTGACCTAAAGTACCCTTATAAGCCAAATTCTAATCCTAACCAAATTTGATTGAACCAAACTCATGTATCCCTCTCATCATGATCAATAATCATAATGGGATGATCAATCAATCAAATTGGGTCAAATCAAGTCAAACCTAAGGGCTAAACAAGTCAACACTTAGCCCAAAATGAAACCTAACATAGCCAAATTTCACCATAGGCCAAATTGATTGAAACCATTGATCTAAGTTCATTCATGACCTATGTTTTGAACTTGACCAAGCCAATATTTTAGCATAACCAAGCCCAATTGGCCACTTGACCCAAGTTAACCCAACTTGACATAAAAAGTCAAAATGTTTGAACTTGATCTCACCCAAATTAATTCAAATCAATGGGTCAAATTCATTCCAAATCACTTGTGGAACTTGACCAAAGCCTCAATTGGCCAACTAGATCTAACCTAGCCCAATTGACCTTAGACCCAACGTGACCTAAAGAGGTCATGTTGAGCCAAATTTGAGCATAGCCAAAATTGATTGGAAACATAAAGATAGCAATCCACTCCATATGACTAACCTAACTTAAACCAACCCTTGACCTACCTCAAATAGATCAAATGGGTCAAATAGGTCAACTTGACTCATTTAACCTAAATGAAGCCATATAAGTCAAATCTAAAACTATACCAAATTGAATCAAACCAAAGCCACCAAAATATTTCAAATGGACATATGAATTTGACACCCAACCCTTGGTTTGACCCAATTTGACCAATTAGTCACCCAAGTTGATTGACATTGACCTAAATGGGTCAACATGAGCCAAAACCTATCAAATGAATTTCAAATCTCATGAAAATTGGCCAAACTTAGTTTCTCCACAAACCCAAAATACCCAAAGTGAAAAATTAACAAAATGACCATCCTACCCCTAGTCCATAGAACACATTTTGGCTTAATCCATGGATAATTTGGTCATCATATCTACTTGAGGATTTCCTAAAAGCTCAAGGGGACCTAATGTAGAGTGGTACACCCAACCCGATGGGTTTGGGTCAACCCAGTTGGCCACTAAACCAAACTCGACCCCATGGGTCAAAACTCCAAATTCAAACTCCCTCTCCCACTCAAATTCAAGCACATGGGAGGTTGGCATTCAACTCAAGGCCTCAAACCTACCATGTGCACACTCTCACAGCTCAAACGGCCTTCCTATTATGATCAATTAGATCAAAATGGCAAAATGGCTTGCGGTTATCAGATCCTTTAAGGGGGAGATATACTCCCCCTAATTCAATTCAAATCCATCATTCCTCAATTCGACTAAGCCCTAGAGAGTGTTAAGAGTCATCAAAGAGCATTCCTAAGCTTCTTAGGATAGAACTGAAATCAAACTTTCTCAATTTTCTTCCTTAGAAAATATGGGAGCTCCTCTCAAGCTAAAACTTCCTCTTCACTCAAATCTAATTCAATTGCCTTTGCATACTTCATCAGGGAGCTAATTCGAGTGCACCCAAGCCTCCATTAGAGTTCCCATAATAAGGAGAAGTTGAATTGAATCAAAGTCACAAAGAGGAGCAAGGGGAGTTGGTCAATAGAGTAATTCACATAACCTCAAGAGCTCATTCTTCCAACACAGCTTCGTCTCAAGTAGAAGGGAATCGAGCACTAGTGATCACCTCCGGAGAGCTATGAGATTTTTTGACCACCTAGCATAGGAGGTGTTGGTCCTTTGTGAAGAAAATTTTTAATTAAAGTGAATCCCATGATTGGATATGCCGCTCTTTGGCTTTAGATGGTGTGGTTTTTGAAGAAGCTCAAACGAGCTCGATCTTCCTAGATCATGGATCTATGTTGATTAGGGGAAGAACTTGGGAGATCGTCCATCCGACATTTTGAATGTACCAGATAATTCCACATTTAGATTTCTTTATATCATTTTAAAACTACGGGAGATCTCGTTGATTCGATCTGCAGAGATCAAATGACGCCGCCTTTTTTAGTTTTGACATTTAAATGAATCCTCACGCTAACAATGCAAAGTGCACGACCGCCACGCCACGCTGTGACCGAACTATAGGATTAGTTAGGATGTTTAATTAATTCTAATTAATCTATGGATCTTCTAAAAATCATATCTCCTATAATAAATTCAAAAAAATATGAAATAAATTTTAATAGAAAGATAATTCAACCAATAATATTTTAAAAATAATTTCAATGGATTTTGTATTATAATTTTCCAATTTTGGGTTCATTAGAAACTTCATTTTGCTAATTACCTTTTAATTAAGCCTCTGATTAATCCAAAACTTCATGGGTATGATTTAGGAGATGACTTATGCCTCCAATTTTTTTGGGATTTATTGAAGGCTTGATTACGAGAATTGCATATGGATTTCTTAATTATCCTCTTTATGTAATTACAGATAATTAAGATGTGATTAGTGGTTTTAATCCATGATTAGGGTTGATTAAGGTTAAAAGTAGGAGATTTATGAAATAATTTTGGGGCATTTCCAAGCTATTCCCTAAACCCCTTTCTTTATCCTCTCTTAATTAAGGGTTAATTCATTAATGATCCCCTAAATTAATATCTAAAAATTCTAAAAATTCTCAGAACTAAATTAATCTACTTTGGGTTGATGCTTAGGTGTTTAATAACCTAAGTTCAATTAAGGAAATCAAAACCAAATTCATATGTATGAAAGGGTGTTTTAAAATTACTTAAGCTAAACCCCTTAGCTTAATTAACCTTTAATTGTGAGCCAAATTGCAGCCTTTTCTTATTAGGTGCATAAAATTTAAATTTGTGAGTTTTTATGTCATTTTTGGCTCATAATTATTTGGTTAATTACTCATGGTGGTGTATGGGTTAATTAAGTTACTTAATTCATACCTAATTAATACATAAAATGGATCTAATTATCTAAAATTAAACAAAAATATCAAACACATGTGGGAATGGATTAGAATAGCAAACTCATCTCACCTTTTCAAAATTAAATTAAACAAACCAAAACAAAAAATCATATTGAATTTGATTTTGATTTAAACTTTTTATTCTAAAAAAGGTCTTTAGGATTTAAGTGAAGTGAACTTGTTTACATGCTTTTATTGCTTTGAATCTTCAACATGTTAAATTTGTATGTCATATGGTTTCATGCATATATTTTTCAAATTCAAGTTTATTTATGTCAAATTGCATGTGTTGACTAAAGTAGAAATATGAATTATTATCACTACTAAATCTAAATTATTTTAAAACATATAAATATCAAATCTAATATTAATTATATTCTAATTATAAGAATGTGAAAGAATATAAAATGTATTTTAGCATAGGTTTCCTTTCTCTCTCTTATGTATAATTTTGAATAGAAATTTTTGAAAAGAACCTAATACTCACCTAATTCCATATCCTATTCATCTCTATGCTATCACCTAATAAGGGTTACCTATATTTGCATACATAAATTGTATAAACAAAATGAATCCACTAATATAACTTTTGCATTCTTCTTTTCCATTTCATTTCTTTTATACACATGTTTGTACTTAAGGAAAGTTGTATATTAGTATAGAAAACCCTGAGGTTGCGAGGCTTTAAGTAGCCCTAAGTAGGTCTTGTACCTTACACTTCTGGTTAACAATGGCGTTGTACTCACTTATGCCTTTCTTACTTTCATGTGTGCATATGTGAAAATTTGGATAAAGAACCCCTTTCTACTTAAGAAAAATCATGCATATTCAACTTCTAAATTTTCATAAATGGATTACTTAGCATGCATCATTAAGTGTATTAAATACTCTCATTAGTATGTATAGATAAACTTAGGGTCCATCCATATGCATGTTATATACGTTGGGAAAGAAATTAAGTAGTCGGGTGGTTTGTCCTCTCTTATGGAGGCAAACCAATTACCCATTTTTGCCTTAGATTTAGGTTGTGCTTCCAGCCCTCACCAAAGCTCTCTAGATTTAGGTTCTAAGGTTGCTTCTCTCCTTTGTATGCCATGAGCACAATTCCTCACCTCTTAAGCATTTTCTTAATCTTGTGTTAAGAAATCCTAAGCCCTAAATTTCTAATGAAAAATGCAACTCAAACAAACTAAATCAATTCAAAAATGTAAAGCCCAACTATAGGATAGTTTGAGATGCTCGCTAGATTTACTAGCATCATGTGCATCTCCTACTTATCTTCCATTTTAGCTTTGATAATAACTCTCTCTCTTTAGATCAATCACATTTGATCTTCACAAATGAACCAATCGATTGATAGTCCTTTCCTATTGAAATCATCAAAGACAATGAACATTTACCTTAATCAAGAGTTTTCTAAGGATCCTCATTCTTAGGATGTAATTAACTATGAGGGCTTGTCCTTATAGGACACTTAATGAACCCAATTTAAAATAAACTCTGATTTACTTTTCCATGTAAAGTAAGGGAAGAATCTCTGGTATATATGCAGACCCATCATCCTTAGAGTCCTTAGGTGATTAGGTCCATTAAAGGGTAGTGACTCTCTCGAGATAGTACACTATTTTGATGGTACCGATCACCAATAAGTACATCACAATCCATGGCATCTTAAAAAGATAAATTTCTATTGGTCTCCTCTTTCATTTCTCCCCACAGATTTGAAGGCGACTCATATAGAATTTTTCTCCATAGATTTTTTGACTCAGGGGATGGTTCCTCTCCATCTTTGGTAAATGATCATTGTCTTTGAGTATCGATAGTGGTTTGTATTTTGGTATGAATCCAAGACTATCCTTCCTTCCATTGGCACTTAGCTCATTTCATTCTTAAGTTGAGTTAGCCAACATCTTTAGGTTTTAGGACCGCATTCCTTGTTGGTCTTAAAACTCTGGTTCTCCAATGGGTAAAATAAAAAGATCTAAATAAAAAAAAAATATCTTAAAGACTTCCTTATCATTTTCATGATAAGGAAAGGTTCATTCTAAAATAATAAAATAAAATAAATCTTCCATAAGAACTTTGCTTTTCAAAAAAGCATTTTCAAAATGCACTTAATAAAAAATTTTCACCCCTCATTTAACAATTCATAATTGTTACATGTAGGATTTTCAAAAAATAAAACTAACAAATTTTTCAAAAGCACAAATGAACATCTTCTTTCAATTCACTTTGATGAAGATTTCATTTTCAAAATAAAATGAACAATCATCTTTCCAAAAAATCACAATCATAATCATAAAGTTTTCAAAAGCACATGAATCTATTCAATACACTCACACCTATTGAATGGAAAGTTCATTTGTAAATAAAATTAAACTTTTCAAAGCACATATGAACATCTTCATTTAATATACTCAAATTTATTAAATGAAGATTTCATTCCCAACTAAAAATAAATATCATTTAGGAAATCCCACTTCAACATATCTCACATATGTTTAAGTTGAATTCCTCCTTTCAAAAAAAAGCAATCACACACAAAACAAAATTTATTTTCAAAATAAGATTGATCTCCATTCTACATACCCAAATTTGTTGAATGGAAGTCCTCTTTTCAAAATTAAAACTTAACAATCATATTTCAAAATTTAAAACACATTTGGAACTTCATTTAACATACCAAATTTGTTAAGTGAAGTCTCCAAATAAAAATCAAAATTTTCAAACACATTTGGAACTTCATTTAACATACCCAAATTTGTTAAGTGAAGTCTCAAATAAAAATCAAAATTTTAAAACACATTTGGAACTTCATTTAACATACCCAAATTTGTTAAGTGAAGTCTCCAAATTCAAAATCAAAATTTTTCAAACACATTTGGAACTTCATTTAACATACCAAATTTGTTAAGTGAAGTTCCAAATCCAAAATCAAAATCAAAATCACATTTTAAAATTTTCAAACATTTGAACTTCATTTAACATACCCAAATTTGTTAAGAAGTCTCCAAATTCAAAATCCAAAATTTTCAAACACATTTTGGAACTTCATTTAGCATAAAATTTGCTAAGTGAAGTTTCCAAATCCAAAATCAAAATTTTCAAAACATATTTTGGAACCTCATTTAGCATACTCAAATTTGCTAAGTGAAGTTTCCAAAGTCAAAACAAAAAATTCTCAAACACCTTTGGAACTTCTTCCTTAGCATACCAAATTTGCTAAGGAGAAGTTTCCATTTTCAAAAAAAAAAAATCAAAATTTTGAACACATTTTGGAATTTCATTTAGCATACCAAATTTGCTAAGTGAAATTTCAAAAATTAGTGGACTTCATCTTTAGCATACCAAATTTGCTAAAGTAAAGTCTCCACTTTCAATATCAAACAAAAAATGAAACACTTAGATTCCTTAGCATACCAAATTTGCTAAGGATCCTACCTTTTCAAAAAATCAAAACATCAAAACAAATGAAACACTTAGGATTTCTTAGCATACCTAAATTTGCTAAGAATCCTATTTTCAAAATTAAACAAAACACACTTGATTCTTCACTAGCATACCTAAATTTGCTAAGTGAGAATTCCAAATTTTTCAAAATCAAAAACAAATTCACAAAAGAAATAATCACTTTTCAAACACTTCACTTAGCATACCCAAATTTGCTAAGTAAGTAAATTCCAAAACAATCAAACAAAAAAATCAATTTGACCCTTACTTTAACATACCCAAATTTGTTAAAGGAAAGGGTCCTCAAATCAAAATTCAAATTCAAACAACATGAACCTATGGAAGCATCCTTATCAAAATTTTGAATCCATATTTCAATATACCTAAATTTGATGAAGTTGGATTCATATTCAAATTCCTCTTTCAATCAATCTTCTAAAATCCATTTGAACCCCACATAACACTTCCAAGTTGTTGGATGTGGGTTCAAATTTTCAAATTCAGATTCAAAAATCTATAAACTTAGCAATCTGATACAATTCATTCATTGCGATTCTTTATTCAATGCAATAGCAGTTCACTTTAGTCTTATAGTTGTCAAAAAATGTTCTAAGTTTGTTTTACCTTTCCCCATGGTATGGATTTGGCTGATCAAGCCAACTTCCTCCCTGATCATACCCATCTTATCCACTTTGGTCGGATTTGAGGAGAGATTACATGTGAGGGCACTCACCACACAAGGTGACCAAGTGGTCGGGCGTGTCATGATTGACTACCTTTGACTTGATGTCTCCTGAGGGAGGAAGGTTGCCAGAATGTGGCCAAGATCATTGCAGTCACCCTAGAGTTACTCATGTGCTCTAGTGAGGGCTAGTACCCTACCACCCTCTCTAAGGGTAAGGCTCCCCAGTTTCGGGCCTCCTACATTTGAGTATGGGTCTCTCACTCCTCCCATCCTACCATACACAAGTGGAAATAAGAATCGCATGAGATCCACACGATAGCTAGAGAGCTAGAGGCGCACCATGGATGAGTTTCCATTATCTTCACCACCGGTTATAGAAAACTAGCATCCTCTCTCTCTGGATTAGACAGAGGATGTTGAGGATCCACTCATCACCTCCTCCGGTGCACTTTAAAGTGAGGTCACATGGCCTCGACTCTTACGCTAGGTAGAGCATACTGAGTGAGTTTGGGATAGTTTGATCTTGACACATCCGTAGTGTGGGAAGCAAATTCCAAGAGAGGGCTGTGAGGCCCATACATACATATTACCAAGAGGAGAGATAGGTTCTCGATTGCACCGCTTGAGCTCTGCGTACCCGCAATACAACAAGATCCTTCTCACTGGACTAGCCATCCAGAGGGAAGTTCTGTGCATAGAGTTGGTGGTGTCTCCACCACGCTCTACCCTCTCATCATCACCGTGTGTTAAAGCATCTCTTCATCCATGAAGGCCATCTGGGGAAAACACGTTGGTGATCAGCTATGGCCAAGGATCCTACCTTTACACCACCCATTATGGTAATTTCTGGACCTTCAGTGGTGGTGTGGAAGGAGTGCACCAAGCATCGTAATCCTTCACCAACTCCACATACAGATGTGGAGATGGTGACAATCATTGCAGATATTGATGATAAGCAAGTGATAGTGGAACATCCTAGGATTGCTACCCCTCTCATAGCCAGTTGCAGTCAGAAATTTCATTCATCTAGTGAGTATAGTCCACACAGGATTGACCCTCTAGTGACACGTGAGGTTCGGTGCCTCTCAATGCATGATAGTGATCAAATGGTCAGCCTAAACTATTTGTACTGAGATGGATCATTCTTTAGATGAGATAGTTGCAAATTATTTCATGGAGAAGGATGAGATCTTGGGGCTACGATTGGTCAGAAGAAGAGAAAGTCAGCTTCGATAATAATGAAGATGACTTGTTGGGGGACTCAGCTGGAGTCTGCATGGTTGACACTAAAGGATCTCTTCTTAGGGAACAACAAGCCATGGAAGGTGATGAGGTTGATCAAGGAGACACTGTAGAATCAGCCCAACACCTTTGACATCAGTTGAGATAGAAGGATGAGCAGATTGATAGGATGGCATAGTAGTTATAGGACTTGTTAGCACTAGTGTCAATGCTTCAGAAATAAGTCCCTTTAGTTCATCCTACTATAGTCGACATCAGCCAGCCTGAGTTAGTGTATGTATAGGATCCAGCCAAGACTCTACCTCTTATTGAGCAAGGTAGCACTAGCCTGTATATAAAGGTAGTGAAAAGTACTTCCATATAAGAAAAGGACATAAAATCCATGGTTGAGCAGCAGGTGAAGGAAGCTTTGGCTCAAACCTTAGGAGATCATCGATTCCAAATGGTAGACCCTACCAGATGAATTTGATACTATCCAATATCCCAAGGGTTTCATGCCTTCTTTCTTCAAAAGCTTTGATGATAGTGGAAACCCAATGCAACACATAGCACATTTCAGGGCCAGTTGTTGCAACACAAGTGGCAGCGATGCTTTTTTTCTGTCCTTTCATTAATAGCCTAGAGGGTATTGCTTTCGATTGGTATGCTGAACTACCCAATGGTTTAATAAAGATATTCACTGAGTTAGAGTAACTCTTCATTAAGAGATTTGCTGGAGCTCAGCAAAGGGTTACTATAGGTGATCTTGTTGTAGCATAATAGCACCCCGGTGAGTCCCTTGTTGATTATATTTTTTGATAATGTAACCTGAGTATGAAGTGTGAATTATAGTTGTCTGAATAGCATGCCATTGAGATTCTCTTAAAGAATATCCATGGCCCGATTTCCTTCATGCTTAAGGGCTTCACTATCAAGTCATTTGAGAAGCTAATCAATCAGATGGCTAGTCTACAAGGAGAAAGGCCAAGCAGTTACCTTTTCAAGATCAGTTGTCTAAGTAGAAGCCACAAAAGGTCTATGAGAAGAAGCCAGGGGCAGTAGTAGCAGTTGATAAGGGGAAGTAACCAGCTAGAGATCACTCCAAGAGACCACGACCTTAGCAACCTCCACCTCCTTTGCCACCATCGAGGCAACCTTACCGGCCTCCACCGCAGCCTCCACGGCCAGCACAACCACCGCCTCAACGTTACCACCACCAGCGACAGCATGCATACCTGCCACTTGATAGCTATGGTCCACCAACTCTTTTAGATAAGTTAAACAAACCATATTCTTTTAAGAGGGAAGTAATCAGAAAAATCTTTAAGAATCTCTTAAAGAAACCTATTTTGTAGCTACCTGAGCATAGGAGACCAAAGGAAGTAGGCAAAAGTCATGATCCAAACTTTTGCTCTTACCACCGTATGCTAGGTCACATTTTGGAGGATTGCTTCACATTCAAGGATTAGCTTGAACACAGTTTCAAGACTGGTGATGTAGTTATCCCAAAGAAATACCTTATGGAATAACCTTCTAGTTCCATTAGGGTAATCCTTGGGGATACATGCGAATCAACCAAAACTAAAGAAGGTTGGGACACTTCTTTATCCAAAACCTCTAAGAAAATTATTCAGAAGACCAAGAAGCTTTTCTTGCAGGTGCCTGAGTTAGCTCAAACCTCCAACACTAAGGAAGGTTTGCAAGTTGCGAGTGCCTACTCTAGAAAAGTGGGAGCTTAGCGGCAATAAAGTAATAAGGGATAGCTCTTTAGCGCCGACGTGTCCGACCTCCGACCTTCAATTGTAACTTCCACACCTGACTTCTTCCACTTCAGCTAGCTCTCCTATTTCTTCTACTAGTAGAACTCTTGTATCGGTGGATAAAGGCATCAAATCCCTTTCCACTCACTTCACTTCTACACCCCCAAATAATTCCAAGAAATTGAAGAATAAAGCTAGTTTGAATTACATCTTCACTTCGATGGTTTGTCTTCTTCTATTCCTAATGATAACTCTTCAAGTCTAAATAATTATGATAATTCTGATCTTCCTCTTTTTGATTCAGAGTTGGACTTTCTAACTCTGAATACTATGGGTTTACCTCTTGAGATAGACTTGGAATCATCTAATTCTGAGGGTCCCATAGGAGAAGCTATAGGTGAGCCTGAAGTGCAGGTAGTCCCTTCCACCACCTTACCTCAAGAGATCACCGAAGTCAACCTCCGTAGTGGCAAGGTTCTACCTCCTAGGGCAGCACCTCAAGATAGAGAAGAACAAGTCATTGGTACTGAAGATCAAGAACCCCTTCCACAGGATGCTCCACCCTTGGATATGCTTGTGGAAGACCAGTTGAAGGTGGACTATAATGTCCTTTCTCATCTAAGAATTTGCCATCTAAGCTAAGCATATATGATGCCCTTGTCTTATCCAAAGATGTGAGGGAATCACTAATCAAGTCCTTCCTTGATCCTGAAATATGCTTAGCCCAACTGACTGCTATAGGTGAGGAAGCACATTATGCAAAAGAAGCCCAAGGGATCACCTTCACAGATGAAGACCTTCTTCTAGGGAACTTGGAGCACAACCCCTACATCGATTGCATGGAGGTTCAAATCGTGGTTCTCGTGGATTGTGCATCGATGAACATTATGAGTCTAAAACCCTTGCCTATTTGAAGATCACATCTACACTCAAGGAGATGGGATGATGTTGAGAGGATTCAATGATCAAGGTGTGAGTGGGCTTTAGGTTCTATAGTGTTACCTTTGGAGATAGGTGATTGGAAGCCAAGTTCTACATCATTGATTTGAATACTTCATTCACTTTTCTTGGTAGGCCTTGGATACATTTCATCCTTCCTTCATTAGTGCATCAAGTTCAGAAAAGATGGAATTGAATATCGTGTCAACAAAGATGAAAAGCCATTTTTTTAGAGGTTGAGATTTATGAGCGATACTATCTTCCTCAAAGCACCCTTTCTTGTGAACTTGGACAAAATTCAAATGTAAATACAAAAGTAAAGAAAATGAAGCAAAAGATAAGATAAAAGAAAATGAAAAGAAAAATAAAAGTCCAAGTATACAAGAAAGGGGAATTGAAGAAGAAATAGATCCGCATATCACATTCCACCCATAGTTCATTCCATCATATGGACATGTTGGTAGGATGGCTCAACCTCCACCAAGTAGATGCAAAGGCAAAAATAGAGGCAGCTCCAGAGGTGGGAGACTCCCTAGTTTCCTTCTTGAGGTGTGTTCCAGTTCATGTGTACTATTCACATAGACTTGGAATCCAGCTAGAAGGATGTGTCTAATGTGATTAGTATACCAGCCCACCCCTCTCAACGAGTTTCATTTGAGGTGACTTTTGATCTAGACAAAGATGAAGACCAGGCCTCCAAGCAAAGCAAAGTATTCAAATCTGGTTTATGTGAAACTATTAGGCAGCAGTTGGGAACCTTGGCTCTTACCTCACTTACATCTCAGAAAGTTGAAGGTTAAGAAGTTACGGAAGTCCCTAAGTCTTCCAGGGACATGAAGCAGATGAAGTTCTTTTTGGGATCATCATCCTCAAGCCCCAAAGTTGATGTAGAGCTTGAGGAGGATATTTTTAAAGAATTAATGGAATTACCTTTTGACTTTTACTCATCTTGTGTTCAAAATCTTATATAGAAAGGTTTAGTTCCACACACATGGTCCAATCACAGGTCAGAATACTTCAAAAAGTTATGGAACAATACAGGCAGGGAAGCACAATTAAGAGCAAGATTAGGATTAAGTACAGTGGGTCCAATCGATGATGAAGATTATTGCCTAGTTGTTACAAATCATTTGGATTATGATAGGTTCTTCTCACACATCCCCAACTCTTATGAGAATGTGTGTTTAGAAACCTCAGATGAACTAGATGATCTCCAAGTCAAAGAGGCACCTCTAGAGTTTGAAGAGAAGATTCATTCAATAATAGAAAAGCTTAAAGAAATCAACCTCGGGACAGAAGAAAATCCATGCCCGATATACATCAGTTCATTGATGAATGAAGAAGAAACTAATGACTTACTTAGGCTATTGAATGAGTTTAAAGGCTACTTCGCATAGAGTTATGAAGAAATGCCTAGATTATCCCATTATGTAGTAGTCCACAAGCTAGCAATAGACCCTAACATTACCCCTATTAAGCAAGCTCCTAGATACATGCAATTAGAAATTGAACAATAGGTCATTTCTGAAGTCAAGAAACTAATCGATGTTAGTTTCATCATGCAAAAAAAATATCCTACCTAGTTAGTGTCATCCCCATTAAGAAGAAGAATGGTCAAATTCACATATGCATTAATTTTAGGGACTTAAATAAGCAATGTCCTAAGGATGAGTTTCCTCTTCCTATACAAGAATTAATGGTGGACATCGCCTCATCTCATGCAATCTTTTCTATCATGGATGGGTCATCTGGCTATAACTAAATCAAGATGTCTTCTGAAGATGAATGAAACACTGCTTTCTAAACCCTAATCGGAATCTTATTATAGAGTCATGCCTCTCATCCTTAAAAATGATGGTGCTACATACCAACGGGCCAAGACTAAGATCTTCAACAAATTCATCCATCATCAGGTTGAGTGCTATGTTGATGATTTAGTAGTCAAAAGTTTAGAAAAGGAAGACCACCTCTTTGACTTGAGAGTAGTTTTTGAATGGTTAAGATAATATAACCGATGAATCCCCAAAATGTGCATTGAGTAGCTTCAGGAAATTCCTTGGGTTTGTTATTCACAGGAATAGAAATAGATCCTAAAATATTAAAGCTATCTTAGAAATGCCACCTCCAGAGTTTAACTCAACTCAGATCCTTTCAAGGATGGCTAGCATATCTAAGATGCTTTATCTCAAACCTATCAAGGAGATGCAAGCCATTCTTTTAGCACTTGTCAAAAGGATGCAAGTTCAAGTGGGATGACAAGTGTGCATGCCTTCAAACATCAAAGAGTACTTGGTGAAAGCCTTCTAGAGCCCTATCCCTGGGGCCACCACACCTCATTGGATGACTCTCTTGGTGCTCTATTGGCCCAAACCAATGATGAAGGAAAGGAGAGCACACTGTACTACCTCAGCCGTCGTCTGATCCCTATTGAAGCAATCTATCCACCTATTAAGAAACATGGCCTAGCTTTAATCTTTGATTCCCAAAAGCTATGACATTATATGCTTTCTCATAAGGTGAACTTGATCTCCCAAATCACTATAGTTTCATGACACGACCAACTCTATCGGATTTGGCTCATTGTCCATGATTCTCTCAAGTTTGATATCACATTTCTACCCTCGTGCGATAAAAGGACAAACTAATTTCTTAGCGACACACCCACTTCCTGATTCTCCCAGATGATCTCCCTGATGAACAAATCATGAACTTAGGGGAGGCCAGCAACTACTAATGGGAGATGTATTTTGATCGTGCTGCTTTTTTTCTTTAAGGAGAAGTACCATGATCTATTCTCCCAGGAAAGGCAGGGGTGGGAATAGTTCTTCTAACTCCAAATTGCAATGTGATGAGATTCTCATACTATCTTTCTAACCCTTGCACCAACAATGAAGCTGAGTATGAGGCTTTGATTATCAGTCTAGAGTTAGCCATCACTATCAATGTCAAGAGCATCAACATCTTTGGGGATTCTTAGTTGGTCATCAACCAGATTGTCGTCCTACAAGGTTCTCAAACCCAAGCTTCATCATTACTATGAGTATACCATGAAGCTGTTGGCCCAAATTCCCAAAGTCACCATCTACAAGGTTTCCCTAGCAGAGAACACAGTAGAAGATGCCTTGGCCAAACTTGCCAAAGAGTTGGCATATATGAAAGATGAGTCCATTTCAATAAGGGAAAAATACAAGTCTTATCCCTTATTGATGTTGAACTCATCAAGAGACTTTTTCTTGAAGGGGAGGTTGTCATTGCCAAAATGGATAAAGAGCTAGATTGGAGGCAACCATTCATAGATTACTTGAACACTGACAAACTATCTCAAGAAAATTCACAAGTCCATCAGGTGAAACAGAGAGCTCTCTCCTACACTCTTGTTGATGGCACCCTGTACTGCCAGTCCTTTAACCAAATGTGGTTATGTTGTTTGGACAAACATGAAGCCTGTGGCATTAAAATCTAGTCCAAAGATGAAGATGAAGATCAAAATACTTGGATACTAGCCTTGATGATCACATAGCTGCATGCATGTGTCGGTGCGGTGTGGTCCTCCACCGACCACCCAACATTCTGCACCACCCTACATTATCCTCATGGCCATTTGAGTGTTGGGGTACCGACATTGTAGGTCCAACCAATCCTTTTTCTTCCAAGGGGCATCAGTTCATCTTAGCTACCACCGACTACTTTTCCAAGTGGGCAAAATAAATCCCACTTAGAGAGATCACAGCTCACCATGTGCTTCAATTTTTTAAGAACCATATCATATATATATTTGGGGTGCCTTGATAAATTATATCTGATAATGGTACTACATTTAAAAGCATGAAGATTAAAGGCTTTGCTAGAAGACACGGTATAGATTGGAGATACTCCACCAGCTATTACCCCAGAGCAAATGTCTTAGCAGAAGCATTCAATAAAACTCTCATCCAGATACTGAAGAAGACTCTTGATGATAACAAATGATAGTGGAAAGTGCAGTTGGTTGAAGTATAGTGGGCCTACCTCACCACATACCGAACTCTAACTCAGTCTACCCCATTTTTCTTAGTGTATGGGTCTGAAGCCATTCTTCCCTTAGAAGTTCAACTTTCATCACTAAGGATAGCATTGGATAGCAAGATCATTATGGAGCAGAATGCAAAGTTGCAGGAGAAGAGCTCAAAGGTTTGGAGGAAAGTCGCTACTGCATGCTAGAACCTCAAGTTACAAGGCCAAAATGATTCAAGCTCACAACAACAGGTCCCTAGTCTTTAGTAGGAGAACTTGTGTTAGTCCTAAGAGACCAATTGTTGCCCATGATGGGAGGCAAGTTTGAACCCACTTGGGAAGGCCCCATGTCATGAGAAGGCCTACCAAGGAGGATCTTATCTTATTGATTATACACAATGCAATTAATGGGCTCTATCTAAAAAAATTACCCATGAAAATAAATCATGTTTGAAATAATCATTAATAAAAAACAATAATTCCATTCATCAAATCTTCTCTTCTTTGAAGCATTGTTTTCTTGTCTTGTGAATCCACCATGCGTGTAGGTGTGTAGAGTCCCCAGTGGCATCTTATCCCTCTTTCACAATACAAACATAATATCTCGATGCTTTTAGAATAGGTGTAAGAGAACCCTAGAGGCATCCTATTTTAAATAGCATAACTAAGTTAGGTGTGAGAGAACCCAAGTGGCATTCTTTCTTGGTGGGAATCATTTTGCTATTCATTGCACTATTTCATCAAAACCCCTAGTGTGTTTAAGGTAGTTGTAAGAGTCCCCCAGAGGCATCCTATTCCTTTTAGCACATGCACAACAATAAACATAAATCTTTTATCTTGAGTTATTTTGATGTGGGAGCAAGCCCCCAGTGGTACTCACTCATTTGCTCTCTAGATTTGGTCTACATGCTACCTTGCTAGTATGTCACCCCAGTGGTCACTTGCTTGGAGGATGTGAGTCACTATGCTTTCTTCCTAACTTTTTCATTACAAACCAAAGAGCGCCTTGTTAGTATGGTAGTCTTCACTGCCCAACCAGTAAGCTACCTCATGATTGACTTTGTTTAAGAAGATGTGAGTCCCAATGCTTTCTTCTTGAACTTCAACTAGGAGTATATTTGAGGTTTAGGATAAGTCCCCTAGAGGCTCCCTTGACTACTTTTGAGTTGATATAAGTCCCCTAGTGCATTCACTCAATAGTTGCTAGTGGATTGGCACTTAACGACAATTATCCGCTCGGTTTGATATAGGGGATGTGAGTCCCGAGCTTTCTTCCCTGATGATTGTTGCAACCCGATGGGCACCTTAGGTTGGTTGATGTTCGCTATGCGTGCTCAGTACACCACTCTTGGCAGATATGAGTCTCACTTTCTCCCTTGAGTTGGACACGAATACCTATTGGATATATGACTAGCCATGTCATTTCTAGGTGTTGGATTAAGCCTTTTACCCCATCCTGCACTCTATTTATATCAAGTCCTTTGCGACCCCATTTAGATACAACTCAGGTTACTTTTGGATTGGACAATTCCCTCTTTCCTAGTAGCCACCCATTTGGTGGACAAATTCTCCCTTGGTTCAATATGAGATAGGTCTAGGTGATATAAGCTCCTTCTTAATTTGATCCTCACAAACTAATAGGTCCATGATAAAATAAACTAAACAAACAAAATTAATTGCTTGTGGATTAGAATTCAAGCCCCAAAGGGCCCCTTTCTCCCTACATCCTATCTTTAGGGGTAGTGAAAACTCCCAGAGGAATTGCAGTTGAGATAAATCCCTGGAACGATACTCCCTCCATAGTCACCCTTAGGTCAAGTTCAATCTATTCTGCCACAAGTAGGTTGCCCCAACAGTCATTCTGATTTGAAAGATGTAAGACTATTATGCATTCTTTCGAGCATGATTGTCATAATCGACGGCGACCCAGTTGGGTTTGATTTATTGCCAAAGCAATCGATCACCCCATGGTCTTTTGTAGAGATGTGAGTCCCGAGCTTTCTTCCCTTCAATTGATCATTGCGAAGGCACTCCTTTTGGATAGTTCTCCCATCGGTTGAAGCTACTCCCTTTGGTTAAATGATAGGTCTAGCTTAAGCTCCTTATCAGTATGATGCATCATAAACTAATGGAATCCATCAAATAAATAAATAAAAAAAAATGAAATCAAATCTTGACTATCCTTGAGTTGATTTAAGTCCCACAGTGGCATTCACTCAATAGTCAGCCCTAGGTCGGTCTTTATCTATTGCCTTACCAATTGATCACCACAGTAGACTCTTATTTTGGAAGATGTGAGTCCCCATGCTTTCTTCCTAACTTGGTCATTGTATACTGAAAGGCATTTCTCCTTTGGTTGGCTAGTCCTACTATGTGTTTAGTAGACTACCCCTTTGGATTGGTAAATCTGAGTTAGGTCTTAGCCTCTGTGGATCCTACTCAATGCGAATCCATTGCAAACCAATAAAGTTCATCTCAAAATCAAAACCTAACAAAAATTAAAATAAATTCAACCCTCTCCCCCAGTGGAGATCTCTCCTTAGTGAGATTCAAATCAAATCAAACCTTTCATCCCCTTGTGGATGACTTGAACTTACTTCCCTAGTGGAAGGTTCACACTCTATCCTTTAGTGGATTCTTCCCTCTCTCTTATGTCTTGGACATAAGTAAAGTCATACTGCACTAAGCTCTGGATTCTTTCTTTACCTTGGGTTAAGTATAAATTGTTTATGTTAGTGTTTATGATCTTTCGGTGTTGTTGATCATTTCGATCAACACCAATACGTGTGGTGTTCCTTATCAGTCACACCACAATGAGCTCTCAACCTCTCCATCTTAGACATAGGATTTCTCTTAGACTTTAAGAGTTCCTTAGTCTTAAGACACATCTAGTGATTAGATGGACACTCAACCTAACCTTAGAGACTTAGAAGAGTTAGCCATGGGAATATGTCATGCCTTAGGGGTGTTAGGAAAATTGCCTACCCTTTAGCTTAAACCATTCCTCACTTTCCTTCATTCAAGTCAAACTCTAAATCAATCTTAATTGATTTTTCAAAACAACAACCATATTATGAAATCCATGATTAAAATCCATTGAAAACTCAAAATCCATCAAATTCTAAGTTCAAATCTTCCTAAGTCCTTAATCTTTCCTTGGGATTTAACCAAAACCACGATCAAAACCATGTCAAATCTTTGAGAATTTCTCATAATTCATTTATATTCTCATTTGTATTCATATATATAATGAAATATAAATTCAAATCAATCAAACAAAACTCAAAATTTTAACTCAATTTATGAAATTCTCTTAAGTCCTTAATTTTCCATTAAAGGACTTAGCCAAAATCAACTCTAAACCAATTCAAACTCATGGGATTTTCTCAAAACTCATTTATATTCTCATTTATATTCACATATATAAATTAAATATAAATATAAATCAATCCAATCAAACCCTGAAATTAAATTCTCAAATTAAAATGTTCCTAAGTCCTTAATTTTCCATTAATGGACTTAGCCTAAATCTTGATCAAACCATCTCAAAGTCATGGGATTTTCTCAAAATTCATTTATATTCTCAATTATATTCACATATATAAAAGAAATATAAATATAAATCAACCAAACCAAATTCAAAAATTCAAACACCAAACTCCAAAATTTTCCTAAGTCCCTTAAATCCTTCTTAATGGACTTAGCCCAAATCATGATTAAACCACTTCAAATCCTTAAAATTTTCTCATGATCCATTTATATTCTCATTTATATTCACATATATAAATTAAATATAAATTCAAACAATCAAAACCAATTCCAAAAATCAAACTCAAATCAACTCAAAATCCAAGCTAAGTCTTTTAAGTCAAAATCTTGAACTTAGCCAAATCAATTTCAAATCAAACCAAACTCTTGATTTTCTCTCATGATTCAATCAACCCTACAATCATGAGCCCATATATAAATACAAACTTCAATCAAACAATCAAAACCCAAGTCAAAAATTAAACCCTAAAGCCTTTCATATTCTTCCTTTGAATATGAAATTGTCAAATGGATCAAAATCCATTTGACAACTTGTAAATGGATTTATATTTCAATCATAAGTCCATATACAAGATCAATCAACTTTAAATCAAGCTTTGACCAAGCCATTTGACCCACTTAGGCTCACTTGACCCAAAGTGACCTAAAGTACCCTTATGAGCCAAATTCTAATCCTAACCAAAGTAGATTGAACCAAACTCATGTATCCCTCTCATCATGATCAATAATCATAATGGGATAATTAATCAATCAAATTGGGTCAAACCAAGTCAACACTTAGCCCAAAATGAAACCTAACATAGCCAAATTCCACCATAGGCCAAATTGAATGAAACCATTGATCTAAGTTCATTCATGACCTATGTTTGAACTTGACCAAGCCAACATTTTAGCCTAACCTAGCTCAATTGGCCACTTGACCCAAGTTAACCCAACTTAACCTAAAAAGTCAAAATGTGTCAAAACTTCATCTAAGCCAAATTGATTCAAACCAATGGGTCAAGTTCATTCCAAATCACTTGTGGAACTTGACCAAAGCCTCAATTGGCCAACTAGACCTAACCTAGCCAGATCTTAAACCCAACCTAAAGGGTCATGTTGAGCCAAATTGAGACACCAAAATTGATTGGAAACAAAGATACCAATCCACTCCATATGACTAACCTAACCTAAACCTACCCTTGACCTACCTTAAATAGATCAAATGGGTCAAATAGGTCAACTTGACCCATTTGACCTAAATGAAGTCATATGAGTCAAATCCAAAACTATACCAAATTAAATCAAACCAAAGCCACCAAAACATTTCAAATGGTCCTATGAACTTGACCCAACCCTTGGTTTGACCCAAATTGACCAATTAGTCAACTTGACCCAAGTTGACCCATTTTGACCTAAATGGGTCAACATGAGCCAAACCCTATCAAATGAATTTCAAATCTCATGAAACTTGGCCAAACTTAGTTTCTCCACAAACCCAACATGCCCAAAGTGAAAAATTAGCAAAATGACCATCCTACCCCTAGTCCATAGAACAAATTTTGGCTTAATCCATGGATAATTTCATTACTTATCTTTCCAAAGCCCAAGGGGACCAAATGTAGAGTGGTGCACCCAACCCAATGGGTTTGGGTCAACCCAATTGGCCACTAGGCAAAACCCGACCCCATCGATCAAAACTCCAAATTCAAACTCCCTCTCCCACTCAAATTTAAGCACATGGGAGGTTGGCATTCCACTCAAGGCCACCATGTGCACTCAACACAACCTTCCCATTATGATCAATTGGATCAAAATGGAAAAATGGCTTGCGGTTATCCGATCCTTCAAGGGGGAGGTATACTCCCCCTAATTCAATTCAAATCCATCATTCCTCAAATTGACTAAGCCCTAGAGAGTGTTAGGAGTCATCAAAGAGCATTCCTAAGCTTCCTAGGAGAGAATTGAAATTAAGCTTTCTTAATTTTCTTCCTTAGAAAATAGGGGAGCTCCTCTCAAGCTAAAACTTCTTCTTCACTCAAATCCACTTCAATTTCCTTTGCATACTTCATCAGGGAGCTAAGTCGAGTGCACCCAAGCATCCATTAGAGTTTCCACAACAAGAAGAAGTTGAATTGAATCAAAGTCATCGTAAAGGGGAGAAAGGGGAGTTGATCCATAGATTAATTCACATAATCTCAAGTGCTCATTCTTCCACCATAGCGTCTCAACCAGATGAAACTCCTCCAAGGAATCGGTCGGTGATCACCTCCGGTGATCTATGAGATTCTTTGACCACCTAGCATAGCAGGTGTTGGTCCTTTGTGAATAAAATTTTTAATTAAAGTGAATCCCACCATTGGATATGCTGTTCTTTGGCTTTAGATGGTGTGGGTTAAGTTTGCTTTAAATCCGAGCTCAATCTTCATCTTCCCTAGATCATGGACGGTCTCATGATTGGGGAAGATTGGATCATCCATCCACACATTTTAAATGGACGGCCGAGATAATTCCCATGTTTAGATTTCTTTATATCATTTTTAAAACTACAGGGAGATCTTTGGCCATCCGATCTTTGATCGAAGATCAAAGCTTACCAGATTTGGATTTAATATTTAAGTGAATCCCTCACGTAAAGCTAAAGCGCTGACCACGACGCATCATCGTGAGTATAGGATTAGTTAGGATGCTTAATTAATTCTAATTAATCTATGGATCTTCTAAAAATCATATCAACTTCAATAAAATTCAGAAAAATATGAAATAAATTTCAATGGAAAGATAATTCAATCTAGAATATTTTAAAACTAATTTCAATGGATTTTGATTTATAATTTTCTTTAATCTTGGGTTTTATTAGAAACTTTATTTTGCTGATTACCTTTTAATTAAATCTCTGATTAATCCCAAACTTCTTGAGTATGATTTAGGGGATGACTTCTACCTCCACTAATTTTCTTGGAATTTATCAAAGGCTTGATTAGGAAAATTGCATATAGATTTTTAATTACCCTCCTTATGTAATTAAGGATAATTTAGGTATGATCAGTGATTTTAATCCATAATTAGGGTTGATTAAGATCAGATCCAATAAGTAAGAGGTTTATGGAATAATTTTGGGGCATTTCCCCTAAGCTATTCCCTAAACCCCCTCTTCTTTCCTTAATCCTCTCTTAATTAAGGGTTAATTCATTAATTATCCCCTTAATTAATTTCTAAAAATTCTAAAAGTTTCATAACTTAATTAATCTACTTTGGGTAGATGCTTAGGTGTTTAATAACTTAAGTTCAATTAAAATCAAAACCAAATTCATATGTGAAAGGGTGTTTTGAAATTACTTAAGTTAAACCCCTTAGCTTAATTAACTTAACCTTTAATTGTGAGCCAAATTGCATTAGGCCTTTTCTTATTAGGTGCATTGCAAATTTAAATTCCTTGTGAGTGTTTATGTCATCTCATTGGCTCATAATTATTTGGTTAATTACTCTAAGGTGTAAGTAAGGGTTAATTATTAATTCATACCCTAACCTAATTAATACATAAAAATGGATTTAATTATCTAAAAATTAAACAAAAATATCAAACACATGTGGGAATGGGTTAGAAACAGTAAACTCATCTTACCTTTTCAAAATTAAATCAAACTCCAAACTAAACAAAAATCATATTAAATTCATTTTGATTTATTTTAAACTTTCTTATTCTATAAGAATGTCTTTAGGATTTAAGTGAAGTGAACTTGTTTACATGCTTTCATTGCTTTGAATCTTTCCCCAACATGTTAAATTTGTATGTCATGTGGTTTCATGCATTCATATTTTTTTAAATTCAAGTTTAAAATGAAATTATTTACTTTATGTCAAATTTGCATGTGTTGGCTAAAGTAGAAATATGATTGGCTATTATCACTACTAAATCCAAATTATTTTCAAAATATATAAATCAAACATCAAATCTGAAAGTATGCTACTTATATTCTAATTATAATTATGCATGTGAAAGAATATAAAGGTATGCTTAGCATAGGTTTCCTTTCTCTCTTATGTTGGTATAGTTTTGAATAATAATTTGATGAAGTGTATGGTTCATTTGAAAAGAACCTAATAATCACTTAATTCCATATCCTATTCATCTCTATGTTATCACCTAAGAAGGGTTACCTTTATTTGTATACATAAATTGTATAAACAAAATGAATCCATTAATACAACTTTTGCATTCTCTTTTCCATTTCATTTCTTTATACACATTTTGTATTTAAGGAAAGTGGTATATTAGTGACAACCCAGGTTATGGCTTTAAGTAGCCTAAGTAGGTCTTGTACCCACCTCGTTAACAATGGCACACTCTTATGCCTTTCTTACTTTTGATGTGTGTATATGTGAAATTGGATAAGAACCCCTTTCTACTTAAGAAAAAATGCATATCAACTTCTAAATTTCCTTAAATGGATTACTTAGCATGCATCATAAAGTGTGTTAAATACTCTCATTTGTATGCATAGATATGCTTAGGGTCCATCCATATGCATGTATATATGTTGGGAAAGAAATGAAGTAATGTGTTATGTGAATTTTGATTCATTTTATTTAATCTTAAAATGCTTTCTTTTAATAGGTTTGTTTAGAGTTCATCTAAACTTAGATTAATTAAAAGTTTTAATCAAAACATTCACCTAAACAAAACTAAAATGTGAATCTACTTTAGAAATTACTTAGGTTAGGAAGGAAAGAGAAGTTCTCTTTCCCTCTCTTATAACTTAGTAATTAATAGGATCCACTTAAACTAAATCAAAACATGAAATAAAATCAACCCAAAATAATTAAACAGCTTAAATGAAACCCGCCTCTAAGTTGAACATGTTCTTCACACTTAGAAAATTTGAACCAAAACCATAGCTAAGCATACCACACAAACCTCAAAGCACACATTAGCTTTAAGTCACCACTTCTAGCTTTAGGTTAGGTGCATGGTTTGATGTTTTTTGTTTTTTTGTGATTTATATTTTTTAGACGGATGTTAGGGTGTATGCTCATAGAATGAATGGTAGGATCTTAGTCTAACTATTCTTTTAGAGGATTGTGCTTAAGAACTATCATAAATAAAATATAAATGCTTTTGCTTGTAGGTGCTTATACCCCTAAGCATAATCCAATAGGCCAGGTGGACTTAGTCACCCATGTGTCGGGTGATAAGTCCAATATACATGCTTGGGATTTATTTGGTTTATTTTAGCTAACCTTTATTTTATAGGTATTAGTTAGATTTTCACTTTTCCTTTTCATGTAAATTTGTGCAATGAAAATAAAAATGAAATTTGAATTGCATTAGATTTAGATCATTTGAAGTATATCCCTTTACATGATCTATCAAAATGAGTTTAAGAACTTAAAAATAAATAATAGAGAACATAAGAAAAGACTTTTACATGTATTTAAAATCATAGGAGGAGTTTGTTGTAACCCATGGTTGTAAGTAAGAATTGGTTTATCCTCTCTTGTGCATGCAAATAATTACCCATTTTTCTTTTCACCTTAGATTTGGGTTGTGCAAGATTTTTCTATTGCTTCTCTTTAAGATAAGCATAATTATGCCTCTTAGACATTTCTTTAATCTTATGTTAAAACTAAAAATTTCTAATGAAAAAATATAACTCAAACAAACTAAATCAATTTCAAAAATGTAAACCCAATTATAGGATAGTTTGATATACATTAGGTTTCCACATCGTGCATCTCCTACTTATCTTCCATTTTGGCTTGATAATAACTCCCCTCTTTGGTCAATCCCATTTGTTCTTCATATATGAATCCAATCATTGATAGTCCTTTCCATTAAAATCTTCAAAGACAATGATCATTTACATGTCAGAGTTTTCTAAGGAATCCCCATTCCTTAGGATGTAATTAACTATCTTTTAGAACATAATGAACCCAATTTAAAATAAACCAATTTTATTTTTCATGCAAATAGGGAAGAATCTGGTACATATGTGACTCATCATCCATAGGAGTCCTTATTAAGGTGATTGGGTCAGGTGGTCCTCTCGAGATAATACATATTTTTTCTTGATGGCTCGATCATAAGTACATCTATGGATTTGCATGGCATCTTAAAAAGATAAATTTCTATAGGTCTCCTCTTTCATTTCTCCCCACAAATTTGAAAGGTGACTCGCTATAGAAATTTATTCTCCAAAACAAATTTAATCCATTCACAATTGATAAACATCAACCTAATAAGAAAATCATGACATACATAAGTTTTTTCTGAATGAAGAAGATCTTAGTTAGCTATTGATTGAGTTTCCTCATGAAGTTATGAAGAGATACCTAAATTATCTAATAATAGTCCACAAGCTAGCAATAAATCCTGCTTCTATCAAGCAATCCTAGGATCATTAAAAATTAACAACTCATTTAAAATCCAATGGTCTTTCATCAAGGAAGAAGAATATCCTCTTTATTCATCCTATTAAGAAGAATGGACAAATTTACATATGATAATTTGAGACTTAAACAAGGCATGTCTAAGGATGAGTTTCTCTTATACTTTAAAATGGTGGACATCTTCTCTCATGCAACTTTCTCTTTCATGGATACTCATGGTTATAACCAAATCAAGATGTCTCTTAAAGATGAAAACTCTTTCAAACATGAATCTTATATGTCATGCCTTTGATTAAATGTTCTAAAGGGCCATGTTTCATCTTCAAAACTCATCCATCATTTGGTGAAATGTTGATGATATAGTCAGAAAGATCATCTCTTTGACAGAGTTTGACTAAAGATAATATAACCTCAAAATGAATCTCCTTGCTTTATTAGAATATGTAAGAGAACTCAGAGCATCTATTTTGATTCACAACTAAGTTAAGTGTGAGAAAGACATCCTTTCTTAATAATTCATTCCATGGCAACATTTCATCAAATCCTCAAGTGTTTATGAACTCAACCTATTCCTTCACATTACACAAAAAAAACATAAATCTTTTGTCACATGATGTGGGAAATCCCTTTGTACTCACTCATGAGTGCTCTGTTAATATCAAGTAAGCCATTGATCACTTGTTTAGAGATGTGATCTCTCTTTCCTACTTGTTAGTGCAAACCATCATTTTTGGTATGGTAGACTTCACTATCACAAGACCTCATGTTGATTTATTTAAGAGATGTGAATCCAACTTTCTTCTTGGGAATCATCATATTCTAACTAGGTCAGTATATTTTAGGATAAGTCCCAGGCTCCTTTCCTCTTGACTATATTTGAGTTAATATAAGTCCTCCTCATTCACTTTCAGGTCCTTGAGGAGGATCCCTGAAGACAAATTATCCCACATTCTCTTAGTGGATGTGAGTCCTCAGCTTTCTTCTAGCTAATTGTTGCAAACCACCACCATAGGTTGGTTAATGTTCCATCTTTGACCACCCCGGATACACCACTCTTATGAGTCCACTTTCTCCTTGAGTTCAAAATCATATTTGATATATGACTAGCCATGTCATCTTCTCTTTTGGATTAAGCCCTTGGGCCCCTCTCCAAAACATTCTATTTGGATCACGTCCTTTCAACCCCATTTAGACACTACATTACTCTTGGATTAGAATCCCCTTTCCATAACCACAATGGTTGGAGAATTTATTCTTGGATCTATTCTCATTTTCATAAATTAATATCTCATTTATAGCTTCTTTGATCCCCCAAACTAACAATCCATCAAAATCTTCTAAGTCACTTTGATTTTCTCTTGACTTAGCTAGATCATGTTCAAATCACTTCAAATGAAATTTTCATAACCCATTTATATTCTTATTTATATTCACATATATAAATGAAATATAAATTCAAACAACCAACTCCAAAAAATCAAACTCAAATTCAATCAAAATCCAACCTAAGCCTTTCAAGTCAAAATCTTGAACTTAGCTAATCAATTTCAAATCAAGCCAAACTCCTGATTTTTATTCATGATTCAATCAATCCTTCAATCATGAATCCAAATATAAATATAAACTTCAATCACTTAACCAAAACTCAATTCAAAAATCAAACCCAAATCAAACTCATGTTCACCCTTTGAACTTGAAATTGTCAAATGAATCAAAACCCATTTGACTTCAAACCACTTGCAAATGGATTTATATTTCAATCATGAGTCCATATGTGAGCTCAATCAAACTCAAATCAAGCTTTGACCAAGCCATTTGACCCACTTAGGCTCACTTGACTCAAAGTGACCTAAAGTATAAGCCAAATTCTCTAACCACCAAATTGGATTGAAATAAGCCCACCTAAGCATCTCATCATGATCAAAAATCATCATGACATGATCAATCACCCAAATTGGGTCAAATCAAAATCAAACCTAGGGTATTCATGATCAATGTTTGAACTTGACCAAGTCAACATTTGAGCCTAACCTAACTAATTGGCCACTTGACCCAAGTTGACACAACTTGACCTAAAAAGTCAAAATGTGTCAAAACTTGATCTAAGCCAAATTGATTAAAACCAATGGGTCAAATTCATACCAAAATGATTGTTGAACTTGACCAAAGCCTCAATTGGCCAACTAGACCTAACCTAGCCTAATTGACCTTGAACCCAACTTGACTTAAAGGTCAAATTGAGCCAAATTTAAACTTAACCAAAATTGATTGGAAACAAAGATACCAATCCATTTCATATGACCAACCAAACATGAACCAACCCATGACCTAACCTAAATAGGTCAAATGGGTCAAATTGGTTAACTTGACCCATTTAACCTAAATGAACTAAATTGAACCAAATAACCAAAGCCACCAAAATATTGCAATTGGTCATATGAACTTGACCCAACCCTTAGTTTGACCCAATTTGACCAATTGGTCAACTTGACCTAAGTTGACCCATTTTGACCTAAATTGGTCAACATGAGCCAAATCATATCAAACCAACTCCAAATTCAATGAAACTTGGCCAAACCTATTTTCTCATCATACCAAACATGCCCAAACTGAAATCAAAGTCAAATGACCATATTATCTCTAGGCCATAGGGTAACCCAAAATCAAAACCACTTGGAATTTGGTCAATTTCTTTTCATGGACACTTGGCATCCTCTTAATGGACCAAATGGTCACTAATGGACCTGCACATGACCCAATGGGTTTGGGTTAGCCAAACAAACTACCATGTGTGCTTGAAAATGACCACATGGGAATCATGCCTCCACTTGTTTCAAGCACATGGCAACCTCCTCCACTCCTTCCCTGGCCAAAACCGAATGCAATGACTCATCTAATAGCCTAACAAACCCACTCAAGAACTCAATTAGATCAAAATGGCAAAGCTTTGCTCGATCGTCCGATTGCCAAAGGGGGGGGATATACTCCCCCTAATTTCATTTCATTTCAACTCTCCCCAATTTGATTGAACCTAGGGAAGCTAGAGAAGCCATTCCTCAGCCTCCCCAAGTAAGAACCATTTTCTCATTTCTCGGTATCTAAAACTAAAAATAGGGGAAGAAAACCAAATATCCAATCTCACTCCACACTTTAAACCATCCCAATTCCCTTTGCAAACTTCATCAGGGAGCTCAATCAAGCTTTCCAAAAGCTTCATACAAGTTCTTGAAGCAAGGGAGGAGTGCTCTAGACCAAAGAGCTTCAAGAGGAGTTGGCCCAAAGAGGATCTACCCATCTTAAAGCCTCCAAACTTCAACAAAGCTTCATCAACTAGATGAAGCTTATCCAAGGGAGAATCGTGATCACCTAGTGAGGTTCTTTGAGCTTAAATTCAATGTGGTTTGAGCTTTGTGAAAGGAATTTTAATCCCATAGAATTCTAGCCATTAGATGTGCTTGTCCATTGTGCCTAGATGGTGTGGGTTGAATTTCAATCCAATCTGAGCTCAATCGAGCTCGGATCATGCCCTAGAAGATGGATGGTGTCCATTCTCCATAGGGGATGAATCGCCTTCCATCCATGATTGGTTTAAAACACATGATTAAAACATGTAGCATTTATCTTTATCTTAGAGCTTTTAACCTCGCTCGATCCTTGATCATGAGGAGAAAGCAGCCACGCCATGCTATGATGCCAAGTTAAAGATCCAATCCCCACACGAAAGCATGCCATGTCGCGCCCCACGGCACCGATGGATTAAATACTTAATTTTCCTATTAAATGTTCTAAATAATTATGGAAACTTCCTAAACTCTTATCTCAACCTAGGAAAATCAAAAAAATATGAAATAAATTGTATTGGATAGATAATTGAATGTAGAATATTCTAAAATGATTTCAATGATATTTGCATAATATTTTTCTCTAAATTTGGGTTTTATTAGGAATATTATTTTGTTAATTACCCTCTAATTACTCCACTGATTAATCCCAAACTTCTTGTGCTTAATTAGTGGGATGACTCCTACCTCCTCTAATTTTCTTGGGATTTATTGGTGGCTTAATTAGTGGAATTCTAAATTCATTCTTAATCACTCCCTTAATGTAATTAAGCTTAATTAAGGGCATAATTAGTGGTTTAACCATCTGATTGAGTCAATTAAGTTTTGATTAAGTGAATATGAGGTTTAGGAATAATTTTGGGATGCTTTCCTTAAGATATTCCCTAAACCCCCTTTTATTTCTTAATCTAACTTTAATTAAGGGTTAATTCACTAATTACTCCATTAATTATTTCATAAAATCCTAAAACTCTCCAGAACTCAATTAATCTATCTTGGGTAGATGTTTAGGTGTTCAAGAGCCTAAGTACAATTAAGGAAATCAAAATTCAACTCACATGTGTGAGAGGTATTATGAAATTACTTAAAATTAAACTTTAGTTTAACTAATCATTAATCATGAGCCAATTGCATTAGGTACCTTTCCTTCTTAGGTGCATTGTTGATTTAAATTCCTTGTGTGATTTTATGTCATTTCATTGGCTCATCATTAATTGATTAAGTATGCTAAGGTGGTGTAGGTAAGGGGCAATTAACACACTTAATTCATACCTTAACCTAACCAAAGCATAAAATTAATCTAATCAGCTAAAAATTAAACAAATAATAATAAACATATATAAATATGGGTTAGGAATAGCAAACTCATCTCACATTTCTCAAATAAAATCAAACTTAAAACAAAATCAAACCTTCTTTAAAAATAACTTGATTTGCTTTAAGCTTTCTTAATTTATAATATTATCTTTAGGAATTAATTAGGGTGAATGTGTTTACATGCTTTCATCACTTTAGTTCTTTCTAACATGCTAAATGTGTATGTCATATGAGTTTCATGCATTTATGCTTTTCAAAAATCAAATTAAAAATGAATTTTTTTTATGTCAAATTGCATGTTTTGGTTAAAGTAAAATATGAATGGCTATTATCACTATTAAATTAAAAACTATTTTTAAAATCTATAAATTAAATATCCAAAACTAAAAGTGTGCTACTTATGACTATTTATGAGCTTGCATGTGGATATAAATATGAAGATATGCATAGCGTAGCCTTCCTTCTCTTTTTTTGTATGGATTTGAATAGAATTTGGCAAAGTGTATAGTTATTTGTAAAGAACATAACACTTGCCTAACCCCTTTCTATTCATTCCTATACTATCATTTAATAAAGAACATTTGCAATTATAAATTGCATAAAGAAAATAAATCAACTAATATAAACTTTTTACATCATTCTTTTCCCTTCATTTCTTTTGTACATATGCTTGCATTTAAAGAAAGTGGTATATTAGTCTGAAAAACCCAAGGGGTGTGAGGCTTTAAGTAGCCCTAAGTAGGTCATGTACCTTACACCCTTGGTTAATAATGGTGCATACTCACTTATGCCTTTCATACATACATGTGTGCATGTGAAAAATGGATAAGAAAACCTCTTTCCTACTTAATGAAAATCATGCATCATAAAATTCAAATTTTCTTAAGTACTCACTTAGCATTCATCATAAAGTATGCTAAACATTTCCATTTGTATGTATAGATATGCTAAGGATTCATTCATATGCATGTTATACATGTTGGGAAAGAAAATGAAGTGATGTGTGCTTTGTGATCTTAATTCACTTTACTTAATCTTAAAATGCCTTTCTTTTTGAATAGATTTGTTTAGAGAAAATCTAAACTTAGGATTAATTAAAACACATAATAAAATATTCACTACACAAAATCAAATATGAATCTACTTTAGGAATTACTTAAGGTAAAGAAGGAAAGAGAAGCTCTCTTCTCTTTGCCCTCCCTTTACAACACTTAGTAATTAATTGTAGGTTCATTCAAACCTAAAAAAACATCAAATAAAATCAACCAAATCAACTAAACAACTTAAACAAAACCACCCTCTATGTTGGACATCTTCATACTTAGGAAATCTAAACCTTAAAGCCCTAGCTAAACATACCACACAAACCTTTTAAAGCACAAACATTAGTTTAAGTCATCACTTCTAGATTTAGGTTAGGATGGTGCATGGCTTGATATTTGCTTTTGTTTTGTGATATTTTGTTTTAGTCTGAATGTTAAGGTAAATGTGCGTAGACTAAATGGTAGGATGAATTAGTCTAATCATTATTTTCTGCATGGGATTGTGCTTAAGGGGTCATAAAAATATAACTACTTTTGTTGTGCAGGTGCTTACACCCCTAAGCATAATTCAATAGGCTAGGTGGAGTTGGT
Source organism: Cymbidium sinense (assembly GCA_021442155.1). NCBI lineage: Eukaryota > Viridiplantae > Streptophyta > Magnoliopsida > Asparagales > Orchidaceae > Cymbidium > Cymbidium sinense. Next base: position 26,991,902 of record CM038226.1, on the reverse strand, counting down.
CACCCATGTGTTGGATGCTAAGTCCAAAATACATGCTTGGAACTTGTATGGTTTTTTAGCTAATCTCTTTTTTGCAAGTGTTAGTTAGATTTACTTTTCCTTTCCATGTAATTTTATAATTAGAATTTTAGAATGATTGTTATTAGGGATTAGGATGAGCATTGGTCATAAGATTACATATTATGTACCATGTGAAGTCTTTGGAGCAACCACCTTCCAACCATCCAAAAGAAGGAACCAAAAGAAGGAACCAAAAGAAGGAACTAGAAAGAAGAAATGAAGGCCCCCATAACATGAATTTCCTTACTTGATTGTAAATTAATTCATTTATAATCTGGGTTGTATAAGGGTAGACCTTGGCCACCCAATTTATTTTTTGAGTTTGTACAGTGGTGCCCTACCATAAATGGCAATTTATTCTTTTATGTTAGCTTTATAAAATGTTTGATGTTTTGTTTAGCTTGTGCATTAAGATATCATGTTTCATAGTTCCTTCCTTGCTTGATGTATGGCCTTGATGACGATTAGGCTCTTAGGAAAAATAAATCTTCTACCAAAATAATCAACTCAAAATTAAAAATAAACAACTCATAACCTCATTTAAAGCCTAAGTTAAAATCAAGATAAAAGAATTAGCAACCCCTTAGTTGGACTATTTCTTTTATAACATCATGCATAAAAGTATATCGTTACACTCTTGATTGGAGGGCTTCCACCTTTGCCATAGAAACTTTTCTTGACCTTTGAGAGCCATGGTGGAAACACACCTCCCCCTTCTCACTAATTTGGCCAATAATCTTACTTCTCATGCATTAGGCATATGAATCCTATGAGCTTGAGTCAAATGATCATCCAAAAATGAAAATAATATGTAATATATTTTCCATTAAGTCTAGGTCATTTCTCATGCCTTTACATGATCTAGTCTCTTAGGGAGTGAATTTAAGGACTTAGTCTCTGTCTAAATAACTAATAGCCTAGCTATCTTGCATAAATCATATGGCTTGCCTACATGAATTTGAAATCTTAGGACGAGTTAGTTGGCAGCCACCCCCAAGTGATTGTAACTCCAAGTAGTCGGGTGGTTCTTCCTCTCTTGTGGAGGCAAACCAAATACCCATTTTTTTAGTTCCTACTTTTGCCCCTCACCAAAGTTCTCTAAATTTAGAATTTGAGGTTGCTTCTCTCTTCTATGGGCCATAAGCATAATCCTCACCTCTTAGGCATTTCCATAACCTTGTATTATGGAATTATAAGCTTTAAACTTCTAATAAAAATTTAACTCAAATAAATAATTCAATTTTAAAAATATAAAGCCCAACTATAGGATAGTTTGAGGAGTTCGCTAGGTTTCCTAATCATGAGTATCTCCTACTTATCTTCCTTAATAATTCTCTCTCTTTGATCAATCTCATTTGATCTTCAAAATAAATTCGATTGATAGTCCTACCTATTTAAATTTTTTGGAGGTGGATCATTTACCTTAATCGAGAGTATTCATAAGGATCTGTTCATTAGGATGTAATTAACTATAACTTGAGGGAACTTAACAAACCTAGTTTAAAATAAACCTTACTTTACTTTTCCATGTAAAGTAGGGAAGAATCTTTGGTACACATGCATACCTATTATCCTTAGGAGTCCTTGTTGAGGTGAATAGGTCCATTGTAGGGTGGTGACTTCTATCTTTCGAGATAGTATGCCTCTCCTTAATGTCATACCTAATCACCCTCAATAAGAATATCTTTGGATCTACGTAGTGTCAAAATGCATAAAAATAAGTATATTTCTATCTTCATTTTATCTTACATAGAGTGAAGATGGAAGTACATATTATTCTTTAGAAATCCTTATAAAATTTCACCACAGGCTTCAGTTGGTTTTTATGTTGGGTTGGCTTGACCAATTGGTCAAATTGAGTCAAACCAAGGCTTGAGTTAGGTTCAAATGATTTGGGTTGGATTGGCTTAGATTTGATTTTGGCTCATTTGAAATCAAATGGCTCAAATGGGTCAAGTTGACCAATTTAACCAATTTGGACAAATTGGGTTGGGTTAGGTACTAGTTCAAGTTCAATTTGTTAATTGAAAATGATTGGCTTATTTGATTTGATTTGAATTTAATTTAATTTGAATTTTGATTGGTCAAGAATTCAATTGTGATTGTCAAAGTTGATTTGTCAAGAATTGGGTTGGGTCAATTTAAAATTTTGGCCAATTTGACTTAAATTTGATAGTCAAGTTGGTAGCTTTAATTAAATTCTTTAATTTGAATAAACAATTGGTTTCAATTTTGGGTTAGATCATGATGTGACCCATTTTGGCTTCTTAGCCAATTTAGGTCAACTTAGGTCAAATTATCAATTGGACTAGGTTTGGCTCAATTAAGGGTTTGGTCATGTTCAATCATTGATTATGAGTTGGTTTGAAATAATGGTTTTAATCAATTTGGTATATGGTGGGTTTTGGCTAGTTTAAGTTTTATTTGAGCTAAAGGTTGACTTGGTCAAAGGACCAAGTTGACTTGGTTTGATCCAATTCATGGTGGTTGATCATCTGAGGGTGATGGTTGATCATGATATGACGTTTGGATGGCCTTGGTTCAATCCAATTTGGGTTGGATTAGAACTTGGTTCAAAAATGGTTCTTTAGGTCACTTTGGGTCAAGTGGACCAAAATGGGTCAATTGGTTTGGTTTTGGCTTGCTTCAAGTTTAGTTGAACTCCTATATGAGCCTAGGATTAAAATATAAATCCAACTATAATCAATTTGGAGTCTAGTGGACTTTGGCTCATTTGAAGTTTTCAAGTCAAAAAGGCTAACTTAGTTTTGACTTTGGTTGACTTGAGTTTGATTTGATAATTATAGTTTATATTTTTATTTGGCTAAATGATTGATTCATGAGAAAGTCCATTATTTTTAGCTTGATTCAGATAGGATTTAGCCAAGTCCAAGAAATTGGCTAAAAAGGCTTAGATTGGATTTTGGTTTAATTTTGGATTTGATTTTGGCTATTTGGATTTATATTTTATTTATATTTGGGGATATAAATGAAGATATAAATGATTCAAGAGAAAATTACTTGAGTTTGGAGTGATCTGGAAGCAACTTTGACCAAGCTTATGGATGTATGTCAAAAGGGCTTAATATGGAATTGATTTAGTTTGATTTATTTTTGGTCATTGGAGGGTGGGTTTCATTTATATTTATGAATATAAATGAAGGAGTAATTGATTTGTAAAGAAACCAATTGATTTTGGTTTGATTTGGTTTAAGATGTGTTTAAGCTTATGGAGATAGGTCCATAAGGCCTAAGAGGAGATTTGGATTGGTTTGATTTAGTTTGATTTGGTTTTAGTGATTTGAGTATGGATTTCAATTATATTTGTGAATATAAATGAATGAATAATTGATTTATAAAGAAATCAATCAAGTTTGGGATAATTTAGGTGGAGATTTTGCTAAGCTTATGAGAGTGGGTCATAAGGCTTAAGAAGGAATTTTGGTTTCAGATTTGAGCTGAGGATTGAATCATTTGGAATTAGATTTGAGTTTGGATTGAGAGATTGAATTGATATTTAAGAAACTTAATTGAATCAGGATTGATTTGAATTTGGTTAAGGCCAAGTCCATAAGATGAAATCAAAGAGCTTAAGAAGAATGTTGATCTTGGATCAAATTATGGGTTTCAATAATTTGATCTGGAATTTAGATTTAGATTTGGTATTTGAGTTGGATTTGAGGTTTGGTTTGAGAAGGAAAGCATGGTCTGGGTTTAGGCTATAGGGTAGGCAAGTTTTCCTAAGTCCCTAAGGCATAACCTATTCCTATGGCTAACCCTTCTAAGTCTCTAAGCTTAGGTTAAGTGTTCACCTAATCACTAGAAGTGTCTTGAGACTAAGGAACTCTTAGTGTCTGTAAGAGTCTTAGATCTATGATGAGGAAGTTGAGAACTCACTCCAAAAGTGAGGTCAACAAAAGAATCCCCAATATGTGTGGTGTAACTAACAAGGCACACCGCACGTATTGGCATTGACCGAGATGATCAACAACAACAGAAATGATCTATCCCTAAACCTAAGATGTAGGAAAAATCAAGATCTTAGTGCAATACAACTCAGTTTATGCCAAGGGCATAAGAAAGGAAGAAAGGATCCACTAAGGGAACAAGTATGTGAACCTTCCACTTGGGAAGCAGGTTCAGATTATCCATGGGAGGATAAGAGTTTGAGTTTGATCATAATCATGATTTGGGGAAAATATCTGCAAGGGATTAGGATTTATATCCCACTGGGGATGAGTGCATGAACCTTTCACTTCGGATAGGAATTTGATTTTGTTTGATTTTATGGGGCTCCACTAGGGAGAGCTCGCTGGGGAAAATTTTGATTTAATTTGTGGGCATCCACTTGGGATGAGAATTCGGATCTGCTGGGGATAAGGTGGATTTAATTTATGATTTTCTTTGGTTTATTTTGGGGAAGCATCCACTGGGGATAAGAGTGGATGGATTTAATTCAAGCTCCACTGGGGGAGGATGGTGGATTTAATAAAATGGATTCTGGTAGTGTGTGATAGATCCACTAAGAAGGGTTAATATTAGCCTAGGCCTATCTTAGATTTACAAATCCAAAGGGATAGTCTATCAGCCATCAGGTAGGACTAACCAACCTAAGGGTGTCTTTCAGTGTCAAATGGTCAAGTCAGGAAGAAAGCTTGTAGACTCACATCCTCCTAAACAAGGAACCACTGGGGTGATCTGTTGATAGCATGACAAATCAAACCCGACCTAAGATGACTATTGAGTGAATGCTATTGTGGACTCATATCAACTCAAAAATAGTCAAAAAATAATTTCATTTTAAATGGATCCACTAAGAAGGGACAAATATCTACATAGTCTTATCTTAGATTTACAAATCCAAGGGGATAGTCTATCGGTCGTGGGGTAGAGCTATCCAACCTAAGGGGAGCCATTTGGTGTGCCTTTCAGTGTGCAATGGTCAAGCCAATAAGAAAGCTAGTAAACTTACATCCTCCTAAATAAGGAACCACTATGGTGATTGGTTGATAGCATAATAAATCACTGACTTAATTGATGTATGCAATCGTGGAGAGAATACATGATAGACTTACATCTCCCAAAGTAAAGATGACTGTCGGGGTGACCTGTTAGTGGCACAACAAATTGAACCCAACTTAAGGGTGACTACTGAGAGAGTACTAACCCGGGACTTATCTCAACTCAAAAGTAGTCGCAATTCCTATGAGTTTTATTGACCACTAAAGATTGGATGCACTTGGGAAAAGGTGTCAGGGGTGTCCTCTTAATCCACAAGAAAATATATTTTTTTTATTTTGTTTATATGTTTGCGTGAACTCTGTTGGTGTGCGAGGGACCACACTGAGAATGAGCTTATATCATCTTAGTCTTATCTCAGACATACTGGATCAATCGAGAATATGCACATCCATAAGATGGATTCTCTAACCACAGGGGTAGCTACTAGGAAAGGGGGATTGTCCAATCTAAGAGTAACCCAGGTAGTGTCTAAATAGGTTCACTATGGACGTAATCCAAATAGAGTGCCCACAGGGAGGTGCCGCTAGGGGCTTTATCCAAGACCCTGTAAAAGAAAGCTTATAGGTATACGGTAGCCAACTCCAGGAGAAAACTTGAAGACTTACATCTATCATGAGTGGTGTATCTATCGGGCGGGTCACCGTCAACATAGCGATAACCAACCCACCTAAAGTGCTCGTCGGTTTGCAACAATCAATCTAAGAAGAAGGCTTGTAGACTTACATCTTCATGACAAAAATGATCATCGGGATAGTCTATCATCGGTGAGACAGATATTATCTGACCTAGGGCAACTACTAAGTGGGGAGTCCCGTGTAAGGATTGGACCCAAAATTAAAGTAGTCAGGAGGAAATGAGGCACTAGGAGACTTATCCTAAACCTAAAATATACTCAACCTAGTTAGTGCATGATGGCTAATTTAAGAAGAAAGCGTGTAGGCTTACATCCTCTTAAATAAAGTCAACATGAGGTAGCTTACCGGTCGCGTAATAAGGCCTATCGAACTAATAAGGCACTCATCAGTTTGCAATAGTCAAGTTAGGAAGAAAGCTTATAGATTTACATACTCTAGACAAGTAACCACTAGGGTGACATACTAGCAACGTAGCATGTCAGTCCGACCTAGAGCAGCTAATGACTGAGTGCCACAGGGGATTTATCCCACACCAAAATATCCCAAGATAAAATATATATTTTTATTTTATGTGATTGTGTGTAGTTTGTGTTGGTGTTGTGTTGCTAAAGGATAGGATGCCACTTGGGTTCCTTACACCTACCCTAAACACATCGTGAAGGATTTGCAAGCAAATATTTTTCTAACCATGGAAGAGATAGAATTTTATATGAAAGAAATTTCATTGATAAATTATTTTCAAACAAGATTTATAGATAATATTTCTTTAGGTAAAGCCTATTGATTCGAAGCATTGGGCACTCTCCCTTATAATTTATGAGCTAATAAGATTCTCCTTGGTAGGCTTTCTCTATGGCAAAAAGGCCTTCCCATGTGGGTTCAAACTTGCCTCCCATCTTTTGACGGGCAATAATTAGTCTCCTTAGAACTCAAACAAGCTCTCCTACTTGAAAAGCTCTAGGACAGACCAACTTGTTATGAGCTTGAATCATTTTGGCTTTGTATAACTTGAGGTTTTGGCATGCCTGGAGGTGTCTCTCCTCCAAACCTTCGAGATCTTCTAACTGCAACTTGGCATTCTACTCCATTGTGATTTTACTACCCACAACTATCCTTAATGATGGGAGTTGGACTTCTAATGGTAGAACTACTTCAGACCCATACACTAAGGAGAATGGGATAGATTGAGTTAGAGTTTTGTATGTGGTGCGGTTATCCCACAAGACTTCAACTAATTGATCATGCCACTATCATTTATTATCATTGAGTGTCTTCTTTAATATACGGATGAGACTTTTGTTGAAGGCTTCTGCTAAGCCATTTTCCCTTGGGTAGTAGATGCTAGAGTATCTCCAATCTATGTCATGTCTCCGAGCAAAGCTGTTGATTTTGGTGCTCTTAAATATAGTACAATTATCGGATATAATTTGTCGAGGCACCCTAAACTTATATACGATATGGTTCCTGAAAAATTGGAGCATATGCTGAGTTGTGATCTCTCTGAGTGGGATTGCCTCTGCCCACTTGGAAAAGTAGTTGGTGGTAGCTAGAATGGATCGATGACCCTTGGAAGAAGGAGGATTGATCGGACCCACTATGTTGGGTGGTTTGTGTAAGACCACACCGTGCACCTGACATTGGTGGCATCTCCTAGCTATGGCCATAGAGTCTATGATCATCAAAGGTCAGTAATACCCTAGTCTCTTGATCTTGGCTTTCATCTTCTAACCAGATTGGTGTGCTCAGCATAAACATAAATGTACCTCGATCACGATCCTATAGGCTTCATGTTTGTCCAAACAATATAACCACATGGATCCGGTACAATGTTATCCATAAGTGCATAGAAAGAGCTCTGGTTCACTTGATGTGCTAGTAACTTCTCTTGAGGTAGTTTTCTTACATTTAGATAATCCATGAATGGTTGCCTCTAATCCAACACCTCATCCTTTTTGAAAATGGCAACCTCCCCTTCAAGTGAGCATTTCTAGATGAGCTTAGCATCAACAAGGGATAAAAATGTGTCTATTTTGGACTATTATTGGTATGAACTCATCTTCTGGACATGCCAACTCTTTGGCAAGCTTGGCTAATGCATCTACTATTGTGTTCTCTCCTTAAGGAATCTTATAAATAGTAACCTCTGGAATTTGGGCCAATAACTCCATAGTGTCCTTGTGGTAGTGATGGAGCTTAGGCTTGAGGACTTTGTAAGACCCAATAATTTGGTTGATAACTAATTAAGAATCTCCAAAGATGTTGATGCTCTGGATGCATAGTATAATAGCTAACTCAGATCATCAAAAGCCTCATATTCAACTTCATTGTTGGTGCATGGATTGGACATATGATATGAGAATCTCATCACATTCGTAAAGTTAGGAGAACTATTCCTTCACATATCCTTAGAAGAGTAGATCGTGATTCTTCTCCCATTTGAAAGGAAGCCACACCATCAAAATACATCTCCCATCTGAATGCTAGTGTCCCCTATGTTCATGATTTGTTCATCGGGGAGGTCATCACTAAGCAGAGAATCAACAGGAAGTGGGTGTATTGCTAGAAATCCACTAGTGCTTGTCCTTTCACCGCGGATGGGTATGAAAGTGATGTCAAACATAAAATCATGGACCAATGCGCTAACTAGGATAGCATCGCCATGTCATGAGATATAGTAATTGATCCTAGATCAAGTTCACCTTATGAAAGCATGTAATGCCATAGTTTTGGGATAGAAAGATTAAAGCAGCAAGGCGAGCTTTTCAATAAGTGGATAGTTTACCCTTAAGGATTGATGATGACTAAGATAGTAGAGTGCATTATCTTTTCCTTCATCATTGGTTTGGGCCAACAAAGCAGAGTCATCTAATCTGATATAGTATCAATGGCTCACCCGAAAGGGGCTACTAGAATTGCGACATCGTAGGTAGTATTTGATGTCTTGAAGGCATGTTGGCACTTGTCATCCCACTTACATCCTTTTGACAAGTGTTGAAAATGGTTAGCACCTTCGATAGGGAGGAAATGAAGAATGAGATCATCACCAACCCTTGAAATGATTTGAGTTGAGTTAGACTTTTAGGGGATGGCATATCACCTTGATCTTCTCGATCGATTTCTATTCCATGTAGACAATAAACCTAAGAAATCTTCCTTACAAAATGCACACTTCAGGAGATTCATTTTAAGATTAAATTATCTCAACCATTCAAAAAATACTCTCATGTCAAAGAGATGGTCTTCCTTTTCTTTACTTTTGACTAGATCATTGACTAACATTCAACCGATGATGAATGAGTTCATTGAAGATCAGTCATGGCTTCTTGTATGTAACTGAATTTTAATGAAAGGCATGTCCCTATAGCAAAAAATTTTTGATATGGGTTTGAAACATAGTGTTTCTTTCATCTTCAGGGGCCATCTTTATTTGGTTATAATCAGATGATCCATCCATGAAAGAGAAGACTACATGAGATGAGGCAATTCCCACCATCAGTTCTGGTATTGGTAATGAAAATTTATCTTTTAGACATACCTTATTCAAATCCTTAAAATTGATATATCGACATTGGCCATTCTTTTTCTTAACTAGGATGACAGCCAAAGTAGGATATTTTTCTTCCAAAAAGCATCGGTTTCTTGACTTTAGAAATGACCTGTGTTCAATGTCTAATCGCATGCATCTATGAGCTTACTTGATAGGTTAGCACTAAGCTATATTGCTAGTTTGTGGACTTGTTGTAAATCGATCTCTTCATAACTCCATGTGAAGTTGTATTAAACTTAGTAGCTTTCAAGTCATCTTTAGTATCATTCAATAAAGAACTGATGTATGGTGGATGTGAATTATCTTCAGTTCCTAAGTTGATTTCTTTGAGCTCATCGATGGTTGATTTGATCTCCTCTTTGAACTCTAGCATTGCATCTCTGACTTCAAGATCATTTGGATCATCTAAAATTTTTAACATACCTCCTCATATGAGTTAGCATGATTTGAAAATAACCTATTAGATTCTAAATAATTGGTGATGATTAGGCAATGATTATCATCATCGACTAGACTCATTGTATCAATCTCGGTCTTGTTGAGGATGCTTTGGTTGTCCCATAACCTTTCAAAGTAGTCCGTGTTTAGACCAAGTATGTGGGATTAATCCTTTCTTTGCTAAATTAAGAACAAATTCAATCAAAAGGCAATTGTATTAAATCTTTATATGAATCATCCTCAAGTTCTACATCAGCTTCCTAACTTGAGGATGATGCTCCAAAAAGAACTTATGAGTTGTCCCATCTGTGGATGACTTAAGGGCTTTGAAACTACCAAACCCTCAACTTTTTGGGAAGAAAGTGGGTTAGAACTAAAGTTAACCCACTCTACTATTTCATATGTAGATTTGGATACATTTATGCTTTGCTTTGGAGTCTCTCATTACTATCATGCTCAAACATCAAAGGGACATTCTTGAGAAGAGCTAGCTAGTGTGCTAACCACATAAGACTCATCATTTGAACTAAATTCTAAGTCTATATAGATAGTAGGTGTACTCCTTGTGGCTAGGGCATACCTTCTATTGGGTGGCCAATAGGGAGGCTTTCCACCTTGGGGGCTGCCTTTGAACTATCCTCTACCTCTGCTTAGTGGAGGTCGGGTCATCCTACCCATATGTTCGAATGGAGTAATGAACTGTGGGTGGAATCTAATCTCAGGCTCTATATCTTCCCCTAAGTTCATGTCTCTCTCTTTTTTTTATTTTCTTTTTTCTCTTTTTCTTTTCATTTTCAAATTCTTTTCTTTTTCTTTTTTTCTTTTGCCCCTCTTGGGGATCTTGACTAGATTCACAATAATGGACTTGTTAGTTTTGGGAAAGAAAAAAGGCTACATCCTCATATATCCCAACCTCATGAACTATGAAGGGCTAGAGATCTCCTTTTGACAATTCCACCTCTCATGAACTTCATGCACTAATGTAGAGAGGATGGAACTATGTTGTTATCATGTAGTCCCCAAGTAAATCATTGAAAGATATATCGATTATATGATATGAAACTTGGCTTGATCTTTCCAATCATCTCTCTAATGGCCACACTATGGAGCCTAAGGCCCTCTCTCCTTGTTCATTGAATCCTCTCAACATCATCTTTTCCTTTTGGAGTTTATAGATGTCAATCATCAAGTAAGCAAGGGATTTTAAACTTATAATGTTTCCTGATGCACCTTGGTCAACCAGACTCTTGATAATCACATGCCAGTCCACTTATAATGTAAAGAGGATAGTTGTGCTTGGTCATTCCAAGAAGCAAGTCTTCATCACTAAATGTAACTCCTAAGTTGTTCTTTGAGCTGTGTGCCTCTTCTTCAGTAGCGGTCAGCTGAGCTAAGCATATCTCTATATCAAGGAGAGCCTTGACTAGAGATTCCCTCATCTCTTTAGATAAAATAAGTGTGGAATATATGTTTAACTTAGCTAGCAACTTTCTAAGATATGCTAGGATGTTGTAATCAACTCTGACTTAATCCTCCATAAGCATATCCATGGGTGGAGCATTCTGTGGAGGGGTTATCTGCTCACTGGAACTAGTGGCTTATTTACCCTTATCTAGAGGTGCTACCCAAGGAGGTAGAACTTTACCACTATACAAGTTGACTCCAGTGACTTCTTGGAATGATGAACTTGTAGAAAGTTCTACCTTCTCATCAAGTATACCTACAACTTCTCCTATGGGATCCTCAAAGTCAATTGACTCAAAGTCAATCTCAAGAGGTGAGCTCGATTGATTTAGAAAAGGAAAGTCTGATTCTGAATCAGAAGAGAGTGGATCAGAATGACTAGAGCTATCATAATTATTTTCTAGACTTGGAGAGTTTTCAAGTGATGAAGGATTCATGTTTAAAAAATGTATAAAAAATATAGAGTATACTTGACCTTAGTATAAAAAATGTAGAGATGAAGTTAAGATGTATAAAAAATGACCTTAGTATACTTGAATTAAATGAGAATTTGACACATAATAGGACACAATGGAGACGAAGGATTCATGTAGCCAACCCAACTTAGTGGGATAAAGGCTTGTGTTGTAATTGGTGAGTTTTCAAAAGAAATAAAATCTAGAGTATCATAAGTGGACAAGATGTAAGTGAAAGCTTTCTTCACTGATTTCTTTTCAGATGGAGGTACATGATAGAAATCTAACAAAGTAAGCAGGGTAAGAGATTTAATACCATTGTACACTGATACAATGCTCCTACTTGCAGAAGAGGAGCTAGTGGAGGAAGAAGTAGTAGCTTCAACTGTTGATGGAGTGTTAGACACGGATGGTGGTTGCACTACTAAACTATCTCAAGCAAGGAAGGTGGACTGTTGATGCTGCTGCTAGGCTGTCGCCTTCTTTAAGTTGTCTTTGGCAACTTGCAAACCTTCCTTGAATTTGGAGATTTGAGCTGCCTCGAAACTTATAGTGAGAGTTTCTTAATTTTAGAAACTACCTTTTTAGAGGTTTGAGATAAGGCAATATCTCAACTTTCTTTTGTCTTAAGAGGATCGCAGATTTCTCCAAGAATTACCCAAATATAACTAGAAGTTTATTCTAATAAGTATTCCTTAGGGATAACTACAATGCCTGACTTGTAGCTACGCTCAAGCTAGTCCTTAAAAGTAATACAATCCTCTAAGACATGACTAACCATGTGGTGGTAGGGGTAATAGTTAGGATCATTACTCTTACCCACTTCATCTAGCCTCTTGGATTCTGGTAACTGAAAGTTAGGTTTCTTTAAGAGATTCTTAAAGATTTTTCTAACTACCTCTCTCTTGAATGAATATGGCTTATTCAATCTATCAACAAGAGTAGGTGGGTAATAGCTACTTGGCGGTGGGTAGGAATACCGCTGCTGGGTATGTTGTTGAGGTGGTGGGAATGGCCATTATAGTGTAGCTGATATGATGGTCGAGGTGATGGCATAGGAGGTGGCAAAGAAGGTTGTTGAGCTTGGGGTCTTCATACTAGACACTGGCTGGCTACTTCCCTTTATCCACTAACACAACTGTCTCTGGCTTCTTCTAAAACACCTTCTACATCTTAGGCCGAGATGATTGGTTGGGAAAGGGCAACTATTTGGTTTCCACTTGAAGGCTAGCCGCCTTGTTGATTAGTTTCTCAAATGTTCAAAAGGTAAAGCCCTTAAGCATGAAGGCGATTAGACCATAAATATTCTTGAGGAGAATCTCAATGGTATCTTGTTGGCTATGGCTCAGATTTCATGCTCAGTTATGCGAGAATATAATCAACAAGGACTTGTTTGGGAACTGTGCTATAATGAGGTCACATACATTCACTCTTTGATGAGCTCCAGCAAACCTCTTGTTGAAGAGGTGCTCCAATTCAGCAAAAGTCCCTACCGAACTGTTGGGCAGTTTGGCAAACCAATCAAATGCAACTCATGCTAGGCTGGTGACAAAAAGTGTGAAAAAAAGTGCATCCACACATTCGACCCTCAAATGTGTAATATGATCAGTTCCCGCCATCAAAGATTTTGAAGGAAGGCAGCACAAAACCCTTAGGGTATTGAACTACATCAAATTCTTCCGGGTATGATCTACCCTTTAGAATAGATGAGCTCCCCCAAGGTTGTGCCATCACTTCCCTTAGCTGCTGCTCTACCATATTTTTGATATCCTTCTCATACATGGAGGTGGCATCTGTAACCTTTCTATACAAGCTACCAACATCATCCTCTATGGGAGTGCACCTAGGACACTCTAAGGTATGTACCAACTCTGGATGGTTGGCTATTATGGGAGAAGGCGTGGCGGGGCTAAGTTCGCAATGCTGAAACCACTGCCATCAACTCCTCAATCTTCTTCCCCATCTTGTTAATGTGATCATCTCTATCTGTGAGGAGGTGGAGGAGTGAGAAGTGTCACCTTTCTGCACAACATTCCTCTAAGCTGTTAATCCTTCTTTGATCCTCATGTATAACCATGTGGACCTTGCCATGTCATCCAACATATCATCCTCATCATTGAAGTTGATTATATCCTCCTCTTGATGGTGGTCACTCACAAGAATTCACCTTTTCAAAGTAGTCGCTAATATGTCATATCAATAGTCTACTATGCTTGGATGTCTTGGTACAAATACTCGATTGCTTCAGGATTGTGCTCCCACTATGCAATGGACTTTGCCTACTGTTAAGACTTCCTCACCGAGAGGATCAACTATCATGGGGACTATGTCTATGTCAACTCCCCTTTCCCCCTCTATCTGCGGTGGTGGTGATGCAATGACAACATTCTTGGGTCGCCACTCCTTTCTAACCAGGTAGAGGGTCAAGCAGGGGAGCTCGATCTTACCTCAACAGGTGGAATAGATGGAGCGGGGATCCTTGGGCCATAGCAGGTCACCAATGGGATGGTCTCTCCCTCAAATGCTCTCTTGGCGAGTGGTGGAAGTTGTAAGTTAAATGGGTGATGGTGGACAGCGAGGGGAGCAATGTGATGGCAACACCAACTATCAGCATCTTTGCCTGTGGTGGGTGCAGTAAGAACAATATTATTTGAATGACTGGCCCTAACAGGACAACGATCAGGAAAATTTATCAGAGCAGAGTTTGTTGACTGTCTGGCATACCTCTGTCACTCTCTCTTGCCTACTTGGGTAAATACTCAAGCCTCCATGACTCTCTCTCTCTCTCTCTCTCTCTCTCTCTCTCTCTCTCTCTCTCTCTCTATATGGATCTAACACTAGGGATCATGGATCATAAGTCAAATAAGTACCGACTCAGAGCATGAAGCTCTACGCACACAGTGTGAAAGTTTGGCATAGGGCCTCCTATGCTCCCTAGCTGGTGTCTTATAGTATGTTGGTGGTGAGGAGATGCAGTGATCCTCCATAGTCTCCATCTAAGGCCGAGAGGGGTGGAACCTACCACTCAAGTGGAGAGGTCTCACGGGAGAACTCTCCTACATGAAGCGTGTCAAGCTCTGGCCGCTCATGATCCGCTTAATATTTCAATTTTTTGTTGGCATTAAGTGAGTGAGCAAGTAGAATGGGAGCTGGAACTACCTCTAGGTGGGGAGACTATCTCAAGGCTAAGATAGCTTTCCCCTTTGGGGTAACAAAGAGGAGGTAATAGCTCTCACGCTATGGGGCAGCCAATAGGAAGGCTGAATTTGGCACTAAACAACATGGGAACCACTACTGACCTTCCTCTTTAATGAGGAAAACTCATATGGGATATCCAAGTGGATGAGTGGTATCCGCCCTCCTCTCTATGCTTGTGAGGGCTATCCCCTCACAAGTAATTCAGACCCCCTCAAAGCCATGGTCAAAATAGATCAGGTGGGCGACATCCGTAGTGGTGAGATTGGCCTGATCCAAGGCCAAATCTACACCAGAGGGGAAAGAGAAGATGAACTTGCCAAGAGCCATGATCACTACACTGATTGGAGGTTAAAAAGACTGACTGTACTAGAATCACTGCATTTGTTGAAACATAATTGAGTCAGACCTTTGCCTTGATGTTTGCCTTCAATCATTGGCTTTTATACTTAATTTGAAATTTGAACCCACCTTAACAAATTTAGGTATGCTAAGTGGGGTTTATTGAATTTTGGAGAGATTTTTGATATTTGGAGGAAAGACTTTGCCATATGATTTTGATTTAGAACTCATACTCAACCAATTTAAGTAGGTTGGAGTTCAAATATTGGGAGAGGCCTTTGAAGATGTTTATTGTATGTCTTATTTGAAAATTTTGATTTGAAAACCCTTACTTAGCAAATTTAAGTATGCTAAGAAGAGGTTTTGATCATATGTTTGAAAAATTTGTGAAAGTAGATGATTGGTTATGTGTGTGCTATATGTTGATTTGAAATGAGGCTTCTTACTTAACAAATTTGGTATGTTAAGTAGAGGCCAAATGTGTTTGGTATGTGTTTGAATATGAGACTCTCACTTAACAAATATGGTATGTCAGACGGAAGCCAAATGTGATTTGATTTGAAAATGAGACTCTTACTTAACAAATTTGGTATGTTAAGTAGGAATTAAGTATGATTATGATTTGTGTTTAAAAAATGAGACTCTCACTTAACAAATTTGGTAAGTTAGGTGAGAGACAAATGTGATTGATGATTTGTATTTTGAAAATGAGACTCTCACTTAACAAATTTGGTATGTTAAGCGGGAGTCAAATGTATTATAAGTTGTGAATGAGATTCTTACTTAGCAAATTTTGTATGTTAAGTAGGTATCAAATGTGATATGATTTGAAAATAAGACTCTTACTTAACAAATTTGGTATGTTAAGTAGGAATCAAGTGTGATTATGATTTATGTTTTGAAAATGAGACTCTCACTTAACAAATTTGGTATGTTAAGTGAGAGTCAAATGTGTTATGATTTTTGAAAATGAGACTCTTACTTAACAAATTTGGTATGTTAAGTAGGAGTCAAATGTGATATGATTTAAAAATGAGACTCTTACTTAACAAATTTGGTATGTTAAGTAGGAATCAAGTGTGATTATTATTTGTGTTTTGAAAATGAGACTCTCACTTAACAAATTTGGTATGTTAAGTGGGAGTCAAATGTGTTATGATATTTGAAAAAGGGGAAATCTATTTAACAAATTTGGGTATGTTAAATAGAGTTCAATTTATTTTTGTGACTTTTGAAAATGAGACTATCATTAGACCAATTTGGGTATGTCAAATGGAGTCCAAAATATGTCTTGATTTCATGTGTGTGATTTCTTGCTTTTGAAAAGAGAAACACTTCAACTCTAGCATATGTGAAATATGTTAAGTAGAGTTTAAATTTTATACTATAATTTTATTTGAAAATAGAGTCTTCATTCAACAAATTTGAGCATGTTGAATGAAGATGGTCATTTTCAAAAGTGCGCTTTTGAAAAGAGGGAAACTCCAACTCTAGCATATGTGAAATATGTTAAGTGGAGTTTCAATTGTATCCTATGATTTTATTTGAAAATAGAGTCTTCATTCAACAAATTTGAGCATGTTGAATGAAGGTGGTCATTTTCAAAAGTGTGCTTTCAAAAAAGAGGGAAACTCCAACTCTATCATATGTGAAATATGTTAAGTGGAGTTTCAATTTTATGCTATGATTTTTATTTGAAAATAGAATCTTCATTCAACAAATTTGAGCATGTTGAATGAAGGTGGTCATTTTCAAAAGTGTGCTTTTGAAAAAGAGGAAAACTCTAACTCTAGCATATGTAAAATATTTTAAGTGGAGTTTCAATTTTATGCTATGATTTTATTTGAAAATAGAGTCTTCATTCAACAAATTTGAGCATGTTGAATGAAGGTGGTCATTTTCAATTCTTTTGAAAAAGAGGGAAACTCCAACTCTAGCATATGTGAAATATGTTAAGTGGAGTTTCAATTTTATGTTATGATTTTATTGGAAAATAGAGTCTTCATTCAACAAATTTGAGCATGTTGAATGAAGGTGGTCATTTTCAAAAGTGTGCTTTTGAAAAAGAGGAAAACTCTAACTCTAGCATATGAAAATATGTTAAGTGGAGTTTCAATTTTATGTTATGATTTTATTTGAAAATATAGTCCTCATTCAACAAATTTGAGCATGTTGAATGAAGGTGGTCATTTTCAAAAAGTGTGCTTTTGAAAAAGAGGGAAACTCCAACTCTAGCATATTTGAAATATGTTAAGTGGAGTTTCAATTTTATGTTATAATTTTATTTGAAAATAGAATCTTTATCCAATAAATTTGAGCATGTTGAATGAAGATAACTATTTTCAAAAAAAAAGATGATTTTGATTTTGATTTTGAAAAGAACCTCCATATAATAACATGGGGATTGTTAGATGAGGTTTGGTTATATGAATTTTGTGCTTTTTGAAAGTTTCTTTATGAATTTTGTACAAGATCTTTTGTTATGTGAATTTTGAAAAAGTGCTTTTGGAAAGTGACATTTTTCAAAAGGGTTTATTTTCTTAAATATAAGATGAACCTTACCTCACCAAGCTAGTGGTCAGAAAGTTCTAAGTTTTTGTCATCTCCTTTCATTAGTTAATTTTATCATTCATCTATTGAGGGACTAATAGGGGTTTCAAGACCTACAAGGAGTGAGCTCCTAGAACCTAGAGGAAGCTGGCTAGCTATGCTTAAGAATAAAATAAGCTAACTGCCAATAGAAGGAAAGATAGTCTTGGACTCATATGAAATACAAGTCCACTATTGATGCTTAGAGACAATAATTATCTACTAGAGATGGAGAGAGGAATGATCCCCAGCGGAGTCACCAAAAAAATATGTGGTGTTTATTTTTAAATATATATATATATAGGGACACCACGGAGATCTAAGGGTGTACTTAATGAGGTGATCGGGTACGACATCAAGGAATACTGCACTATCTCGAAAGATAAAAATGACAACCCTATAATAGACCTAATCACCTAATAAGGACTCCTAAGACATGATGGGCCTTCGAATATACTAGAGATTTTTCTCCAACTTTATATAGATGAATAAAGCTAGGTTTATTTAAATCAAGTTCTAAAGTTCCCTATGGGGGCAAGCCCCCATAGTTAATTACATCCTAAGAAAGGTGAATTCCTTAGGAATACTCTCGATTAAATTAGACAATTATTGTCTTCAAAGATTTCAAAGATTGGACTATCAATAAATTAAATGTTATAAAATCAAATGGGATAGATTAAAAGAGAGACTTATTGTCGAAGACAAAAGGAGATGAGTAGGGAATGCTCATGATACTAGGAAACCTAGTGAGTATTCTAATCTATCAAATGGTTAGGCTTTATACATTTGAAATTTAATAGAATCATATATATTTGAGTTGAAATTTTGTTAAAAACTAGGACTTATGATCACATAATACAATATTATGGAAATGCCTAAGAGGTGAGGATTTATGCTTGTATCCCAAAGAAACAACAACCTCATATCCTAAGTCTAGAGAGCTTTAGCGAGGGCCAAAGAGCATCTTAAATCTAAGTGAAGATGGATATATGGTTTACCTCTATAAGAGAGGGTAAACCACCCAACTGCTAGACTTATAAATGCCTGGGTGGTAGCCAGCTAACTCTTCCTAGGTTTTAAATCATGTGATCAAGTCATATGATTTTTCAAGATAGTTAGGTTATTATTATTAGAAAGAAACTAAAGTCCTTAAACCCACTCCCTAAGAGACTAGAGCATGAGTGGTATGAGTAATGACTTAGTCTAATGCAAATCATATCAATTTTTATTTGATTTTTTACTCTTAATTTTGACAAAGGCTTAAGGATTTTTATATGCCTAAATGTATGATGAAATAGGGTTATTGGCTAAATCAGAAAGAAAGAGGTATTTTTCACCACAAAGGAGACCCTCAAAGGTCAAGTCTCTATCGTGCAAGAATGGAAACCCTCTCTTAGCAAAAGTGAAACAAGATGACATGCATGATATTAAGCATACAATATCAGTTAAGGGGTTGCTAAATTTTTTAATTATCTTGATTTAATGTCTAGGCTTTATGCGATTATGAGTTATAGTTGGGGTAGAAAATTTATTTTTTCCTAAGAGCCTAATCGAATCCACCACACATTAAATCACCATATATGAAGAAACTAGGAAAATACATGCTATTTCTATTGCACAATTATAAACAAAGCATCAAATAATTTATAAACCCAACATAAAAGAATACAGCGTCGGTCGATGCAGTCACCCAAAAGAGAAATGGGTAACCGAGCTCTACCCTTATACAACCCGGTATATGAAAGAATAATTATAATTACAAATAAATAAATGTTATAGGGGGATCTTCATATCTCCAAGTTTTTTCTTCTTTTCTTCTTTTTTCTTGCTTTAAAGGCATCATCTCCCAAATAAAGCTCTCATCCTAATCCCATAACACAAATCTAATGCTACATTAAAAATAAGAAAATCTTATACTTGTTAGCTAAACATACAACCAAGCGGTTATATGTATAGTTTGAATTAGCACCTTGCACATGGGTCACCAAGTCCACCTGACCTAACTTAGATTATGCTTAGGGGTTAAGCAAACTATAAAAGAGAGCATTTATATTTATTTTTAAGTACCCCCTAAGCACAATCTCCTACAGAAGACATAATTGTTAATCACTGCCTAACATTCAGTCTACGAAGCATACACCATAATATCTAGTCTACAAGAATACATCATAAAACTAAACATACATCAAACAATGCAACACCCTAACATAAGGCTAAAAGTGGTGACTTAATCTAAGGTGTCTGTATTAAGGCTTGTGTGGTATGCCTTAACTATGCTTTATTATAATTTTCTAAATAAGAAAAGATTTAATTTGAAGGATGGTTTCACTTTAAGTGGCTTAATTGATTTGTATGTTTTACTTAATATTTTCTTTTGTTTCATTTGGCTTACACATAACAACTAAGTGTTATAAAGAAAATAAAAGAGAGGATCACTCTCTTTTATCCCTATCTTAAATCACATCTAAAATAAATTAATTAAATAAATTTTCTTTAGTGAATGGCTTATTATATATTTTAAATTAATCCTAAGTTTAGGTTCACTTTAAATAATCTCATTCAATAAAAGAGGCATCTTAAAATTAATTGGAATGAACTACTATCACATGACACATATTCATTCATTTCTTTCCATCATATATAACATGCATATAATTAAGTCCTAAACATATATATGCATGTAACATATTTTGGCATAGGATGCATAAATGAGTTTTATAGAAAAGAGGATTTTCATTCATTAGCTAAATACACATTCAAATGTATGAAAGTTTTAAGCAAGTACTTTGCCATTATTTTGCACCAGGGGAGTGAGGTAGAAACCTCCTTGGGGCTACTTACAGTCGTGCATCCTCAGAATATCCAAACTAATATACCCACTATTCTTAAAGACATATGGATGTATAAGCAACTATAAGAATGAAAAACTATGCAAAAGTAGAATTTAATTTAATTTATTTATTTATGTGAATGAATTAAAGCTCTATCCAAATTCTAATATCAAAATGAATAATAATGAAATCAAACGAGTACGTCGCCATTATTTTGCACCATGGAAGTGAGGTAGGGACCTCCTTGGCGCTACTTAAAGCTGTACGTTCCCAATGTACAGACTAATATACACACTAACATTTGTACTTATGCAAATCAACATATGAATGAAAGAAAGGAACTTCACTTCATACACTAAGCTTATATTCACATGCACCTCTTATATATGTATAGCTAATGTCAAAACATGTTTTATTATCATTAATAAGCTTTTGAAAATACATTTGAGATTTAATAGTGATAATAGCCACACATATTTTTAATTAAGCCAACACATGCAAATTTGACATAAAGGAAACCATTTATTTTAATTAATCTTTGAAAAGGATGAAAGCATGATTACAACTGGCATACAACATTTAATACAATTGGAGAGAAATAAAAGAACATAAGCACATAATTTCATTCAATCTAACTATCCTAAGGACAATCACATTAAATAAGCTTATTTAAAACAAACCAAAAGTCCTTAATGCCATTTTGATTTCATGTTAACTTGATTTAAAAAAGAGTGAGAAAGTTGTTTGCTAATCCTAATCTAATTCCCCATATGAAAATTAATTTGATTTAATGAAAAGTAATTGGGTTGTTTTTATGAATTGGTTAGGTTAGGCATCGATTAAATCAATTAATTAACCCCTATCTATGTTACCTTAAGGTAATGATTAAACAATTATGAGCTAATATGATATACAAATAAATTGAAAAGTAAATAGCAATGCTCCTATGAAATAAAATGGGCCTAATGCAATTAGCTCATAATCATTTAAGAATTAAGCTTAAGGAACTCACTTTAATTATGTTTATGATTTTTTTCACACATGTGAGCTAATCATAATTTCATTAAGCTTCTTTAGGTTCTTGAACACCTAAATCTCTACCCAGATGGATTAAGGAAAAATTAGATTTAATTATATTTTTCAAATCTATTAAACCAATAATCCATTAATCCATCTCTTCTAAAAAGAGACTAACCAAAGTTAACAATTATCTTGAAATGAGATGGGCTTAAAGGAAAAGGTAGGGAATGAGGTCTCGGCCTATTTCCATAAACCATCCACTAGATTAAGCATAGTTTAAAATGATTTGAATTCTAGTTTAGCTAATTAAGTTTCTAATTATTTAATTAATTAATAATTAGGACTTTAGTTGAAAAGAGAGGGAAAATTAGATAAAGGATCAGAAGGGAGGCTCAAACCCTCTTCTCTAAGTCTCCTTATTGTTCAATAATGGTTAGGGAGTCCAAATAATTAATTAATCATTATTCATATGCCCAATCACCCTTAATAAAGTTAAGAGAGTAATTAGGGCTTAATCAATCATTTTCTTAATTAAGCAACTAATAAATTTTAAGAAAAATAGGGAGGCAGAGGTTATCCCCCTAAATATTCTCAAAAACTTTGAAATCAATTAAATGATTAATTAAAGAGTAATTAAGCTAATTAAGTTTTTAATTAAATCTTAATTAAGCTCTTTTTACTATTCAAAATTCATTGGAAACATTTTTATTAAATTTTCCTTTGAAATATCTTTAAAATAAGCCCTCATTTACATTTTTTTAGATTTTTTACAATTAGTTATGAATTTTGGAACTTTAGCTTTAAAAATAGATTAATTAACCCTAATTAAAGCCATAATCCCGTCGGCACCACATGGCTACTGATGCGCGCTTTCCATGTGGCATGATGGGATAGGTTATTTAAGTTATCATATCACGCGATTGAGTCAGCCTGTGGCGGATGCGCTTTCTCGTGGACCGCCCGATCTAAGATCAGACAACCACAATTAATCCCATAGTTTAGAAGGTAAAAATCATGGATTTAAGCGTGATCTAATCATGGCCATCCATTTTTATCACGCGAAACGAACGGCTTGTGATCTTTCTCCTTCGCGAGCAATGAAAGATGGATGTCATCCGTCTTTCTCCATTCGATCTAAGCTCGTCAAAGCTCGGATTGCTTCCAAAATGATCTCACACCATCAAGGGAAGGAGAGGAACACATCCAACGGTCAAAATCATTTGACATACAAATTTTCTTCAAAGAAAATCAACCACTTTTTCCTAAATCTATGATTTTGAGGAATTACCTCATCGAAGCTCAAGATCGATGGTGGGATTGACGGAGGTAGCTTCGTATATAGTAGAGGAAGCCATTTTGAGAAGCTTGGGCCTTAATTTGTTGTGGATCCCTCTGGCGACCAATCCATGTTCTTTGGAGCTTTAGTCTTGATCGAACTCATTCTTAGAGTGGATTTGAGGCTCGAGAAATGGCTTCAATGGCTTCGATGACACATGATGATGGTGTGTGCAAAAGGAATTGAAGTTTGGTGGAGGATTGTGCAAATGGGATTTTGAAATGGCCTCCCCTATTTCAGTTTGATGTAAAACCAAGAGGGAGAAATGTGAGAGCTTGGAAGCTTGGGGAAATGATGTGGAAAACCCTCCTTCACACTCTCTGGCTCAAACAAAGTTGAATGAATGAATTCCTATTTGAATTAAGAGGGTATATCCCCTCAATTATTGAGGTGGATGGACGAGATTCAATCCCATTTTCTCATCGGCCAGCCACCGTCAAACTGTCAAACTTATCTCCATCAGGTCCACATGGCTCGACATGAGTGGGGGAAGGCTTGGGAGGTGGCTCAAGGTCTGATATGGGGGAGATCTTATTTCCATGATCCTTTGTGTGCTCGATTTGGAGTGAAGGGGATGAGATTTGGTTTCCTTTGGTCCATGGATGATCCTAGTGTGCTTAGAGTGGGCTAGAAAGCTATACATACTCCATTTGGCAATTGGATGGTTGCTCATGTTATAGGAGAGTGGACTTTGCCAAATGGGGAAGAATCCTATGTGAAGAAGTTTTCCCAATGGCTAATCCCCTTGGATGGGGCCCACTTTGCTTATGGCTAAACTTTGGGCTGACCTAAGGTCAATTTGGGTTGGGTTTGGTCAGCCACAAAAGTCCCATGGGTTGATTTTGAGTGCTTTGGCTTCATTTGGTCAAATGGGTTCATATGGATTCATGTTGGGTTGGGTTGACCAATTGGTCAAATTGGGTCAAACCAAGGCTTTGGTTAGGTTCAAATGATGATTTGAGAGTTTTAGTTCAATCGATTTAGGTTGGTTTGGCTTAGATTTTATTTTGGTTCATTTAAAATCAAATGGATCAAGTTGACCAAATTGACCAATTTGGCCAAATTGGGTTGAGTTTGGTGTTGGTTCAAGTACAATTGATTAATTGAAAATGATTGTAGGCTTTGGTTTGATTTGATTTAGATTTAATTTAGATTTTGGCAATTTTAACCCTTTAGGTCAATTTAGTCTAAGTTCATGTTGACCAATTGGAAAAATTAGGTTTGATTGTGGCTTTGGTCAAGTTCAATAATTAATTTGGAATGAACTTGAGCATTGGTTGCGATCAATTTGAGTTTAATTTGAATTTTAGCTAATTTGACCTCTTAGGTCAATTTGGGCTAGGTTAGTTCAAGTTGCTAATTGGTCAAGTTGGGCTTGATTGTAGCTTTGATCAAGTTCAATAATTAATTTGGAATGAACTTGAGCTATTGGTTGCAATCGATTTGAGTTAGATCATGATTTGACCCATTTTGGCTTTTTAGACCAATATGGGTCAACTTAGGTTAAATTGTCAATTGGACTTGATTTGGCTCAATTGAGGGTTTGGTCATGTTCAATCATTGATTATGAGTTGGTTTATATTAATAGTTTCAATCAATTTGGTATATAGTGGATTTTGGCTAGTTTAGGTTTCATTTGAGCTAAAGGTTGACTTGTCAAAGACCACGTTGACTTGGTTTGACCTAATTCAAGGTGGTTGATCATCCCAAGGTGATTGTTGATCATGATATGAGATTTGGATGGCCTTGGTTCAATCCAATTTGGGTTGGATAAGAACTTGATTCAAAAAAGGTTCTTTAGGTCACTTTGGGTCAAGTGGACCTAAATGAGTCGATATGTTTGGTTTTGGCTTGATTCAAGTTTAGTTGAACTCCTATATGAGCCTAGAATTAAAATATAAAATCAACTACTATCAATTTGGAGTCTAGTGAATTTTGGCTCATTTGAAGTTTTCAAGTCAAAAAGGCTAACTTAGGTTTGACTTGGGTTGACTTGAGTTTGATTTGATAATTGTAGTTTATGTTTATATTTGACTAAATGATTGAAGGAATGATTGATTCATGAGAAAATCTATTAGTTTTAGCTTGATTTTGATAGGATTTAACCAAGTCCAAGAAATTGGCTAAAAAGGCTTGAATTGGGTTTTAGTTTAATTTTGGATTTGATTTTGGCTATTTGGATTTATATTTCATTTATATTTAAGGATATAAATAAAGATATAAATGATTCATGAAAAATCGAGTTTGACCGAAAGCAATTTTGACCAAGTTTATGGATGTAGGTCAAAAGGGCTTAAGTAGGGAATTGATTTAGTTTGATTGATTTTTGGTTATTGGAGAGTGGGTTTCATTTATATTTATGAATATAAATGAAGGATTAATTGATTTATGAAGAAATCAATTGATTTTGGGTTGATTTGGTTTAAGATTTAAGTAAGCTTATGGAAGTAGGTCCATAGGGCTTAAGAGGGGATTTAGCTTGGTTTGATTTAGTTTGATCTCATTTTGGTCATTTGGGTATGGATTTCATTTATATTTGTGAATATAAATGAATTAATAATTAATTTATAAAGAAATCAATCAAGTTTGGGATAATTTAGGTGGAGATTTGGCTAAGCTTATGAGAGTGGATCATAAGACTTAAGAATGAATTTTGGTTTCAGATTTGAACTGAGGATTGAATCATTTGAAATTGGGTTTAAGTTGGAATTTGGTAAATGATTAAAAGATTGAATTGATATTTGAGAAAATCAATTGAATTAGGATTGATTTTAATTTGGTTTAGGCCAAGTCCATAAGATGAAATTAAAGGGCTTAGGAAGAATGTTGATCTTGGATCTCATTATGGGTTTCAATAATTTGATTTGGAATTTAGATTTAGATTTGGTATTTGAGTTGGATTTGAGGTTTGGTTTGAGAAGGAGAGCATGGGTTGGGTTTAGGCTATAGGGTAGGCAAGTTTCTTAAGTCCCTAAGGCATAAACTATTCCCCATGGTCAACCTTCAGTCTCCAGAGCTAGGTTAGATCACTAAAGTATCTTGAGACTAAGGAACTCTTAGTATCTATAAGAGTCTTAGATCTATGATGAAGAAGTTGAGAACTCACTCCAAAAATGAGGTCAACATACTTGTTAATGAGCTTTCATATTCACTATAAGTCTTACTTAAATTTCTTTGATCAATTTCAATCGTTCTATAATCATAATACAATCAAATTGTCCATTGAAAAGTCTGGCTATCTAATCAGGTTTTAAAGCATTTGAGCATCTTGTGAGCCTTTATGTGCTTTAATTTTATGCTTAATCTAGATTATTTAATTATTTGAATATGAGTTACAAAGCAATCTAAACATCTTGGTAAAGGATTTTGTTTATATTCACTAGAAAACATCTTATTCATTTTAGTTTCATTCAAGTTCAAAATTTATAAGTTTGTCTTTGTCTCAAAATTTGATATATTTATGTTTAATTTGATATAACTTAAAATTTAATTTAGAGTCAAAATATATTTTTTTTGTTTATTTGAGTCCCCTACCATTTTGAATTTTGACAATATTTCAACAGCATCCTAGCATCATCCCCACATAAAAGGTTATTTCGAATATACTACGTTTGTCCATCACAGCAAGAAAGATGTATATGTGTAGTATAAATACTATAGTCTGGGTTTGTCATCTCACAAAGCTAAGAAAGATATGTATGGGTCTTCAAGTACCTGTATAAAAAATAAATTTTCTTACTTTGCCAAGAAAGACGCATACAGGTATTCAATTTATCAATTGAGAGCCCTCCTCTTGACCATGCCAAGAAAGTTGTGTATGTGGTTTTCATCTGTAGAAAAAAATATAAAATCATATAATTTTTTCACCATGA
This sequence comes from Cymbidium sinense, assembly GCA_021442155.1. Classification (NCBI taxonomy): domain Eukaryota; kingdom Viridiplantae; phylum Streptophyta; class Magnoliopsida; order Asparagales; family Orchidaceae; genus Cymbidium; species Cymbidium sinense. The sequence continues at coordinate 26,965,096 of CM038226.1, read as the reverse complement.
TAAAAAGCATGGCCACGTGGAAAGCGCGCTGCATCATGCCATGTCGACGGGATTATGGCTTTAATTAGGGTTAATTAATCTATTTTTAAGGCTGAAAGTTCCAAAATTCATAACTAATTGTAGAAAAATCTAAAAAAATGTAAATGAGGGCTTATTTTAAAGATATTTCAAAGGAGAATTTAATAAAAATATTTCCAATGAATTTTGAATAGTAAAAAGAGCTTAATTAAGATTTAATTAAAACATAATTAGCTTAATTACTCTTTAATTAATCATTCAATTGATTTCAAATTTTTTGAGAATATTTAGGGGGATAACCTCTACCTCCCCTATTTTTTTCTTAAAATTTATTAGTTGCTTAATTAAGAAAATTGATTGATTAAGCTCTAATTACTCTCTTAACTTTATTAAGTGATTAGGCATATGAACAATGATTAATTAATTATTTGGACTCCCTAACCATTATTGAACAATAAGGAGACTTACATAAGAGGGTTTGAGCCTCCCTCCTAATCCTTTCTCTAATATTCCCTCTCTTTTTAACTAAAGTCCTAATTATTAATTAATTAAATAATTAGAAACTTAATTAGCTAAACTAGAATTCAAATCATTTTAAACTATGCTTAATCTAGTGGATGGTTTATGGAAATAGGTTGGGTCCTCATTCCCTACATTTTCCCTTAAGCCCATCTCATTTCAAGATAATTGTTAACTTTGGTTAGTCTCTTTTTAGAAGAGATGGATTAATGGATTATTGGTTTAAGGGATTTGAAAAATCTATTTAAATCTGAATTTTCCTTAATCCATCTTGGGTAGAGCTTTAGGTGTTCAAGAATTTAAAGAAGCTTAATGAAATTATGATTAGCTCACATGTGTGAGGAAATCATGAAAGTAATTAAAGTAAGTTCCTTAAGCTTAATTCTTAAATGATTATGAGCTAATTGCATTAGGCCCATTTTATTTCATAGAAGCATTGCAATTTACTTTTCAATTTGTTTGTATATCATATTAAGCTCATAATTGTTTAATCAATTACCTTAAGGTAACATAGATAGGGGTTAATTAATTGATTTAATCCATGCCAAACCTAACCAATTCATAAAATCAACCCAATTGCTTTTCATTAAATCAAATTAATTCACATATGGGGAATGAGATTAGGATTAGAAAACATCTTTCTCACTCCTTTTTAAAATCAAGTTAACATGAAATCAAAAATGGCATTAAGGAACTTTGGTTTGTTTTAAATAAGCTTATTTAATGTGATTGTCCTTAGGGTAGTTAGATTGAATGAAATTATGTGCTTATGTTCTTTTATTTCTCTCCAATTGTATTAAATGTTGTATGCCACTTATAATCATGCTTTCATCCTTTTCAAAGATTAATTAAAATAAATGGTTTCCTTTATGTCAAATTTGTATGTGTTAGCTTAATTAAAAATATGTGTGGCTATTATCACTATTAAATCTCAAATGTATTTTCAAAAGCTTATTAATGATAATAAAATATGTTGTGACATTAGCTATACATATATAAGAGGTGCATGTGAATATAAGCTTAGTGTATGAAGTGAAGTTCCTTTATTTCATTCATATGTTGATTTTCATAAGTATGAATGTTAGTGGGTATATTAGTCTGGACATTCTGAGGATACACGGCTTTAAGTAGCCCCAAGGAGGTCCCTACCTCGCTCGTGGTGCAAAACAATAGCGACGTGTTTGATTTCATTATTATGCATTTTGACATTAGAATTTGGATGGAGCTTTAATTCATTCACATAAATAAATTAAATTAAATTCTACTTTTGCATAGTTTTTCATTTTTATAGTTGTTTATACATCCATATGTCTTTAAGAATAGTGGTATATTAGTCTGGACATGCCAGGATGCACGGCTTTAAGTAGCCCAAAGTAGGTTTCTACCTCACTCCCCTGGTGCAAAATAATGGCAAAGTACTTACTTAAAACTTTCATACATTTGAATGTGTATTTAGCTAATGAATGAAAATCCTCTTTTCTATAAAACTCATTTATGCATCCTACATTTAAGTGTGCCAAAATATGTTACATGTATAGATATGTTTAGGACTTAATTATATGCATGTTATATATGATGGAAAGAAATGAATGAATATGTGTCATGTGATAGTAGTTCATTCCAATTAATTTTAAGATGTCTCTCTTATTGAATGAGATTATTTAAAGTGAACCTAAACTTAGGATTAATTTAAAATATGTAATAAGTCATTCACTAAAGAAAATTTATTTAATTAATTTGCTTTAGATAGTTTAAGATAGGGATAAAAGAGAGTGATCCTCTCTTTTCTTCTCTTTATAACATTTAGTTGTTAAGTGTAAATGAAACAAAAGAAAATATTAAGTAAAACTTGCAAATCAATTAAGCCATTTAAAGTGAAACCATCCTTTAAATTAAATCTTTTCTTATTTAGAAAATTATAATAAAGCCTAGTTAAGGCATACCACACAAGCCTTAATACATACACCTTAAATTAAGTCACCACTTTTAGCCTTATGTTAGGGTGTTGCATGGTTTGATGTATGTTTGGTTTTATGATGTATTCTTGTAGACTAGATATTAGGGTGTATGCTTGATGGATGTAGTGTGATTAACATAATTATGTCAGAGGAGATTACGCTTGGGTGCTTAAAAATAAATATAAATGCTCTCTTTTGTAGTTTGCTTAACCCCTAAGCATAATTTAACTTAGGTCAGGTGGACTTGATGACCATGTGCAAGGTGCTAATTCCAAACTATACATATAACTGCTTGGGTTGTATGGTGTGTTTAGCTAACACTTATTTTATAGTGTAATTAGATTTTCTTTTCCTATTTTTAATGCAATTGTGCATTAGGAATTAGATTTGTGTTATGATGGATTAGGATGAGTGGAGGCTAGAAAGCTTTGTCTTGGGAGGCCCGTGATGCCTTTAAAGAAAGCAGATCCAAACAAAGAAGAAAATAAGAGAAAACCTAGAGATATGAACAAAGAAGATAAGAAGATCCCCCCGTAGCATTTATTTATATATAATTATAATTATTCTTTCATATACCGGGTTGTATAAGGGTAGAGCTTCGTTACCCATTTCTCTTTTTGGGTTGTAAGACGGAACCCGACCACATGTTATTCTTTTACATTGGGTTTATAAATTGTTTGATGCTTTGTTTATAATTATGCAATAGAAATATCATGTCTTTTCATAGTTTCTTCATATATGGTGATTTAATGTGTGACCTGGATTCGATTAGGCTCTTAAGAAAAATTAAATTTTCTACCCCAACTATAACTCATAACTAAATTTTTTAAATAACTCATAACCTCGCATAAAGCCTAGACATTAAATCAAGATAATTAAAAGATTTAGCAACCCCTTAACTGGATATTGTATGCTTAATATCATGCATGTCATCTTGATTTCACTTTTGTTAAGAGAGGGTTTTTATTCTTGCACGATATGGGAAGACTTGACCTTTGAGGGTCTCCTCTATGGTAAAAAAATACCTCTTTCTTTCTGATTTAGCCAATAACCATATTTCATCATACATTTAGGCATATAAAAATCCCGAAGCCTTTGTCAAAATCAAGAGTAAAAAATCAAATAAAAATTGATAAGATTTGCATTAGATTAAATCATTACTCATACCACTCATGCTCTAGTCTCTTGAGGAGCGTTTAAGGACTTTAGTTTCTTTCTAATAATAATAACCTAACCATCTTGAAAAAGCATATGACTTGACCACATGACTTTAAAACGTAGGAAGAGTTGGCTGGCTGCCACCCAGGAAGTTATAAGTCCAACAGTTGGGTGGTTTACCCTCTCTTATAGAGGTAAACCATATATCCATCTTCGCTTAGATTTAGGACATGCTTTGGCCCTCATTAAAGCTCCCTAGACTTAGGATCTGAGATTGTTGTTTCTTTTGGGCTACAAGCATAAATCCTCACCTCTTAGGCATTTCCATAATCTTGTATTATGGGATTATAAGTCTTAGTTTTCTAACAAAATTTCAACTCAAATATATATGATTCTCTTAGTTTCAAATGTATAAAGTCTAACCATAGGATAGATTGGAATGCTCACTAGGTTTTCAGTATCATGAGCATTCCTACTCATCTCCTTTTATCTTCAACAATAAGTCTCTCCTTTTTGATCTATCCCATTTGATTTTTTAACATCACTAATTTACTGATAGTCCTATCTTTGAAATCTTTGGAGATAATAATTGTCTAATTTAATCGAGAGTATTCTTAAGGAATTCACCTTCTTTAGGATGTAATTAACTATGGGGGCTTGCTCCCATAGAAAACTTTTGAACCTGATTTAAATAAACCCAACTTTATTTATCTATATAAAGTAGGGAAAAATCTCTAGTATATTAAAGACTCATCATACTTTGGGAGTTCTTATTAGGTGATTAGGTCCATTGTATGATGGTCATTTCTATTTTTCGAGATAGTGCAGTATTCCTTGATGTCGTACCCTATCACCTCATTAAATACACCATTAGATCTACGTGGTGTCCCCCATATATATATTTAAAAGTAAACACCACATATTTTTCTGGTGACTCCGTTGGGGATCGTTCCTCTCTCCATCTCTAGTAGACAATTGTTGCCTCCAAGCATCGATAGTGGACTTGTATTTCATATGAGTCCAAGACTATCTTTCCTTCCATTGGCACTTAGCTTATTTTATTCTTAAGCAAAGCTAGCCAGCATCCTCTAGATTTGAGGACCTCACTCCTTGTAGGTCTTGAAACCCCTATTAGTCCCTCAATAGGTGAATGATAAAATTAACTAATGAAAGGAGATGACAAAGACTTAGAACCTCCTGACCACTAGCTTGGTGAGGTAAAGGTTCATCTTATATTTAAGAATATAAACCCTTTTGCAAAATCTCACTTTCCAAAAGTACTTTTTCAAAATACACATAACAAAGATCTTGCAGAAAATCCATATAGAAACTTTCAAAAAGCACAAAATTCATATAACCAAACCTCATATAACAATCCTCATGATTGTTATATGGAGGTTCTTTTCAAAATGAAAATCCTCTTTCAAGAGCATCTTTTTTTGAAAATAGTTATCTTCATTTAACATGCTCAAATTTATTGGATAAAGATTCTATTTTCAAATAAAATTATAACATAAAATTAAAACTCCACTTAACATATTTCAAAATGGTAGAGTTGGAGTTTCCCTCTTTTTCAAAAGCACACTTTTTGAAAATGACCAGCTTCATTCAACATGCTCAAATTTGTTGAATGAAGACTCTATTTTCAAATAAAATCATAACATAAAATTGAAACTCCACTTAACATATTTCACATATGTTAGAGTTGGAGTTTCCCTCTTTTTCGAAAGCACACTTTTGAAAATGACCACCTTCATTCAACATGCTCAAATTTGTTGAATGAAGACTCTATTTTCCAATAAAATCATAGCATAAAATTGAAACTCCACTTAACATCTCTTTTTCAAAAGAACTTTTGAAAATGACCACCTTCATTTAGCATGCTCAAATTTGTTGAATGAAGACTCTATTTTCAAATAAAATCATAGCATAAAATTGAAACTCAACTTAATATATTTCACATATGCTAGAGTTGGAGTTTTCCTCTTTTTCAAAAGCACACTTTTGAAAATGACCACCTTCATTCAACATGCTCAAATTTGTTGAATGAAGACTCTATTTTTAAATAAAATTATAACATAAAATTGAAACTCCACTTAACATATTTCACATATGCTAGAGTTGGAGTTTCCCTCTTTGAAAGTACACTTTTGAAAATGACCACTTTCATTCAACATGCTCAAATTTGTTGAATGAAGACTCTATTTTCCAATAAAATCATAGCATAAAATTGAAACTCCACTTAACAAATTTCACATATGCTAGAGTTAGAGTTTCCCTATTTTTCAAAAGAACGCTTTTGAAAATGACCACCTTCATTCAACATGCTCAAATTTGTTGAATGAAGACTCTATTTTCAAATAAAATCATAGTCTACAATTGAAACTCCACTTAACATATTTCACATATGCTAGAGTTGAAGTTTCCCTCTTTTCAAAAGCATGAAATCACACACATGAAATCAAGACATATTTTGGACTCCATTTGACATACCCAAATTGGTCTAATGAGAGTCCCATTTCCAAAAGTCACAAAAATAAATTGAACTCTATTTAACATCCCCAAATTTGTTAAATAGATTTCCCTTTTCAAAAATCATAACACATTTGACTCCCACTTAACATACCAAATTTGTTAAGTGAGAGTCTCATTTTCAAAACACAAATCATAATCACACTTGATTCCTACTTAACATACCAAATTTGTTAAGTAAGAGTTCATTTTTAAATCATATCACATTTGATTCGTACTTAACATACCAAATTTGTTAAGTAAGAGTCTCATTTTCAAAAATCATAACACATTTGACTCCCACTTAACATATCAAATTTGTTAAGTGAGAGTCCCATTTTCAAAACATAAATCATAATCACACTTTATTCCTACTTAACATACCAAATTTATTAAGTAAGAGTCTCATTTTCAAATCATATCACATTTGATACCTACTAAATATACCAAATTTTTAAGTGAGAATCTCAATCACAAATTATAATACATTTGACTTCCACTTAATATACCAAATTTGTTAAGTGAGAGTCTCATTTTCAAAATACAAATCATCAACCACATTTGGCTCCCACTAACATACCAAGTTTGTTAAGTGAGAGTCTCATTTTTAAAACACAAATCATAATCACACTTGATTCCTGCTTAATATACCAAATTTGTTAAGTAAGAGTCTCATTTTCAAATCAAATCACATTTAGCTTTCACCTAACATACCAAATTTTCAAACACATATCAAATACATTTGGCCTCTACTTAACATACTAAATTTTTTAAGTAAGAGCCTCATTTCAAATCAACATATATCACATACATAACTAATCATCACAAGCAAAGATACTTTCACAAAATTTTCAAACAAATGATCAAAACCTCTTCTTAGCATACCTAAATTTGCTAAGTAAAAATTTTCCAAATCAAAATTTTCAAATAAGACATACAATTCAAACATCTTCAAAGGCCTCTCCCAATATTTGAACCCCGCCCAACCTACTTAAATTGGTTGAGTATAAGTTCTAAATCAAAATCATATGGCAAAGTCTTTCCTCCAAATATCAAAAATCTCTCCAAAATTCAATAAATCTCACTTAGCATACCTAAATTTGTTAGGTGTGGGTTCAAATTCCAAATTAATTATAAAGCTAATGATTGAAGGCAAAGGTCTGACTCAATTATGTTTCAACAAATATAGCGAGTCCAGTACAATCAATTTTTTTAGCCTCCAATCAGTGTAGTGATCATGGCTCTTAGCAAGTTCATCTTCTCTTTCCCCTCTGGTGTAGATTTGGCCTTAGATTAGGCCAATGTCACCACAACTAATGCCCACTTGATCTATTTTGGTCGTGGCTTTGAGGGGGTCTGAATTACTTGTGAGGGGATAGCCCTCACAATCGTTAGCAGAGAGGAGGTGGCGGAACAGATGCCACTCATCCACTTGGATATCCCATATGATTCTGAGTTTCCCTCATTAAAGAGGAAGGCCGTAGTGATTCCCACACCCCGTTTAGTGTCAGTGCTAGCTGTTCCAGTATCTGCCTGTTCAGTTGCACCTGCCATAGCTCCAGTGAGAGCTGTTACCTCCTCTTTAGTTTCCCCAAAGGGGAAAGCTATCTTAGCCTTTGAGATAGTCTCCCCCACCTTCGAGATAAGTTCCAGCTCTCGCTCTGCCTTCCTCACTCACACCCAACATTGCAACAAAAATTGAAATATTAAGTTGGATCATGAGCAAGCAGCCCGATAGCTTGACGTTGCTTCCCATGTAGTTGAGGAGGGTTCTCCCCGTGAGACCTCTCCACTTCGGAGTGGTAGTAGGTTCCACCCCCTATCAGCCTTAGATGAAGAGGAAGACTACAAGAGGTTCAATGCATCTCCTCCACCACCAACATACTATGAGACACCAGCTAGGGAGCATAGGAGGCCCTATGCCAGACTTAGAATTTTTCTATGTCAGGTTGGCAGAGCTTACGCATGCTCGGAGTCCGGTACCTTGTTTGACTTATGATCCATGATCCCTAGAAGTATTAGGGGTCAGATCCATAGAGAGAGAGCCGTGGAGGCTCAAATATTTGCCCAGGTAGGTAGGAGAGAGTGACAGAGGTATGCTAGACAAGCCTCTGCTCTGATGGATTTTTTTGATCATTGCCCTGTTAGGGCTAGTCATTTAGATAATATTGTTCTTACTGGTGTAGTCCACCGCAGGCAGAGATCGCTAGTTGAGGGCCAGTCGGTGTTGCCATCACACTACTCCGCCATCCACCATCACCCATTTAACTTACAGCTTCCACCACTCCCTCTAAGATTCAGAAGCCCCCATTCGGAGAGAGACCATCCCTATTGGTGATCTGGCTATGGCCCAAGGATCTTGCTCCATCTATTCCACCTGTTGAGGTGAGATCGAGCTCGACCCTCTACCTCAGTTGTGGTTAGAAAGGAGTGGCGACCCAAGAGCGTTGTCGTTGCATCACCGCCACTGTAGATAGAGGGGTAAAGGGGAGTTGACACAGTCATAGTCCCCATGATAGTTGATCCTCTCGATGAGGAAGTCTTAACAGTAGGCAGTGTCCATTGCATAGAGGTAGGGGAACATAATCCTACGGCTAGCAATCAGTGAGTATTTGTACCAGTACATCTAGGCATAGTAGACTTATTGATAGATGACATATTAGCGGACAACTTTGCTGAAAAAAGGTGAATTCTTGGGAGTGACCACTCAGATTAGGAGGAAGATAGAATTGGCTTCGATCCTAATGAGGATGATATGTTGGATGACATGACTAAGGTCCACATGGTTGATACACAGGGATCCTTACAGTGGGATTAGCTTAGCCGGGTTTGATTTTGTATGGCATAGCTTAGATAGTCAGACTATTCCTCCATAATTTTTTGTTCTTTTGGAGGAGGATAGGAAGCATGCTGTAAGTAGCTAGTTTTTTACTTTTTTTAGCTATTTTTTATATTGTAATCACTTTCTTTTTTTATTATCAATGCAAATGCATATTTTCAAGGAAAGGTGTGCTTGAGAAAGGTGACACTTCTCACTGGACTCAGCATCTCCTCCACCAACTTAGATAGAGAGATGATCACATTGACAAGATGGGGAAGAAGATTGAGGAGTTGATGGCAGTGATTTCAGCATTGCAAAACTCAGCCCCAATTTCACAGCCTTCTCCCATGATAGCAGACCATCCAGAGTTGGTATATACCTTAGAGCGTCCTAAGTGCACTCCCATAGAGGATGATGCTGGTAGCTTGCATAGGAAGGTTACAGATGGCACCTCCATCCATGAGAAGGATATCAAAAACATGATAGAGCATCAGCTGAGGGAAGCGATGGCGCAACCTTGGGGGGGCTCATCTATTTTAAAGGGTAGATCATATCCGGAGGAATTTGATGTAGTTCAATACCCTAAGGGTTTTGTGTCGCCTTCCTTCAAAATCTTTGATGGCAGTGGGAACCCGCATCAGCATATTGCACATTTCAGCCGATTCGCAATGCGGTGGCGATGACACTTTGTTGACTTTTGTCACCTAGTAGGGATTGCATTTGATTGGTATGTTGAACTGCCCAACAGTTCGGTAGGGACTTTTGCTGAGTTAGAGCACCTCTTCATCAAGAGGTTTGTTGGAGCTCATCAAAGAGTGAATGTATGTGACCTCATTATATCAACACAAATTCTAAACAAGTCATTTATTGATTATATTCTCATGTGACACAACCTGAGCATGAAATGCGAGCCGTAGCTGTCCGAACAGCATACCATTGAGATTCTCCTCAAGAATATTCATGGTATGGTCGCCTTCATGCTTAAGGGCTTTACCATTCAAACATTTGAGAAACTAATCAACAAGGTAGCTAGCCTTAAAGAGGAAGCCAAACAGTTGCCCTTTCCTGACCAATCATCTCACCCCAAGCCGCAGAAGGTGTTTGAGAAGAAGCCAGGGATAGTTGTGTTAGTGGATAGAGGGAAGCAGCTAGCCAGAGTCTAGTATGAAGACCCCGAGCTCAACAGGCTTCTTTGCAACCTCCTATGCCATCACCTTGACCATCATATCAGCTACCACGCTACCATAATGGTCATTCCCACCACCTCAGCAGCATACCCAGCAGTGGTATTCCTACCCACTGTCATGTAGCTATTACCCACCTACTCTTGCTGATAGATTGAATAAACCATATTCATTCAAGAGGGAGGTAGTTAGAAAAATCTTTAAGAATCTTTTAAAGAAACCTGACTCTCAATTACCATAATCCAAGAGGCCAGATGAAATGTGTAAGAGTAATGATCCTAACTATTTGCTATCCACCACATCATGTCTTAGAGGATTGTATTACTTTTAAGGACTAGCTTGAGCGTAGCTAAAAGTCAGGTATTGTATTTATCTCTAAGGAATACTTATTAGAATAACCTTCTAAATCTATTAAGATAATTCTTGGAGAAATCTGTGATCCTCTTGAGACAAAAGAAAGTTGAGATATTGCCTTATCTCAAATCTCTAAAAAAGTAGTTTCTAAAATTAAGAAACTCTCTCTACAAGTGCCCGAGGTAGCTCAAATCTCCAACATCAAGGAAGATTTGCAAGTTGTCAAAGACAACTTGAAGAAGGTGACAGCTCAGCAGCAGCATCAGCAGTCCACCTTCCTTGCCTAAGATAGTTCAGTAGCGCAACCACCGTCCGAGTCCAGCACTTCATCCATAGTTGTAGCTACTACTTCTTCCTCCACTAGCTTCTCTTTTGCAAACAGGAGCGTTGTATCAGCATACAATGGTATTAAATCTCTTACCCTGCTTACTTTGTTAGATTTATATCATGTATCCCCACCTAAAAAGAAATCAATGAAGAAAGCTTTCACTTACATCTTGTCCACCTCTGATACTCTAGATTTTATTCCTTTTGAAAACTCTCCAATTACAACACAAGCCTTTATTCCACTAAGTTGGGTCGGCTACATGAATCCTTCCTCTCCATTGTGTCCTATTATGTGTCAAATTCTTATTTAATTCAAGTATACTAAGATCATTTTTTATGCATCTTAACTTCAACTCTACATTTTTTATACTAAGGTCAACTATACTCTACATTTTTTATACATTTTTTCAAACATGAATCCTTCATCTTTTGAAAACTCTTCAAGTCTAAAAAATAATAATGATAGCTCTAGTCATTCGATCCACTCTCTTCTGATTCAGAATCAGACTTTCCTTTTCTAAATCTATCGAGCTCACCTCTTTAGATTGACTTTGAGTCAACTGACTCGAGGATCCCATAGGAGAAGCTATAGGTATACTTGATAAGAAGGTAGAACTTTCCACAAGTTCATCATTCCAAGAAGTCACTAAAGTCAACTTGCGTAGTGGTAAAGTTCTACCTCTTAGGGTAGCACCTTTGGATAAGGGTAAATAAGTCATTAGTTCTAGTGAGCAGATAACCCCTCCACAGAATGTTCAGCCCATGGATATGCTTATGGAGGACTAAGTTAGAGTTGATTACAACATCCTAGCACATCTTAGAAAGTTACTAGCTAAGTTAAGCATATATGACACCCTTGTCTTATCCAAAGATATGAGGGAATCTCTAGTCAAGGCTCTTCTTGATCTAGAGATATGCTTAGCTCAGCTGGCCACTACTGAAGAAGAGGCACACAGCTCAAAGAACATCTTAGGAATTACATTTATTGATGAAGACTTACTTCTTGGAATGACCAAGCACAACCACCCTCTTTACATTACAGTGGACATTGGCAGATACAGGTTATCAAGAGTTATAGTTGACCAAGGTGCATTAGGCAACATTATGAGTTTAAAAACCCTTAAGTACTTGATAATTGACATCTCTAAACTCTAAAAGGAAAGGATGATATTGAGAGGATTCAATGAACAAGGAGAGAGAGCCTTAGGCTCCATAATGTGGCCATTAGAGATAGATGACTGGAAAACTGAAGTCAAGTTTCATATCATATAATAAAATGCATCTTTTAATGATTTGCTTGGGAGACTATGGATACATGAGAACAACACAGTTCCATACTCTTTACATTAATGCATGAAGTTCATGAGAGGTGAAATTGAGTACTGCATCAAAGAAGATCTCTAGCTCTTCATAGTTGATGAGGTCAGGATATATGAAGATGCAGCCTATTTTCTTCCCCAAAACCAACAAGTCTATTCTTGTGAATCTAGTCAAGATCCCTAAAAGAGACAAAAAGAAAGAAAAGAAAAAGAAAAAAAATTTGAAAATGAAAAGAAAAAGTGAAAATAAAAGAAAATAAAAAAAGAGCGAGACATGGACTCAGGGGAAGATATAGAGCCTGACATTAGATTCCACCCACCATTCGTTACTTCATTCAAACATATGGGTAGGATGACCCGACTTCAACTAAGCAAAGGCTGAGGATAGTTCAAAGGCAACCGCCAAGGTGGAAAGCCTCCCTATTGGCCAACCAATAAGAAGGCTAGCCATGAGTACTATCCATATATAGACTAGTTAAATGATGAGTCTTATGTAACACACTAGCTCTTCTCCCTTTCAAGGTGACATTTGATCTTGATAGTAATGAAGACAGAACTCCAAAGCAAAGCATAGATGTATCCAAGTCTGCATATGAAATAATCAAGAGTCAGTTGGGAACCTTAGCTCTAATCCCACTTTCTTCCCAAAAAGTTGAGGGTTTGGTAGTTACAAAACCCTTAAGTCATCCACAGATGTGAGAATCATCAAGTTGTGTTTTATAGCAAAGATAATATAATCTCATATATTTTGGTTTCCAAAATATATGTTTAATTATTTTGAAAGGTTATGGGACAACCAAAGCAGACATCCTCAATCAAGATTAGGACTAGGATTCGGTATAGTGGGTCTAGTTGATGATGACAATCATTGCCTAGTCATCACCAATCAGTTGAAATCTGATAGGTTATTTTCAAATCATGCTAACTCATATGAGGAGGTATGTTTAAAAACTTCAGATTATCCAAATGATCTTGAAGTCAGAGATGCAATGCTAGAGTTCGAAGAGGAGATCAGATCAACCATCGATGAGCTCAAAGAAATCAACTTAAGAACTGAAGATAATTCACATCGGCATATATCAATTCTTTGTTGAATAATACTAAAATTGATGACTTCGTTAGGCTATTGATTGAGTTTAAGGAATGCTTCACATAGAGTTATGAAGAGATGCCTGGTTTATCTCCTAATGTAGCAGTCCACAAACTAGCAATATAGCTTAGTGTTAACCCTATCAAGCAAGCTCCTAGACGCATATGATTAGACATTGAACAACGGGTCATTTCTAAAGTCAAGAAACTGATCAATGCTGGTTTTATCAGGAAAGAAAAATATCCTACTTGGTTGGCGAGTGTCATCCCAGTTAAGAAAAAGAATGGCCAATGTGCATATGCATCAAATTTAAGGATCTAAATAAGGCATGTCCAAAAGATGAATTTCCATTACAAATATCAGAACTGATGGTGGACATTGCCTCATCTTATGCAGTCTTCTCTTTCAAGGATGACTCATTTGGTTATAACCAAATAAAGATGGCAAATAAGATGGTCCACCATTGAAGGATGAAAAAAACAATTAGCTATGGATGATTCAATTTATGAAACAAGTGTTTAAGTTAGAGCTATATATATGTCAACACTTGTTTCTTTCTGCAGGAGATGAGATGAAGCTCTAACTTAAAAATTCTTATATATTAGTCATCCTTTTGTCACATATTCTTAAAAAATTCTTAGTAGTAATGGTTTGTTGAATGTGGACTTCTTTCTATAAAGGGGCATTTATACAATTCTTATATATTTGTGATATGACCCTGAAAATTCCTCTAAGAACCTAATCTTGATGTAAAGCAAGCGATTAGAAATTGAACCGGTCGAGATCAAGCACATAAAATATCATTAGAAATTTTGAGACATCAGTTAAATTCCTAAAAAGCTCTCAAATATAGAGTGTTTATAGTCAAATCGAGCGTCTCGACAAGCCGGTTCCAACAAGCCAAAGATCTTACAACTGACTTTCATTTGAGCATTCAAATATACAAAAATACATCATATGATCAAGGGAATCATCATGAGTCAGATGGAGAGAGTGGTTCGATTTTGCATGTATTTATAGACGCCACTCCTCCAATATATAAATAGCCCCTCATTCCTCATATGAGGAGGCCAAGAGAGAGGAGAGAGCTCTAAAGATCCTCCAAGCACAATCGTGCCACCACTCGATGGTTGTCAACCACCGCCGCCGGCCGCTGCCATCAGCCGCCACCGCTGATCCTCACCGTCATCGACCACTGTTGCCGGTCATCATCACCGACCACTATCGTCGACATCATCATCAATATCGTCGTCAATATTGTCGTCAACATCATAGTCAACATCATCGAATATCATGCCAACATCGTTACTAGCAATTGTCCCTTTCATACAATTCGTAATCCGTGTCGGAAGATCTTGTACTCTAAAACAGATACATAGTGGAAGCTTTTTACTGGGCTAGGCCCCGTGGTTTTGCCCTCTTTTTGAGGTTTTCCACTTAAAAATTTTGGAGTTTTATTGTTCACTCTTTAAATACCTGTATGTGTGCTAGATTTTACAACAAGGCTAAGGCGTAAACTTTCACTCTACCGCAACTGGTTTTCTAGCACGTAATAGTTTGGCGCCGTCTGTGGGAAGCTGATTCTCATTATTTTATCTTGTATGGCGACTAAGTTCCCCAATAAGATCAAAATCACCATCGAAGTGGAGCATTTCAAACTTTTAGAGGCAAAGAAGAGAAGATTCATCAAACTTCATTCCTTCAGATTTTGTCGAACACTAGGGGCAACTCTTAATCTCAGAATATTGCCCATGTTAATATGGTGAGCATCTAATCGATTATCATCCCAAGAAATAAGTCAAAGTTGGAGGATTTTTTCCAATTATACTTATGGAAAAAGAAGACCAAGGTTAAGAAGAAACTTTGGCTATAAGCTCAAACAAATGTTTCAATACGACCTCTTCCATACAGGTTAACGTCATCGAGCAAAGACTCTAACAAACAACCTAGGATAGGTCAAAAGGTCCTTGGTGGACTTCCTACGACCTCTTCCACACAGGTTAACATCATCGAGCAAAGACCCTGACAAACAACATCGGTCGTTCTCTCGGGATTCACCTCTTCCACAAAGTTAACGCCATCGTAACACTCTGACAAACAACCTAGGATAAGTCAAAAGGTCCTTGATGGACTTCCCATGACCTCTTCCATACAGGTTAATGTCATCGGGTAACACCCTGAAAAACAACCTCGGATAGGTCAAAAATCCTCAGCAGATTCAATTTGACCTCTTCCATACAGGTTAACGTCATCGAGCAAAGACTTCGACAAATAACCCGGATAGGTCAAAATCTCGGATTCAATTCAACCTCTTCCATACAAGCAACGCCATCGAGCAAAGACTCAAAACAACCGGATGGGTCAAAATCTTCGATTCAATTCAACCTCTTCCATACGGTTAACATCATTGAGCAAAGACTCGACAAACAACCTCGGATAGTCAAAATCTCAATTGATTCAACCTCTTCCACAGGTTAACGCCAGGCAAAGATTCCGACAAACAACCCGGATAGGTCAAAATCCTCGGATTGATCCAACATCTTCCATAAGTTAGCATCGAGCAAAGACTTAATAACAGATGGGAAAATCCTCAAATTTGATTCACTTCACCACAGATAACGCCCGGGTAACACTCAACAAATATCTCGGATAGTCAAAATCCTCATCCGCTGGGCTATCCCCTGCTGATTATGCCGGCTTCACTGCTGACATTATCGCTATTGTTGCCACTACCCCTGCTGGCAACTATCATTATCCTACCACCGCAACCATCGCCACCGCACGAATTATCGCGGCAATCTTTCGCGGTCACCACCATATCGCTCATCCCTCGATTATCGATGCCTTGCCACTCATTACTGCTGCCGTTGCTGCTGCTAATTACCCCGGTTGCCAACCATCAGAATGGCCACTGCCGCTGACTACCAAGCCGGTTTACTGCTGGCCTACTGCCGGCATCGCTGCCACCATGCCGGCATCTTCGCCGGAATCCGTTATTGCCATCAATGTCGACGGCCACCATCGTAGCATCGTAACCGCTCTCGGTGATCACTCCAGGTCGCCACCGGCAAGAGTAATCAACGCTTCGAGGAAAGAGCTCGCCAGATGAACATGAGTCTTGATCGCCTCAAACCCGTCGGTCCAACTGGCGGCCAACGCCAGGGAAAATCGAGCGCCAGTATGAACTACGGGTCTTGATGCCAAACCCGGTGGTCGAGAGGCAACGCCTCTTCGAGAGAAAGGAGCCTCACCAGTATGAACTACGGTCTTGATCATCCGACCTTTTCGAAGGAGAAGGTGCCTTCTCCAAAAGGTTTCAAAAGGTGAAAAGAGAAAAAGCGCTTGTACGTTGCGGGTAAAGCCAGAGCACGCGGAGTTGCTCAGATGATATGAGACCATCATACAAGCTGGCTCTATGACGCCATGCGCTATTCATCGCTACGCGACCGGCCTCAGCCATGAATTCCTTCGCCCATAGATCCGCGACCAATTCGTTTCACCGCTGCCCGCCAAACAGCTGGCTTTCCAGCGGGCTCGCTGGCCGCCATGGCGTGATGCGACCGCTGGCCGCCGTAGCGTCGACCAGCGGCCAATGACCAGGTTCGCGCTGACCGCCGCTGCCTACCAGCTGGGCCTTCAGCTTAACCGCCATGGCACGGCGCTAGGAATGCCCATGCACGCCTACAAGGGCGTATGGCACCTCAAGGAAGCCGTTTCGACGGATGGGTCGTAAATCATAAATTCCGCATATACCTATACATATTTGTGGGTCGTGCCGCTCCGTAGTTGTAATCTTACATGAAGATATTTCTCAAAAATGTGTGGTTAATGGACTGATTTAGTTGAAGAATTTGCTATTTTGAAGTACTTGCACATATATTTTTTTGATGATTGAGATAATATCATCCAAAACTAGAGGCAACCGATACACGAAAATCCTCTAAAGCACAAATCTTGATGCAAAGAAAGTCAGAAATTAAACCGGTGAGATCAATCACTTAAAATATCATTAAAACTTTGAGACATCTTAAATTCTAAAAAAAGCTCTCAAATATGGAGTGTTCAAATCGGCGCCTCGAGGCGGTTCAACAAGAAAGATCTTAATTCACTTCATTTGAGCATTCAAATACACAAAATACATCATATGATCAAGGGAATTATCATGAGCCGTCCGGATGGATTTTATATATTTGAGGCGTCTCCTCCATATGTATCTCATTCTAGGAGGGGGCAAGAGAGAGAGAGCTCAAAGATCCTCCAAGACATCGTACACCACTGACGGTTGTCATGGCCGCGCATTCCGCTTATCGTCTCGCCGCCGACCACCGTCGGATCATCACCAACCACTATCGATCATCGCCAACATCGTGCCAACATTGTTATCAACATCACAACATCGTCCAACATCATTCATCGGTCATTGTACTAACAAGTTGTCCCTTTCTCATATCTGTAATCCCAGACGAAGATCTTTACTCGAAAACGTAGTGGAAGTTTTTTCTGCCATGGTTTTTCTCTTTTGAGGTTTTTCATGTAAAATTATGGAATTTTATTATTCACTCTTTAAATATTTGTATGTGTCTTTCACAACAAAGGCTAAAACTTTCATTCTACTTGATTTTCTAGCACGCAATAATTTGTATATCTAATATTTAAATTTTAATATTTATATAAATAGTACTTAAATCTTTAATATAAACACAAAAAATAATATCATTATTAATTTAAATTTTTTTATGTTTAAGAAAATTATTATATTTGCAAATATCAAATTTTAAATATTATATATATAAATATATTAAAATTATGTGCTATGTATGAAAATCTCCTTTTTATGTAAAATATCTGTTTTGATGCTAACTCAGTTATCTATATGGGAGTTGCGTTGATCAATTAGATGATGCCAATTCTTTGTAGATTGATTTGATCTGTTAGAAAAGGCATTGGTTTATTGGGCTAAAAGAATGTTTTACGATTTTAAGGAATGGTTCGGAAAATGAGTTTTATTTTATTTTTTGGTTTTCATCCAGAAGACGATTCTGACATAGTTTAAATGCTTTAAGATTATGATAAAAGTGGAGTTCATTTTATAATATGAAAATAGTAATGCAATTTTTGTGTAGCTTGCCTCTTAAGGGTGTGAGTTAAGTCAGTTCATAAGCCGATTCAAATTCGGCTCAATAAATAGACTTGAGTCAAGCTCAAAAAATTAATAAGCTAAGTCCAAGTTAACTCTATCTCTTTTACATTTTAGGCTTAAAGTGAGTTAGTTTGTTAAAATTTATATAAAATATATTTAAAATATATTAAAATTTAATTTTAGGTATATAATTATTAATAAGTATTTAAAATTTATAGTTTATTCTCTTATATTAAATAATAATTATTTATTTTTAAATGTTATTGTGTTTTTATTTATTTTAAGTATTTAGTTCATTTCTAGCCTTATCCAACCATAGTATTATCCTACAACTCTTCTTTTATTTATGTCTCATTTTTAAATCATAAGAATTGAGTGCTTATAGTAGACAACATAGAAATATTTCAATTATATATTTAATAATTTATTAATAAAAAATACATATAACTAAAAAAATAAAACAATGAAATGCTATGTTTTTATAATGATTATAATATAAATTTTATTAAATGAAATATATTTTAAATTTAAAATCATAAAATTATTTATCATTCTCTTAAAAAGTTATTTACTAATCTAAATAATATATTTTAAAAAATATTACATATATAGCACTCAATTCTTATTATAAAAATTATAGGTTATGAATGTAAATGTTTGTTGTGGGATGTAGGAATATTCGTGGCAACATAGAGAAGGTGTTTAATGCCTTTGCTATATACCAAGATTCAACATAGACATAAATAAAAGAAGAGTTGTAGGAGACACAAGATTTTATTTGAAAAACTCCAAAAGGAAGAAAAAATCACCTAGTTAAAATAATTCTACCAATATATATTTATGATTACAAGTAAAATTTTTCTATATAATTAGGGAAGAAGTTGATACAATATAATAGACATAAATTATAAAGGGTAAACTTTAATATAAGTGTTGACATGAGCAAACAACATAATTTAGCTTTATAAATGATGGCAGCGGACATTGACTATATAGGTAACGACATGTGGCATGTATTAAAGCTGTTGATAATGTTAAATGTCGAGAGCATCAAGTGATGGCATAGCCGAATGGCAACAGTACGGATGATTCTGCTAGGCAGTATAGCCAAATGACAATTCTCGAGTAAAAGATAAACTCTAATATAAGTGTTGACATGAGCAGACAACATTATTTAGCTTTATAAATGATGGCAACGGGCATTGACTATATAGGTGACGACATGTGGCATGTATCAAAGTTATTGATAATGTTAAATGTCGAAAGCATCAAGTGATGGTGTAGCCGGATGGCAACAATAAGGATGATTCTGCTAGGCACTATAGTCAACTACCATTCTCAAGTAAAGGATAAACTCTAATATAAGTGTTGACATGAGCAAACAACATAATTTAGCTTTATAAATGATGGCTACGTGCATTGACTATATAGGTGACAACATGTGGCATGTATCAAAGTTGTCGATAATGATAAATGTCGAAAGCATCAAGTGAGTTAAATGGCAAAAGCACTATAGTCAAACGACCATTCTCGAAATGAATTAAGATGATAAGATGACAGATGATTAATGATGATTAAGAGAATAAATCATAATAATAGTTAGAAGGGATTAGTTATATGACGATAGTGGACTTATGATGATAGTTAGATGATTGTTTCATGACGGTGACTAGGTGAACTAAAAGATAGCGATGATCGAATAAATGATAACTTATGACAACAATTAGGCTATTGATGGATAATGGTGTTTTGGTGGTTGATCGGCAATAGTGATAGGATGAACTAGTAAGCAATCAAGGGCCGGAGATTTAAATTGACATATAAGTAAATTTTTTAGCTAAACAAACATCTTATTATATTATTGAGTTTATCTTGTTAAGATGAATGGCTTGACTATATGATAGTTAGAAGAGAATTTTACTATCAAGATTTTGATTTTATGAGATATTTAATCACATATATGTTAAAAATTTATATCTGAATAAATGAAAATTTTTTAACAGCATATCACACCTATTTGAATATCTTGGAAATAAAGCTTGTGGATCTAGGGAGCTGCAGCCAGCGTAAGGGATCCACCAAGTCTTTAATTATTTTTATTAATATTCAAATAAAGACGAATAAATCAAACTCTAAATTTAAAATTGTTTGAAAATTGAAACGAACAGGCCAATATTCCAATTTCCAATTAAATTTGTCCGACCGATCGAACTATCAAACTCCGGGCTACTGCCGCGGCGGGAAACCAAGCAAGCACTCGGTGGTCATTGGCTGGTCAGATCTAATCCTTCCGAATTTTCTGCCGTTTTCATCATCCTCGCCGCCGCCTCCTCCGATGACAACGACCAACGGCTCCCCTTCTTCTTCCTTTTCCGCCACTATCTCTTCATCCTCTGAAGCCAACAATCCTAACCCTAACCCTAATTCCAGCGCCAGCAACACGATCCAGTCATGGTGGGAATCTGTCTCCAAGGCCCAGTCCCGCATCCATGCTCTCTCCTCTATCCTCGCTTCCCCTTCCCTTATCTCCCTCGCCGAATCCGACCGTCCTGCTCGGTCCCTTCTCAACTCCTGTGACGCCTACCTCGCAGTCTCCGTCGCGCTTTCCCACAGATGCTGGGTCCGGTGATGATCCACTCTGCCAGTGGCTGTACGAGACTTACCAGTCCTCTGATCCCGACCTCCGCCTCGTCGTCCTCTCCTTTGTTCCCCTCCTTGCCGGCCTCTACCTCTCCCGCGTGGTGACCTTTTCGGTCTCCTCTGCATCCGGTTCTGCGCCATCCCTTGCCGGTTTCGAAGCCGTGCTCCTCGCTCTCTATGGCTCCGAGGTCAAGGCCCGCTCGGGCAAACCCCTCCTCATCTCGGTTCCGGATCTTTCACAGCCGTCGCTCTACCACACTCCGTCGAAAGGCTCTGCTTCAGCGAATAAACCAACCATTGGAGTGCTCTCTCCGCCGTTAGAGCCGCAGATCGCGGTGAAATCCACCAAGCGTGCTTGTATTGTTGGAATTGCTCTTGATTGCTACTACAGAAAGATATCTCTCATGCCTCCTTGTACTAAGATTGATTTATGCGAGTTTGTTTCCTCATGGGCTGGCCAAGATTGTCCGTGTCGCTATGAACTTGATGATGACGTCAATTTACCTTCTTCTCCAGAGATGAGGAACTTTGGTGAAGACGGGGGAGATATTGGGAATGCGGCTGAGGAAATAGGTAGTTTGTCCATTCAGGATAGGTTGAATGGAGAATGCAACTGGGAGGGAGACGGAAGGACTTCACGAAGGGGCTCAAGAGTCCCATTGCCTTGGGAGCTCTTGCAGCCAGTTCTAAGAATTTTGGGGCACTGCCTTCTAGCTCCATTGCTTCCGCAGGAGGTGAGGGATGCAGCTTCAGCTGCTGCCCGCTGTGTGTATGCACGGGCCTCACATGATATAACTCCCCAAGTGATTCTGGCTGCTCGGAGTTTAATTCAACTGGATAAGAGTACAAGGAAAACTGCCAAAGATGCACTGATGTTTGCTACACCTGGGCCTGCCTCAAACCCAAGCACTCCAAGCAAACCTAGGAGGCCTGAAGTACTTTTGGTATCAAAATGATTCAAAGTAGGATATCGTTTTTTGGGTAGGATATGATGATGATTCTGGTATAATAATATTAGTGTGTAATGATATTGTTATTCTCTTGTTGTTGATGGATAGACTTGTGGATCATTACTTACTGCAAGCTTTAAATTTTTTAATATGTGAACTGAACTTTTCTTAATATGAACTGTCGATGAAGCTTATAGAATTTCTCATGTAAGTGCACATTCTTGAAGCATCTTTTATTATACTGTACATCTTTTATAGCTTCTATCTACTAAGAAAACCATGCTTGTGATCTTGTAAGTGATATCTGAAAGTGATAAATATAATTTGGAATCAGATGATATCAGATGTATGTCCCAAAGAATATCACTTTGCGGTTTTCTATATTGGGTTACTATTTTGACTGTCTTTACACAATTTATTCGGTTTAGATTATTATGTTGATAAGATAATTCTAGGATTTATTTTACTTTGAGAGTTGCACAAATCTTTGTAAAGTTTATCAATTCATAATTGGAAATAGTTTGACCACCTAGCTTAGAGTACTATTTATGGATGTGCATCTTAAATATTTTAAAAATTAAACAGCAAAAAAAGAAAGGAAGGTTAACATACATACCCCACAATTCTTATGTATTTACATCTCTAACACCTAAAGTTAGATATTTACTTATCTAACACTTTCTTATGCTTAAAAATGTGCATTTCACTTTTAAAAGTGAGTGATGAAGGTATTTTTGATGTGATATTAAAGATTGGGGTGTTCTATATGTAAAAATTGAAGTTTGAATTGTGTATTAGATATGTAAATACATAAGAATTGTGTGGTATGCATGTAAATCCCTCAAAAAGAAAAGTCTTAGGATAAGAAATGGGATGATAACATTTATGAATTTGATGAAGATACAAGTTTTTATGAAGAAGCTTTAGTTGAAAATTCTTTATGTTACACCTCATATTGTTGTGACACCCAAAGTTGAGTCTAAGTGAAAATTAACTTTTATATTTTATATTTATTTAAGCATCATGTTAATTTTTTCAAGTTTATCATGGATAATGAAATTGTATGAATTTTGAGGCTAAATGGATTATTGATTTAATGAATTTATAATCAAAATCACCCACAACCATTTAGGATAGTATGGGTAGATAAAATTGTGATAGTGAATGAGTAGCGGGCGGGGGATTTCATCAGATATTTGCATTGATCGAATTTTAAACATAGTGAATGAGTAGCAATGTCCAAATGATGTGGTGCTAAAGAAAAAAAATCATGAATGTGTATTTTTTTATGTTGAATTGGTCCAATTGTCCTATTGACCTAAGAAAGGGAATGGGTGTGAATGTAGGATTAGAGAGACATGCTAATTTGATTTAATCAATTTTTTTAATAATTTGATATTCTAAAATTAAAAAAATATTAATTTAATAAGTTTTTTTTGTTATATAGAACAAAAATATAAATAATTATTATAAATAATATTTTTAATAATTGAGTATTTATAAAAAAAAAAAGTATTTAGTTTTTTTCAACTAGTTAATCAAACGATTTTAAATGAACTCTAGTGATCTGAGTCATCACTAGCTTATCAAACGTTTAGTTCATGTGTAGCCTTATCCTTACATGTACAGATTATAGAATCTATATTTCAATCAATTTTGGTTATATAATTCTACTAATAGAACAAAAATAATCCTCTAAGACATCCATTCAAAACTCAATATAGTGTTTTTTTCATAGATATTGGAATTGCATGCAATTTGGAAAGAAAATTTCTTCTTAAGTTATGATTCCATATAAAACCTTAGCTTGAACTTTCTTTTGGAAGCAATTAGGTTTAGATTTACCTTAAATTTCAATCCACAAAAAAGAAAAGAAGCAATGGCCTCTGAGTTCTCAAAGTTCATTATTAGCATTCTCATGTTTCTCATCACCTTCTCATGCTCAGGGGCTTGCGTTCATACTATCCATAAGCCATGGCATGGACTCACAAAATTCCACTTTGGCCCTCTTCCTCTCTATCGCTCATGTTCATCCCCACACTCTCTTGGATTTGATCTCTCATTCTTCACTCTCACACTCTCTCACTCTCTCTTTGTCTCTCCCTTTACCCTCACATCCGGTCTTCCATCCAAGCCCATCCACCTTTTTAAAGGCATAAACTGACCCCATTAGGTTGGTTCATTTGAATTGATCACTCATATCCTCTAACATTTGCGTTACTCAAAAGATTTGATGATTTGTTTCTTTGTTTGTAATACGAAGAAGTGTACTTATCACTGTCAAAAGTGGCTTCGAGGTAAACAAGATTGAAATTCATTGTGAGAAATCCTTTAACATTTACATGCTCAGCTCAAGTGACTTTTATATCATGTGTTCAACTTCAGTGACTTCCTCAAATGGTTGTTGAACAAGCACTTGGAAGACTACTTTCTCCACCTTCCTCTTTAAGGTGCCACTGATTTTTTTTTTTTTTTGGCACGTGAATGTTTTCGAGGTGGAGGTTTTTTTATGGCGTAGTTTAGGGTTCAAATTCAAAACCTTGGTAATAGAGTTGAAGGCTCTTACTAATTAGACTAGTTAGCAGCACCCACTCACTTAGGGCTATATATATGGTTATTTTTAAATGCTTGTAAAATTGTAATCATCTCCTTTTACTTCAGAAGGGTTTGACTTTTTTGTTGCTGAACATGGAATCCAAGACCATTCTATTTAATTTATCTAGGTCTCCAAAGCTGGGCTAATCCCTCTTTTTTTGCTTATGCAACAATACTATATAAGAAGATTTATGTGCATACCATGCAATTCTAATGTATTTACCTACCACACCTAAGTTTGATATTTACATATATATATAGCACTTTTTCTATACAGGAAAAGATGTATTTTATTTTAAAAATGGTAGGGATAGTGATGTTTTTGATGTAATATTAAAAGTTTAGGTGTTATTTATATAAATATTAAATTTAGATGTTATATATGTAATATATAAGAATTATATGGATTGTATGTAAATGCCCCTACTAAGCATTACTTTTTATCCTCTTATTCATGGTATCCCTTCAGACAAAGAGAGAATGTGATTTTGTGCTAATGAGGAGTTTCAGTCAGTTATTTTTTTTATCCCGGTTATTACAGTGCTCTCCATGTTTCTAATTTTTTGGATTAGAGGTGTATTTTTCCTGCTTGTTTTGCAACCTTCCAAGTTTATTTTTATTTTTTTTAATATGTAAGGATACCTATATGCGAATTGTAGTATAGTATTTTATTGATCTAATCAGTTCCTTAATGCTGGTAATTAACTTAAGACCATTATCATGGAGAGTAGTTGCAAGTGGAACCTTTTTGTACAGAATCATATAATTCTTCCGTATGCATCCGTTTATGCTATGATTTTGTGTTCTTCCGCATATTCAAGAGAACTAATCGAACTCTTTAATTAAGGTCATGTTTGGATTCGTTTTTTTTTTTTTTTTTTTTTTTTGTGATTTATGTTTTTGGTCAAAATAAAGCAGTTTCTTATTCTATGAAAATGGAAAACAAGTGCAGTAAGCATGAACACTTATGTTACTTGTCTTCTATTTTCAAAAAGGTAGGAAACATCCTAGGAGTTGTTTTCAACATTCTTAGAGGTGTTTTCTAGAGTCTTGAACTTGAAGCAAACTAACTTTATTTTAGTTTAACGGTTTTCAGAGTCCAGTCCCAATGGTCGCGGTTGACCAGACAATACAATTTCTTGCCTGTTCCCTACGGAACAATATCCGACTAAGCACTGACTGAAAGTTTAGATCGTGGAGAGTGATGAGCTCTCCATCCAATCCAAATCCTATCATTCTCACGAGCTTCCGAGGCAGATATAGGGCATAGAGAAAGAGCAACATTTCTATCCGCCCGTTACCCAATGCAAAAACGAATGGGGTAACCCAAGAACGATTCTCTTCATATTGATATGGCTCCGTCTTTTTTTTACCAAACTTTGACACTAGTTGGTTCTCTGGTTTCATGGATAGCTTTCTTGCTCAAAGCCCTAAGAACTAGATGTTTGTAAAAAGAATCACACATGTTAGAAGAAGAAGGAAGCTGTCAAAAGGATGGATCCTTTACTTTACCTAAAAACTAAAGACTTTTGAAAGACTATGGGACTTTCTTAGTGAAATTCCAACTTCAACGAAAAATATACCTCAAGTGTCAGAACGCGATGTCTTCCTCGAATAGAAAGGATAGTCTACTCCTTTATGCCTTCTCATTCAACGAATTGAATCTATCCATTCTTGCCCTTCCAAAACCAATGGAGGACTTGGTGAGGAGGAGGCTTTCTATAAAAGAAAGTCTTGGGATTTGGAAAAGAAAGACTTCTGCACATAAAAAGAAAAAGTCTTTCTAGATTCCTTTACAAGAAGACCTTGATGGTCTAATGTACCCCCATCGAATGAAACATCCAAAAAGGTTGAAGGTACTAGTGCTTCACGCATTGGGATGAACATCTTAGATTTTCAAGTAAAGTTTCCTCTATCTCGACTTTTCTCTCATTTCCTCCCACCCACCGAAAAAAAAAAAAAGTCTAACTGCATAAGTGACTCGTGAAGCTCGAAGGTACAAAGAGTCAATCTCTTTTTTCATTCAGATGAAGTTCAAGTTACTTTGTATGCTTGCTAAAGTGTAAAGTGAGCGTAGGGATCGAATCGACTAATCCTTCTTTGTAGCGAGGCGATAGACTTTCAATCTTTCTTCTTCTAAGAAAGAAGAGACCTCCATGCTTGACTTCCTTGCCTAATGCTTTGGGTCCTCCTCTACGCTAGCTTACTTAGTTTTTTTTTATCGACGTAGATAGCAAGCAAATTGGAAGCTTCAAATCAATATTCCAATTTCTCGTCCGATTCGGTGTTAGGGCTAATATGCTTTGCTTTTCTTCCTTTCATTTAGTTGTTGGCAATATGCCAAAAGCCTTGGAATGCCACTCAAAGCAATGAACTGAATCAAAAAAATGCATTGCTCAACTCATCATCTTATCTTATTGGGTGTCATAGGCGAGGTCATCGATGAGGCCCCCGATAGAGTTGCATCACCACATCTCGATGGGATAAGAAAAAGTGAATCTCTTCCTTTCCATATCGCTTGAATCAAAACAAAATTAGGGTGAATGAAAAAGCATCCGAATAGAAGAATATCTTGATCTATAAGGACCGAAATGGAAAGTATGCAAAAGCCTTCAGCCTCTGACCCTTTTGTGCCCCGCAGATAAGAAGGAAACGAGTTGGGTTAATGAGAAGAGATCAGAAGCAATGAGCATAAAGCATAATGCGAGTAAGAGGCAGTGAAATACTTTCTCATATACCTGCGTACGAGGTTATCTTAGATAGATTATATACTCGACTGAAAGGTTAGCTTGCTATACTCGAGCAAAGCAAGAGGAGATAGGCTCGAGCAAAGCGAGAGGAGGTATATCGGCTCGAGCAAAGTGACAAATCTGGTCCGATGGCTGTTCTCCACTAACCACAAGGATATTGGTACTCTCTATTTCATCTTATGCCATTCTTTGGAGTGATGAGCACATGCTTCTCGTCTTGATTATGGAATTAGCTCGACCCGGCGATCAAATTCTTGGTGGGAATCATCAACTTTATAATGTTTTAATAATGGCTCATGCTTCTTTAATGATCTTTTATGGTGATGTGGCTGATGATAGGTGGATCGTAATTGGTGCGTTCGATTCGATAGGGGCACCGACATGGCATTTCACGATCAAATAATATCTCATTCGGTTGTTGCTTGCCACCAAGTCTCTTGCTCTTATTAAGCCCAAGTAGAAGTGGGTAGCGGTGGGTGGGCTATCCCGCCCAGTGGTATTACCGACCATTGAGGAGCTTGATTGATTTCTAGTCCTCATCTATCGGTGTTTCATCAATCTTAGGTTCTATCAATTTTATAACAACTATCTCCAACATGTGTGGACCTAGAATGACTATGCATAGATTACCCCTTTTGTGTGGTCCGTTACGGATTCTACTTTATTATCACTTCATGCGGCGGGGCAATTACAATGTTATTAACCGATCGAAACTTTAATACAACCTTTTCGATCCTGGAGGGGACCCCATATTATACCATCTCTTTGGTTCTTGGTCATCCGAGGTGTATATTCTAATTCGATCCAATATTATTAGTCATATCTATTGACCTTTTGGAAAACCGGTCTTGGTATCTAGGCATGGTTTATGCCATGATCGGTATAGGTGTTCCTGGATCTCTTGTTCGCTCATCATATGTTTATTGTGGGCTTAGAAGTTGATCTGCTTACTTCACCGCTACCATGATCATCGTCCCACGGAATCAAAATCTTTAGTTGGATCGCTACCATGTGGGGAGGTTCGATACAATACAAAACACCCATGTTATTTGTTGTAGGGTCCATCTTTTTTGTTCACCATAGGAGGGCTCCTGGAATAGTTCTAGCAAATTCTGCTAGACATTGCTCTACATGATACTTATTATGTAGTTGCACATTTCCATTATGTACTTTCTATGGGAGCCATTTTTGCTTTATTTGCGATTTCACTATTGGGTGGGTAAAATCTTTAGTGGGACATACCTAAAACTTTAGGTCAAATCCATTTTGGATCACTTCTTTGGGGTTAATCAACCCTATTTCCATGCATTTCTTAGGGCTTTATGCCACATGCATTCCAGTTATCCAAATGCTTACTGGATGGAATGCTCTCGGCTTTATCTTATATATCCATAGTTGGGATTCGTTGTTTCTTTGGTCGTCACTTCAAGCGTGGAAACAACAAAAGATGTGCTCCAAGTCTTTGGGTTGAATAGAATACAACCACACTAGAATGGATGGTACAAAGTCCTCAGCTTTTCATACTTTTGGAGAACTTCCTATCAAGGAGAGGCAGCTATTTAAAGTAAAAGAAGAAAAGGTCCGCTACTAAGAACCTAACATCACTTTTCAAAAGCTTTCTCACATTAGAAAAACATTGCTTGTCAGTGGTTATGGATGTTTTGTTTTCTCCGATCTTTTTTTTTTTGTGCGTGTGGAAGAAGGTTAAGATACCACTGAGCGGTATATTAGAGCGTTTTCATGGTCCGTCGGTGTGCTCATTCCGAATTCTATTTATCTTTGACCGAGCTAAGAGAATTTCCTTCTTCGGTCATTCAGAGATGGTAATAGGGACTACCCCGATCACGAATGGGATTTTGTCAAAGTAATTCGAGAGAAATTCTTTGAAGGCCGACAAAAAGATCGGGAGTCTTCCTTGAAAGATCTCTAGAAAAGACTTTCCACTTTGAAAGAAAGAGGCTCTAGTGTGCAAAAAGATTATGCTATGCAATTCTCTATTGGAAATGAAAGCAATCACGGCACGTTTTACGCATATTGTAGAAGGAAGTGTTAATCACTTTGGACTTGGACACGCCAGAGATCCTCCTCCATAGCATAAGTCAAAGAAGAAAAAGTAAACGACTGCTACTAAGAACCTAAGAAACCAAATGTGGATTCTAATTTCATGCGGGAGCCGCGGGTTCTTGCTTTCCTTGTGCTTGTGGGAAAGGTCTTGGTTTGGTATGGCATTAGAGAAGACTTTTTATGGTTATGCGGCTAACTAGAAAAGGCGGGTGGGGCTTCCATCCTAAATCGTCGGAAAAAGAAGAGGCGCTAGTTGGAGAACAAGACCACCAGTCTGAGATTTGATGTCAAAGGTAGTAAAGCTCATCTTTCTCATGACCTCCACCAACGCTCCGTGCCTCGTGTTGAGGTCCTAAAAGAAAAAAGAGGATGGGTAGAATCTGACTGAAGAGTTGAGTGCTTTAGTGAGTTTACTAACAGACAAGAGATGAAAAGGCAGCATTGAATCTAAAAGCACAAGATAGACTAAGGGATGGAGTTAGATACAACAACCGACTATATCACAAGATCTACCATCGAAGAAAAGATGATTTAGAAAAGTGTCAAGAGAAGAGAACAAAGACTTCTTACGGTCATATGGGCTTATGCTCAAATGATCACCCAAGAGTAGTGGAAACTAAAGGCAAGATTACTTGTTTGAGCAAATGTAGCTACATCATTAGGTGCTTGCTGATGTTCCTTTTCTTATGAAAGAATCAAACTCTTGCCTTTTCTTTTGACAAAGAAAACTCTCGCCTTTTCTTTTGTATTGAAGCATTATACGCTACGCCCTTGAAAGACTGATAGAGTCAGCAGCAAGGTTGCGAAGCAAAAGAATTTCTTTTTCAAAGATCGGACAACAGAGACCGACTTCATCGACTTTCAATGTCCGTGTGGAATGCTGCTTTTGATGATATTCTAAAAAAAGATATTCATTGAAAAGAATAAGAAGAATCTAGACTAGTTATTGAAAGCAAGGTTGCCCTCCGGGCAAAGAATGCAAGAGTTGACGAAAACCAGGCAGGGACCGAGAACAGGTGTAATATTGATCTATGCTACGCCCTCTCTTTCTTAAGTAGGCAAGTCTCAGTGAAAGTAGGCTCTATTCAGTTGCGTCTTTGTCTTGGATTTGGATTGCCTGCCAATCCGAAAGTGAAGTAAAGCAAGGCGCTAGATATGTTCAATATTTCATATAGATCTTTTTTTATATGATCTTTCATATAGCCAATAGCATAGGTGAAGGCATAGCCCATTCCAGTTCCATATCTGATCCGGAATCATGAATAGATAGGGCGATATGCGGGACTTCTCTGGAAGAAGATCTCATAGGGGATCTCGAGGTTTCAGATGAAGATCCATATGCATGTATGAATGAAGGATCGACGATCCAATTGGTTTGGGACCAGAGGCATAGCAATCAGAGGGGTAGAGCATAGTATGTTGGAAGGTGCTTCTAAAAGGAAACGCCACTAGCGCCTGTCATAGTCTCCCCAAGTATCATGGGGGTGGAGCCTCTTCTATGAGTACCTCGGGAGGGGGGGGTCAACATATGGATGAATCTTTTTGTACAAAGACCTAGCGTAGAAAATGGAAGTGCGCTCCTACGCATGTAGGTTTGAAAGCTTCCATTTTCTGGGAAGCGAATGGAAGAAATGGAGATGCGCCGCTATCCAGCCTATCTTGATGAACCGATGAGAAGGGAACATTCCGGAGTTCTTTTGTGCCTAATCAATTGGATCTATTGCACCCAGTAGGCCGTTAGTCGCAAAGAAGAAGAAATGGCGACCATCTGGATCTCGAGCACGAAAGAAGCTCTCGTGGTCCCTACCGCTTATGGGACTATGATCGCCTCGGGTAGATGAAATGGTAATGTATGGCGAACGAGGGAAGCTAAGACGGACGAAGGGATTCGACGAGAAGGTGATGGCTTTCGATCCGCGGGATTTGCTACCGTCAATATTGCACTAGAAATGGAGGAGGCGAGGTGACCGCTAGGGAGGCGAGTAGCGCATGCTGACTCAGACCCGCCCCAACATCTTGGGGGGTTGAGGACTATATAGTGGTTTCGCATAAGGCATTCCCACTTTCACTGTGGCTCCAGCCTCGTCGCCCAAGCCCTTCTTCGACATGAATCTTATTTGTGAACAACTTAGCTTATTTGTAGTAGGGACCAACAGTAGGTGCTAAGCATTGACTAGTCGGAAGAGAATTTTGAGATAGTGACGCATTCTTCCTTGCTGTTGCACATCTATCTTTATATACAATGCCTCCACCTATTTCATCGAGACTACCTCTTTTTTTTTTTTTTTTTGTAATGTGGAAGTCACCCACTAAGCTCACCCTTCAGCACTCTCATGAGCAAATCGTTACCTTCAACATGGAAGAAAATGGCAGAGGCGTGTTATCCTTGTGTACGCATGTTGACTATGGCGACTATACGCAGTATCACAAACACTGGATGATCGGGTGTTATTTCACTATCGCCTTTATGCAAATAAGAAGTCGGGAGGAAACCCTCCTCCTCATATTCCATGGACATTTCCATGAAGCCATATCTCTAGCTAACCTTATAGATGCGGTTTCCTTGGTTTGGTGTAATAACCAAGAGGAACAAGCTTGTATCCGAGCCAGTTGGATAGATGCCTAATCAATTCATCAAGTTCGCTTTCTCCACACTACTGCTCAAGACTGAGTCAAACACTTGAATTCACCTCGTTCTATCCTTCCGAACTCAACAGTGGGATCCAAGACCCTTCAGTTTCAACAAACCACACATCGATTTCGATCCATGGTAGAGAAGAACTGACATCCCTATATATGCCGCCGGTAAGCTCAAGCTGGAACATCTCGCATTTGGCAATGTTTTGAACAATGTAGCGCGGAGGATGTTGTTCTTGTTGCCCGCCAGACGCTCGACGAAGACCCAAAACCTTCACAGCCAGAGGAAAACTCCCGCATACACGCAGGTGAAGGGAGCTGGAGGTAGGTATCTAATCTCGCTTTTGAACATTTTCTTATAGCGTCTTTTTTTACATTTGAAGGAGATGAGGATTTGTTGCTTGTCGCCATAGCTAAGGAATCTATTGATTAGCACCCCATATGAATAGGAAGTCCCACTCGAGCCTATCATATGCTTTCTCCATATCCAACTAAACATAGAATTCTATTGCTACGCACTTTTTGATTTGAACACTCGTGGATTCATCAAGATCGAGTGGAATCGACTAATCAACCTCACGCCTCTAGGTAGGAGCATATCATATAGCATATAGGAACGATGGTTCTCCAATGGAAAAGTATGTCTATGCCTCCAGCTAAATGGAATGGAAGCAAAAAAGATGTCGGTCGCTCAATCGACGAGACACTAACTCACGAGTAGATCTCGAGAGCTCTTTTCTTCTTTCTAAGAAAAAAAGATCGCCACCACCGTGGTCTAGAAAAGGATGACCGAGATATATAGAGAAAATCGCACACTAAGAAGACAAGCAGACAGATAGAGAAGAGAGGTAGATCTGAAATTAGATGGAATATGAATTTGTTCTAACGAACGCCGCTTCATTCGAGAAGTAAGCAATTTCTTCAAGTAAAGATGAGACACCTAGAATAGAAGCTCATGCACAAATTGACGATGAGATGTAATGAGCGAAAAAGACCTAAAACCGGTGTCCGACCAGAGGAATGGAATGAGAAAGGTGAGCTAGGTCGGAAATCGAGAATTTCTCAGAAAGAAGAAGGAGACCCACTTTCTTCGGTAGTCTTCAGGCTTTACTCACTCACCTCTCCTCTCGCTTTGCTCGAGTATAGCAAGCTCACCTCTCCTTTCAGTAGAGCTACTTCTTTCTTTCTTTTTCGTCTCCTTTCAGTCGAGTATAGCAAGCTAACCTCTCCTTTCAAATAGAGTGATTGGTACCAAGTCAAGTAGGAAGAGTCAGGGCACAAAGAGTGAACGGTTATTCCCGAGTTTCAGCTTGACTCCTTTCGGTTTGTAGTTCATAGATACCTTTGGTTGTCTAAGTGAAGCTTGTTAGCTTTCTCATTCAAGAAGTCGAAGGAAGTCTCCGTCAGCATCCAATCTTAATGCCTCTACGTGTAATGCAATTTGTTTAGCTTGGTGTCCATCATCATCCCTTCCTTTCCTTATTGGAAGAATAGGGAAAGAAAGACCTTGCCTCACACCGGGATCCCCTCTCATCGATGATACTTCTTTCTAGGTGAACCGGATCTATTTCAAGACTCCATTTAGCTGCTTCTCACGAAGGTAGTTCTCCGCTCCATTAGAGTAGCAACATGGATTCCTATCTCGTCGAAAAAAACACGATCCCGCCTTCAACGCCGGGCCTACATGCTAGCTTAAACGTAGGGCACCTTAGCCTTCCTTTGAAGTCGCTTCGTCAGCTACTTCACTTGCACGTGGTGTGGAAGTGAGTAAACGGTTAGATCAAGTTGACGGCCCAACTACCTTGTCCGAAAGGACAATTTCGGACCTTCTTCCAATGAGCCTTCAAGAAATTGGGTTTTCCGAGGCTACCTCTCAGAAAGTTGAATGATCCACGTGAAGAAGATGGATCTATGTGATGTTCCTAATCCGGCATATGAAGAGCATGGTTACGGAAGGATAAAAAGGTTGTCGTGGCTAAATACCACCCTTTTCGAATAGATTCTTGCCAACACCATCTCACTTTAGTCCATGCCATATGAACATATCTTAGGAATGACTTTTTTGGAGAAGTGGAGCAACAACTCAAAGTCGAATTACTTATGTGCAAGAGAGGTACATCTTCCATAACCGACTACTTGTACTTGAATCGCTTTCAAAGCTATTTGTGAGTTGTTGGTCGCTATTAAATCTGATGATGTGAAAGTAATGTATATCTTGACGTGGGTATGGTCTTTGTCACTTCTGTCTATGAGGGTTCCCTTTCCGGTGCCCTTTACAAGGCTATGCCCGCCTCCTCCACTCCTGCTACCGACATGCTAGTCGGTCAGTTCAACAAACCACATCTTTTTCTAATCCGTGACGGGTTTTCACTTTCTTGTTCTAATTGGCTCAATCTCTCTTCCTTCAGTTATGGAAGGTCATAAGACTTTTAAGTAGACTCCTTTTTCATAAGTGGCTAAGAATCTTTTCTCAAGAATTGGGCGAATTTCTATTGAGTTCTGAATCGTGCGGGAAATTAACAAATATGCTAATTCCGGCCCGGGTTACTATATGTCAGAATCTAACCCTGACTTAGAAATCAAAAAAGTAAGGCTCGGCAAAGGACCATACCCAAGTTCAATAGCTTTGCGGCCACTATCCAGATTATGATTTTCCTACCCGCCCTTCCCATTTGGGTTGGTTGTGGGCGAGGAAGGAGGGATTCGAACCCCACACCGTGGTTCATAGCCACGTACTCTAATCCTCTGAGCTACAGGCCCCACCCCGTCTAAACTGGATCTATTCCCGGGAGCACCTTCAAAAAGGAACCTTTCCTCTCCTCAGCCATTTCGGGTTAAGAAGATGATTCAAGCGCCTTTCTCTCTAGAAGAACAGTGCGTTCCGAGGTGGGAGAGAGGTTGGATCTTTGATGAAAAAGTCAAATCAGAGGTGTGAAGCTTTTTCTCATTCTGGCGTCGAGCTATTTTTCCGAGTTCCTTAGAGAGAGTTGTCTCGCGCCCCTAGGTAT
Source organism: Cymbidium sinense (assembly GCA_021442155.1). NCBI lineage: Eukaryota > Viridiplantae > Streptophyta > Magnoliopsida > Asparagales > Orchidaceae > Cymbidium > Cymbidium sinense. The sequence continues at coordinate 26,930,053 of CM038226.1, read as the reverse complement.
TCTCTACCTACCCACCTGTGTCGGTTTCGGGTACAGGTACCCTCTTGTTGAAGGTCGTTCGAGCTTTTCCTGGGAGTATGGCATGGGTGACTTGACCATAGCCGGTACTGGACATTGGCTCGAGGCATTTCCTACCCCTTACCTGAAAAATCATGGTCACCTTGTCCTTGAACTGATAACCATCTTCGCTAACCTAGCCTCCTCCATCTCGGGACCAATAAGGGTAGTACAGAATATTCACCGGTTGTCCATCAACTACACCTTCTACCGATCTTACCGACTCTAACCTTATGGAGGAACCCTTAGGTTTTCGGCATTGGATTCTCACCAATGTTTATGTTACTCAAGCGACATTCTCGCTGCACACACCGCCAGTGTGCTTCCCTCTAAGGAACGCTCCCTGCATGCATTTTGACATCCCACTTAGCTTCATCTTCGGTGCAAGAGTTCGACGCGAGCTATTACGCACTCTTTCAAGGGTGGCCTTAGGCAAACCTCCTCGTCTCGCACTCTACCTCCTTTATCGGCGGTCATTTAGGGGCCTTAGTGATCCATTCCTCTGACGATGAAGCTTATCCCCATCGTCACCTCGACCTTGACCCATGTTTGGGGTCATATCTAGTATTCAGTTTGCCTCGATTTGGTACGCTCGCGCCCACACCAAAGTGCTTTACCCCTAGATATACAATCAATCGCGGCCTCAACATTTGGGGAGAACCACTAGCTCGAGTTCGAGTGGCATTTTACCCTAACCATAACTCATCCACGATTCTTCAACATCGGTCGGTTAGGACCTCCACTTAGTTTCACCCAAGCTTCATTCGGTCATGGATAGATCACCCGTGTTCTCCAGCGGATAACGCCTCTATGAAGACTCCATTTGCCACGGTGGATTCCCTTAACCAAGCCACTACCTATGAGTCGTCTCATTCTTCAACAGCACGCGGCCGAGATCACATTCTCCTCCCACTGCTTGGGAGCTCACGGTTTCATGTTCTATTTCACTCCCCGATGGGGGTTCTTTTCACCATTCCCTCTCTTCGCTATCGATCACCCAGGAGTCTTTAGCCTTGCAAGGTGGTCCTTGTTGATTCACACCACACGGGATTCCACGTGCCCCATGCTACTCCGAGCGCGTAGTGATGCTTTTGGCCACTGGACTCACCATCTAGGGTAGCACTCCACCGCTTTGCCTAGCAGCATGACGCTTGTATTGCTCTCCCACAACCCCGTTTTCATGGTTTAGGCTACTCCCATTTAGCTCGCCGCTACTATGGGAATTGCTTTTGCTTTCTTTTCCTCTCTACTAAGATGTTTCTGTCACAGTTGTCTCTTGCCCCGCCCATGGATTCAGCAATTGAAAGGTTGACCTATTCAATCTCGGATCTATGCTGATTTTCAACTCCCGAAGCATTTCAGCTACGCCCTTCCTCGTCTTGGGTGCCTAGGTATCCACCGTAAGCCTTTCCTCATTTGAACATTCACGTGAAGGCTATGCCATCCTAAGGTGTCGCTAAATGGAAGGATCTTATCAACGCCCATGAATAAGAAATCATAGATCGAATGCCGAATTGGAAAAATTGGGTGTTATCATAGTATCGTAAGTTCACGGAGATAAGTGACTGAACCATCGACATCCGCCATAAACCACCATCTCTCGGGCCTCTCCATTCTACCATGAGGCCAACGATAGACAAGAACTCCAACACGACTTACAACTTTCATCGCATCTTTCCAAAGAGCAACTCTTCTCAAAGGGTGCTGAGTTGGAATACCATTCTATGGATTCTTGTGGTTCAGATTCCAAATATAGGAGAACCAGGAACAAAGAGCTCTCCCCTTTTCCTCGACTCTTTGGTCTTGAATGAAGAACGAGTGATTTCTCCGACCCTTACTACCCAACCGGAGAGCACGCTAATGCCTTCCACTTATTGAGCGATGAGGGAACCCTAGAGAGCCGCCGACAACTATCGCCCATGTGCGATCCATACTAGACTGGACCAATCCTACCCTCTCACGCCCATCTTTTTGTCTGTAGAGTCTTTCGCAGCATGTTTGGTCTTCTTCTCCATTCCTTCTAAAAGTGAGCCACCGGTCGTACAAGATACTATCATTATCGCGGACAATTAGACATCCAACCCGCAATACAACCACCATAAGAGTGAGCTCTACCAACTGAGCTATATCCCCCGAAAGTGAAGCATGCATGAAAGAGTCGATGCTTATTCTATTCTTTTCCCTGGCGCAGTAGCCATCCACTTGAACCGAGATCAGTTGCTCGATCCGACAGGCGAATATCGGGCGCTACCGATGCCACTTGAGCTCTATGGTTCAATACATTACAAAGAAGCTAGTCGCTAGTTCAAATAGTCACGTAAGTCAAAGCGGAAAGCTGGTATGAGTGGCTTCACCGATTGAGGAGTGAAAAGGGCGAATGAAAGTCCTACTCATGTATGAAAGAGGGGATTCACAAGTGTCTATTCTATATTCCAAGGTGTGAAGGGAAAAGGAGATGAGGAAAGAAGAGACTATTGACAACTTTTGAATCAAATCGACCAGATGATAGGGATCGGTCCGGAGTAAGGGTTTAGAAGATCCGCTTGATCAACTCGTGGGGGGATAATTCATGAAAGGCGAGCATGATGAGGCGAAGCTTTACTGCTTTCCATCTGCGGACGACGTCTTAATTCAAGGTTTCTAAGGGTCCTTGGACACTCTCATTCATTTCATAATGATTTGAAAATGAAGTTCAAATTCTCTCCATGAACAAATGACTTGACTAAGGACAAAGGTAACACAACATTTGGTTTGGCTCAAAAGGCTCAAATCAATAAAAATCATATCCATGAAAGAGATATTCTAGTCCTTTCTACCCTGTATGGATCTCGACAAGGTTTGCTCGCACCTCTATGGAATTGAATCCTACCACTTGGAAATGCGAGGTTGGGTCTAAAGAGAGCGTGTCTATTGTAGTCGGTCCATGGTGACTCTTTCCCCGGAAGACTAAAGCTAGCATTAGGTCTAAAGATGAGTTTACCAAACCCCATCTCGATTGGAAAGTAGCAAAGAAAAGGAAGATGTGAACTTAGTAGTAGGAATTGGGTATAGAGCTCCTTTCCTTGCCTTTAGCCCGTGACCCGCTTCATAACCATAACATTTCATTCAACAGAGGATGAACGAGACTCTATTGGTTTCATCTCCTAATGCAGATCGAATAGATCTTGTTTCATTATCCGCTATGAGACTAGCAAGAGTCCTATTCTTCTCCTCTCGATCCTACCTCGCCACAACTCACTATACCATCGGTTCTCATACCCAATTGGACAATCTTCCATCAAGTAGTTGTCATCCATTAAAGAAATTGGTCTACTGGGTTTCACATTGGGGCGAACCATACCGAGGAGCCGCATGATTCCAGCCTCTAGCCCTTCTTCCTTCAAGGGAAAGAAGAATTTTTGTTTGGACAATCAAGACAGGTTCTGGATTGAGATAGGCTAATTGAGCATCACTCTAGAGTGACGACAGGTCATAACGGTAAGAAGTCACAAAAAAGGTCCTTATCATACTAAAAAAGAAAAAATAGAAACTAGCAAGCTAGCCTCTAGAATTTCTATGCTAAAGAGCGAAAATACTCTTATGCAAACTAGCACCCAAAAACTCCCAATTTGTATCGCACACAATGCGAAAACGTGGTGAGGGTAATCCAGATTCTATATTCTAAGGCAACCAACAAAACCAGTTGGTATGCCAAAGCCAAAAGAGAGGTCTTGTCATCTTGATAGGAGGAGAAATTTCGATAAGTATAGATAAAGCGAAGAAATCCTCTATGGGACAAACTTAGTCCAGTCAAACACTCTTCTGTGACTCAAGGGTACATTACTCACGAGTGTGTATAAAAAAAGATATAGACTCTAGTCTAGAGTGGGGAGCAGGAGAATCATACTACTGTGTGTGAAGTTCTTTCTCTTTGAAGTCAAGTCAAAGCCTCCTACAAGGACTACAAAGAAGCTTTCTTTTAGATATTCAGGAGGAAAAATCCACTATTGGTATATGATGATCAAGAAAGAAATTGATAAGTATACTAGATGGTTTCAAGGAGGTGGAAGAAGTTTGGCTTATCTCCAAAAGCCATGATAGAATGGTCACACTTCTGGACAACGCAAAGTCTAGTTCCCTAGAAAACAAAAAAAGCAATCTAATTACTTCACCATAGGTCCCCCGATGCCTCATTTGTTTGCCTCCTCTCTTATCTAACTTTTAGCCAGACGACTGACCGTGGGAGGAAAGTTTTACTTTCTTTTTAAGAGTGAAGGATGGAGAATGGCTCAAGGACTGATAGTAATGCTCTAGTAGTCTAGTGGTAGCTCCACTTAGGCTAGCTTTCTTTCTTCCTGGAGGTTGGTAAAGTAGAAAGAGAAAGTCAAGGTGTCCTCTTTCCGTGTTAGGTAGTATGTACTTTTCTAACATTTGACATAAATAGCCATCTCTTATGTAAGCTTCCGGTAAGGGGAATGACTTTTCTTGGTATGGGCCCTAAGGTATTCCTTTCGGGCTAGAGGATAGGATTCATATGAAAGGAGTTTCTGAGTGAGTGTGGGACTAAACCTATGCGAGTGACCCTTGACTAATGAATAGCATCTTTCCATTGTAGGATTGTCCCCGCAGTTGTTTTGGTTCTTCCCGTTAGCTCTGCTTCCATCCATTGCGCCTTTCACGAATTCCTTCTCATTGCAAGAAAGTTCAAATTCCCGTCCCGACAGACCAGATAAGTAGTAGTTTATCTACAGTCCTTTTCACTTGAAGGTATTGTCAAAGGATAAATGAAATCAATCCATCGTAGGTTTGAATCAATTGGAGTTCTTTTGCTACGCCTCACGAAAGAAAAGTGCTAGTTCCCACCGAAATAAGACTTTCTATCGATAGAGCAAATATATGATCCGGTTTCATTTTGAGTCCCAGTTATCCAATTGCTTTCTTTCTTTATCTCTTTTCAGACAAAGGTAAGCTCATACAGCTTTGACATTGCGTTCTACTATTGGCATTGCTTCTCTCTCGTGAGATAGAAATTGTAGTGCAAGGAATCTGCTAAAGCCAATGATAAGTGCTTTAGGGAGTGACCCGAGGGTGATAGAAGAAGTTTGAATAACGGTAATATCATCGAATTGAGCCTAACGCTCTTTCTTTTTGTTGGAATAAGAACTTCCGATACGCTCCATTGTCAAGCGTCGAAGAAACTGTTCACCTCTGGTTAGGGGCTTTTGTAGGACTTCTTCCTTCGATGGATGAGTTCTTCCGGGATTGAGTGGAAGTTTCCGTTGGATAAGGAGCTAGGTTGGATTACTTCTATGGATAAGAAGAAAGGGATATCCGCATTTCCATCCATTCTTGCTTGGTCTTGGTTAGCAGTGCCCTTTTTTATAGGTCAGTTTGGGGCTAGCTATATGAACGGCAGTTTGGTACTGCTGATTTTTGTAACCATATTTCTCTCATTTCTATATTATAATTTATTTAGATTTATGGCTGAAACTTTTCTGTGGGCTTGATATACTGTGGACAGCTTTTCTGTTGAAAATTGTGTAGTTTGATAAAGGCATCATATTTAAATTGGGGAGGTAAATATTTTTTTGTGGCTCTTTCTTTATTTTTTTCTAAATTACAATTTTACTTTTTCTTCTTGTGCTTTTGTTTTTTTAAAGTTTTCTATCAAACAGAAGCCATTTTTTTAAGTTTAATGGTAACCAATTTAACTGTCGATCGTTTAGAATGTCTTTATAATCAAAGACACACTCAACAGTATAGAGCCATCAATGAAATCATCTAGGTTTAGGCCACCCTCAAAATTAGGGATGTCGATCTTAACTTCGTAGCCTTGTTGTCTTCTAATAGGTTCCCTCTTACAATAAACTAATATATTCTCTTCATTGGATGACTCTTAAGTAATTTTGATGAAAAGAATTTTCTATCTTGTAGTCAAGATAATGTTCATCCGAACTATTTGAATGTGATTCCATATCGGGTCTTTCATGAGCCACTAGCCTAGCATCTAACTGTTGAATTTCCCTACATAAGTTCTCCATAGCTAAGTTTTGATTTTGAGGAGGTTGATTTTTCCTAGGAGGCATGCTAACTTAGGGCTCTAATACCACTAATTGATACCATTTTAGTAGGGTAGGTAGATTAATGATTAAGCAATAAAAAGAATGAAAGATTTTGGCATAAAACAACCAATGAAAGATGATTATTATTCTCAAGAATCTAAAACTTTAATGACAATCAAGACTCACCGACACCTAAAAGTGATAATCAACTACAATTTATGATCCATGGTTGGAGGTTTAATAGATTCTTTTGAAAACACTTGATTGATGATTTGATTTTAGCTAATTAGAATAGAGTCTGATTTATTTTTGGATTGACAAGAACTATTGATCCTAGAAAAAAAACAACAGCCGCTGGAAGTACGTTGGAGGAGAAAACAGCAAACTCAAATCTTGAAATTTTAGTTTCTCTCGGTTTCCAAGCTAGTTACTGCCACCGCCTTTACCAGCCTTGTAAGACAATTATAAAACATAGAAGGAAATAAAATGTAGAACAGAGGACTTATAGGGGTTCGGCAGGTTAAATTAGGTTTGGAGCAGCTAAAATTTTCAATCAGAACTCAGAATTTTCATGTTTTCTTGTTATTTTTTTTGGGTGATTTGTTGCGAATCTTGCTGTCCCTGTAAATCAATCAGAAAGAATAGCAATTATCCATTCAAGAAGGAGGCGTTCAAGGGTTGCAATGCAAAAATAGATGAGGTTTGAAACCAAAAATCAAATATCATCTGATTGGGATCAGGTTCTTGATGTAAGATTTCCAAGAATTGGAGATAATTCTCCTTTTCTGCTTGCCACTGATAGCCCTTTCCACATGAAACCTTAAGCTAAATTGATCTACAAGAAACTCCCAAAAGACACCTGGGAGGAGCTGTCGACGGTCCAATTGAAGGTTTCTTTGTTGCAAGGTCCCTCACCAGACAACCTTTCATGGAAAACTGCCTTGTTGAATCCTCCTAGAGCAACCCGAGAGGTTGTACAAGATATTTGGAGTCTTCCACCTCTGAAAACATAGGTCTAAAATCCTTCCAGCAGGATCCTTGACAGAAAGTAAATTTCAGACTGCCCAAGAAATGTTCGAGATGTGGAAGAAAGCCAATCTTGGCAAGACCATGCCACACCATGGCTTTTCCTTCTCCAGGCTCTCCAAACAAGGGGTAATCCACTTGATAAACTCAGGATAACCTGAAATCTAAAACTCAACAAAAAACCCCCTTGTTGACCCACATGTGTATTTCATAAATCAAATTAAACGTATATCGCTCAACCTATAAATATAATCATGATGTTATTCAAATTGAAGTCAAAACCTCTCAATCGTAGCCAAAAATCGATCGAAATATCGTAGATTTGAAAAATAAGTTATCGAGACATCTTAAATATAAAAACTAATTAATTGAGGCTCGTCGCATTGTTTAAAAATCGATTAATCAAGAAATATCTATTTTAAATGCGATTACATGCATATTGAAGTCTGGAAGCTCCAATGATTTCCAAACAACCATTGTTCACTAAACCGACGTATTGAGTATAAATCAATATCAAATGATACCGAATGATTAAGTTTATGAAAGCCGAATTGAATTGCGCGGATTAAGATTGAATTAAATTCGATCGCCGCCAAAAAATGACCTCTAATCTCAAAGCATCATTGTCGATTGAAATATCAGAACTACCTAAGATTGATGCAAATGTTGCCTATGGTTATTGTATGGCGAAATTCATTGAAATTCACATGAATTTCAAAGCCTGGACACACAATTTGAGGCAGAGGGATAAATGCAAGAAATTACGGCATTTCAAATAACATATTTTGAAATACAATATCAGAATTTTAATGTTAATAACAATCTATTATTATGATTAAATTATGATAATAATGATAAATATCAATTAAAATGATTAATGACTTTTTAAATTTTTTTGTATTAATTACCTAAATCTTTGTATTAATGATTTCAAAGTGAACTTGTATCTTGTTCAAAAGTTCAATACTTGCATAAGTTTTCAGATGAATGAATGAGACATTTACAGAACTATGAGGTGATCACTTGCTCAATTCTATTATATCGAGATGCGTGTAAACAACTTGAATGGTGAAGTAGTACATTCATTACAAGACAACACAATACTTAAACATAACGCTTTGAAATTCATATAAGTATCTTAAAGTGAGATATTCACATGCATTTTAAAGAATTTTTTAATTTTAAATTCAAATGCCTCAAAGCTTGTGCAAACGCTTTACAAGATGAATGATCAATTATATACAATTACTTGAAATCAATCCATCAGTCGCATGTTCCTCAACACATGTTAAAATTTAAATTTAGTATATAAGGATGTTGCGCTGGTTGATTTACCGATTAAGTCTATAGACTAGATTCAGGTTAACAAAACCTAATGATATTGTTAAAATTTTCTCTACTTGAGAGGGTCTCTAAGAAGTTCATTTTGTCATATGATAATAAGATGATTATCTTTTAACTATCTTGATGATGGCCATGTTACTGAATTTTTCAATTAGAGGGGTATTAATTTCAAAATTCTAAAGTATCAATATTAGATTATGTTAAATATAAATCTTAAAATGCTAGCGTTAGAATTGATTCTCTGCTAACAAAGAAGTAGAGTTGATAAAGTCTATTCCTGATGATGATTATCTTGATTGAAGATTTCAATCAGAGGGGTTACTACTATCAAAAATTTTTAAAGTTTTAATGTCAAGTAATTACATGTTCAAATCTAAATCAATTATAAAATGATTACATGTCTAAATTAAAAATTTATATATTAATTGAATGAAATTAATCATTTAAATCTAAAGTAAAATTGATCTACCCATCCGTAATCATTTGTTAATAATGACAAATTAAAAAAAAATTGTTCATAAAGAAGTAAATGTCAAATCAAGCACATCATTATATTTGCACTCAAATAATTTTATTCTAGTAAGGACGTGATATGTGTTCATTATTTGTATGATTTCTTAGAATTGTATTACATAAATTATGGTTTAATGATCGAGTTCAACGGTGATTCATCACCGAATAACCATTAAATTATTCCGTTTTTGAAGCCTCAATGACTTTGCTCTTTGAGTTGTCAATTATACGTTGTATTTGATCGGGCAAAAAATCCTCTATTAGCTAGAGTTGACTTAGATTTATTCTCTTAGACAAACATCATTTCAGATCTACAATGACACTTTGGATGACACAACCCATAACTGCTGACAAAGATCATTCGGTCAAGTTGGGTCAACTACCTCCTCTGACTAAGTTGACTAAAGACCACGACAGTCCGGGATGAGGAAATTATGGGATCTTGATCGGGCGTCTCACCATTTCCCAAACATATGCTTTAAGTTAAATGATGAGTTCATACTAAACTATATTGCTAAATGGGACGAATGATCTGCAAAATGAAAAATGGCCAATGAAATTGACAAATGGTAATGGTAATAGCTACTTGTCTTTTGGATGAGTATTGATAAAGGTTTAGACGATGACTCCAAGACGGATGATAAATGTAAAAGTAAAAGTTCATACAAAATGTTTATGTATACCTACTCACATATGTTCGATAGTTTGAACAAATTTCTTTTATGTACATGTGAAAATAAAAACTGGTATGCATATTAGTTCTACTTTCTTGTTTACTATAGTGTAAGAGCATAATTGACCGACTGAATTATATTCATTTGTTAGTTGCTTAAATTTTTTTCAGGAAACTATCTTAACTAAATGACTCATAGAAGGGAAAGTCATGTTTATCACTGTAGAAAGACTTCAGGAGATAGGTAATTATGTCAATTATATTGAGTTATATTTAAAGTGTATTTCTCATGAACTTTGTTAGTATATATATATATATGTGGACAAATTATTAAATCATTTGTCAGATGGCTCTTGTATGAGAGATTTTATTAAAATTTGAAGTCTGTTTTTTCTTTATCCGTCCGACTATTTGTTCCTGCCTTGATATTTCAAGCTCCCGGGCCGGGTCGTGACAACGAAAGACTAAAAGTGAGAAGTTAGAGAAGCTAGAGTTGAAGTCAAGCGGCTTCACGTGAGAGAGAGGAGAGATCAAGAGAAGTCGTGCCCTAGCTGAGCTTTGGTCACGTGAAGGGTGCTTGATTAAACAAGTCAATGAGCTATTTTGCATGAATAGCTCGATCTAAGGGTTTTGAAAAAAATTTGGGCTATTTTGAGAATTTTGGAACTTCATTTTAGGTATAATAACCATTAACTCTTAAATTTTTTGAAGAAAATTGTATTTATAGGTCCCAAAATTTGAAAACTCGTGCACGTTGATCTTGTGTCTAGCTAGGATAATTATTGAAGATCTCTACCATCGATCTTAGATTTGACAAGAGAAGAAATCCTCCTTTCATCATTCTTGGGTTTGGAGAAAGGGAGAAGAGCGCATCGATCGCGCTTAATTTCACAAAATAGCTTTACTAATTAGTCATGCTATCGAAATTTCACAAAAAATTTACACTTAAAAGATTTTCAATAAAATAAAAAAATGTTAAATATTGGATTATTAAGTGTAACTAGGTGCAATTTAATTAAGATCGTAAATGGACAATCAAATTTAAATCATTAATACACCTAATGAATTTAAACATATCAATGAATTCGGAACTATATCGTCACATGCAAATTTTATAAAAATTCACAATAATAAAAGTGATATAGGGATAAGAATGTTCGCACAAACACAACCAAAAATAAATGTTGATTGTTTTTGAAAAAATCGTGGCACGAGTTAGAGACCTAAGTAAAATCTAACATTTTATGAAAATAAAGGAAATTTCACAAAAATTAAAGTTTATCTCAAAAATAAATGGATGTAAGCCCAACTAATATTCGCAGAGCGGATTCCACTCCCATCTAAAGCTTTCCAGAGATTGTAATGCCCATCTAAATTAAAAAAGTCTTGAACCATGTTGCTTAGAGGACAAGGCCATAAGACTCACTAATCGGGCAAACCTATGAATTGAGTTTTGCCCAAACCATCCAATGAACACCTATACGTCAACCCTTGACCTACTCAGAATTCCTGGGATGAGATAACCCATGATTGCTAATCAGGTTTTTTGAGCATTATGATTAATAACCCTCTGATGTTGGTAGACTAGGAATAATAGCGTAGTCCCAGACAACAGAACTATGTGATCTTGATCAGGATTACTTTTCATTTATCTCAAATAGTCATTCACATAATGTTATTAAACACCAGTTCACACCAGTGACAAATACCTACATTCAACCTTAATCGAGAGTGCTCACCTACTACAGTAAGATGAGTAATTATTTATGGATGGCTACATTCATAGGAAATAGGACCCAAATCTAAATAAATTTTAATATAAATGTTAGAAAAATTTGATTGAATAAAAATTAATCTGCCTCATAAAGAATGAACTTTAAAATCTTAGATAGTGGAGATTCAATCGTTTTTCTTGAGAGATCACAAGTTAATAATAATTTATATGAATGAAATAGATCAATGAATGGAATTATTATATTAAGAACAATCACACATTTTGATAGCATAAGAGGATGACTTTCATACTCAATCATGAGTCACAAATCTAACTTGTATTTACAAGATTCAATCCATAAAGAAAAACTTTATTTAAACTTAAAGTTCTTTATTATGTCACTTCGACCACTTTTCATTAACTTCTAGTAATCTAGTTTAGTACATAAGGTTGACATAGAATTGGTTTTAATCTAAATTTAAAATAATCTCAATTTAATCACAAATTTTTACAACATCCGAACAACAATGACTTAACTTTTCAAACCATTCAAACAAAGCCATAAGTGCATGCAAATAATTCATTGGCCTAATTTACAATTGTAGATTTAGGCTCAGTAGCCACACGCCAACCTACGTTTTCAAAGGAAAGCTCGCTGGAGGAAGCAAAAATTTCTTCATTTAAATATTTAAAAAAAATTTTTGTAAACTAAATATTATTAGAATATTAATTAGATAATTAAATATTATTAAAAAAATTAAGAATATATACAATTATTTAATTAGTGAACGACTGATCACATCACGTCGATTTCGATATGATGTGATTGTGTCATATAAAATTAAGACGAGTGGCACACTTAATAAGTGACTGGCTTCATACCATCGAACCACTTATTAGGGCCGATCGACCCTAATACTCTCGGTTTCTCGGTTTCGCTCGATTCGGCCACCCCCGTTGATTCCGCCGCCCCGGAGCTCCGACCGCCCGATTTCTCCGTCCGAGCACGGTTCTCTCCATCTCGAAACTTCCCGGCGACCGTCGGCGTCGCTCCAACCGCCTACATTGTGCCGTCTTCTCCGGGTATGCGAAATAAACTCCCTTTCTTCCCGACAGTCGCGTTCACGCCATCTAACGACTTCCTTCTCCCATCTAGCAGCCGTTGGAAGCCAACATTAGCTTCCAGCGACGATTCCGGCGGCTCCATTTTATTCGGGGAAGTTTTCTACGGCGGTTTTTGTGCACATCCCCGTCGTTCTTCATAAAGGCAAGGTAAATCCCTATTTCTATCAATTTATAAATTAATAGAGTATGTGTGCTAGGGATAGAAAGTTGTGCTTTCCATCTTTCTTTATCAAGGCCCTTTGTTTGGTTGAAATTATCATAAATTTTTTTCTCCATATTCTACGGTGTTACAATACGAAGGATGAACGTTTTTTAATATGTTATGCCAGCTTGAACTTTTTATGAACTTTCGGAAATTTTATCTCAGAAAAACAACCGATTTTGTGAAAACTGACCTGCATTTTGATAAAGCTGTTTTCAGCTGTTTTAGAGGCATGGTTTTGAACAATAGAAAAATTAGATCCTAAAGGTAATAATTACCAAGTATTTGAATGAATCGCCTGAAGGCTTTTCGCTGACTAGGAATTCTGCATCTTTTGTTAATGGTGTTGTGTGAGCATGCTTGTTCGTTCTTATAGAGTTTTCATTTGTTTATTCATATGCTTTATCTGTATAACTTCTGAAATTTTATCATCGTTCCTATCAGCAAATGCCTGGGAGGAAGGTGAAGAAGTTGTTCTTATTACTTGTCGCCTTGACAATCCTGATTTAGATATCGTCAACGGAGCTGTAAAGGATAAACTGGAAAATTTCTCAAATCAATTGTAGGTTTCCATAAATTTTCTAAAGCTTTTTTTCGCCTCATACTTCTGCTCTCCTTTCCGATTTTACTCTGTTATTCCAGGTATGAGATGAGGTTTAATCTGAAAACAGGTGCAACTACTCAGAAGGAATTGTCAGCACCTGCAGTAGATTTTCCTAGGATTAATGAAAACTACACCGGCAGGTAATTTTGGAATATAGATGGCGGAGTTGAAATGTCCCTGCTAATCAGTTCTATTAAATATTGTTGCACCTTTTTTCTGTCTTCATTTTTTTGATAGGTGCCTGTTTCCTGTTCCTCAGCACTTATTTTCCGATTGTGTGCTTCACCTCAGTAGGCTTTTGGATCTTGTTTTAATAGGTAGCATTGTATCATGGTTCATAAGTAAAAGGCAATCCTGAAGTTTCCATTGCTGTGGACAATAAATATGATGCAAGACAACCTAGGCATTAAAGTGACTTGGACAACTTACAATGCAAAACCTATGATTTCTTTAATGCGCCTTGTTTACTTGAGTTCTAAAACACATTATTCCTAATTTAATTTTACTTAATTTGGGGAAAACAGTGGAAAAAAGGAAATCATTTGTTAAGTTGACTTTAACTGTAAAGTCTAGGAATCATCCTACTTTAAAAAAATTCAACGACAACATTTTGATAACCACCACACTCTACTAGGTCAAGTTGAAAAAATACAGCTTTCCCATTGCATATTCTTTAAAACGAATGACTGTGTTTTCGTATTGCATCGACACCCTAAATTTTAAAGTTATTTAAGTTGTTTTAGCCTTCAAATTTTTTGTGGATGTTTGCATAAAGGAATGATCAAGATGTTGAGCAATATTGTCAAATATTTTTATTGAGAGATACTAAAATCCTTGATAACATCATATGCTATATTTGAATTTACTTTGCACTAGTTTCCCAAGTGAAGTTTTTTTGAATCATCTTACATGGAATATATCTTGTGCAACCTTCTTTTAGTTTTTAGTGTTTTATATATTATTTTCTATGATTTATACTGGTGTAGATAAGCAAATGCATGGCTTAACTTGTCTTATTGACACTTTAAATATTGAAGAAACTTGGGGGTCTTGGTAGTTTTGTTTTTTTTAACTTGAATCTATTAATATACAATCATTTCGAGGCATAAATACTTATGTAATTTTTGAAAACACAATCTCCATCATCAACAAAAAAATAATTAAACTTAATACATTAGAACTGAACCAATCCTTTTGTTGTAAAAAGCACTGGGCACCCTTTATGACAGAGATTTCTAATGTCCATGTGATAGGTGGCACCTTAGGTGTTTAGTAGAGCAAAGTGAGGTGCTCAAAATTGTCTATCTCATCTAGATGGTGGACATGCTATTAGCTTGGTTAAGTTTATATTAATGGGCTTTTTTAGTATAGTATTTATAAGGTTTGTTTTTTTATTTAGGTTCGATTCCCAATATTGAAAAAAAATTTGTTGTTAGTTGTGGGTGTCAAATAGTCCGATTGATAACGGCTTTAGAAGTTATTTTAAAGATCGTAGATTTAAATCTGACCTATATCGTAATAAAGTCCAACTTTACAGATTTTGGCTAGCAAAAAAAATCTTGTTAACTTTGAGGAATATATTTGAGAGCATGATGTGATAATCATTACATTAAAATATTAAATTATGTTAGAAAAGATACTTTTCAAGATTATTTTCATTCAAATTATTAAAATCTTACCAAGTAGATTGTTTAAACAAACTTCCCACAAGTCCCAATGATATATTTAATTAAACAATCAAAATTGCTTGCACCTTTCATAACCTAAAGATAATTTAATATTTATTATCTATATTAACTTTTTCATCACTAGAGTTATATTCATTGCCATTAAATTTGTAGTGCTAAAGCTTTTCTTTCATTTTCTTGGGCTCATCCTTTCTGTCATCAATGTTTAGGGTTTAAAATTCGAATTTTTTTTATTTGCATTTACTTTTTTGTTTCCTAGTGAGTATCTATGTCTCTTCTATGCATGCTACTTTTTTCTGTATCAACCATGCCAAATCTTCATTATTAACAACAACTCATCTAATGCATTTGAGATACAAGTATAATCAACCATTTGTACTATATATATAAATATTTAGGATAAGACTATTGATACTTGCAAACATATTTATGTTTATTAATCAAACTATTATTGGGACACCAAAATAACCTTTGAATTTCTTGTATTGTGATTGATCCATTTAATCCAACTTTACATGCATTCATACCATACATTTTTTATTTCTTCATGAAAGCCAATTAAAAAATTCAAGAAGAACAACTCCGGTTTGAAAACATGTCCTTTTATGTGCAAAGGTTGTTTAGCTAACAATCCCATATATTATCAACGATGCAAAAAATGTTCCTGTATTTTTCCTTTTGATTCTAGATCTTTCTCATTAGCTTTACTCATTTATATAAGTATTACATGGTTGGCCCTTTTCTCATTAATGATAAGTTGAAGAACTCGAACTAAAAGATCCATGACCTTGATGGTAGAGACAACATGATTCCAAAAAGAATGTATTAATGCAATTTAAATAGTTCTTTTCCTCTTTCCATCAATAGCTCTTACTCTGTTTATGAATTCCCCAATGTGAATGTATTTCTATGAGTATGTTTTTGCTTATGTATCCATTCACAAGTGATGTAAGAAATTGTAAGGTGATTGACCCACACTACTTTTTGCTAAATTCTCTCATCATATGTAAAGCATTAATATAATCGTAGTGAATTTGAAAGGGCAAATTTTATTTTCTTTTTTGCTTTTTCAATTGAGGAATCTTTTTAATTGAGGGCACACACATTGAGTAGTGAATTAGACTCTAGCACAAGTGCTTCTCTTATGCTTCCAATATTTTTCGTGAATCAAAAATGCAAAATTTAATAGATTATCATCATAAGTAAGTCATTGTTATATGTTACACACCAATTGTTACCAATATTGGCAGTTTGTTTACCAGGTAAAGCATAGTTTTCTTCATTGTTGGCAGTTTCATTTAAAATAGAAATCCATTCAGTTTTAGTTGAATCAAAATCAAAGGACTAGTTTAAGTTGAGTTTTGAGCAAACGTTCTAAGATTAAAAATAATTTATTTTGCATTATTGCAAGTTTAGGATGTCTTATTGAAAATTTTATTTAAGATATCTTAAAATTAATATTATTTACACAAATTTCATACTTATGGTTGGTCCTTTAGGGTATTTGGAGGGTCAAGCCCACGAGCTTATGCCATACTCTATCAGTTGGTAGCCCTATCTCCAATTTTCTCCACAGAAGTATCAAGGCCCAATTTTTTATATTTTTTTCAAATGATGGTGCATCGATAAATTTTTTTTAATATTGTCTAAATTGGTTGTTAACTAGGAGATTGATCTAACTTCTTTCTAATACTAACACTCTCAATTCATAATAGCTTGGAAGATTTCGATGGACCATACCTCTTGATTGCTTGCACGATACACTTAAAGTTATCCAAAATGGGTAACAATGCATTAGATGTTATACCATCTTGGTAAAAGAAATGACTTATATTATATTATTATTTTGGCTCTTTTTTTTTTTTTACCATGACCATCATTAACAATCACTTGTTTCATTTTTCCTCCTTAATCTTAGAAACACACTTATTTTTCTTTTGAATGAAAAACAAATCCATTTATCGCTTTTCCTGTGGCACACTTGCCTCTAGTTTATTTCCATCATTTGTTTTATGTTTAAATTTTTGTTTTGCTTTATTTGCTTTCACATAATCTTTGATTTGAAAATTGTCATTATATGACAACAAACCAAAACATTAAATCCATAGTGTTTTTTTCTCTTTTAGGTAACTCCAATTCTTGCTTTTCTTATGGAGGACATTTTTTGCAGGTTACAACATTCTTGAATTTTATCACCCAATGTGTGTGTGTGTGTGTATATATATATATATATATATATATATATATATATATTATAGTTATGTGACAAAATAGTAAGACTATGGACAATCTGATGTCAAGTTGATCTAATGCTAGCTTAACATTTGCTCAAAGCCATTTGATTCTAACTTAAGCCAAGTTAGGCTTAATTGACATACCATTCATGTATATATGTGGAGCTGTGAATTTCGTTGGAAGATATGCTAAAAAATCGATTTGGTTTTGGCTCTATTCCATTCTCTCTCCTATCAGAATAGATAAGGAATCATATCTAAGCCAAAATCATAATCCCAAGCCCTTTCGTGACCCCTCTTTAAGCATTTTTGTTTCTTACTTTGGCTAATTCAAATATCATACACTCCAAATTTCTTTGTAATCCAATTATTCTAGTATGCTTTCTATCTTTTACCCAATACCCCATCCTCTAAGCTATTACAGACCTTAACACAAGTGTCATTCTAAATCCTAAGACAAAAAAACCATTTTAAGGCCCAACCTTAAGTCAATTACATCCCAACTATCATTAAAAAATTAAGGATTCCTACGGATTGTTATGACCTCCACATCCACTATGTCAGTTTGATAAAGGGCAATTCTCATATCGAGAAGAATTTCTATAAATTGACTACCATAGTTGAAGGAGGGTTGTACTACTGAGAGATATCTTGATGGTTACTCCTAATGATGATAATTTCTCGCTCAACATATAGTATTTAATATATGATAATCTTTTAAACTATATCTCAGTGGATTTTGGATCATTTAGCAATTTTAGTACTACTAGAATCTTGAATCTTTTTACTTCTAAATACTAAGAAATTGTGTTCATATAAATTAATGTTATTTAGTTTCGAGTATGCATTAACTTACTTTTCCATTAACTCACTTGATCTTGTGCCTTAGATTTGTTTGGTATTTATTTTATGATATTTTCATCTTTTTGTACATTGTTGGCTGTTGAATGGTCTTAAGCTTTTTACTCCATTTATATTCCTTCAAATTTTTCATCCATTCTTCTTTTTTATTGTGTAATCTTGAAAAAAAGGAATCCTACTTTTTATGATAAATAGATTTGGTTTTTCTTGTTTGTTATTCTTTATTGACAGGGCCAACACTCAGCAACCAAAGCTCTCTGTGGGTATGATTCTGATTCTTATTTTTGCCGAAGCTCTTGCCCTTTACAGCCTTATTGTTGGCATCATCGTCTCTTCTCGAGCTGGTCAGTCTCGTGCGGACTAATAAGAAGCTCAACATATCTTGCTTGTTCTTCAAGGCGTTCCTGATATTTTAATAGTACTCGGCAGGATCATCTCTTTTATTTAATTATTTCTCAACATGTATTTTTTATTATTTATGAAGAGCTGAGATACATGATAATTTGTGCCATTATTAATAGAGATTTTGAATGTGTAAATAATTAAGTACAAAATTTGAAACATTGTTATTTATAAAATTAGAATTTTATTACATCCATTTTTCATATGCACCAAAATGGATGTTCTTAATAGTTAATAGACATTTACAAGAGGATGTATTTTGGTGTATGTCTTTTTTGTTGATAAGATTGGAGAGGGAGTTCAACAAAAACTTAAATTATAGAGGTCAATCTTAAAGTCTAAAGTTTTTGTTTGAATAGATCTAAAATTGAATACATTGGTGTAATTTTAGTTGTAGAAGATCTAGTAGTGAGTTTATGATAATGTGTGATCAAGTCATTACAAAGAGTGAATGCTTTAGATATCTCGAGCATAATACTCAAGTGATGGTAAAATAGATGATGTTATTAGTAGAATTTAAGTTGAATGGTTGAAGTGGAGGAATGCTTTGGGCTTGTGTGATAGAAAAGTATCATTTAGGCTTAAAAGGAAATTTTTTTAAGATAATGATGAGACCTGTAATATTTTATGGTGCTAAATAATGGCCAATAAAAGAGCAACATAAAATTAAATGTTGCAGAGATGAGGATAGTCAAGTGGATGAGTGATTTTATTCTTAGAAATAATATACAAAATAAATAAATATGTGAAATGATTTAAGTAACTCCGGTGGTCGATAAGATAATAGTCATCTTAAATGGTTTGTCATATAAAATGTTGGCCTTTTCATGACTCTATAGGTTGTAACTCGCTTGAAAATTTGATATGAGCGATTGAAATTGAAACAATAAATTTTAAAATTATTTTATTTATGATCCATTCAATCTAAATCATCCAAAAATAAATAAAAATATAATAACTAAAATTTACTTTACTGCCACAAAACATTAGCCAAATTGAATTCAAGCTTCAATATTTGCTGCATTCCACACATTCAACATAAATCCTTTTATGGCCATGTGAGGCGAACAGGAGTAGAACAGAAATATAAACATGTCTAATTAAATTCGAGGCATTTTTAATTTGAATTTAATTAATTTATCAAATTTAATCTCTAATTCTATTTTATAAATTCGAGTTGACTCATAATTACTCATTTAATAAAAAATACATAATATAATTATTATAATAAAAATAATAAATAATAAAAACATTTAAAAATAAATAATAATTATTTAATATTGTGGGCTCCGAAAATTTTTCACTGACGTCTCAATGAAGAGAGCGATTTAAAGTATCGATGTAATTTTCAGAAGTCAAATGGAATAGTAGATAAGACACTACCTAGAGATTTCGCCCTCATTTATGAGGACTTTAGATCTGGTTTTAGGTTTTCTATAGGCGCAAGTACCTATAGTTAATTACCCCTCTCAATGCTGAGAGAGAGCTTTCGATTAAGTCTAGTTATTAGATCGCTTAATGCGATATAATAGCAACATGTGGAGTTATATAATTTAGATTTATGAAATTCATTATATTTAACTTAAAGCGGATGATTGGGGGAACGATGACACGCCCGATCTAGATCCCATGGTTCCGTCATTCCGGGCCATTGTGGTCCCTAGTCTATTTTGTCAGAGGAGGTAGTCGACCCAACCTGATCGAAGGATCCTTGTTAGCAACACATGGGTTACATCGTCCAATGTGTTCTTGTAGACTTGAGGTGAAGTTTGTTTAAAGAGACATGCTTAAGTCTACCTTAGTTAACAGAGAACTTTTCCCAATCAAATACATTCTATAATTCACGACTCAAAGAGCAAAGTCGTAGGGGAACATATAGACTGTGGCCGTGACCGTAATTTAGTGGTGTTATATTACGGTGAACCACCCGGTCAGAGGGCTCTGGTCGTAACCGTCATTAATATGGTGCCATTTTACGGCAAAAACACGCGGACAGAGGACACATGCCACGTCCTTACGGGCTTAAGATTATTTGAGTATGAAAATAGTTATGTATTTAATTTGACATTGACTGTTTGTGAGCAAAAGTTTTCTTAATTAGTCACTCTCGACAAACGGTTGCGGATGGGTGAATGGATTTTACTTTAAATTGAAATAATTAATTTCATTTAATTTATATATTTTTTATTTGAATATTTGATCATTTAATAATGGTTTGACATTAGAATTTGAATAGATTATTATTATTATTATGAAAATCCCTCCGGTTGAAATATTCAGTCAACACGACCATCATCAGGGTGTTGATCACTTAATTTATTATTTGAGATCTCATCGACTCTATTAATTTAATAATAGAAGATCAGATCTACTATCATATGACATAATTAACTTCTTATGTTTTATTAGATTAAAGATATTATAACATCATTTGATTTTTAGGTTTTGTTAACCCTGACCCAGTTCTAAGACCCAACCGGGAATTAACTCGTGCAGCATCCTCATACACTAAGTTTAAGCATTCAACATAGCATCGGGGCTCATGAGGGTGGTTATTTAGAATACTTGTACTAATTTGAAAAGATCAAATTGAATTGAAGATTATTTTATATTTCGTACAAAAATTCATCTTTCAAATGATTGCCTAAGTTTTGAAGCACTTGAATTGAGTGATAGTTGCTCCATAATTTATGCAAAATTAATATATTTGAAGTCTATTTATAATTTAAGCCAACGCCTTCTATCTGCTTCTAATTTCTGTTGCAAATTTGGTGGCGTAAAGTATTTTAGATATTATTCAATTACTTAGATTAATATTTATTTATTTGCATCTAGTTTTTAAAGTTTCAATGGAGCTTAGTTCGTGATCGCTGAGAAGCTTTTAGGCACATGACAAGTCTCACTCAAATTCTTTTTTGCTTTGAACAATTTTAATGTGGTATATAGATCAACCCCATTGTTCAGTATAAATCATAGCATAACTTCAATGTTCAATAAAGAATATGCTTTATGCCCATTGACGAGCTTTCAAGCCTGATTAGTTCAATATGTTCAATGTTTATTCTTCTGCGTAGGCAATCCGTCAAGTCTCCTGAAAGCTCATTCTTATTAAAATACTTCTAGAATTTTTGCATATGTAAGTTTATTCTTTAATTTATCATTCTCAAATAAGCTCAATTTTAGCTCATCAACACTTTTATTTGTTCTTATTTAATTCTCCTGTCAGTCCAAAATTGGGCAGCCTCTCGTATCCCACATATGTCGCATCGACATTCCCATCACCTACCGAGCATAACGATGTCTTGTGATATTACAGCCGTGGTCTTCTACTTGTTAGCTCTACTAAGCATAACAAGGTCTTCAAATGCCTGTAATTTTAATTCAGATTTTAATTTTGAGCTTTGAGTTCATTTTATATTAAACTAATTAAGTTCTCTATTAGTTTGAATTTTGGTAGCCTCCCAGCATCTTCCCACATAGGGGGCTACATCGGGGGCTATTCGACCTTCTTGTGAGCTCTATAAGCATAACGACCAATGTATTGGGACACTAAGATCATGATCTTCCACCCGTTAGCTCTACTGAGCATAACAGAGTCTTCAAATACCTACATAAAAAGAGCATATATATAGGTTTATTCTTTAATTTATCATTTTCAAATAAGTTCAATTTATGCTCGTCAACACTTTTATTTGTTCTTGTTTAAGTCTCTCATCAATCTAAAATTCGACAGCCTCCTGGCATCATCTTCGCATAGGGGGATGCATTGGGGTCTATTCGACCTTCCCTTCCGCCTCTAAAGATAACGGTTGTCTTATACACTACAATGATCTTCTACCCATTATCATATAATGTCTTCAAATGCCTACATGAAAAGAACATATATGTAGGTTTCTTCTTTAATTTATCAGTCTCAAATAAGTTCAGTTTAAACTCATCAACACATTTAATTGATTTTTGTTTAAGTCTCCCATCAATCCAAAATTCGGCAACCTCCCGAGGTCGCCCCATACATAAGAGGGGGCTATTCGACCTTCCCCAAATTTATCGATATAATGGTGAGTGTCTTTATTGTTTACTTATCTTCTACCCATATTACCGAGCATAATATCTTCAAACACCTCTGATGACTTACTCTATTCATGTTATGAGACTCAAACATGTAAAGCAAATCATGTACAAAGATTAGCAATCAAGATGTGTTGCCACATCCATTACATAAGAGATATCTTAATTTTGAAAAGATCCACTCAAGTAGCAAATTTTGAGAACTATTTTCAAGATCATAAACGACAAATTTCTTTTGATGAAATTGAAACATTTTCATTGCAATTCCATTACAAATATCATATAATGTTAAAGAAGATCCACACTTTTCATTAGTCTCTTTAATTTGAAGTATGTTCAAATCATTCGACCCATAATAGATGCTCTAGATCAACTTAAAAAAAAACTATTTTCTCACAACATTAAATAGCATAACACAACTCTACATGACATACATCTTTAAAGGAGCTATTGGTATTTAGATTATGAGACCATTTCTGGCAAAACAATGAAACAGACATATAACGAAGGATTTGAACTTTCTCATGACGCATTTTTAACTTTAAGGTATGATCTTGGTAAGACATGAAAGACATTGTAAGCACACATTTCCTCCTCTGAATGCAACCTCTAGCCCAAGAATGAAGGCATAGTTGAACACATGCATCATATGCCAGCACACAATGCCAGGGGCCTTGTCCACTAGCATGAAACTTAGGAAGTCAGGTTGGTAATGAGACAGACTTTCCAATTTTTTTTTTCTTTTATAAACCGCATGAAGAGCTCCTTGTAAGATAGGAGGACATCAGGCACTTATGGATTATGAGCCAGTGATCGGGGCACGCCCCAGCCCACCACACATGCGACACGCAACCCTATTTCAAACCCTCAGCCACCGCAAGGATCAAGGCTTTCCTCCCTTCATCACTGCCCATTTGTTCTCTGTGTTTTCTTCTTCTTTTTTTTTCTATTCTGCTCCTCTGAATCCCGTGAGGTCATGACTCCGTGAGACCGTGATTCGTGAAGGAGTTTGAGAGGTAAACTGAAAATTGCTATGCCATTGCGCCTCTTCTTCTCCACCTTTTGTTAGGTCATTGTTCTGAAGTGGCTTGAAGCCTAAGATTACTGAGTGAATGGTTGGTCCTCTTTTTTCTTTTTCTTCCTATTTTTTCAAATTTTATTGTATAAATTCTATTCAAGGATTTTATTCATTAAATTGATTGTGAAATGATTAAAACAAGTATGGATTGATTTGTGAAGTTTATGGTAGTGGAACCTCCATTGGAGCCGAGAGGAAAAATGGAGGATTACCAATTGTATGATTGTATCTTTTGAATTTCTTTTGTAGCTTTTCGGAATTGAGCTCATCGTTACATTTTCATCCATTAACATTGTTATTATTTCATGCTCACAGCAACTAAAAACATGGGCATGTGGTTTCAACCCTAAAATTGTTTGAGGCTAAAAAATCGATGAAAATGCTATCATAGATGATAGAACTATAGAAGCACATATTAATCTTTTTTTTTTTGACACTGAAACAAATTCGAGCAAAGGAACATAGATAGAGCATTTTAAAAAAAAACCATAGAGAGAGCCACGAGATTTTTATTTCACTGGAACACTATTTTTTTGCAAGCCAATATTGCATAGATATGCAAATGAAGGAAAGCCGTTTCTTTCTTTCTTTCTTTTATTCCTTTTTTTTTGCATTTCTATTACTCTAAGTGGTGGATAATGATGCTGATATTTTTTATGCTTAATCTTTCTTGCATATAGCTGAGAAATATTGCTTTTAGGATTGAGAGTTTGAGTTGATTTGTTCCTATTCTGATTTGTGTGTTAATATTTAGTTTATCAAAGAATTGCATATGGAAAATTAAAGTTAAATTTCTATTTAGATGAATCAACTTAAGTTTTATTTTGTGTTATGTTTATGAAAATATTAACTATCATTCATTGTTTCTTTTCAACTTATGCAAGTGTACAATGGTGGATTTTTAATTGGATAATTGTTGTTTTTAAAAGGCGATTAAAATGTATGCAATTAGTTCATGAGTACTAATAGTTAAGCACTCAAAACCCTATTACATCATTTTGTATTCCCACATCTCGTTACTTGTGTGGCAAAGTGATTAGAGAATCTGAGATCGAACTGATATTTTTTTTTTTTTTGGAAAGTTGAGTCTTAAGGACAAATTACACACAAACCTTGCATGGGTACTAATATTTATTTTTTTTGTATATTTAATCATTACTTATATGCTTTATGTTTTATGATTTTAGAAGAACAGAACATTCAGAAATATTTTTCTGTGGAACGGTCTTCACAATTAATTAAGGTATGTGAATATTTTTTATTTAATAAAGGCCGAAAGTGTGCCTTTTTTGAAAATTTATTGATTTATTATTTCTTAATAAAGGCCGACGGTGTGTCTTTATTAAAAAATACTATTGATTTATTTTTTAAGTACAGGCCGACTGTGTGCCTTTATTTTGAGAAATTATTTTTTAGAAAAGGCCAAAAGTGTGCCTTTATTTTGTTTTTTGAAATATGTTCAAAAGCATGTCTTCTCATTTTTTATGCATATTAATCTTTAAGACTTTACATCAACATTTTAATATGTTCTTTTAATTAGATATGGAGTGATATTTTAAAAGAAAGATTGAACAAGATCAGTCCAGTTACTCACATCTTATTATTGGTGAAAATAGTAATACAAAATCTAAACAAGTGCACGAATTCAACATAAGATATTGGCAAATCCTGATTAAGAAAAAATTTGAGTATCATCCCAATGACGTGATAGAAGAAGAGCATATCTTCAAAAAGGGCCATGTCAACCTCGTGATCATGAATTTCCTCAAACACAAATTGGAAATAAATTGCAGTTTAATCCAAAATGGTTTGATGAATATAAAGGTTGGTTAGAGTACAGTATTGCAAAAGATGCAGCATATTATTTATTTTGTTATCTTTATAGACCTGATATTGGTGAACAAGCAAGTGGTGATAGTTTTGATAATAAGGGATTTAAAAATTGGAAAAAAAGAAAGATTTGAAGTTCATATTGGCCAAGTTAATAGTGCTCATAATATTACTCGAAAAAAATGTGAAGATTTAATGAATCAGGATCAACACATTGCATTTTCTTATGGAAGACATTCTGATCAAAATTGAAGGGATTACAGAACACGATTATGTGGCACAATTGATTGTGTATGCTTTCTTTTAAGCCAAGGATTAGCATTTTGTGGTCATGATGAATCAGAGGATTCTGAAAATCAAGAAAATTTTCTTGAACTTCTACACTTTTTGGCCGAGCATAATGAAAGTATTAATAAGGTTGTCCTTGAAAATACCCGTGAAATAATAAGTTAACTACCCCCGAAATTGAAGGATATTACACATGCAGCTACTATTGAGACTTCAAATACTATTATCAATGATTTGGGTAATGAGTTATTTGCAGTTCTTTTAGATGAATCTCATGATGTATCAATGAAAGAACAAGTGGCTATTGTGATTCGTTATGTTGATAAGAGAGGTTGAATTGTTGAGCATTTTCTTGGTATTATACATGTTGGTGAAACAACTGCTCCAACACTTAAATGTGATTGAGGCACTTTTCTCAAAGCATGGATTGAGTATATTACGAATACGTGGTCAAGGTTATGATGGGGCTAGCAACATGCGTGGTGAGTTTCATGGATTAAAAGCTTTAATCTTGAAAGAAAAATTCAAATTTATTACATTCATTATTTTGCTCATCAAATTACAATTAGCTTGTGGCTAAGAATCATATTCAGATTCCTACATTTTTTAATAATGTATCTAATTTGATAAATATTGTTGGAAGTTCTTGCAAAAGGAGAGAAGTTTTATTTGAAAGATAATTAAACAAAGTTATTGAGCAAATAAAGAGTGGAGAACTACAAGATGGCAGAGGTTTAAATCAAGAAATAACTTTTCAACGAGCTAGAGATACGGGTTGGGGATCACATTATGCTGCATTGATAAATATACTTATTTTATTTGGATCTGTTATAGATGTTCTTGATATAATTGTAGAAGATGGTTTAAACAGTGAACAAAGAGGTGAAGCAAATGCTCTGCTTGATTCAATTCAATATTTTGAGTTTGTTTTCAATCTGCACTTGATGAAATCCATATTATGAATCACAAATGAGTTATCTCAAGTTTTACAAAAAAAAAGATCAAGATATTATAAATACCATGACTTTGGTTAAGGTGTCAAAACAAAGACTACAAAATATGAGGGATGATGGTTGGAACATTTTATTTGAAGAAGTTCATGCATTTTGTGAGAAAAATGATATACTTGTGCCAAATATGAGTGAAAGATTTATTATGCGTGGAAGATCAAGAAGATATGCTCAAGGAATCACAAATTTATACTATTATCAAATTGAGTTATTTTATTCTGTTATTGATATGCAACTTTAGGAGCTTAACAATAGATTTGATGAGGCCAATACTGAATTACTTTTATATGTGGCATGCTTGAATCCATGTGATTCTTTCTCAGCTTTTGATAAAAAAAAATTGATATGTTTGGCAAAGTTTTATCCCACAGACTTCTCAGGCTTTGATATTATTATTTTAGATAGTCAACTTGAGAATTATATTATTGACAAATCCAATGATTCATTTTTGAAGTTGAAGGGAATTGGAGAACTTGCACAAAAGTTAGTAGAGACAAAGAAAAATGATATTTATCCTCTTGTATATTTTCTAATAAAGCTTGCTTTGATATTGTCAATCGCTACAATAACTGTTGAAAGAGCATTTTCTGCAATGAAGATCATAAAAAATTACTTGCGCAATAGAATGGGAGATTCTTGGATGAATGATTATCTTATTACATATATTAAAAATGATGTATTTAAGAGTGTTGATAAGGAATTGATTGTACAACGCTTTCAAAATATGAAGACTCGGAGGGAGAAGTTATAAATGGTATGTAATGTAAAAAAAATTTATGCTATTGCAAGGTTTGATTTCTTTATTTTGTTATATGAGATGCTTTGATTTTTAATTTTATATGAAAGTAAATTATTCATTATTTTATTGTGCCCCCTCTGAAAAAATTTTCTGGATCCGCCCCTGCTTATGGATGGCTTGTCCTCAGCAGCTTGGCTACTTTTCTTTATGTAACCATCAAATGGTGGTGAGGATGACAAGTTGGGCTACTGTTGAAGTGCAAGAGATGAGCTTGGAGGGGGTAGAGGAGCTAAGTCGCAAGTCGGGAGGGATAAAAAGGGATGGTCGCTTTTGTTGGCAGAACAAAGATGGAATGGGAAGAGAGAAAGTTCACCTACAACTTGTCGATATAATAAGGAGGAATCTTGGGAGCACCAATTTTTTGGGGAGTTGTCGTTATGGCTCCAACTGGGAGGAAAGACTAGACAAAGAGGGAGTATGACTAGATTCTTGAGATGGCTAGCAAGTGGTGTTACGGGATAGAGATCACAAGAGCTTGGAAGGGAATGGAGGAGCCTCTAACCCATGTAGTTAGCCTTAGAGAAGAAGTGGCAGGCTGCAGTGTATGCGTCTCTTTTTTGCTTTGGTAGATGGAGTAGAATTAAGTAAAAATATATATTTTTTTTATAAACCACGTGAAGGAGTATGAGGGCGTGCATGGCGTACTGCTATTACATTGGGAGGAAGAAATATGGAGTGATGGGATGAACTTCATCACATCATAATATATATTTTTAGCTTTTAAATAAGGGTGATGAGAATGAATTTTATATATACCTAGTAGGGTATATGATAATATAAGTTTAATCCTTAATATATTTTATTTCTTTCATATATCAACTTACTTGGAAATTGAATGACATATATGCATGCTAATAGTATTAATGGTAGTAATGAATTTAGAAATAATCATATACATTAATAGATAATTTTCTTTATATTTTCCTTCTATTCTAATCTTTTTTAATATTTTCTCAAATTATGCATCTTCTTAAACTTCATGTCATTAAGACGAGTGTCGAATCGAATTGATTTCAATTCAAAAATGCGCATTATCTCTTCCGACCCTGGACATTTGCGTAGACTCATCCGAATTGAGCAGTAGTCTCGTTTGGTAGGTTTTGACATTTTAAAGCAAACGATGAGATCTATTTCATGAACATAGATCATCTATTGTAGCCTCCTCAAATCGAGATACAGAGCGTGCTCGACCTCTTGATTAGTCGATCGTCAATTATGCAAGATGTATATTTTGATCAATTTTGATATTATGAATGCGATGACGGAGTCCGTTCATTGATCAGAGGTCATTTTGACTAATTTTAGTGCCTTCAAGTGCATTTTAGCTCTGATTTGCACGTTGAAGCTCGTTGAATTCACCTTGTGAGCTCGACTTGACTTATGACGCATATATGGAGGTCAATAAATGCCCCCTAATAAATGTGATTCGCACATGAAGAGAGTCATGTTTGTTGAAAGCTGGTTAACCCATTTGGGCTAACCATGGATCTTGAATAACTTCAGCTTCAATTTCAATGGTTCATGGAGTTTCTTTCACCATCTACTATCTGCTTCAATGGATTTACTGAAAATCTCTTGCTTTTATGTTTTTTATAGATTTAGGTTTCCCTTGACCCTAGCTTCATGCTTGATTAGGTTTGATGGAGGAATTTGTTTGTTTGCTTTGGGATTTGAAATTCCTTTTGTTCTAGCTTTAAGCTTGACAAACTTGATGAAGTATTGACCTGATTTGTCCATATGGACTTGTCAGGAAGTGTATGTACACCTTGAATCTTGTGCTTGCTACTTTGATGGACTCGTTGAAGGGTGCATATAGATGACCCAGCCTCCTAGCTTATATTAGGTAAATGTTGAGTTATCAGTCTAGCAATACATGCTTTAACAGATTGAATACCTATGAAATTCATTTAGTTCAGCCATCAACTTTGTATGAACATTAGGATGACTTCTTCGGTCCCTTACTTTCTGCTTGATTGGACTTGTTGAAAAAGAATTTCCTTTGGTCTTCATTTTTTGCTTTAATAGACTTATTGAAGGAGTTAAGATTTCACACATATATATTTGATTCCAAACTCAACTCAGTGCCTTCCTAAGTAAGGATATTTTTTGTTGGAATTTTGAAAATGATCTTATGACCAATAGGGATGATCTCCCAGTCTGGGCCACTTGAAGTCACCAAGTTGGAGAGATTTGGGGATTTGGATGCTCTTATCATTGAATTAATGAAGTAGGAGGATCCCTTACTACGGGCTTTATGGCGTGTTGAGTAAGCATATTTGTCAACGACTCGGTCATATTTTGGCATGTTGAGTCTGACCTTATGCACCAACTTGAGTCTTGGACTTGAGCAATTAATGGAGGATTTTATCATCGGGCTAACAAGATGGGGGACATCTTACTATGACCTTTGTGGCATATTGAGTAAGCAGACTTGTCAGCGACTTGACCATATTTAACGTGTTGAGTCTGACCTTATGCACCCACTCCAACCCTAGATTTGATGTATAGATGGAAGTTATGTTTTCAACTTGATTTGTTGCAGTTTGCAGACTTGAAAATTTCTCTTTTTTGTCAGTAATATTTTGAGACTTATGAACTTTGAATATATAATTTGAATACGTATATGGGGATCTCGGCCTTAGGCATAATGTCAACCCAAATACGAAGAAGGCCCCCTATCTTATAGGAAAAGTCTAGCATTTTTAAAATTTAAAAAAAGCCCCCTCTTTAACAAGGGGATTTCTATTTTATCTTGAAAATGCATTCTTACGTTACAAGAGAATTTTTAAGTAAAACTTATGAAAGCTTTAACTATGATATTCATTTGATTACACATTCATGTATAATACTTCTTTAGATATCAACCGTTGATTGGAGGCACTGGTCTTTTGCCTTTGAAATTACATCTTAAGAAATGAGAATTCCTTAAGAATACTCTCGATTAAAGTAGACAATTAGGGTCTCTAAAGATTTCAAGGTTAAGACTATCAAAGGGTTGATAATTTTAGAAAATCAAATGGGATAGATCAAGGAGAAGACTTACTTTGGAATCCAAAGAGAGGAAGTATGAAATGCTCATGATACCAGGACGCCTAGTGAGCATTCAGATCTACCCTATAATTGGGCTTTATACTTTTAAAATTAAAGAAAGTTAATTATTTGAGTTGACATTTTATTAGATTGCTAGGGCTTATAATCTAATAATATAAGATTGTGGAAATGCTTAAAAGGTGAGAATTTATGCTTGTATCCCTCAAAGGGAAACAACAACCTCAGATCCTAAGCCAGGGAGTTTTGGCAAGGCCCAAAGCATGACATAAATCTAAGGCAAAAATGGGTATATGGTGTACCTCCACAAGAGAGAATAAACCACCCGACTACTGGATTTATTATCACCTGGAGTGGCAGCCAGCTAACTACTCCTACGCTTTAAATCCATGTAGGCAAGTCTTATGCTTTACAAGATAGCTAGACCGTTGTTCATTTAGAAAGGAGACTAAGTCTTTAAACTCACTCCCTAAGAGACTAGAGCATGAGTGGTATGAATACATGACTTAATCTAATGCAAATTTTATCAAAATTATTTGATTCTTTTGGACTCTTTGTTTTGACACAGGCTATGGGATTTTGTATGTCTAAATGCATGAGAATTTGATTATGGGCCAAATCAAGAGAGAAAGGGGTGTTCTTCCATCAAAGGCTCTCACAGGTTAAGCCTTCATTCTCTCGCAAAGATGGAAGCCCCCCTCTTAACAAGCGTGGAATAATATGACATGCATGATATTATACATTCATTTATTCAGCTAAGGGGTTGCTAAAATTTTTTTATCTTGATTTAATTTTTAGGCTTTTATGTGAGGTTATTAGTTATTTTAAAATTTTAGTTATGAGTTGTTAATTGTAATAAAAAAATTAATTTCATCATAAGAGCCTACCGCATCCAAGCCTCACATTCAAGCATCAATCATAAAGAAATTATGAAAAACATATTGTTCTAATGCACAATCTAAATACAACATCAAACAATTTTATAAACTATCGTAAAAGAATAAAAGGCCAGTGCGGTCAGGTTCCGCCATACACCCCGAAAAGAGAAAAAAAAAGATGGGTAGCCGAGCTCTACCCTTATACAACTGAATTACAAAAATAATATATGCTATGGGGGTCTTCTTTTCTTTATTTCTTCCTTCTCTTCCTTTTGATTTTGATTTGCTCTAATGACATCATAGGGCACCCCAAGAACTAAGCCTTCTAGCCACTGCTCATCCTAATCAACCATAACACTAATCCTAATTTCTAATACAAAATTATATTTAAAATAGGAAAAGTAAATCTAACACGTGCAAAATAAATGTTAACTAAACACACCATACAACATAAGCAGTTATATGAATAATTTGGACTTAACACCTCACACATGGGCAACCAATCCCATCTGTCCTAACATGGGTTATGCTTAGAGGCTAAACAACCTGCATAACAAAGTATTTATATTTTTATTATAGCAGTCCCTTAAGCACAACCCCCTGCAGAAAACATGATTAGGTTAATAACAGCCTAACATCTAGTCTACGAAACATATAACCTAACATCTAGTCTAAAATATTACATCACAAAATAAAACATAACATCATACATATAACGTCCTAACTTAGCACTAGAAGAGGTGACTTAGTATTCTAATGTGTGTGCTTAAGGCTTGTGTGACAAGACTTTACTAGGCTTCTTTAGTTTAAGTTTTAATTTGGAGTTTGAATTTGTTTAAATTTTACCCTTGGGCGATTTCAATTTAAATAATTTAATGATTTATTTTTTATTTTTATTTCACTTTTATTTGGTTAAAATGATGTTTAAGTTTTCAAGAATGAAGAGTAGAATGAATTCTATTTGTAGACAGAACTCATCATATTCTACATCCTAACACCTAAAGAATCGAACTAAGATCCTTAAATATCTTAATTAGCTCATTTGAATTTGTGTAATTCATTTGATTTGATTTATTTGATTTGATTTAGAGCTTAGAATTTGAGTTGGTTTAAGTATTTAATTGATTGATTTTGATTTAGATGTTTTGGTTTAATTAAATCTTGATAATTCAATGTCCTTTTAAATTAATGTTTAATTCTTTTCTTTGATTATGGTTATGTGACTTAACTTTATGTTTATTTGATTTAATTATGGTTCATTCATTTGTAGTTTGATCATATTTTATTAATTGAGATTTTATTTTGATTTTAATCGAGTTTGGTTCCTTGTAATTAGGATTTTATCTCTTAATCTCATCCATTTATCATGTTTATCAAAGTTTGGTTTGCATTTTGATTTCATATATTGGATAGTTAATTAGTTTATCTTATTTAAATAGGTTGAATGAGATTTGATTTGATTACATATTAAATTAATGAGAGACTTCTTTTAATTTAATTTGATTTGATTAGCTTTATTAGTCTATGGGTTTGCTTAGGTTCAATATGATTATGTAATTAGTTTAATTAAGAAGTGTATTTATGTTAATTATAAAGATTTGTTTAATTATTAATTTGATTTCATATTTGTTTAGATCAATGATGTAATTAAAGACTTAATAATTTAAGTTTAATTTAGGTTTTGATTAGTATTTAATTGCATTTTGATTATATTCAAATTTATGTTTAATTAAGCTTAAGTTTAATATGATTAATTTGATTAACTTAATTAGCTTGTTTAAGAGGTGTGATCAATTATTAAATTAAGTAAAGATTTGTTTAATTTTTTTTCAATTTAATTTCATATTTTTTTAGATTAATGATGTGATTAATGACTTAATGATTTAAGTTTAAATTAAGAATTGATTGGTATTTAGTTACATTTATGTTTGATTAAGTTTAAGTTTAATATGATTAATTTGATTGACTTTAATTAGTTTACTTAAGATGTGTGATTAAATTAATTAGTAGATTAATTAAGTGTTTGATTAGAATTAGTTTTAATCTGATTTATAAAGTTAATTTGGTTTATTAAGATGGTGGATTAATTTATTAAGTTTGCATTAATTAGGTGCTTATTTAATTAAGTTTGATTACGGGTAATTAAAATTTTAAATCATTAGATTAATTAAGGGTTTGTTTAATTAGAGATTAATGACTTAATTTCCCACATGTGAGTGATTTGATTTAGTAAGTGTTTAACTTAAGTTTGATTTGATTAAAGGATTATTATTATTACCATCATTATTATTAAGTGAATTAACTGTTTATTTTATTTCAATAAAGTTTGATTATTTATGATTAGAGTTTTATTTGATTTGATTCATTTCTTATGTTTGTTTAATTTCATTAGCATGTTTGATTTAGTTATTAGGTTGAAATATTTAATAGTTAATTAATTATCTTATTCCAAATGGATGTGATTTAATCATATGTTAATTAAGTTTACTTTAACTTTATTTGATTTAATTTGATTAGAATTAAATGATTATGTTGTATTGGTTTATTAATTAATTTGATTTTTTATTTTATTTAATGATTAATTAGTTTTAGTTTATTTATACTCATCAAGGGGTTTCATATGATTAAGTTTTCATGCTTAGTGTAAGTTTAGGTATACTGGTTTCACCCATGTTAAAGTTTCCTAGATTTATTTAATTTTAAGTTTGATTTAAGATTTAATCATTTAATTGAGTTTTATTAGCTTAAATCATATTTAATTTAATTTCCTCTAAGGATGATATTTTTCTAATTTGAGGTTTCATTAATGATTGCTTAAGTGTTATTTCATTATTGATTTTGATTTAATATTTAAATTATTTTTAGATTATATTTTAATTAACTCTTTAATTGATTAAACTTTAATCTTAAGTGTTTGTTTGTGGTTCATTAGGATTCAGAAAATCATATTATTTTCTTGAGAGTCCTAGATGTCAATTGAAGTGATTTAAGTCATTTTGAAGATTTTTATAAATTTCTGAATTTTTATTTGATTTATTTTATTAAAATGGATAATCTGAACTTAAAATTTAATTTCTCCCAATCCATAAGTCCTTTTCACTTGAAATTTTTATGGTATGTGTATTTTAACTTTACTTTCAATCCTTGAAAATTTTAATTTAATTTGACTTATATTTTTGGTTAAATTAATAAAATTTAATTTTTACTAAAACTCAAATTTAAAGATTTTGGATTTGTTGGATTTCTCTCGGAAAGATGAATCCAAGGAGCCCTTGTTTGCAATTTTTGGTTAAGTATTTTATTTTCTATGAATTATTTAATTTTTCAGGTGATTTCAATTAATTTTTCAAATAAAAAAAATCTGCGCGACGCTCACGTCAGCCATTGGGCGGGAAGACCGGTCAACCCAGAGGCGACCAGCGGCTCACGAACCGTTCGATCGCCGTCGGATGGTCGAATCATCGTGTGATCGAGAGGATATATGCGATCGATCGTCGCGATCTAAGCCGTCGATCATGTGAACCACGCAGCGATCGGGCCGGACATCGTAATCGAGGCCGGATGATCGAACCTTTCAATTCCGTGAACTGTGGGATCGGACGATGGGTGTAGCCCCGCCGATGATTAACACTATTTTCAGGCTTTTTTAAAGGGAAAAATGAGATTTCTAATTGAAAACTTGTCCAAATTGACCCATTTTTGCGTCAATTCGCACCGGAAAAATTATATTTTCTAATTGGGATAATTTAAAGTAAAAATATGGGATTATCTAGAGAAATTACTAAAACTGCAAGAAAATTAACATAAAATGCAAGAAATTTTAAGGCCGACTAAAGTTTGGTGAAATTCAACTCGCCGGGGATGGTTTCCAGCGGCGGTGAAGATCCGAGCGAACTCCTAGGTATGTGAGGAAACTTTGAAATGATCTTTAACCCTTACCTCCCTTCGGAACGTCTTCTTCTCGGATGTTTACCGTCGTCTTGTTGGAAAAGTAATTATTTGTGTTTTGAGCTCAAAAATGGCTCAAAGTTGTGAGGGATAGGTTCCTTTTTGCTTTGGGGAGCTTTTGGGAGCTGAATGGTGGTGGGAGGAAGATATCTAAAGCCTCATTTCCCCCTCTTTTTATAATGGCCAAAAATCATTCTTTTTTAAATTTTTTGGCTCCAAATTGATTGTCATCTTGCTTGGGGTGGTTGGGATGGATGATGGATTGATTAAGAACTTTGAATTTTTGCTCCAAAGTCCTCTCTTGCTGCCATATGATCAGCTTAATTGATTGCAAATATTAGGGAGGAGTTAAGTGCATGTGATTGGGGAGAATTAAATGAGGTTGGGTGGAATCCTATGTGGGGGAGGATCTATGAGGAATTTAAATGGGTTGGGTTGATTTTGGGGTGATCCTAAATGGGTTTGGGTCGAGTTTGATCAGCCCCAATGGGTTATGGCTTGGTTTCAAGGGATTTGGCCTAATTTAGGTCATATGAGTCATATTGGGTCAAGTTGACCAATTTGACAAAAATTGGCCAAATTAGCTTGGGTTATAGGTTGATTCATGTTCAATTGGCTAATTGAAGATGAATGTGTTGGTTTGAATTAATTAGGATTTAGGCCAAATTAACCTTTTAGGCCAATTTGGGCTAGGTTGGGTCAAGTTGATCAATTGGTTTTAATTATGGCTTTGGTCAAGTTCAATAATCAATTTGGAATGAACTTGAGCTTTTTTATTTGCAATCAATTTGGGTTAGATCATGATTTGACCCGATTTGATCCTTTAGGCCAATTTGGGTCAACTTAGATCAAATGGCCAATTGGGCTTAGTTTGGCTTAATTGGTGGTCAAGTCATATTTAAATATTGATTTTGGGTTGATTCAAATCATTGGTTTCAATTAATTTGATGTAAGATGAGTTTTGGCTAGTTTTGGTTCATTTGGGCTAAGGGTTGACTTGGTTAAATGACTAAGTTGACTTGGTTTGACCCAATTGATTGCAATTGATCATCTTAGGGTGATCAAAAATCATGGTGGAAGGTTTTGGTGAGCTTGGTTCAATCTAATTTGGGTTAGATCATGATTTGACCCAATTTGGTCCTTTAGGTCACTTTGGGTCAAGTGGACCTAAGTGGGTCAATTGGTTTGGTTTGGTTTGATTCAAGTTTAGTTGAACTTACATATGAGTCATAGATTGAAATATAAATTCAACGATAATCAATTTAGAGTTTAGTAGGTTTTGGCTCAATTGAAAGTTTTAAGTCAAAAGGGCTAAGTTAGGCTTGACTTGGGTTGACTTAAATTTGGTTTGATGATTGTAGTTTTATTTATATTTGGATAAATGATCAAATCAATGATTGATTCGAGAGAAAATTCATTAGTTTTGACTTGGTTTGGATAGAATTTGGCTAAGTCTAAAGAATTGGCTTAAAGGGCTTAGATTGAGTTTGGATTTGATTTTTGATATAGTTTTGGTCATTTAAATTTGGATTTCATTTATATTTATGAATATAAATGAAGGAATAATTGATTTATAAAGATATCAATTGAGTTTGATTTAATCTGAAGGGAGTTTTGGCTAAGCTTATGAATGTGGTTCATATGGCTTAGGAAGGGTCTTAGGATTTGAATTTGATTTTGGGTTTCAATCATTTGGAGTCAAATTTGAAATTAGATTTAAAATTTGAATTTGAATTTGAAATTTGGTTTGAGAATTGAATCTGGGTTTGATTTGAGAAAGTGTATCTAGATTGGGTTTAGGCTATGAGATAGGTAATTTCCTTAAGCCCTAAGGCATAGCCTAATCTTATGATTAACACTTCTAAGCCTCTAGGCTTAGGTTAAGTGTTCACCTAATCACTAGAAGAGTCTTATGACTAAGAAGTTCTTATTGTCTAGAAGAGTCCTAAGTCTAAGAAGAGGAGGAGGTTAAGAGCTCACTCCAAAAGTGAGGTCAACAAGTGTGAAGCACTACCTCACCAAGGTGCTCTCTTAATTTTTTTTTTTTTTGGGTGAAAGCACACAATTGAAAAATATAAAATATATAATGGAGCTTACTAATTAAAATTTTATGCTATCACCATAAACTTGCAAGCAAGATATATCTTTCCAACCTACTAATATGTATTTAAACTATCATATAAAAGAAAATTAATTAATCTCACAAGTCTAAGAAAAACTCACAAGTGTGAAGACAAGTCCAGCACTTGAGATGCTCCCTTTGTTGAAGCAAACTTTTGACCAAAGTTACTCCTTTCAGGTTTTGCTCTGATACCAAATTTGATGAAGGCGGGCATTCTTTCTTTTGATGAGATTGAGAGAATGTGGGTATTAGAGGTGAAGGAAGAAGATATGTTGGATTACTAGCGCTCCCACCAAGGATTGTCAAGGTTTGGCCACCAAGCTCTCAAACTAGAAGAATAACTCAATAATTTATAATTGTCAAAAGATCTCCTTCATTCTAGTAAGAGGGCCTATTTATAGTTATAAAAGAATTCAAAACATGGAGAGAAAGGTGGGTGGCCACATTAATACAAAACATTAAATTACCTCATTATTTTATGCCATCCACTCATTTCACATGCTATTATTTTATGTGGATTCAACCACCTCACATGTCATGCTTTGAATTTTTAAATAAAAAATTTCAAACATGGAGTTTCTAGAAGAAAATTAAAAATTACATAAATAAAAAGATGAAATCATAAAATGGGCCTTAACAGGCTAATGGGCTAAGCCTTCTTCTTTCTTGAATTTTCTTGGGCTTTAGCTTGAGGTCTTATAAATGGACCTTGAGATCTAATTTTTGGATCCTCATGATGTTCTACGTCATTAACGACTCTTAATATTTTTGATGCAAGAAGCTTGCAGCATGAGTTACATCACATTGACAAGTATATAATTAAAGATAGAATATGATGTACTTCGTTCCAGTTACGTATTGCTGAATCTCATGCTTTCTTCCAAGAGATCAAGTAAAGGTGATGAAAGGTCTCCTCATATTCACAGGATTCTTTCAAGAAGCTCATTACAAAATCATGGTGATGGCAATGTTTCTTCTTTAAAGAAAAAGAAGACTTGTGCTGAAGTAACTACGCCAAATATTTGCAGAGGAGATGTTCGCCCCCAGTTGGCCTCTAAGAGTTTAGCCATCTCAACTCATAATGGGGGGATTCGTTTCTCGAAGCCACATATTCCTGAAGAGTTGTTAAAGCACGTATGCACTAGACGTCAACGAGCAGACGAATTAGTACGTTATCTTCTCCTTATATTTCCTTTCTTCTTTTCCATTTTTTTGTGTAATATTTATGATTTTTTTATTGTAGGTAGTTCAAACATTAGGGTTGATGGCTCATTTGGGTGTCACTCTAGACAAGTAGAATACTGAATTTATGAAGGTAAAATATTTGCAAGATGAGTATGAGTGAAAGATGAGTCTTAAGGCCAAAGAAGTGGCAGCTCTGGAGGATCAGCTAATCGAGTGTAGAACTAAGCTAGCGAACATGTCAACTTCTCTTTCTCTCCAGCGTCAGGAGGTGGAGCGTACTCGTGATGAGCTGATTGAGGTGAGGGCAGAGACTCACTAGAAAGAGAAAAGACTCAAAGCACTTGCAGTGGAGGAGAAAGCTCTCAAACTGGAGAAGAAAGCATTACAAGATTGTCTTTTTGAGAAAGAGCTTATAATGTTAGAAGCGAAAGCAAATGAAATTTCCTTGAAGATAGTGGAAGACTTTAAGAACTCCCTAGCTTATCATGATGTTATCGAGGACCATGTCCAAGAAGCTTGTAATCATATTCTTGATGTTGAAGTGAAGGACTTAGAGGGTCAATGTTTGGAGGAAGGCTTCATTAGAGGATTCCTAAAGGAATATGCTTAGCACATTATAAAAGTGTAGCTAGTATTGAGAATCTATCTCCCAGTCAAGTATATGAAGACCCTTCGCCAGATTCAGGAGATGAAGGGGTTGAGAGTGAGTTTAAGGGAGCATCTTCCAATGGTGAGGAGGACGTTGATATCATGAAGTATCACTTGAGGATGCATTTATTTTCCTTTTATCTATATATTATTATTATTTATTATTATTATTATTTGTATCCAGAATTTTGATTCTTTCTTATATCATAATGTTAGAGCTATCAATGACATTAAAATTTTTTGGGTGTTTTGCTCTTATTTTATTTTGACCTATCCGAGGTGATTGGTTGAAATATTATTCAATGATGCTAACCTGTATGGATGAGATCGTGGGAAATACACCAAGGACTTTTTGGCCTATCCTAGGTATTAGTCAAAATGTTATTTGACGTCTTACCTATATGAAAGAGGCCATAGAACGTCCACCAAGGACTTTTTGACCTATCCTAGGTATTAGCCAAAGTGTTACTTGACTTCTTATCTATATGGAAGAGGTTGTGGAATGTACACCAAGGACTTTTTGACCTATCCTAGGCATTAGTCAAAGTATTACTTGACTTCTTACCTGTATGGAAGATGTCCGATCAATTTCCCTCAGGATTGATCATGCCCTTACTGAGACACAATGAGTTATGCATTTATCAAGTGAGAGGATTAAATGAAGGAGATTGTTTATATGCAAAAGCTTGAAAGAAAATGTCATAAACTCATTACTCTGATAAGATCGGTGATACAATCATAAGATAATTTTAACAAAGATATGTGTTTGAAGAGGAAATGATAAACGAGATAAAATAAAAGTTGTAATAATTATGTAGTAGGAATTACTGATAATATTTCTAGAGATTCTTAATGTTCCAAGTTCGAGGCAAGATTTTTTTCTCTGGATCCTTGAGCTTAAATATTCTTGGCTTGACCATAGCTATAACCACATAAGGGCAATCCCAAAGAGGTGAGAGTTTATTGTGTTGAGGGCCTTAGCCCGCAGCTTCAAAACTTCATAGGACCAAGTCACTGACAGAGATGGGATGGGGTTTCACTCTTCTGTTGAAGTAATCAACTACCCTTTGGTGGTAGGAAGAAGTCCGAAGTAGGGCCATGTCACGGGTTTTGGGGAGTAGGTCCAGGTTATGTCAGAATTTTTCTTCATTACTATCATGAT
This sequence comes from Cymbidium sinense, assembly GCA_021442155.1. NCBI lineage: Eukaryota > Viridiplantae > Streptophyta > Magnoliopsida > Asparagales > Orchidaceae > Cymbidium > Cymbidium sinense. Next base: position 26,889,505 of record CM038226.1, on the reverse strand, counting down.
TGAATGATTGAACTCTTGGACTTAGAATCTCGATATCTACTGGTATAATAGCTTCTGTGCCGAAATATAAATTATATGGTGTCTCACCAATCGATTGCTTCGTTCCAGTTACGTATTGCTCCCCATAGATATTAGTGTCATAGATTTGACCTTCTTAAGATGCATTTTTAACCCTTTGAGTATAGTTTTGTTGGTAGCTTTAGTCTATCCATTAGTTTGAGGATGGGCTATAGTTGTATGCAGTAGCTGAATATGAAGATATTTACAAAAAGATATAAATACTTTTCCAGTAAATTGGATTTCATTGTCGGTAATGATCCTTGTAGGAAAATTAAATCGACATATTATACCTTTCCAAATAAAATGTTTAGCATTTGTCTCTATGATTTAATGAGTGATTCAGCTTCCACCCATTTAGTAAAGTAAGCGACAGCTAAAATGATAAAATTTCATTGCAGTGACGCTATCGAAAAAGGTCCCATGATATCAATTTCCCATTGTGCAAAAGGCCACGGGCTTTGAAGGGATGAAGCTCTGTATATAGTGTATGAGAAAGGTTAGAGTGAAACTGACAACTCGCATATTTTTTTGTGAACTCCAAGACATCTTGCTTCATCGTAGGTCAATAGAACCCTTGCCTTATAATTTTAAGGGCTAGCACCCTTCCTCCTAGGTGTTCTCTATATATCCCCGAGTGAACCTCTCTTAATGCATAATCAGTCTCTAATGGTAAGAGGCATTTAAGGTATGGCCCAGAAAAAGCTCATTTGTATAGTGTGGTGTTTATTTTTAGGATGTGGGACACCACATAGATCTTAGGTGATACTTATTGAAGTGATTGTGTATGACATTAAGGAATGATGAATTATCTCGAAAGATAAAAAACACCACCCTATAATGGACCTAATCACTTAATAAGGACTCCTAAGGCATGATGGGTTTTTGAATATACCAGAGATCTTTCCCTTTCTTTACATGGAAAAGTAAAGTAGGGTTTATTTTAAGTTGGGTTCATTAAGTTTCCTATGGAGGCAAGCCCCCATAGTTAATTACATACTAAGGAATATGAGTTCCTTAAGAATACTCTCGATTAAAGTAGACAATTAGGGTCTCCAAAGATTTTAAGGTTAAGATTATCAAAGGATTGGCTATTTTAGAAAATCAAATGGGATAGATCAAGGAGAAGACTTATTTTTGGAATCCATAGGGAGAAAGTAAGAAATGCTCATGATACTAAGAAGCCTAGTGAGCATTCCAATCAACCTTATAATTGGGCTTTATATTTTTGAAATTAAAGAGAGTCAATTATTTGAGTTGACATTTTATTAGATTGCTAGGGCTTATAATTCCACAACATAAGATTGTGGAAATACCTAAAATGTGAGGATTTATGCTTGTAGCCCGAAGGAAACAACTACCTCAGATTCCTAAATTAAGGAGCATTGGTACAAAACAAAAGGCACGTCTTAAGTCTAAGCGAGAGGTGGGTATTTGATTCACCTCCACAGAAGAGGATGAACCACCTGACTGTTGGACTTACAGTCACCTGAAGTGGCTGCCAATTAATTCCTCCTATATTTTAAATCCATGTAGGCAAGTCTTATGCTTTGCAAGATGGCTAAGCTGCTATTTATTTAGAAAGAAGATTAAGTCCTTAAACTCACTCCCTAAGATACTAGAGCATGAGTGGTATGAATTCATGACTTAATCTAATGCAAATTTTATCAAATTTATTTGATTCTTTTGAACTCTTTATTTTGACACAAGCTATGGGATTTTGTATGCCTAAATGAATGAGAACTTGATTAAGGGCCAAATTGGGAGAGAAAGGGGTGTTCTTCCATCAAAGGATCTCACAGGTTAAGCCTTCATTCTCTGGCAAAGATGGAAACCCCCTCTTAACAAGAGTAGAATAATATGACATGCATGATATTATACATTCATTCATCCAGCTAAGGGTTGCTAAAAATTTTATTATCTTGATTTAATTCCTAAGCTTTAATGTGAGGTTATGAGTTATTTTAAAATTTTAATTATGAGTTATTAGTGGGATAGAAAATTTAATTTTATCCTAAGAGTCTATTGTATCTAGGCCACACATTCAAGCATCAATCATAAAGAAACTATGAAAAGCAAGTTATTTTAATGCGAATCTAAATACAATATCAAATAATTTTATAGACTACCGTAAAAGAATAAAAGACAAATGCAGTCGGGTTTCGTCGTACACCCTAAAAACATAAAAAAAAAGATGGGTAGCCGAGCTCTACCTTTATATAACTTGGATTATAGAAATAATATATATGTTATGGGAGTTTTCTTTTCTTCATTTCTTCATTCTCTTTCTTTTGATTTGATTTGCTCCAAAGGCATCACAGGGCACCCCATGGACTAAGCCTTCTGGCCACTGCTCATCTTAATCCCCCATAACACTAATCCTAATTCTTAATGCAAAATTACATCAAAAATAGGAAAAGTAAATCTAACAACACCTGTAAAACAAATGTTAGCTAAACACACCATACAACCCAAGCAGTTATATGAAAAATTTAGACTTAACACCCTATACATGGGTAACCAAATGTCCTAATGAGTTATGCTTAGGGGCTAAGCAACACAACAAACACATTTATATTTTTATTACAAGGTATAAGCACAACCCCCAGAAAATATGATTAAATTTAATAATGGCCTAACATCCAGTCTACGAAACATACACCCTAACATCCAGTCTAAAATATTACATCACAAAATAAAATACAACATCATACATACAATGCCCTAACTTAGCACTAGAAGTGGTGACTTAGTATTCTAATGTGTGTACTTAAAGCTTGTGTGGAAAGACTTTACTAGGCTTCTTTAGTTTAAGTTTCAATTGGAGTTTGAATTTGTTTAAATTTTACCTTTGGGTAATTTCAATTTAAATGATTTAATGATTTATTTATTTATTTTTATTTCACTTTTATTTGGTTAAAATGATGTTTAAGTTTTCAAGAATGAAGAGTAGAATGAATTCCATTTGTAGATGGAACTCACCCTATTCTACATCCTAATCCTAAAGAATCTAACTAAGGTACTTAAGTATCTTAATTAACCCATTTAAATTTGTGTAATTTATTTGATTTGATTTAGAGCTTAGAATTTGAGTTAGTTTAAGTATTTGATTGACTGATTTTGATTTAGATGTTTTGGTTTAATTACATCTTGATAATTCAATATCCTTTTAAATAAATATTTAATTCTTTTCTTTGATTATGGTTATGTGACTTGACTTTATGTTTATTTGATTTGATTATGGTTCATTCATTTGTAATTTGATCATATTAGATTAATTGAGATTTTATTTTTATTTTAATTGAGTTTGATTCCTTGTAATTAGGATTTTATCTTTTAATCTCATCCATTTGTCATGTTTATCAAAGTTTGGTTTGCATTTTGATTTCATGCATTGGATAGTTAATTAGTTTATCTTATCTAAGTATGTTGAATGAGATTTGATTTGATTGTATATTAAATTGATGAGAGTCTTTCTTAATTTAATTTAATTTGATTTGATTAGTTTTATTGGTCTATTTGTTTGCTTAGGTTCAATGTGATTATGTGATTAGTTTAATTAAGAAGTGTATTTATGTTAATTATAAAGGTTTATTTAATTTTTAATTTGATGTCATGTTTGTTTAATGATGTAATTAATGACTTAATAATTTAGGTTTGATTAGAATTTAATTGCATTTATGTTTGATTAAGCTTAAGTTTAATATGATTAATTTAATTAATTAGTTTATTTAAGAGGTATAATTAATTATTAAATTAATAAAGATTTATTTAATTTTTAATTTGAATTCATATTTATTTGGGTTAATGATGTAATTAATGAGTTAATGATTTAAGTTTAAATTAGGATTTGATTAGCATTTAATTGCATTTTATGTTTGATTAAGCTTAAGTTTAATATGATTGATTTAATTGACTTAATTAATTTATTTAATAATTGTGATTAAATTAATTAGTAGATTAATTAAGTGTTTGATTTGAATTAATTTTAATGTGATTTATAAAATTAATTTGGTTTATTAAGATGATGGATTAATTTATTAAATTTGTATTAATTAGATGTTTGATTAATTAAGTTTGATTAAGGGTAATTAAAATTTTAAATTATTAGATTAATTAAGGGTTGTTTAATTAGAGATTAATGACTTAATGATTTAGGTTTAATTTAGGTTTTGATTAGTATTTAATTATGTTTTAATTATGTTTGATTAAACTTAGGTTTAATATAATTAATTTGATTAACTTAATTAACTTGAAATTGTGATTGATTATTAAATTTAATTGGGGTTTGATTTAAGCTTAATTTTAGCTAGCTTTAATGTAACTTATTTAAATTAATTTGATTAATTAAGATGATGGATTAATTCATTAAGTTTGCATTAATTAGATGTTTGACTAATTAAGTTTGATTAAGGGTAATTAAATTTTTTAAATCATTAGATTAATTAATGGTTTAATTTAATTGATTAAGGTCATTGATATATTAAAGGTTTTGTTACATTGATTAAGGGATTAATTTATTATTGATTAATTTTGATTTATTCATATTATTTGTTTTAATTTCATTACATGTTTGATATTTAGTTTAAATATTAATTTTATTCCAAATGGATGATTTAATCATATGTTAATTAAATTTACTTCAACTTTATTTTATTTAATTGATTAGTATTAAATTATTATGTTGAATTGGTTTGTTAATCAATTTGATTTTAGTTTATTTAATGATTTTAGTTTATTTATTAAATTTTTTTGGTTTATATAGTGTAGTTTTGTATGTAAAGTTTAAACTTTATATTTTTTAATCATATTTAATTTAATTTTCTAATGATGATATTTTTATTTGAGATTTGATTAATGCTTAATTGTTATTTTATTTTTTGATTTTTGATTTTGATATTTAAATTATTTTTTATATTTTTAACTCCTTAATTGATTAAACTTTAATCTTAAAAGTTTGTTTGGGGTTCATTAGGATTCAGAAAATCACATTATTTTCTTAAGAGTCCTAGATATCAATTGAAGTGATTTAAGCCATTTTAAAGATTTTTGTAAATTTTTGAATTTTTATTTAATTTATTTTATTAAAATGGATAATCAAAATTTCAAATTTTAATTTATCCCAATCTAGAAGTCCTTTTCACTTGAAATCTTTATGGTAGGTGTGTTTTAACTTTAATTTCTATCACTAAAAATTTTAAATAATATGATATATATATTTGGTTTAATTAATGAAATTTGATTTTCACTAAAACTAAAATTAAGCTTAAAATACTCAATAAGATTTGAGGACTTTGGGTTTGTTGAATTTCTCTAGGAAAGGCGAATCCAACGAGCCCTTATTTGCAATTTTTGATTAAGTATTTTAATTTTATGAATTTTTGAAATTTCAGGTGATTTAAATTATTTTAAAAAAAAAAAAAGAAAATCTGCGTTGATGTGGCGTTGGCCGGAAAAATGACGACTTCGACCGTCCAATGATGAGATGAGATGGTCGGCGATCCGAGGCGATCGTGTGCGATCTGGCCGTTTCGCCGGATGCGTGACGATCCATCGCATTAGCGTCGAAGGCGGATCGGATCCATGCGATCGGTCATCCGATTGTGCAAACCACATGCGATGCGAGTCGTCCGTCGATCAACCGTCGCGATCGGTCCATATCGCGTGCGATCCAACGCATCGCGGATTCGAGCCGTCCGATCGAGCGAACCATGCGAGATCCAAGTCGTTCAATTGCGCGAACCATGCATCCGTCCGTTACACGAACCACGATCACGGTCATCATCGAAGGCGGATCGTGCAATGCGCCTTGAGCCATCCGATCCATGCTGGATCGATGGTGGTAAAGATGATGAATAGTATTTTCAGGCTTTTAAAAGGAAAAATGAGGGTTTCTAAGCCAAAACTTATTCAAATGGACCTGTTAATGCTTCAATTTGCACCGAAAAAGTTTTACTTTCCAATTGGGATGATTTAAAGTAAAAATGCGGGATTATATAAGAGAAATTTTTAAAATTGCAAGAAAATTAACACAAAATGCGCGAAATCCTAAGGCCGGCTAAAGTTTGGCAAAATTTAGCTAGCCGAGGATGGTTTCCGGCGGTGAAGATCCGAGTGAACTCCTAGGTATGTGAGGAAGCTTTGGAATAATTTTTAACCTTTGCCTCCCTTCGGAATGTCCTCTTCTCCGATATTTATTGTCGCCTCAGCTGGAAGGTTTTTGAACTCAAAAATGGCTCAAAGAGGTGGGGAATGGGTTCCTTTTTTTTTTTACTTTGGAGAGCTTTTGGGGCTGAATGGTGGTGGGAGCAAGAGATTTAAAGCCTCATCTCCCCCCTCTTTTTATAATGGCCAAAAATCCAATATTTTTTTTGAATTTTTTGGCTCCAAATTGATTGTCATCTTGCTTGGGGTGGTTGGGGTGGATGATAAATTGATTGAAGATTTTAAATTTTTGCTCCAAAGTCCTCTCTTGCTGCCATATGATCAGCCCTATTCAATGCAAATGTTAGGGAGGAGTTAAGTACATGTGATGGGAGAGAATTAAATGAGGTTGGGTGGAATCCTATGTGGGGGAGGATCCATGAGGGGCTTAAATGGGTTGGGTTTATTTTGGGCTGATCCCAAATGGATTTGGGTAGGGTTTGATCAGCCCCCAATGGATCTTGGCTTGGTTTCAAGGGATTTGGCCCAATTTGGGTCATATGGGTCAAATTAGGTCAAATTGACCATTTGACCAAAATAGGCCAAATTAGCTTGGGTTATGGGTTGATTCATGTTCAATTGGCTAATTGAAAATGAATGTAGTCTTTAGTTTGAATTAATTTAGATTTAATTTGGATTTAGGCCAAATTGACCCTTTAGGCCAATTTGGGTTAGGTTGGGTCAAGTTGACCAATTGGGCTTGATTGATCAAATTGGGTTTAATTATGGCTTTGGTCAAGTTCAATAATCAATTTGGAATGAAATTCAACCATTTGTTGTAATCAATTTGGGTTAGATCATGATTTGACCCGATTTGATCATTTAGGCTAATTTGGGTTAATTTGGATCAAATGGACAATTGGGCTTAGTTTGGCCCAATTGATTGTAATTGATCATCCTAGGGTGATCAACAATCATGGTGGAAGGTTTTGGTGAGCTTGGTTTAATCCAATTTGGGTTGGATTGGAAGTTGGCTCAAATGGGTCCTTTATGTCACTTTGGGTCAAGTGGACCTAAGTGGGTCAATTGGTTTGGTTTTAGTTTAATTCGAGTTTAGTTGAACTTATATATAAGCCCTAGATTGTAATATAAATTCAATGGCAATCAATTTAGAGTCTAAGGGATTTTGGCTCATTTGAAATTTTCAAGTCAAAAGGGCTAGGTTGGGTTTGATTTGGGCTGGCTTCGATTTGATTTGATGATTGTAGGTTTCATTTATATTTAGGTAGATAATTGAATGATTGATTGATTTAAGAGAAAATTCATTAGTTTTGATTTGATCTGGATAGAATTTGGCTAAGTCCAAAGAATTGGCTTAAAGGATTTAGATTCAGTTTAGATTTGATTTTCAATATAATTTTGGTCATTTGAATTTGGATTTTATTTATATTTGTGAATTTAAATGAAGGAATAATTGATTTATAAAGAGATCAATTGAGTTTGATTTGATCTAAGGGGATTTTTGGCTAAGCTTATGAATGTAGTTCATATGGCTTATGAAGGGTATTAGGATTTGAATTTGATTTTGGGTATCAATCATTTGGAGTAAAATCTGAAATTAGATTTGGAATTCGAACTTGAATTTGAGATTTGGTTTGAGAATTGAATATGGGTTTGATTTAAGAAAGTGTATCTAGATTGGGTTTAGGCTATAGGATAAGTAATTTCCTTAAGCCCTAAGGTATAGCTTAATCTTATGATTAACACTTATAAGTCTCTAGGCTTAGGTTAAGTATTCACCTAATCATTAGATGTCTTATGACTAAAGAGTTCTTAGTGTCTAGAAGATTCCTAAGTCTAAGGAGAGGAATTTAAGAGCTCACTCCAAAAGTGAGGTCAACAAAAGGACCCCCAATAAGTGTGGTGTAGGGAACACCTTTGCATATTGGCGTTCAAATGCTCAACAACATCCAGAAGATTGCAACAAACAATGGAAGTGATCTATACCTAGACCTGAAAGGTAGATAGAATCACGATATTAGTGTAATGCAGCTCTCTTTATGCCATGGGCATAAGAGAGCAAGAAAGAATTTGCTGGGAATTGAGTATATGAACCTTCCTTTAGGGAAACAGGTTCGAGCTATCTGCTGGGGTATGAATCTAAGTTTGATTATGAGTATGATTTGTTTGGGTGTGTATCTACTGAGGATAAGAATTTATAATTCGATGGGGATCAAGATCAAATTTATTTTAGTTTATTTTATTTTAATTGATGCAAAGGCATATCCGCTAGGGATTGGGTATGTGAACCTTCCACTAGGGAAGCAGGTTCGGGCTATCTGCTGGGGATAAGAATTTGATTGGATTTCTTTGATTTGTTTGATTCGACTCCACTAGGGAGGTTGGTTTAATTTATTATGGCTCTACTAGTGAGAAGGGTTCTAGATTGAGGGCATATCCGGGGATGTACACTCGATCAAATTTATTTGATTTAGATCTAAGCTCTACTAGGGAGGCCAATTTGATTTGCACCTCGCTGGAGGGAAATTTAGTTTGTTCGACATGTTTAATTTGACTCCAGGGAGGTTAGTTTTGAATTTATTTTGTTATGGACCCTGTCGGTGTGCGATGGACTACACTAAGAAGGAGCCATGAGGGCCTTGGCCTGTCTTAAGTTATAAGTCCAAAGGGGTAGTCTACTTGCCATAAGGTAAGATTATCCGACCTAAGGGGTTGCCTTTCGATGTGCAATAATTATACTAGGAAGAAGGCATACTAGACTTTCATCTTCCCAAATAGGGACCAACAACCAGCTGTTGGGGTGATCTATCGATGGCGCAACAAATCGAACCCTACCTAAGGTGACTACTGAGTGAGGGTCATTGGGGGTATTACCTCAACTCAAGAGTAGTCCTGATGATTAATTTGATTTATATTAATTTGATTTGAATTGATTTAATTTAATTTGGCATATTATGTTGTGGACCCTGTTGGCGTGCGATGGACCCACTGAGAGGAGTTATGTCGGCCTTGACCTATCTTAGATTTACAAATCCAAAGGGGTAGTCTACCAGCCATAAGGTTGGACTATCCAGCCTAAGGGTTTCCTTTCGGTGTGAAATGACGATACTAAGAAGAAAGCATAACAGACTTACATCTTCTAAAGTAGGGATTAGTCGTTGGGGTGATCCATCAATGGAGCAACAGATCAATCCCGACCTAGGGCGAATATTTGAGTGAATGCCGTTGTGGACTCATATTGACTCAAGAATAGTCAGAATCAATTTAATTTTATATGGACCTTATCGGTGTGCGATAGATTTACTAAGAAGGAGTTAATATCAGCCTAGACCTATCTTAAGTTTACAAATCCAAAGGGATAGTCTACCAGCCGTTAGGTAGAACTAACCAAATTAAGGGATGCCTTTTGGTTTGTAATGGTCAAGTTAGGAAGAAAGTATGGGGACTCACATCTTTCTAAATAAGGAACCACAGGGGTGATCGGTCGCTTGCACAATAAATTGGGCCCGACCTAAGGTGACTACTGAGTGAGCACCGCTGGGGAGCTTACCTCACCTCAAGAATAGTCCTGATGATTAATTTGATTTGATTTAATTTAATTTTATGTGTTATATTGTGGACCCTGTTGGCGTGCGATGGACTCACTGAGAAGGAGCTTATATCAACCTTGACCTATCTCAGATTTACAAGTCCAAAGGGGTAGTTTACCAGCCATAAGGTAGGACTATCTAGTTGCCTTTGTGCACCTTAGAAAGAAAGCATAGTAGACTTATATCTTCCAAAGTAGGGATGGTAGATGCGGTGATGTTGATGGCATATCAATCGATCTAGGGTGACTATTTGAGTGAATCGCTGGACTCATATCGACTCAATGTAATTAATTTAATTTTAGATGGACTCATTGTGCGATGGATCTACTAAGAAGGAGCTAATATCAGCCTAGAACTATCTTAGGTTTACAAATCTAAATGGATAGTCTATCAACTGTTAGGTAGAGCTAACCATCCTAAGGGGTGCCTTTTGGTTTACAAGTTAAGTTAGGAAGAAAGCACGAGGACTCGCACTTCCTAAACAAGGAACCAATGGGGTGATCAATCGCTTGCACAATAAATCAGACCCAACCTAGGGCTACCCATCGATTTGCAATGACCGTGCTGGAAAGAATGCATAATAGACTTATGTCTTTCAAAGTAAAGATGACTGTCGGGGTAACTCATTGGTGGCACAACAAGTTGAACGACTTGACTCTTGAGAGAGTAAGGACTTATCTCAACTCAAAGTAGTTAGGCAATTCTTATATGGAGTTTTCTTGTGCACTAAAGATAGATGCTGCTTGGGAAAGGGGCCACTTGGCTTGAATTCTAATCCACAAGTGAAGATATATTTTGTTTATTTTATATCATGGACCTGTTGGTTTCGATGGACCACTAAAAGGAGCTCATGTAGTCCTATCTGACTTACTTAAGGGAGAATCATGCATCTTACAAATTCTCCAATCACAGGGGTGACTATGCAATCCAAAAGTAACCCGGGTAGTGTCTAAATGGGGTCACAAAAGACGTGATCTAAATAGAATGCCCATAGGGGATGGGGCCACTAAAGGCTTAATCCAATACCATAGAGAAGATGACATGGCTAGTCATATATCAAATAGGTATTTGGTGGCCAACTCAAGGAGAAAGCACGAGGACTCACATCTACCAAGAGTGGTGTATCCACCGGGTGAGTCGTTGTCAGCATAGCGAATATCAACCAACCTAAGGTGCCCGTAAGTTTGTAACAATCAGCCTAGAAAAAAGGCATGTAGGCTTACATCTCTCTAAAGCAGAACTGATCACCAGGATAGTCTATCTTCAGCTCGACAGGGGCCATCCGACTTAGGGCGACTACTAAACGAGGAGTCTTGTATAATGACTAGACCCAAGCTTAAAGTAGTCAAGAGAAAAGGAGCCACTGGGGCACTTATCCTAAACCTCAAATATACTTGACCTAGGGTAGCTTATCGGCTGCGCAGTAAGGCCTACTAAACTGACAAGGCGCTCGTTGGTTTGCAATGGTCAAGTCAAGCAGAAAGTGCGGTGACTCACATCTGCTAGACAAGTGAACACTGGGGTGACACACTAGTAAGGTAGCATGTCAGCTCAAGCTAGAGTAGCTAATGAGTGAGTGCTACAGGAGCTTGCTCCCACGTCAAAATAGCCTGAGATAAAAGATATATGTTTATTTGTGTTGTGAAAGAAGGAATAGGATGCCGCTTGGGTTCTCTTACACCTATCCTAATAGCACTGGAGGATCATTTTATAGTTTATGTTTATGTTGTGGAGGGATAGGATGACTCTTGGGTTCTCTTATACCTACCTTAAATACATTGTGATAGATTCACAAGCAAAATATATTTCTAACATAAGAAATAAAATTTGAGATGAAAATAAGTTTTATTGATAATTATTTGATCTAAAGTTCTTAAATGTATTCAAATTAATTAATTTTTCAAATCAAATTAAGTAGCAATCTGAAACTTCTTAAATGTAATTCTATCATTAAAAACTTAAATCAAAACTCAATCCATCCACCTTCCGCAACTGTTTGTTAGGGGTGACAAATTAAGAAAACTCTAGCTCACAAAGGAGTCAATGTCAAATCAAATGTTCTGCTATATTTACTCTCAATCAATCTCACGCTAGTAAGGATGTGGCCTGTGTCCTCTGACTGCGTGGCTTGGCTAGTATGCTCCATAGATGAAGCAGTTACGATGAGAGTCCTCTAATTGGGTGGTTTGGCCAGTCCGGCTCCATTATATTATGATCACGATTGTAGCCCGTATGCTCCCCAATGGCTCTGCCCTTTGAGTTGTGAATCATAGGGTATACTTGATAGGAAAAACAACCTTCTATCAGTTATGATAGACTTAATATTGTCTCTTTAGATAAACATCACCCCAGGTATACAAGGATTTCTTGGACGACGTAACCCATGTGTTGCTAATGAAGATCCTTCTGTTAGGTTGGGTCGACTACCTCCTCTACTAAGTAGACTAGGGACCGCGATTACCCACGATGAAGAAAACAAGGGATCTAGATCGGGCACGTCATTATTGCCACAACCATCTGGTTTAAGCTAAAATGATAAATTTTATAGTCTAAATTCTGAAACTCTATATCTTTACTACGCACGCGTTAAGCGACTAGCCTTTCAAAGTTCTCTCTCACTTATTGAGAGGGGTAATTAACTATAGGGGATTGCACCTATAGGAAACCTAGAATCAGATCTAAAGTTCTTGCAAAATAAGGGCGAAATCTCTAGGCAATGTTTTATGTTAAATTATGTTAAAGTGATGTAGGTAAGGGGTAATTACTGGACTTAATTCACACCTTAACCTAAATTGAACATAAAATCAATCTAATGGTTCTAAAAATTAAACTAAATCAATTCACACATGAGGGAAATGGGTTAGGACCAACAAACACTTTTTAGATTTCCTAAATCAAATTCAAAACAAAATAAAAAATCTCTTTAAGAAATTTTGATTCACTTAAATGATGTTATTTCATAAGATTGTCTTTAGAAATTAATTAGGGTGAATGAAGTTACATGCTTACATCACTTTATTTCTTTCCAAGCAAGCTAAATGTTGTGTGCCATATGAAAATCATGCATTCTTATCTTTTGAAAAATCAAAATAAATGAAATGTTTCCTTTATGTCAAATTGCATGTTTTGGCTAAAGTAAGAATATGAATGGCTATTATCACTATTAAATCAAAAATTATTTTCAAAACTTATAAATCAAATACTATAAATGATGTATGCTACTTATAAGTATTTATATGCTTACATGTGAATATACTAAAATGCTTTATGTTACTTCCTTTTCTTTTCTTAACATGGGTTTGTATAAGATTTGCAAAGTGTATAGTTCATTTGAAAAGAACATAACACTTGCTTAAATTTATTCCTATGCACTCCCATGTCATGAATTAAGAAGGATCTTCATATTGCACATATAAATTAAACAACCAACAAATCAAACAAACAAAAATCCTATGCATGATTCTTCATCCATTTGCTTTCTTTTTGTACATGCACATGTATTTAAGAAAAGTGATATATTAGTATGGACATCCTAGGGTTGCGATGATTTAAGTAGCCCTAAGAAGTTCTTGTACCTTATATCTTTGGTGTAGAAAATAATGACGTCGTACTCACTTATGTCTTTTATACATCTAAATGTGCATTTGATTAATGGATAAAAGAATCCCTTTCTTTTCTACTTAACAAAATCATACATCATGAAATATTTAAATTTATTTAAGCAACATCTCTTAGCATTCATCATTAAGGTGTGCTAAATATTTGCATTGCATGTATAGATATGCTTAGGATCATTTCATATGCACGATATATATGTTGGAAAGAAATAAATGGTTGTGTGTTTTATGACAGTAATTCACTTTAATTAATCTTAAGATACCTTTCTTATTGGATAGGTTTATTTAGAATAAATCTAAATTTAGGATTAATTAAAACACATAATAAAACATTCACTAAAAAAAATTCCTAATGAATCTATGCCTTCTGAAAATTACACCGACACTTCAAATCATCGCTCTCTTCAATTCAATATTTATTGAGAGGTCGGTCGCAAATTTTCAGAGCCCTCAGATTTTTGGCGACTCCGCTGGGGACAAGATTCTCTTTCCATCTTTGGCTAGTCATATATGTACTATAGTAGCAATAAATTTTTTGAAAATTCAAAAAAAAAATGATGATTTAAGTGTGTAATAAATTCAATATGAGACTCTATGTAGAATGAATCATTATGTAGAGTATATCTTTATTGCATTATTATTTATTCTGTAGTACCTCTGCATCTTGAAATTATGGGGGTGAAATAATAATTACTAATTACTAATCTCGATCTTTTACTTTTACAGAATGGATCTACAAAGCATTCCTTTCACCGTTCAGCTAGGTTATGGTGCAAACATCTACTAGCCAATGCCGTCATCAACACAAGAGAAGTTGGTGCTGCCATTCAATTTGGTAGTCTGAATTTCTCGGCTATTGTAGCTGCAACTGCTAAAGTACCCACTCATGGTACATTCATCTGAGGCCATGTTGGAAGGCCTCAAGTTACTAAAGCTCCTACTAGCCATGTGCGCCAACCAGTTCAACAACCAGTCACTGTCAAGGAGTTCCCCTGATAAAGAACTTCAGTTTTCAAAAGACTAAGTCAATCTGAAGCCTTTGTGATGAAAAGAATCATTAGTGGAAAACTGTCTTTAATTTCATGTCTGATTCGAGGATTGAACTTTTGTAGAATGCATGATCATGAAGCTTCCTCATCAGGGAGCAAATTAACTAGAAGATAGAGAAGAAGGAGAAACACTGAGTTGAGGGCTTAGTAGATCCCCTTTGAACGACCTAGTGAACAAGCGATCCGCAAGCGGTATTCCTATAACTTTGACAACCTAAAGTGGGTAAAAAGAATAGCTCTATAAGCGGTCCTTCGAAGAACCAACCACATCAAGCTCCACCACCATAGAGGAGACAGCCTGAAACACTGTCTGTCGGGATATATAAAGTTTTCAAAGTAGCCAAAGAGAGAGGCCTAATGAAAAGAAGATTCCAGAGGCCTGTGATGATAGAAAATAGTGAAGCTCTACCAAGAAAGTTGCCATCTCTTTTGGTAACTAGCCAGCGAGCCCAATACACTTCGCATGGTGAGCATCGGAGCATGACACTTGGACTTCGTGTCCAAGAATCTATAGTCGAAAGGTCCCGACGAAAGAATAAGCAAATATGGAGGCCAAGGCCCCATAATGAAACTTTGAAGAATGGAAGAGGTGTGACATCTGACACATATACTCAGAAATTCACCTCAAAATTAACTTATCAGAAGTGGATACCCAGAAGAAAAGATATCACTGATGAAAGATATGATGGTCGATACCCTGGAGAATCCTCTAGAGGATCCCATCATCGATTAGTTTCACCTCTACAAGAGAAGGTTGATGTTGATCGTGGTCCTTTAATAGAAGAGGTGGTTATTCTGCACATTGAACTAGAGATCCACCAAAAACGTCGATCAAAAATTCATGTGGAGGAAGAAAATAATGAAGAAGATTCTATGGAAGTGGAAGTTGTCTATATGGTTAGAGATATAGATGAACTCTCCGCTCAGTGCCATCAGCAGCAACTTGAATCCAGGGAATCTGAACCTGAATTTGATGCTTATGAAGAAGAGTCTTCACAGAAGCAAATATAGGATTGATCTTTGACCTTTGTTGAAGATGAAGAAGAAGAAGACCAGAATGAGAGAGATCATGGGTGTCGAAGGCATCTATGGTTGAACCAGAAATTGGTACAGTATATGCTTTTATAATTAGCATCATTACATAAATGCTATCTACAAATGCACAAGGAGAAGGGCAGTCAAGTTCTCCCCCTCAAAATGAGCAAGGAGCAACAACAAGGAATAGAAGAAGAGGAAGAGCTTGTACTAATTGACGCTGTGGCGCTAGCTAGAGAACAAAGAGAAATGCAACATCAAATGGAGGTCAAAGATAAGGAGATTGCACAACTGGGTACCAAAATGAATGATATGATGGTACAAATGAACATCATGATGGAGATGTTGCAGAAGATTATCAAATCAAGTGCAACACCTATTTTGTCTACTAATCAATAGACAGCTAATAATACAACTTATATACCACTAACCACTATGGTTGCTCAAGCTCCTACAGTACATTCTATGCATGACGTGAGGAATGAAGTTAACCCATTACCTCTCAGACGATAATTCAAAATCTGGCTAGCACACCGGGAACAGTAACAACTGCTTAGCTAAAGATAATAATCAATGAAAAGATAAATGCAGTCATAGCCTCAAAGTAGGCTGAAAAGCTGGCGAGTAAGGGTCTCCCTTACCCAGCTAAATATGATCAAGTGTCGTACTCGAAAGGTTACTCAGTGCCAAAATTTAATACTTTCAGTGGGCTAGGTAATCTAAAGCAACATCTGGCCCAATTTAAGGCTACTTATGGTAACATAGGAGGGAACGACACACTGCTTTTCCATCAATTCATAAGTAGCCTGACCTTAGTCGCTTTTGAATGGTATGTAAAATTTCCAAATGATTTGGTTAAAATCTTTGCTAAATTAGAGACTATATTTGTGAAGAGGTTCACCAGTGCAATCGAGAAAATCATAATCGCTGACCTTGCCTTGCTGAAAAGGAGGAAAGATTAGTTAGTGACAAAATTCATAAGTCATTGGCGCAACCTAAGTATAAAGTGTGAGCAACAATTAGAAGAAGATTATGCGATTCAATTGCTAATGAGAAATATGGATGATAAAATAGCACCATTTCTATGCATGGCGTCGATTACAACGTTCCAGTACTTGCTTGATAGGGTGGCTAAATTTGAAAGTTGAATCGCCCTAAGCCTGATGTCTATGAAGATAAAGCAAAGAGAAACAAACCTTCAGACTCAAGAAGAAATAAAATTCATGCCGCATCCTATAGCTTAAATGGCGAAAAGCGGGTATATAATGTGGATAAAGGAAAGCAGCCAATGTATAATGACGATAAGGGAAAGAAGCCTGTCTATTCTAATCCACATCCAAAATTGGTATCAGGAGGTAATGATAAACCTCAGACTTTTCCAAGTGGTGGGGAGCATCCAAAACAAGCAATAAGAGATGATGAGCGAATACAACCATCTCTTAAGAAAAAGATGAACAAAGAATATTACTTTAGAAGGGACAATGTGGCTAAATTATTTTGACAAG
Organism: Cymbidium sinense; assembly: GCA_021442155.1. NCBI lineage: Eukaryota > Viridiplantae > Streptophyta > Magnoliopsida > Asparagales > Orchidaceae > Cymbidium > Cymbidium sinense. The sequence goes on along the minus strand of CM038226.1, from coordinate 26,872,487 downwards.
CAGTCAAAGCCGGTCTACAGTTACCAGAATTTAAAAGGCTTGAAGAAGCTGATAAAGTCAATAATCCAAACTACTGTCCCTATCATCGGATGATCAGTCACCCTATTGAAGATTGTTATGTTTTCAAAGATTGGCTAGAAAGGAAGTATCGATGAAGTGAATTTATACTATCCAATAATATTCTAGTCAACCCAAAAAGAGAGTCTACAAGGATGATTACGTCCTCTTCTGTATCATCCAACAAAGACAAACAGAGGGTGAAATCAGTTCAGACTGAAGAATGATAAACAATAGTCTCCAAAAAGAGCATGAAAATACTGAAACAGTTAAAAGATGACCCTAGTGTTAAGTGAAAATCAACACTTGAACCTATATTGGACTTAAGAGAGATGCCTAAACCAAGTATTTGGACTTCTCAGTAGCATTCTGATAATGTTACTTCATCATAGCATGAGAAGTATACTAAACACAGGCCTCATAAATCAAAGAAGCTGGCTAAGAAAAAGAAGATCAAGAAGAGAACTACAACTCAAAAGATCATTAACAATTTAGAAGAGTATCAGCAGCCAGCAAGACAACCATTCAGGCTCGCAGACTTCATGCCTAAACTTTGTACTATTGAATTAGATGAAGAAGAAAATAGTGAATCTTATCTAGTAGAGACATGATGAATCATCTGCGTGATGTTAGATATTCTTCAACATCAGTTACTCTAAAATGATAAGGGAAGATAGACAGACTTGACCAACCTGTCAAAAGTTTTATCAGGAAAGCAAGAAGAGCCTGAGGAGCTAGTATCTTTGTTTAATGACTCAGTAAGACAATAATAGTTCAAATGAGGATCTATGTTTTCCCGATGGAGAAGAATTAGACTCATCGATATCATCACGTATGAAATGTATGACGTCAAAAAATGAGTCTAACCCTTTTGGCCATTCTTCCAGAATAAAAAGGGAACTTGAAGAAACTACTTCTTCAAAAAAATTTGAGCAAGATAATGTGGTTCAAGTTCAGTTGATAAGTGGTAAAGTCTTACCACCTTCATCAAAGAAAGGAAATGCAAATAAAGACAAAGGCAAACAAATTGAAGTCAATGAAGATATCATTCCCAAAAATTCTAGGATAAAGCCTAAATTAAGCGAGAAGATATATTATAATATTCTATCACACTTGAGAAAGATCCCTGCACAACTTTGATGTCAGAAGATCTTCGAGAAACTTTGATACAAGCTCTCAAAGATCCAAAAAATTATGAAGCTTACTTTGCTGAAAAATGCATAACTGAAGCATTGCAAACTTAAGATCTCTTAGTAATCATAATTTCTGAAGAGGATCTTATGTTGGGAATAGTAGATCATAATCGTCCTCTTTATATTACTATAGAGAGTGATGACATCTCGATCAGCCGAATATTGATTGATCTAGGTTCTTCTATCAACCTTATGAGTCCAAAGATATTAAGAGGATTATCACTAGATATCCAACATCATTAGAGAGATAAATTGATGGTTCATGGATTCAATGAACAGGGGCAGAAAACTCTGGGTTCTTTTATTCTCCAGCTCAAGTTCAGGGATTTATATATAGAAGCCAAGTTTTATGTAATCGATGCTAATACATAATTAAGAGCTCTCTTGGGTTGGCCGTGGCTACATGAGTATGACATATTCCCATCAACTATGCATCGATGTATGAAGTATCTGAAAGATGGAGAAGAATTCAGAATTCTCAGTAACCTACAACCATTCTCTGTCAATGAAGCAAAGATCTATGAAGATGCATAATATTTCATCCTCAAAGAGCTTAAGCTAACAGAGCCTCTTGAAGCAGTAGCATCCACTTCAGGAACTAAAAAAGCAATTTCACAAAGTGAAAGAGCAGAAGCAAGGAGAAAGAAAGAAGACAATGTCGACTCTCCCTAAAGCACTCGATCCTGTACTTAAGTCAAGCAAATCAGTTTCTCATTTGGGGAGTGACATAGAAGAAGAAGAAGATATTCCTGTCAAACTTAAGGGAACTTATAAGCTTTTAAGAAAGGTAAAGTATGAAATAAGTGATTCTAATTCAGACTATGATTTTGAATCTGCTTATGGAAATAGAGTTTAAATGGTCACATCAACAAGGATAGCTCACTTGACAGAGTCAGATGACTCACTCAAAATTATACCCATCCCTCAATAGTGCTTCAAAGAAATTAGTCCACTGGAAGTTCATAATATTGAAGAATTGATAACATTCTTTGTGATGCCATTGAGTGAGAGTGGCAGAATAGGAACTTTATTTTATAAATCTGAAGAGTCTCAGCCTCAAAATTTTGAACAACCTGCTTAACATGAAAATTCTGATGAGATAGTACCAATAAGAATACTAATATATTATCCATAGAAATTACGAAGAATGATGCATAAGCTTGGAGTTTATATTGGAACTACTAAACATAGGACTCAAATCTTTAACAAGATGTGGAGCCAAAGAAGTCCTCAAGCATGAAGAAGAAGTGATAAGTTTATCACTAAAGGTCTGGGTTCATCCAAATCTCATCAAGATAGAGCTTATAATATAGATCGAGACTTAGTAATGAAGAAGATGATTCTGGAAATTCTTCTTAAAAAATGATGAAGAAGAAACCAAGCGCAGAAGAATTTGAAGATGGTGGATAAATAGCTACTATGGATGAACTTAAAGAAGTCAACCTAGGGGCTGAGGATGATCCCCGTCCAACTTTTGTTAATGCCCTTCTGCCTGATGAGAAAGTTGAAGAGCTAAAAATGGTACTTTGTGAATTCAGGGGTTACTTTGTCTAGACATATTCTGAAATGCAAGGATTATCCTCTGATGTAGCAGTTCAGAAACTAGCTATTAAACTAGATGCAACACCCATTAGGCAAGCTTAAGCTCCTAAAGCACGAGATTGAGATCAAGAATGTAAATTACGTAAAACTAAGAAGCTAATCAAAGCAGTTTCATCCGAGAGAGAAGTATGATTGATAGCAAATATTCGCTTAAGAAGAAGAATAGCCAAAATCATCTCTACAATGACTTTCAGGACCTAAATAAGATGTGCCCAAAAGACAACTTTCCACTTCCAATATCAAAATTATTGGTGGACAACACTTCCAACTATGACACATTCTCATTTATGGATGGATCGTCGAGATACAACCAAATCAAAATGGCACCTGAGGATGAAAAACATCCATCGTTCAGAGCACCTATTGGCATCTATTGCTACATGATCATGCCCTTTGGCCTAAAAAATGTTGGAGCTACATACGAAAGAGCCATGACATGTATTTTTGATGAGTTGATTCATCAAAAGGTGGAATGTTATGTTGAGGATCTGGTGGTGAAGAGCTTAAACTATGAAAACCACTTTAAAGACTTGAGAATTATATTAGAGAGAATCATAAAATATTATCTCAAGATGAATTCTCTAAAATGTGCATACGGGGCATCGTCTAGAAAGTTTCTCTGGTACATTGTATGTCAAAGAGGTATTGAAATAGATCCTGCTAAAATCAAGGCAATCGTGGAGATACCTCCACCGAAAAGTTTACGTCAGCTCCGTTCTTTACAAGGACATCTTGCATTCATCCATCGATTTATATCAAATCTATCAGGATGCTGTCAACCATTTGTAAGGTTGACAAAGAAGGATGCTCCATTTAAGTGGATAAGAAGTGTCAAGATGCCTTCAATAACATTAAAAGCTTCCTGTTAAATCCACCAATTGCAGTGCCTACTCCCGAGAAGCCCCTCATTATATACACAGCTGCATTAGAAGAGTCCCTTGAAGCATTCTTGGCACAACACAATGAAGAAAGTAAAGAGAATGCTCTTCATTACATCAGTTGGAGGCTGATTGGAGCAAGAATGAGATACTCTCTGATAGAGAAGCACTGTTTAGCATTGATCTTTATAGTCCAAAAGCTTCATCATTATATGTTATCTCACAAGATTATCCTCATCTCAAGGATCAATCCACTGAAGTACTTGATGATAAGACCAGCATTGACAGGTCGCTTGGAAAGATGGGCAGTATTGCTTTTGCAATTTGATATCACATGCATTCCACAGAAAGCAATGAAGGGACAAGTCTTAGCATATTTTCTTGCTGCACATCCCATCCCTGCGGACTCTTCTCTTAATGATGATTTAATCGATGAGCAAATTATGCTCATTCATGAAAGAGAAAAATCACAAATTTGGGAAATGTACTTTGATGGGGCCTCATTGATCAAACAAGTCTAATATATAGATTTTCCAAGAGCAAGAGCAGAAATCTACATTGTCTTCATAACACCAGAAAGAGGGATAATGAAATGATCATATGGATTGACCGAGCCAAGAACTAATAATGAAGCTGAATATGAAGTATTAGTGGCAGGTTTGGAAGAAGCTATTTTTATAGGCATTCAAAACTTGCATATTTTTGGCACTTCTCAGCTTATTATAAATCAAGTACTTGGCATCTATAGAATCAACAAGCTTGAGTTAGCTTTCTATGACAAGCGAGTTCTCGAGCTTATGAAACGGATACCAAATATCACATTAACTCGAGTCTCTCAATCGGAGAATAACAAAGTTGTCTACTTAGCAAAATTAGCTAAGGAAATGACAAGTATGAATGGTTATTATGTCATGATTGGCATATTTACTCAACAAGTCCTAAAGCTAGTAAAGTATCAATCCCCATAGGTAGAGGGATTATCAAATCTGACTCACTAGGATGAGACTCAGGTTGCTCCTCATACTCCTCAAAATCAACATGAAATTATACCCAAAAGAGCTAAGAATGATATTGCCTCAGAAAAGTAGTGTGAAGCCTTTGTTGTAGAAAAGCCGCATGATTGGAGGCAACCCTTCATCGACTACTTTAAAGAAGGAAAATTGTCAAACAAGAATCATACCAAATCGAGAGAATGCTACACTATGCTTTCGTCAACAACACTTTATATCATATCCTTTGAATAAATGTGGTTACAATGCCTAGATGTAGATGAAGCTAGCAAAGTGATGGTTGAAGTTCATGAAAGGCTTTGTGGTGCACATCAATCAGGTCCCAAAATGGCAGTAAAGATCAAAAGGATGGGTTAATTGGCCATTTATGGTGAGAGATTGTATTAATCATGCTAAGAAGTGTTATGAGTGTCAAGTACATGGGAATCTCATTCATCAACCTCCAAATCCATTACACCCAATGATAATATTCTGACCATTCGAATGCCGGGGTATAGATGTAATTGGACTAATTGATCCATCGTCATCAGCTGGACACCACTTCATCTTAGTAGCAATTGATTATTTCTCTAAGTAGGCTACCCCATTTAAAGAAGTTATTGTCGATTGAGTGATTAACTTATTCACGCATAATGTGGTCTATAGATTTGGGGTATCACGTCAAATAATTTCTAATAATGGCACAACTTTTAAAAGTGCAAAGATTTATAGATTCGCTAATCGATAAAAAATTGATTGACGATACCCTTCAATATAATCCAAGAGCAAATGGTTCGGCGGAGGCCTTCAACAAAATATTAGTCAAACTGCTCAAGAAGATTCTCACTAAAAATAAGAGGGAATGACATACCAAGCTAGTAGAGGCTCTATGTGCATATCGAACTACCTATAAGATGCCGACTAAAGCCTCTCCCTATTCATTGGTATTTGGAACTGAAGCAGTTCTTTTTCTTGAAGTTGAGTTGCCTTCACTTCGAGTAGCCATCCAATACAATCTAACTGAAGATCAAAATGCCCATCTGAGAATGGAGGAACTCGATGCACTTGATGAAGTTAGATTACAAGCTCATCAAAATCTGGAAGTCTATCGAGCAAAGATGTGCTTTGACCATATACTGCTCTCGAACATTCCAAAAAGAAGAATTAGTCCTGGTGCTGAGAAGGCCAATTATTCCTAATCAAAAATTTGGTGGCAAATTTGAGCCTAATTGAAGGCCCTTTTGTCATTGAAAAAGTGTATCAAGGAGGGGCATACCAACTCATTGACCTAAAGGGTGAAAGACCAATGCCACCAATTAATGGTTGATACTTGAAAAAGTACTATACTTGATGGCCACATTCTCGAGGTACAATAGAAATGCCCCTGCAAGATAGGGGGCATTTTTTTAGTATATCTATTTAGGTTGACATCGTGCTTCACGTCGGGATCCCTAAATAAACATACCCCAGATGAAGAACTTTTCTGTGAAAATTCCCCTATTACATAGGGGGTATTTTTAGATTTTTATATATAGATGAAATCAATATTGTATGTTAAAATCCCCTTTAGAGTACATCAATTTAAATATGGATTTATTTGTATATTTTTATTTTGAAAATTCTCCTAAATGTACTTTAGAATTCCCCCTGCAAGACAGGGGGAATTTTTTTAGTTTATATTAAGTTTATTTGAGTTAACATCGTGCCATAAGATGAGATTCTCAAATAAATTCTTATTCAGGTTAACATCGAGCTTTACACCAAAATTGTTGGATATATCCATAATTGTTACTGTTAAGTTACAGAGTCTTGCAGGGACAAAATGAATCTATTTCTATGCATGAAAGGATAACCCTAAATATTAAGAAATTTTATCTCTCAGATTTGCCAAATTCTGGAGATCAAGTCAAAAGAACTCCCGATTTCGGAAGCTTCAATCACTTAAGTTGGAGAAACATTAACCTCTACATCATAAAGTCTAGGACATAGATGACTTCTAAAGGTCGGACTCAACAAGCCCACAAATGGCCGAGTTGCTAACGCTCTCCTCACTCAACAAGCCGCAAGAAAAGGCCACAGTGAAAGAGCCTCCGTTCGTCAGTCTGATGACAAAACCACCAACCCACTACAGCTTAAGTTGAAGATTCGAGTAAGTTCTAAAGTTCGAACTCAACAAGCCCAAATATGACTGAGTTGCTGACACTCTCCTCACTCAACAAGCCACAAGAAAAGAACGCAGTGAGAGAGCCTCTGCTCGTCAGTCCAATGACGATAGTTGTTCAATCTCAAACCAGATCCAGCTTAATGATTACAAGCAACTAATATCTAAGAGATATTTCTACTTGATCGATAGATCAAAGCAATCTGAGGAAGCGCTCAATTCAGGGTTGCCTCAAATCAATCTTCATAATACTTGCAAGGTGATATTTCGATCTATTCTCAAATGATCTGATCAAGCTCAAAGCACAGATCAAAGCATATCTCCTCATCAAGTCTGTTAAAGCAGAAAGCACGAGACCGAGGAAGAAATTCCATAGTTCATACAAAGCCGATGGCCAAACTAAGGAAATTTTATGGTTATTCAGTCTATTAAAGCACACGTTGCTATACTAATAACTCAACATTGACCTTATATAAATCAAAAGGCTAGGTCATCTGTATGTATCCTTCAACAAATTTGTCAAAGCAGCAATGACAAGATTCATGGAGTGCATACACTTCCTGACAAGTCAATAGGGACAAATCAGGTCAGTCCTTCATCAACTCCATCAAGCTCAAAGCTAGGACATAAGGAATTTCAGATCCGACCAAGCACGGATAAACTAATTCCCAGCAGAGTCCTTCATCAAAACAAGCAGACCAATTCCTCCATCAAACCCAACCAAGCACAAAACTAGGGTTAGAGGAAACTCAAATCTGCAATGACATAAAAAAAGAGATCTTCAACAAAGCCATTAAAGCATATAGTAGATGGTGTAAGAACTCTTATGTATCTGACAAGTCAATTCTGAAAAATTGGCCATTCCACATCATTTAGCATGTCCTGAATAAGACAATGTGCTAATGACAAATCCTATCAAAGCTTCATAAGCTATTACAATCGAAGCTAAAATGATCCAAGTTTTGTGGCCAGCCTAAATGGTCAACCAGTTTTCAACAAATGTGACTCGCTCCATGTGTGAATCACATTTATTGGGGGGCATTTGTTGACCTCCATATGTGTGCCATAAGTCAAAGTCAAGCCTACAAATCGAATTCGACGGACTTCAAAAGTGATAGTGCTTAAATCAAGGCTAAAAGGCACATGATGACACTTAAATCAACTCAAATGACCTCTGATCAATGAACAAACTTTTCCATCGCATTTAGAATGTCAAAATTGGTCAGGATATAAATATTGCATAACTTAATGATCAACTGATCAAGCGCTTGAGTCATCAATATGCTTGCACGTATATCAAAATCAGAAGGCACCGAAGAGGATCAAATGACCTCTGTTCATAAAATTGATCATGCCCTTGGCTTCAAAATATTAAAATCTATCAAGTAAAAATGTCCACACTCAATTTAGATGAATTTGTGCAAATGTCAAAATGATTGAATTGACAATGAGCAAATCGAGGCTCAAACAGACTGTATGTCACCAAAATTAATCAAATGACCTCTGATCGATGAACAGACTTTGCCATCATGTTTAGAATATCAAAACTGGTCATAATATAAATATTGCATATCCTGATGAGCAACCGATCAAGCGATCGAGTTGTTAATGCGTCTGCATGCATATTGAGATTATGAGGCACTGATGCAAGCCAAACGACCTCTATTCATGAAATTGATTATGCCGTTAGATTTAAAATGTCAAAATCTATCAAGTAAGCATATTCGCACTCAATTTGGATGAGTCTACACAAAAATTGAGCGATCGTGATGCGCATTTTGAGCTGAAATGGACTCAATTTGATGTCAACTTGAACCAAATGGCCTCCGATCGTGAAACGTACAGTGCCATTGCGTTCAGAATAATGGAATTATCTTAAATTAATATATATTGATTATGTACATTTACCGGTGTGGAATCCACATTAAAACTGTTTAATCAATTTAAAATTTGTTTAAAATCTCTAAATTACCCTCCCCCATGCTCAACGTTCCCCCCTATTTTCAGTTTGGCTAGAAATACATCAAGGAAGGTTTGCAAGTTTCCAGAGCCAACTCAAGGAAAGAGGGAGCTCAGCAGCATCAACAGTAGCAGCATCATGTGCCAGCCCGGGATAGCCTAGTAGCTCAACCATCGACTGAGTCTAGCCTCCAGTCTACCATTTCTACCACATCAGCAGCTACCACTACTTCAACTAGTTCTTCTTCTACTAGTAGACATCTTGTGTCAATGGATGAGGGCATCAAATCCCTAACCCCTCTTACTTTACTTGATATTTACTTTGTACCTCCTATCAAATCCAAGAAATTGAAGAATAAAGCTAGCTTGAATTACATCTGTGTCACTTCTGATGGGTTGTCTGAATATGTTCCTAATAACTCTTCAAGTCTAAATAATAACTATAATAATTCTAATCTTCTTCTTTTTGATTCAGAGTTAGACTTTCCTACTCTCAAAGCTATGGGTTCACCTCTTGAGATAGACTTAGAATCATCCGATTCCATGGGTGTAGGAGAAAAGAAAAATTTCCAAATAGTCACCTTCAAATCTATGGTGAAAAGGCAAGAATATAAAATTCATCTTTTTAGGATACCACGTAGACCTACATATGTGCTTATTCAAGTGATCAGGTACGTCATCAAGGAATAGTGTACTATCTTTAGAGATAGAAGTCACTACCCTTTAACGGACCTAATCACCTCAATATGGACTCCTAAGGATGATGGGTCCGCATATGTACTTGAGATTCTTCCCTACTTTACATGAAAAAGTAAAGCAGAGTTTATTTTAAGAGTTCGTTAAGTTCCCTATAGGGGCAAGCCCTCAGTGTTAATTACATCCTAAGGAATGGTGATTCCTTAAGAAAACTCTCGATTAAGGTAAATGAACGTTGTCTTCAAAAATTTTAATAGGAAAGGACTATCAATCGATTGATTCATTTTGAAGATCAAATGGGATTGATCAAAGAGAGAGAGTTATTATCAAAGCCAAAAGAAAATAAATAGAGATGCCCATGATGCTAGGAAACCTAGAATAATCTCAAACTATCCTATAGTTGGGCTTTATATTTTTAAAATTGATTTAATTTGTTTGAGTTACATTTTTATTAAAAATTTAGGACTTATGATTCCTTAACATGAGATTAAGGAAATGCCTAAGAGGTGAGAATTTAAGCTTATGGCCCACAAAGGGGAGAAACAATCTCAGAACCTAAATCTAGGGAGCTTTGGCGAGGGCTGAAAGCACAACCTAAATCTAAGGCGAAAATGGGTATTTTGTTTGCCTCCATAAGAGAGGACAAACCACCCGACTGCTTGGACTTACAATAACCTGGGGGTGGCTGCCAACTAACTCTTCCTACAATGTTAAATACATGTAAGCAAGTCTATAAGCATATGCGAGATAGCTAGGATGTTATTTATTTAGAAAGAGACTAAGTCCTTAAACTCACTCCCTAAAGAGACTAGATCATGTAAGGACATGCTTCAAATGACCTAAATTTAGAGCAATTAAAATTTCATTTTATTTTTATTTTTGGACAATTATTTTGACTCAGGCTAATAGGATTCATATGCCTAATGCATGAGAAATAAAGTTATTGGCCAAAATTAGCGAGAAAGGAGGAGGTGTGTTTCCAAAATGGCTCTCAAAGGTCAAGCCAAGTTTTTTTGGAAAAGGTGGAAGCCCTCTAATGAAGAGTGAAATAAGATGCATTTGTGCATGATATTGTAAAAGAAATACTCATGCAGCTAAGGGGTTGCTAATTCTTTTATCTTGACTTTAAACCTAAGTTTTAGGTGAGATTATGAGTTCTATATTTTTAGTTTTCAGTTATTAAGTTTGATAAAAGATTTAATTTTTTCCTAAGAGCTTAATACACATCCAGGCCATACATAAAGCAAGTAAAAAACTAGGAAAAGACATGCCACTTAATGCAAAAGCTAAATAAATCATCAATCAATTTATAAAGCTAATCACAAAAAGAATAAGAGGCCATTGTGGTCAGGGACCACCGTACAAACCCAAAAAATGAATTGGGTAGGCTTCTATACAACTCGGATCACAAATGAATTAAATTATAATTAAGCAAGGAATTCATTGTTATGGGGTCTTCAAGCTTTATTTCTTCTTTCTTCTTTTCTTCTTTCTTCTTCTTTTCTTCTTTCTTCTTTTGTTCTTTCTATTGGATGGTTGGAAGGTGGATGCTCCAAGGCTTCACATGGTGCATAAAGTAGAATCTTTTGACTAATGCTCATCCTAATCCTCATAACAATCATTCCAAAATCCTAAATACATAAATTTTCATGAAAAGGAAAAGAATAAAAATCTAACCAACACCTACAAAATAGAGATTAGCTAAAATAAACCACACAAATCCTAAGCATGTATATTGGACTTATCACCCCACACATGGGTGACTAAGTCCACTTGGCCTATTGGATTATGCTTAGGGTATAAGCACCTACAAGCAAAAGCATTTATATTTTTATTTATGTTAGTGCCTTTAAGCACAATCAGAGAAAATAATGGTTAGACTAAGATCGCCCTACCATTCATTATAAGAGCAGACATCCTAACATCCAGTCTAAAATATATATTACAAAGCAAAATAAATATCAAACCATGCACTGCCCTAACCTAAAACTAGAAGTGGTGACTTAGCCTAATGTGTGTGCTTTGAAGGTTTGTGTGGTATGCTTAGCTATGACTTTAAGTTAGAATTTTTTAAGTGTAAAAACATGTTCAACTTAGAGGAGGGTTTCATTTAAGTTGTTTAATTGATTTGGATTAATTTTATTTTATGTTTTGATTAGGTTTAAGTGAATCCTATAATTAATTACTAAGTTATTAAGAGAGGAAAATATAAGAGAACTTCTCTTTCCTTCCTAACCTAAGTAATTTCTAAAGTAGATTTCATATTTTAATTTTGTTTAGTGAATATTTTAATTTGGTGTTTTAATTAATCCTAAGTTTAGATAAATTCTAAACAAACCCATTCAAAAAGAAAGGCATTTTAAGATTAAATAAAATGAACCAAATTCACAAAACATACATTACTTCATTTCTTTCCCAACATGTATAACATGCATATGAATGAGTCCTAAGCATATATATACAAACAAATGAGAATATTTAACACACTTTATGATGCATGCTAAGTAATTCATTTAAGGAAATTTAGAAGTTTAAGATGCTTGATTTTCATTAAGTTGAAATGGGTTTCTTATCCAATTTTCACATGCACAGTTGAAAGTAAGAAAGGCATAAGTGAGTATACATGCCATAACTGTGAGGTAAGGTACAAGACCTACTTAGGATACTTAAAGCCACATCTGGTTGTCCGACTAATATACCACTTTCCTTAAATACAAACATATATAAAAAAGAAATGAATGAAAAAGAAAGGATGCAAAAATTTATATTAGTTGATTAATTTTGTTTATGCAATTTATATGTGCAAGTATAGGTAACCCTTCTTAAGTGATAACATAGGAATGAATAGGATATGGAATTAGGTAAGTGTTAGGTTCTTTTCAAATGAACCATACATCTTACCAAATTCCTATTCAAAATTATACTAACATAAAAGAGAAGGAAAACCTAAGCTAAGCATATTCTTATATTCTCTCACATGTAAGCTTATAATTAAGATATAATTAGCACACTTTCAGATTTAGGCATTTGATTTATATGTTTTGAAAATAATTTGAGTTTAGTAGTGATAATAGCCACTCATATTTCTACTTTAGCCAACATATGCAAATTTGACATAAAATAAATAATTTCATTTTTAAATTTGAATTTGAAAAATATGGATGCATGAAAACACATGACATACAAATTTAACATATTGGGGAAAGAATCAAAGTAATGAAAGCATGTAAACAAATTCACTTTAATTAAATCCTAAAGACAATCTTATGAAATAAGAAAGTTTAAAATAAATCAAAGTTTATTCAATGTGATTTTTGTTTGATTTTGAGTTTGATTTAATTTTGGAAATGTGAGTTGAGTTTGCTGTCCCTAATCCATTCCCACATGTGTTTGATATTTTTGTTTAATTTTTTGATGATTAGATTCATTTTTATACATTAATTAGGTTAAGGTATGAATGAAGCAAGTTAATTAACCCTTACCTACACCACCTTAGCATAGTTAACCAAGTAATTATTTGCCAATGAGATGGCATAAAAACTCACAAGGATTTTAAACTTGTAATGCACTTAGGAAGAAAATGGCCTAATGTAATTTGGCTCATGATTAATGGTTAATTAAGCTAAGGGGTTTAACTTAAGTAATTTCAAAACACCCCTTCACACATATGAATTGGGTTTTGATTTCCTTAATTGAACTTAGGCTCTTAAACACCTAAGCATCTACCCAAAGTAGATTAATTAAGTTCTAGAAGTTTTTAGAATTTTTAGAAATTAATTAAGAGAGTAATTAATGAATTAACTCTTAGTTAAGAGAGATAAGGAAAGAAAAGGGGGTTTAAAGAATAGCTTAGGGAAATACCTCAAAATTATTCTCTAAGCCTCCTATTCACTGGATCTAACCTTAACCAACTCTAATGAGGGATAAAAATACTAATCCAAATGTTAATTATCCTTAATTACTTTAAGGAGTAATTAGGAAATACACTTGCAATTCCCCCAATTAAGCCTTTAATAAATCTCAACAAAATTAGACAGGCAGAGGTCATCCTCTAAAACATACCCAAGAAGTTTGGGATTAATCAGAGGTTTAATTTAGAGGTAATTAGCAAAATAAGATTTCCATTAAAACCCAAAATAAGAGAAAAGAATAATTCAAAATCCATTGAAATTTATTTTAAAATATTTTATGTTGAATTATCTTTCTAGAGATTTACCTCATATTATTTTGAATTTTATTAAGAGAGATATAAATTTTTGAAGGTTAGGAGATTAATTAAACTTAATTAAATCCCTAACTAATCCCTCACATAGTGACACCACATGACCGCACTTTAGACGTGTCACATGAGGGGAATACATAAACATCACATGATGGTGGCGTGGCATGTGCTGATCCCTTTGTTAGATCAAAGGATCATCCGCAATTTCTAGAAGGATAAATCATTTTTAAAATGTGGGATTAATCTCGGCCATCCATCCAAAATGCACGGATGGATGGCCAAGATCGCCCTAGTTCTTCCTTGAGGCTCAATAGAGATCGTCCATGATTTAAGGGAAGATCCAAGCTCGATTGAGCTTAGATTGGAATGAGATTGTACCCAAACCATCTAAAGCTAATTACAAACCTATTCAACAGTGGATTTCTTATGCCATGAAAATTACTTTTACAAAAGACCAGCCCCTAAGCTAAGTGGTCGAAAATTCCATACCTCCTGAGGTGATCACCGCTCGAGCGATGAGGTAGCTTTGTCAGTGGAGACAAAGTCCGTTGAAAGTTTCAAGCCTTCGGATTGAGTAGATCTCCTTATGGACCAACACCACTTGCTCCACTTTGCAGCTTTGATCTAATTCACCTCCTCCTTTCTTTGGAAACTTGAGGGAATACTTAGGTGCACTCGACTTGATCCCCCGAGGGAGTGTGCAAGAGGAATTGGAGTAGATTTGAGTGAAGAGGAAGTTGAGGATTGAGGTGAGCTCCCCTATTTTCTAAGAAAGAAAACCAAGAAATGATTATCTCAAATCCTTCTTAGAAAGCTTAGGATTGCTCTCTGATGTTTCCTAACACTCACGAGGGCTCAATCATAGTGATAATGATCAATTCAAATTGAATTAGGGGGAGTATATCTCCCATGGTACTAGATGAGCTTAGCTTGCCATTTTATCTAATTGACCATATGGGAGGGGTTGAGTTAGATCTTTGCACATGGTTTTGAGGTCTTGAGTGGATTGGTAACCTCCCATGTGCTTCAAATTGAGTGGAAGGAGGATTTTGAATGAGCCAATTTGAGCTAGGGGGTCAATTTTGGCCTTGGGTCCATTTGGGCTGACCCAAACCCATTGGGTTGGGTGCACCACTCTTCATTTGCTCCACTTGAGCTATTAGGAAGGTATCAAGTTGATATGAAGAGGGCATGACCAAATTACCCATGGATTAGGCCAAAATTTGTTCTATGGCCTAGGGGTAGAATGATCATTTGATTGATTTTTGAATTTGGATATGTTGGGTATGTGGAGAAAATAGGTTTGGCCAAGTCTCATGAGATTTGCAATTCATTTGATAAGGTTTGGCTCATGTTGACCTATTTAGGTCAAAATGGGTCAACTTGGGTCAAATTGACCAATTGATCAAATTGGGTCAAACCAAGAGTTGGATCAAGTTCATATGACCATTTAAAATGTTTTGGTGGCTTTGGTTTGATTCAATTTGGTTTAGTTTTGAATTTGGCTCATATGACTTCATTTAGGTCAGGTCAAGTTGACCAATTTGACCCATTTGACCTATTTGAGCAAGTTATGGCAAGAGTTGGTGGTCATGAGTGATTGATATCTTTATTTCCAAAATTTTGGTTAAGTTTGAATTTGGCTCAACATGGCCGCCAGTCAAGTTGGGTCTGACAATGGGCTAGGTTGGCTGTCATGAGGCTTAGATCATTGGTTTCAATCAATTTATCTTATGGTGGATTTTGGCTATGTTGGGTTCATTTTGGCTAAGTGTTGACTTGGTCAACCCTTAGGTTTGACTTGGTTTGACCCATTTGATTGATTGATCATCCCATGATGATTGTTGATCATGATGAGAGGCATAGGTGAGTCTGATTCAATCCAATTTAATTAGGATTAGAATTTAGCTCGTAAGGGTACTTTAGGTCACTTTGGGTCAAGTGAGCCGAAGTGAGTCAAATGGCTTAGTCAAAGTTTGATTTGAGTTTGATTGAACTTGGACATGGACTTATGATTGAAATATAAATCCATTTACAAGTGGTTTGAAGTCAAATGTGTTTTGATTCATTTGATAATTTCATATTCAAAGGAAGAACATGAAAGGATTTGGGGTTTGATTTTTGAATTGGATTTTGATTTGGTGATTGAAGTTTGGATTTATATATGGATTCATGATTGTAGGGTTGATTGAATCATGAAGGAAAATCAAGAGTTTTGCAAGATTTGAAGTTGATTTGGCTAAGTTCAAGATTTTGACTTGAAAGGCTTAGATTGGATTTTAAGTGAATTTGTGTTTGATTTTTAGAATTTTTTTTGATTGTTTGAATTTATATTTCATTTATATATGTGAATATAAATGAGAATATAAATTGATCATGAGAAAATTTCAAGGATTTGAAGTGATTTGGTCATGATTTAGCATAAGTCCATTAAATGAGAATTTTAAGGGACTTAGGAAATTTTGGAGTAGGGATTTGAATTTTTGAATTTAGTTTGATTGATTTATATTTATATTTCATTTATATATGTGAATATAAATGATAATATAAATGAATTATGAGAAAATCCCATGAATTTGAATTGATTTGATCATGATTTAGGTTAAGTCTATTAAAAGGAATTTAAAGGACTTAGGAAAATTTTAGATTGGTAATTTAATTTTTGGATTTGATTTGATTGATTTATATTTATATTTCATTTATATATGTGAATATAAATGAGAATATAAATGAGTTATGAGAAAATCCCATAAATTTGAATTGATTTGATCATGATTTTGGCTAAGTCCATGAAGGAAAACTTAAAGGACTTAGAAAAATTTAGATTTTGAATTTGATGTGATTGATTTATATTTATATTTCATTTATATATGTGAATATAAATGAATTATGAGAAAGTCCCATGAGTTTGATTTGATTTGATCATGATTTAGGCTAAGTCCTTAAGAGAAGATTAAGGACTTAGGCAAGATTTGGACTTAGGAATTTTATGGATGGGTTTCAATCACAGATTTTAATTATGGATTTCAATCACATGGAGTTGATTTGAGTTTGGAGAAAATCAAATAAGATTGATTTGGAGTTTGACTTGAAGGAAGGAAGGTGAGGAATGGTTCAAGCTAAGGGTAGGCAAGTTTTTCCTAACACCCTTAAGGCATGACCTATTCTTATGGCTAACTCTTCTAAGTCTCTAGAGCTAGGTTGAGTGTCCACCTAGTCACTAGATGTGTCTTAAGACTAAGGAACTCTTAAAGTCTAAGAGAAGTCCTATGTCTAAGATGGAGGGGTTGAGAGCTCATCCTAAAAATGAGGTCAACAAAGGGCACCCAATAATTGAAGAGGGTGAGCGATGTGTAGTGAACCTTCCATTCTGCCACAAGAGATCAAGTCAACCTCATGGCAAGGTTCTACCTCCAGGGAAGCACCTCAAGATGAGGGAAACAAGTCATGTGTGAGAGGATCAAGAAGCCCTTCCATGGATGCTTCCCTTGGATATGCTATGAAGGATACCCAAGGTGGACTACAATGTTCTCTCTCATCTAAGAAAGTTTCCATCGATAAGCATATATGATGCCCTCTTATCCAAAGAGAGATGAGGGGATCATTAATCAAGGCTCTCCTTGATCCAGATATGCTTAACTCATTGGAGGAGGCACATTACACAAAGAAGCCCAAGAGGTCACTTTCATGATGAAGACCTTCTTCACAACCGCCTCTACATCATAGTTGACATGGGTGATTGACTCCGAGTTCTCATCGATCCAGGTGCACCAGTGAATATTATGAGTCTAAAGAACCTTGCCTATTTGAGGGCCAATATCTTCACACTCCGAGGAGATTGGATGATGTGGAGAGGATTTGATGAACAAGGTGAGCGCAAGGTTCCATAGTGTTACCTTTGGAGATAGGTGATAAAGAAGCCAAGTTTTACTTCATTCAAATACATTCATTGCTTTTTCTCGAGGCCTTGGATACATCAAAATAAGGTAATTCCATCCTCCCTCCATCAGTGCATCAAGTTCAGAAAGGATGGGATTGAATATCATGTCAATGGGTATGAAAGCCATTTTCAGTTAAAGAGATTGAGATTTATGAGGATGGGACCTACTATCTTCCTCAAAACACCCTTTCTCGTGAACTTGGATAAAACTTAAACTTAAAAGAAAAAGGAAATGAAGAAAAAGAAAGAGCAAAAGAAAAAGACAAGAATAATGAAAATCCAAGTGAACAAGAAAGGGGAATTGAAGAAGAAATAGAGCCGCATGTCACATTCCTCCCACAATTCATTCCATCATATGGACATGTGGGTAGAATGATTCAACCTCCACCAGAGAGAGGCGAAATGAGGAAGTGGAAGACTCCTTGAGTGGCTATCAACCAACAGGGGTTATGTTTCAGTTCATAAGGGTACCCCTACTATTCACATAGATTTAGAATCCAACTCGGAGGATGAGTCTAATGTGATTAGTATACCAGCCAACCCCTCTCAACAGGTTCCATTGGAGGTGACTTTCGATCCAGACAGTGAAGAAGATCGGGCCTCTAGATAAAGCAAAGTATTTGAATCAGGTTTATGTGAGACTATTAGGCAATAGCTGGGAACTTTAGCTCTAACCTCACTTCCACCCCAAAAAATTGAAGGTTTAGTAGTTAAGGAAGCCACTAAGTCTTCCAGTGATATAAAGACGAAGAGATTCTTTTTGGGATCATCATCCTCAAGTCCCGAAGTTGATGTAGAACTTCAGAAGAATTCATTTAAAGAATTAATGGAATTATCATTTGACTTTTACTCTCCTTATTTTTATAATCTTATACAGAAAGGTTTGGTTCCTCATATATGGTCGTGCAGTGCAGTATTTTGAAGTGGGAATAATACGGTGAAAGCACAATCAATAGTGGACTAGATTTGGTACAAGGGTCCAACCAATGATGATGATTACCGCTAGTTGTTACCAATCATTTAGAGTCCGATAGTTATTTTCACACAACACCAACTCTTATGAGAATGTGTGTTAGAAATCTCAGATGATTCAGATGATCTCCAAATCAAAGATGTACTGCCAGAATTTGAGGAGGAGATCCATTCAATAATTGACAAGCTTAACGAAATCGTCGGGACTAATGAAAGTCCATGCCTGATAATGTCTTAGTTAGGCTATTGACTGAATTTAAAGACTATTTTACATGGAGTTATGAAGAGATGCCCATATTATCTCTTGACATAGCAGTTCACAAGCTAGCAATAGATCCTAACACTAACCCTATCAAGCAAGCTCCTAGACGCATGCGATTAAAAATTGAACAACATGTTATTTCTAAAGTCAAGAAATTGATAAGTGTTGGTTTTGTTAGGGAAGAAAAATACCCTACCTGGTTAGCCAGTGTCATCCTAGTTAAGAATAAGAATGGCCAAATTCACATAAGTGTCAATTTCAGGGACTTAAATAAAGCATGTCATAAGGATGAGTTTCATCTTCCTATATCAGAACTAATGGTGGACATCGCCTCATCTCATGCAATTTTCTCTTTCATGGATGGGTCATCTAATTATAACAAAATCAAGATGTCTTCTGAATATGAAAGAAACACTACTTTCCAAACCTCAATCGGAATCTTTTATTATAGGGTCATGCCTATCGGCCTTAAAAATGCTTGTGCTACATACCAACGAGCCATGACTCAGATCTTCAACAAACTCATCCATCATTAGGTTGAGTGTTACATTGATGATCTAGTAGTCAAGAGCAGAAAAAAGGAAGACCATCTCTTTGACTTGAGAGTAGTTTTCGAATGGTTAAGGTAATATAACCTCAAAATGAATCCCTTGGAGTGTGCATTCAAAGTAGCTTCAGGGAAATTTTTTGGGTTTGTTGTCCTTCATCGAGAATAGAAATAAATTCAGAAAAGATTAAAGCTCAATTCAACCTCTTTCATATAAGTTACTGCCATATCTAAGATGCTTTATTTCCAACCTATCATGGAGATGCAAGCTATTCTCAGCACTTGTCAAAAAGGATGCCAAGTTCAAGTGGGATGGCAAGTGCCAACATGCCTTTGAAGATATTATGCAGTATTTGGTGAAGCCGCCAATTCTAGCAGCTGTATTGAATGACTCTCTCGGTGCTCTATTGGCCCAAGAAAATAATGAAGGGAAGGAGAATGCTGTCTACTACCTCTGCCGTCGTCTTATTCCTGCTGAAGAAAACTCTCCACCTATTGAGAAACATTGCCTAGCTTTGATCTTTGCCTCCCAAAAGATACAACACTATATGGTTTCTCATAAGGTGAACTTGATTTCTAGAACCAATCCAATGTTGTACCTCATGACACAGCCAATGCTATCCGAACATTTAGAATGATGGTCCATGATTCTCTCACAGTTCAATATCACATTCATACCCCACCGTGCGATAAAATGATAAGCACTAGCAAATTTCTTAGTAACAAACCCACTTCCTACTGATTCTCTGCTTAGTGATGATCTCCCTGATGAATAAATCATGAACTTAGAAGAGGTTGACAATCACCAATGGGAGATGTATTTTGATGGTGTAGCTTCTTTTCATAAAGGGGAAGCACCACAATCTACTCTTCCAAGAAAGGCAAGGGTAGAAATTATTCTCCTAACTTCAGATCATAAAGTGATGAGATTCTCTTACTATCTTTCCAACCTCTACATCAATAATGAAGCTGCATATGAGGCTTTGATTGTTGATCTAGAGTTAGCCATCACAATTAGTGTTAAGAGCATCAACACCTTTGGGGATTCTCAGTTGGTCATCAACTAGATTGCCGGGTCCTACAAGATTCTCAAACCCAAGCTTCGTCATTACCACGATTATACCATGAAGCTTTTGACCTAGATCCCTGAAGTCACCATCTATAAGGTTCTCTGAGTGGAAAATGCAGTAGATGCTTTGGCCAAACTTGCCAAAGAATTGGCATATACATAAGATGAGTCCATTTCGATAAAGATCCAAAATAGACAAGTCCAATCCCTTATTGATGCTGAACTCATTGAGAGACTTTCTCTTAAAGGGGAGGTTGCTGTTGCCTATAAGGACAAGGAGCTGGATTGGAGGCAATTGTTCATAGACTATTTGAACATCAGCAAAATACCTCAAGAAAAGTCATAAGCCCATCAGGTGAAATAGAGAGCTCTCTCCTATGCTCTTGATGATACCTCACACCGGCCCTTGACCAGATGTGGTTATGTTATTTAGATAAACACGAAGCATGTGACATTATAACTGAGGTACATTCAGGTCTATGCGAAGCACACCAATCTATTTCAAAGATGAAGATGAAGATCAAGAGAGATACTACTGCTTGATGATTGCATATATGGATATAGGAGATGCCATATGTGTATGTGGTCCTCCACAACCACCCAACATTCTACACCCTACATTGGCCTCATGGCCATTTGAGTTTTGGGGTGCTGACATTGTGGGTCTGATTGTTTCTCCTTCTTCTAAGGGTCATTGGTTCATCTTAGCTGCCACTGACTACTTTTTCAAGTAAGCAGAGGCAATCCAACTTAGAGAGGTCACAACTCATCATATGCTTTAATTTTTTAGGAACTATATCGTATATAAGTTTGGGATGCCTCAAAGAATTATATCCGATAATGGTACTACATTAAAAAGCACCAAGATCAACAACTTTGCCAGAAGACATGGTATAGATTGGAGATACTCCACCATCTACTACCCCAGAGCAAATGGCTTAGTGGAAGCATTCAACAAAACTCTCATTCAAATACTAAAGAAGACTCCTGATCAAAACAAATGATAATGGAATGAGCAGTTGGTTGAAGCTTTGTGGCCCTACCGCACCATATACCAAACTCCAACTCAATCTACCTTGTGTTCCTTAGTATATGGGTCCAAAGTCGTTCTACCTTTAGAAGTTCAACTCCCATCACTGAGGATAGCATTAGGTAGCAAGATCAAAATAGAGCAGAATGCAAAGTTACAGTTAGAAGAGCTCAAAAGTTTGGAGGAGGGTCGCCAACGGGTGTGCTAGAACCTCGAGTTGTACTAGACCAAAATGATTCAGGCTCACAACAAGCTGGTGTGCCCTAGGTCTTTCAAAGTAGGAGAACTTATGTTAGTCATAAAAAGACCAATTATTTCCCATTGAAAGATGGGAGGCAAGTTTGAACCCACTTGGGAAGGCCTCTATATCATAGAGAAGGCCTACTAAGGAGGATTTTATCAGCTTATTAATTATAAAGGGGAACACCCGATGCTTCAAATTAATGGGCTCTATTTGAAGAAATATTACCCATAAAAATCATGTTTGAAAATAATTCTATTAATCAACAAAAATTGAATTCCATTTCACTCTTCTTCTTTGAAGCATTGTTTGCTTGTCAAATCTACCGCGGAGTGTTTAGGGTAGGTGTAAGAGTCCCGACATTCTTATCCCTCTTTCATAACACTAACACAATCAAACATAATCTCCTAATGCTATTAGAATAGGTTTGACAGAGCTCAAGAGACATCCTATTTTGATTAGCACAACTAAGTTAGGTGTGAGAGAACCCAAGCGGCATTCTATCTTAGTGGGAATTCCCATTTGACATCTGTGGCACAATTTCATCAAAAATCTCTAAGCGTGTTTAGGGTAGGTATGAGAGAACCCGAGAGGCATCCTATTTATTTTAACACATGCACAAAATAGACACATATCTTTTATCTTGGGCTACCTTGATGTGGGAGTCAAGCCCCCAGTTGCACTCACTCATTAGTAGCTCTTAAGTTGAGTTTGCATGCTACCTCGCTAGTATGTTACCCCAGTGGTCACTTGTTTGCAAGATGTGAGTCCCTACACTTTCTTCTTAACTTGACCATTACAAACCAACAAGCGCCTTATTAGTATGGTAGACTTCACTACCCAGCTAGTAAGCTACCTCATGTTAATTTTGTTTAAGAAGATGTGAGTCCTCAAGCTTTCTTCTTGAACTAATCATCATGATCTAAGCGGGTATATCTAAGGTTTAGATAAGTCTCCCTTCTTTCCTCTTGACTACATTTGATTGATATAAGTCCTCAAGTGGCATTCACTTAGTAGTCCTAAGTCGGCACATCAAATAAATAGACTATCCTGAGCCACGCTATAGGAGGATGTGAGTCCCCGGCTTTCTTCCTAGCTGATTGCAAACCGATGACACTTAGGTTGGTTGATGTTCGCTATGCGATGAACTCACTCGATGGATACACCACTCTTAGATGTGAGTCCCCGCTTTCTCCTTGAGTGCCACCAAATATCTATTTGATATATGAGCCATGTCATCTTCTGGGTTTTGGATTAAGCCCTTAGCGCCTCACCTGCGGCATTCTTTTGGATAATATCCTTTGTGACTCCATTTACTAACATCCGGGTAACTTTTGGATTGGATTCCTTTCTAGTACCACCCTTGGTTGAGAATTTGTTCAAGGATGCAGATTCTCCTTTGGTTTAGTAACTGAGATAGGTGTAGGTAATATAAGCTTCTTCTGATCCCTCACAAATTAACAGGGTCCACATTAAAATAAATAAAATAAAATAAATAATTAATTCACTTATGGATTAGGGCTTCAAGCTTCAAAAGGGCCCCTTTTTCTAAGCAGATATTCTATCTTTATGGCAGTGTCAGCAGAATTCTCTGTAAGAATTACCTGACTACCTGAGTTGAGATAAAACCCCAGGTTGGTACTCACTCCGTAGTCACCCTTAGGTTCACTCTATCACAAACAGTCTGCCATTCCTTTTGGAAGATGTAAGACTATGATGCATTCTTATAGCATATCTCAAATTGACAGACCTAGGTTGGGGTTGATTTATTGCTCAAAGCAATCAATCTAGTGGTCTTTGTAGTGGAAGATGTGAGTCCAGCTTTCTTCCCTTAAATTGATTTTGCAAATCAAGGAACTCCTTCGATAGTCTCCCATCTAGAAGCTACTTTGGTTCAAGAATCTAAGATAGGTCTAGGCTTATAAGCTCCATCTCGTGTAATTCATCACAAACCAAATGGAATCCATCAAAATAAACTATAAAATGAAATTAACCTTGACTATCCTTGAGTTGATCTAAGTCTCCCAGAGGCATTCACTCAATAATCAGCCTGATTCAATTTGTTGCTTTGCCAATAGATCACACCAAAGAATCGGTCCCTACTTTGGAGGATGTAAATCTACCACGCTTTCTTCCTAGTACATCCGATATAGAAAGGCATCCCTTTGGTTGACTGGTCCTACTATGTGTTTAATAGACTACCCTTTGGATTGGTAAATCAGGTCAGGCCTCCATGGTTCCTACGGTAGTCCATCACAAACCAACAGGGTCCATCTCAAAATCCAAATTTAAAAATATTAAAAAAAACAAACAAAATAAAAATAATCATTCAATCCAAATCAAAATCTTTTGCTTATTCTAAATGAGATGCAAATCTTTCTAGCTCCCAAATAATCTAGAATTCTAATCCTTTAGTGGATTTTTCAACCTTTCTTCACTTGGTGGATGACTTGAACTCGCTTCTCTAGTGGAGTGTTCACTTGTCTATCCTCGATGGAGTAAAAAAAACATAATTAAATAAATAAAAAATTGAAACAAAGTCAACCCTGTTCCCCAACGGGACTTAATTAATCAAATCAAATTTCTCCTCAGCGAGACTCAAATCAAATCAAACCTCTCATCCCCCTATGGATGACTTGAACCTGCTTCCCTAGTGGAAGGTTCACATACTCTATCCCTAGTGGATTCTTCCTTCCCTCATTTATGTTCTTGACATAAGTAGAGCCACATTGCACTAAGCTCCGTATTCCTTCTACACCTTGGGTTAGGAGTAGATCATCTTTATTAGTGCTTGTGATCTTTCGGTGTTGTTGATCATTTTGTCACACACGCGTGTTCCTTGTCGGTCACCACACCTTTTGAGAGCCCTTTGTTGACCTCTTTTAGGAAGAGCTCAACCCTCCATCTTAGACATAAGACTCCTCTTAGAGTTTAAGAGATCCTTAGTCTTAAGACACATCTAGTGATTAGGTGGACACTCAACCTAGCCCAGACTTAGAAGAGTTACATGAGTAGGTCATGCCTGTGTTAGGAAAATTTGCCTACCCTATAGCTTGAACCACATTCTTTACTTCCTTCCTTCAAGTCAAACCCCAAATCAAATCAACATCAAACCTAAATTAATTCCATCTTAATTGATTTTTTCCAAACTCAAATCAATTCCACATAATTAAAATCCATAATCAATTCCAAATGATTGATAATCCAAATAAAAAAAATATTTTCTAAGTCCTTTAGTCCCATCTTAACTTAGCCTAAATCAAACCTAAATCAATTTAAATCCTTAAATTTTCTCATAACTTATTTATATTCTTATTTTATATTCATATATATAAATGAAATATAAATTCAAATCAATGAAATTAAATCCAAAATAAAAAATCAAATAAATTTTTTTTCCTAAGTCCTTTATTTCCATCTTAAGAACTTAGCCTAAATCAATTCAAAGTCATGAAGTTTTCTGACAACCTATTTATATTCTCATTTATATTCACATATATAAATAAAATATAAATTCAAATCGATCAAACTAAATCCAAAATTGAAATCCAAATCATAAATCTTTCCTACATCCTTTAATCCCTTGTTAAGGACTTAACCTAGATCAAGTTCAAACTACTTCAAATCCTAGAAATCTTCCCATAAACCATTTATATTCTCATTTATATTCACATTTATAAATGAAATATAAATTCAAACAACCAAAACCAACTCCAAAAATCAAATTCAAATTCAATCAAAATCCAACCTAAGTCTTTCAAGTCAAAATCTTGAACTTAGCCAGATCAATTTTAAATCATGCCAAATTCTTGATTTTTCTTCATGATTCAATCAATCCTTCAATCATGAATCCAAATATAAACATAAACTTTAATCACCACATTAAAACTCAATTCAAAAATTAAACCTAAGTCAAACCCATGTTCACCCCTTGAACTTGAAATTATCAAAACCATTTGACTTCAAACCTCTTGCAAATGGATTTATATTTCAATCATAAGTCCATATGTGAGTTCAATCAAACTCAAATCAAGTTTTGATTTGACTTAGGCTCACTTGACCTAAAGTGACCTAAAGTACCCTTACGATTCAAATTCCAATCTTAACCAAATTAGATTGAACTAAGCGCATCAAGCCTCTCATCATGATCAATTATCATCATGAGATGATCAATCACTCAAATTGTGTCAAACCAAGTAAAACTTAAGGGTTGACCAAGTCAACACTTAGCCAAAATGGAACTCAACATAGCCAAAATCTATCATAGGCCAAATTGATTGAAACCAATGAGCTAAGTTCATTGATCAATGTTTGAACTTGACCAAGTCAACATTTGAGCCTAACCTAGCCCAATTAGCCACTTGACCCAAGTTGACCCAACTTGACCTAAAAAGTGAAATATATCAAAACTTGATCTAAGCCAAATTGATTGAAACTAATGGGTTAAGTTCATCCCAAAATAATTGTTGAACTTAACCAAAGCCTCAATTGGATAACTAGACCTAACCTAGCCCAATTGACCTTGAACCCAACTTGACCTAAAGGGTCAAATTGAGCCAAATTCAAACTTAACCAAAATTGATTAGAAATAAAGATATTATGGTGAAATTTTTATATTTCTAAAGAATAAATATATACTTCCATCTTCACTCTATGTGGATTAAAATGAAGATAGAAATATGCATCTTCTTTTTTTTTATGCATTTTTGACACCACGTAGATCCGCAGATGTTCTTATTGAGGGTGATTGGGTACGACATTGAAGAGAGATATACTATCTCGAAAGATAGATGCCACCATTCTATAATGGACCTAATCACCTCAATAAAGACTCATAAGGACAATGGGTCTGCATATGTACCAAAGAATCTTCCCCTACTTTACATGGGAAAGTAAAGTAGGGTTTATTTTAACAATTAAGCTCATAGTTAATTAAGGATGAGATTCCTGAATAATTAATATTTCAATATGACTATCAATTAGTTTATTTTAAGATCAATTGAGATTGGTCAAAGAGAGAGTTATTATCGAAACCAAATGAAGAAAAATATGAGATGCTCATGATGCTAGGAAACCTAGCGAGCATCTCAAACTATCCTATGATTGGGCTTTACATTTTTGAAATTGATTTAATTTTTTTGAGTTAAATTTTTCATTAGAAATTTAGGGTTTATGATTCCACAACACAAGATTATGGAAATGCCTAAGAAGTGAGGATTCATGCTTATGGCCCACAAAGGGGAGAAGCAACCTTAGAATCTAAATCTAAGGAGCTTTGGTGAGGGCCAAAAGCACAACCTAAATCTAAGGTGAAAATGGGTATTTGGTTTGCCTCCACAAGAGAGGACAAACCACCCGACTGCTTGGACTTACAACCACCTGGGGGTGGCCACCAACTAACTCCTCCTATGATTTTAAATTCATGTAGGCAAGTCATATGCTTTATGCAAGATAGCTAGACTATTATTTATTTAGAAAGAGAGTAAGTCCTTAAACTCACTCCCTAAAGAGACTAGATCATGTAAGGGTATGCTTCAAATGACCTCAATCTAATGCAAATCATGTTACATTTTAATTTTAATTTTTGGACAATCATTTGACTTAGGCTTATAGGATTCATATGCCTAATGCATGAGAAGTAAGATTATTGGCCAAAATCAGCGAGAAGGGGGGAGGTGTATTTCCACCATGGCTTTCAAAGGTCAGGCTAAGTTTCTCTAACAAAGGTGGAAGCCCTCCAATCAAGAGTGAAAATAATATGCATTTGTGTATGGTGTTATAAAGGAAATACTCCTCCAGCTAAGTGGTTGCTAATTTTTTTATCTTGATTTTAGACTAAGCTTTAGGTGAGGTTATGAAATCTTTATTTTTAATTTTGAATTATTAAATTTGGTGAAAGATTTATTTTTTCCTAAGAGCCTAATCCACATCCAGGCCATACATCAAGCAAGGAAGAAATTAGGAAAAAGATGCCATCTTAATGCACAAGCTAAACAAATCATTAATCAATTTATAAAGCTAACGTAAAAGAATAAGAGGCCATTTGTGGTCGGGCACTACCACAAAAACCTGAAAAATAAATTGGGTAGAGCTCTACCCTTATACAACTTGGACTACAAATGAACTAAGTATAATTAAGCAAGGAACTCATTGTTATGGGGGTCTTCAAGCTTCATTTCTTCATTCTTCTTCTTTTCTTATTTCTTCTTTGGTTCCTTCTTTTGGATGGTTGGAAGGTGGTTGCTTCAAAGGCTTTACATGGTATATAAGATGAGATCTTATGACCAATGCTCATCCTAATCCCCATAACAATCATTTCAAAATCCTAATTGTAAAAAACTATATGAAAAGGAAAAGTAAATCTAGCTAACACCTGCAAAACAGAGATTAGCTAAACAAACCACCCAAATCCCAAGAATGTATATTGGACTTAGTACCCCACACATATGTGACTAAGCCCACCTGGCCTATTGGATTATGCTTAGTGGTATAAGCACCTGCATAGCAAAGGGCATTTATATTTATATTTATTACAATGCCCCTTAACCACAATCCCTCAAAAAAATATGATTAGACTAAATGGTCCTATCATTCATTCTACGTACATTCACTTTAACATCTAGACTAAAACATATATCACAAAACAAAAGTAAACATCAAACCATGCATCGCCCTAACTTAAAGTTAGAAGTGGTGACCTAGTATAAAGTGTGTGCTTTTAAGGTCTGTGTGGTATGCTTAGCTATGACTTTAAGTTAGAATTTTCTAAGTGTGAAGAATGTTCAACATAGAGGAGGGTTTCCTTTAAGTGGTTTAGTTATTTTTGGTTGATTTTATTTTATGTTTTGATTGGGTTTAAGTGAATCCTACAATTAATTACTAAGTTATAAAGAGAGGGAAAGGGAAGAGAACTTCTTTTTCCTTCCCTAACCTAAGTAATTTCTAAAGTGAATTCATGTTTTAGTTTTGTTTAGTGAATGTTTTATTTTGTGTTTTAATTAATCCTAAATTTAGATGAACTCTAAACAAGCCTATTCAAAAAGAAAGACATTTTAAAGATTAAGTAAAGTGAACTAAATTCACAAAATACACATAACTTCATTTTCTTCCCAACATATACAACATGCATATGGATGAATCCTAAACATATTTATATATACAAATGAGAATGTTTAGCACACTATATAATGAATGCTAAGTAGTTTACTTAAGAAAATTTGAATGATTATATTGCAAGATTTTCATTTAATAGAAAAAGGGTCTCTTATCCAATTTTCAAATGCACACATGAATGTTTGAAAGGCCTACTTAGGCTACATAAAGCCTCATAACCCTGAGGTTGTCCAAACAATATACCACTTTCCTTAAATACAAGCATATGTACAAAAGAAATAAAATAATTTGGATTAATAGTGATAATAGCCACTCATATTCTATTTTAGCCAAAACATGCAATTTGACATAAAAGAAAACATTTCACTTTCATTTTGATTTTTGAAAAGAATGAATGCATGGAATTCATATGACATACACATTTATCTTGTTGGGAAGGAACTAAAATGATGAAAGCATGTAAACACATTCACCCTAATTAATTCCTAAAGATAAGCTTATAAAATAAGAAAGCTTAAAGCAAATCAAAGTTTGTTTAATGTGATTTTTGTTTGATTTTGAGTTTGATTTAATTTGGAAAATGTAAGGTAAGTTTGCTGTTCCTAACCCATTCCCACATGTATTTGATATTTTTGTTCCATTTTTAGGTGATTAGATTCATTTTATATTTTGATTAGGTTAAGGTATGAATTAAGCATGTTAATTAACCTTTACGTACACCACCTTAACATAGTTAATCAAATAATTATGAGCCAATGAGATGACATAAAATCACACAAAGAATTTAAATCAGCAATGCACCTAGGAGAAAAATGGCCTAATGCAATTTGTCTCATGATTAATGATTAATTAAGCTAAGGGGTTTAACTTAAGTAATTTCAAAACACCCCACACATACATGAGTTGAATTTTGATTTTCTTTAATTGTTCTTGAACACCCAAGCATCTACCCAAGAAGAATTAATTGAATTCTGGAAAGTTTTAGAATTTATGAAATTAATTAAGGGATTAGTGAATTAACCTTTAATTAAGGTAAGATTAAGGAATAAAGGGGTTTAAGGAATATCTTAAGGAGAGTATCCCAAAATTATTCTCTAAACCTCACATTTACTTAATAAAAACTTAATTAGCTCAATCAGAGGGTTAAATATCTAATTATACCCTTAAGTAAGTCTAATTATGTTAAGGGAGTGATTAAGGAATAAATTTAGCAATTCCCATAATTAAGCCACCCATAAACCCTAAGAAAATTAGGGGAGGTAGAAGTCATCCCTCTAATTATACCCAAAAAGTTTGAGATTAATTAGCAGATTAATTAAGAGTAATTAGCAATTAATATTTCCAATAAAACCCAAATTTAGAGGAAAAAATTATTCAAAATAAATTTTAGAATATTCTATGTTCAATTATCTTTCTAATGCAATTTATTTCATATATTTTTTTATTTTTCTATGTTGAGATATGATTTTTAGAAGTTTAGGAGATTAATTAAAATTAAATAAATTCCTAATTATACTAATCCTATGGGCGCCATGCATGCGACGCGACATGCGCTTTACACATGTTGCCGCCTGACTGGCTATTTAAAACATCACATCGTAGTGGTGGCGCTACTTGCTTTCCGTCAGCTGTCTGATCAAGGATTGGATGGTTGAGATTAAATCCGTAGATCTGAGGAAGAAAATATAAATATATTGCATATTTTAATCTCTGCCATCCATCCGAAATGCTGGATGGATAATCTAGATATTTTTTTCCTCAGTGAAGGGGATCCATCCATCTTCTAGGCCATGATTCGAGTTTAATTGAGCTCGTATTGGGCTAGAATTTGGCCCACACCTTCATCATGCATCCTAGATCACATCTAATGGTCAAATTCCCATGCCATGAAAATTTCTTCACAAAGCTCCACACCACATAGAGTTTAAGCTCGAAAAATAGCTAACCTCACTGGAGGTGATCACCAGAGCTCGATTCCTTTGGAGAAGCTTCATCTGGTCGAGATGAAGCTTTGCTGAAAGTTTGAGGGGTTGAGGTTGAGTAACTTCTCCTATGGACCAACTCCTCCTCCAAGTGAGCTCAGCTTTAGTCAATGTGACTCCTCCTTTGCTTCAAGAACTAGAAAGAGAGCTTGGGCAAGCTCGATAGGGGTCCTTGAGAAAGTGTGCAAAGGGACTTGGCTAGATTTTAGGTGTGGAGTAAAATGGACTTTTGGTGGAGCTCCCCTATTTTTGCCTTGTGAAA
Organism: Cymbidium sinense; assembly: GCA_021442155.1. Classification (NCBI taxonomy): domain Eukaryota; kingdom Viridiplantae; phylum Streptophyta; class Magnoliopsida; order Asparagales; family Orchidaceae; genus Cymbidium; species Cymbidium sinense. Next base: position 26,841,312 of record CM038226.1, on the reverse strand, counting down.
ATTGAGAAATGAGAATTGACAAATGCTTGAGAGAGCTTAGAATCACTGAAAGATGACTCCTCTGGCTTTCTAACACTCAATCGACTATGGCTCTATGAAGATTCAAATGAATTAGTAGGAGTATATCTCCCCTTTAGAAATTGGACGACTGAGCATGGGCTTGCCATTTTGATCCAATTGCCTTGACTCAAAGGGTTTGTTAGCCTATTAGAAATGTCCTTGAGTTTGGTTTTGGCTAGAGAGTGTAATGGTTAACTCTCATGTGCTTCAATTGAGTGTAAGGAAGATTCCCATGTGGCCATTTCAAAGCATGTGCTCGATTTGGCCATTGGGTTGAGTTTGGCTAACCCAAACCCATTGGGTTGGATGCACCACCCTCCCTAGTGTTCACTTAATCCACTAGGAGAGTATCAATTGGGTATGAAGAGGATTTGGCCAAATTCCAAATGGAATTGGCCAAAATTTACCCTATGGCCTAAGGATAAAATGGTCATTTGGCTAATTTTTGAATTTGGGTATGTTTGGTATGTTGAGAAAATAGGTTTGGCCAAGTTTCATTAGATTTGAAGTTCATTTGGTATGGTTTGGCTCATGTTGACCCATTTAAGTCAAAATGGGTCAACTTGGGTCAAGTTGACCAATTGGTCAAATTGGGTCAAACTAAGAGTTGGGTCAAGTTCATATGACCATTTGAAATGTTTTGGTGGCTTTGATTTGATTCAAATTGGTTTAGGTTTGAATTTGGTTCATATGACTTCATTTAGGTCAAATGGGTCAAGTTGACCAATTTGACCCATTTGACCTATTTGAGCTAGGTCATGGGTAGGTTTAGGTTTGGTTAGTCATATGAAGTAGATTGGTATCTTGGTTTTTAATCAATTTTGGTTAAGTTTGAATTTGGTTTAATATGACCCTTTTAGTCAAGTTGGGTTCAAGGTCAATTGGGCTAGGTTATATCTAGATGGCCAATTGAGGCTTTGGTCAAGTTCAACAAGTGATTTAGAATGAACTTGACTCATTGGTTTCAATCAATTTCACTTAGATCAAGTTTTGACATGTTTTGACTTTTTAGGTCAAGTTGGGTCAACATGGGCCAAGTGGCCAATTGGGCTAGGTTAGGCTCAAATGTTGACATGGTCAAGTTTAAACATTGGTCATGAATGAACTTAGATCAATGGTTTCAATCAATTTGGCCTATGGTGGATTTTTGCTATGTTGGGTTTCATTTTGGTTAAGTGATGACTTGGTCAACCCTTAGGTTTGACTTAGTTTCACCCAATTTGAGTGATTGATCATCTCATGATGTTTGTTGATCATGATGACAAGCTTAGATGAGTTTGATTCAATCCACTTTCGTTAGGATTAGAATTTGGCTCATAAGAGTACTTTAGGTTACTTTGGGTCAAGTGAGCCTAAGTAGGTCAAATGACTTGGTCAAAACTTGATTTGAGTTTGATTAAACTTACATATAGACTTATAATTAAAACCAAAATCAAAACCATTTTACCCCTAGGCAATAAGGTAACCTAAAATCAAAACCACTTGGAATTTGGTCAATTCCTTTTCATGGACACTTGGCATCCTCTTAGTGGACCAAATGGTCATTAATGGATCTAGTGCACATGACCCAATAGGTTTGGGTCAGCCAAACCCAACCCAAACCCAAAACTGACCACTTCCTTTGAAATTGGCCACATGAAATCTTCCCTCCACTTGATTTAAGCACATGGCCACCTCATCCACTCCTCATCTGACCAAAACTAAATTCAAGGACAACTCTAACAGCCTAACTAACCCATTGCATAAGCTCAATTGAATCAAAACGAGAACCACCTTCATGGCCATCCGATCCTTTAAGGGGGAGATATACCCCCCCTAATTCAATTCAATCTTAACTGTCTTATACTTGATTGAGCTAAGGGAAGCCAGAGGAGCTATTACCAAGTGATCCCAAGCTTCCTAGAGCCCATTTGAATTTCCCATTTTTGGATTTCTCTAAACTGAAAATAGGGGAGCTCAAGTGGAAATCAAACTTACTCCACACTCAACATCAACCCAATTCCTTCTTCAAGTTTTATCAGAGGAACAAGTTGAGTTCACCCAAACTCTTTCCCAGGCTCCAAAGGTAAGGGATGATCTAATTCAATCAAAACTGAGCTTAAGTACAAGAGGAGTTGGTCCATAGAAGCATCTACCCAATTTTAACAACTCAAACTTTTAGCAAAGCATCGTCTCCACTAGACAAAGCTTCTCCAAGGGAATCGGGCACCAGTGATCACCTTCAGCGAGATTAGACATTAAACTGAGCTTAAGTTTAATATTTTTTGGAGCTTTATGAAGTAAAGTTTAATCTCATGCAAATCTAGCTATTAGATGTGTTTGCCCTTGTGCTTAGATGGTGTGGATAAATATTGGGATCAATCCAAGCTCAATCAAGCTCGGATCATCCCCTTGAAGATGGACAGTGTCCATCCTTCACAAGGATTTACTAGGATAGATCACAAGCCATCCATCCATGCATTTTGAATGGACAATCATGATTAAGATGCATAGAGTCCACATTTTAACTCATTTTATTCGCGGCTTTAACCTCAACCATACGATCCTTGATCGAACGGTGAGGAGAAATGGCGTAGTTTATTATCCAATCCCGTCGTACTGATGGGATTAAATACTTAGTTAGGCTATTAAATGTTCTAATTAATTATGAAAACTTCCTAAATTCATATCAAAGCCTAGAAAAATTGGAGAAATATGAAATAAATTGTATTGGATAGATAATTGCATGTAGAATATTCTAAAAATGATTTCAATGAATTTTGAATAGTATTTTCTCTGAATTTGGGTTTTATTGGGAATGTTATTTTCTAATTATCCTCTAATTACTCTATTGAATAATCACAAACTTCTTGTGGTCAATTAGTGGGATGACTCCTGCCTCCCCTAATTTTCTTGGGATTTATTAATGGCTTAATTAGGGGAATTACTAGTTCATTCATTAATCACTCCCTTAATATAATTAAGCTTAATTAAATTATAATTACTACTTTAACCCTCTAATTGAGCCAATTAAGTTTTAATTAAGTGAATATGAGATTTAGAGGATAATTTTGGGATGCTCTCCTTAAGATATTCCCTAAACCCCTTTTCTTTCTTAATCCAACCTTAATTAAGGGTTAATTCACTAATTATGCCCATAATTAATTTCATAAAATTTTAAAATATTTCAAAACTTAATTAATCTATCTTGGGTAGATGCTTAGGTGTTCAAGAGCCTAAGTACATTAAGGAAATCACAACTCAACTCACATGTGTGAGAGGTGTTTACTTAAGTTAAACTCCTTAGTTTAATTAATCATTAATCATGAGCCAATTGCATTAAGTACCTTTCTTTCTTAAGTGCATTACTGATTTAAATTTCTTGTGTGATTTTATGTGATCTCATTGGCTCATAATTATTTGATTAAGTATACAAAGGTGGTATAGTTAAGGGGTAATTAACACACTTAATTCATACCTTAACCTAACCAAAGCATTTTGATTTAATCATCTAAAAATTAAACTAAAACAATAAACATATGTGGGAATGGGTTAGGAACAACAAACTCACCTCATGTTTCTCAAATAAAATAAACCTCAAAACAAAATCAAACCTTTTATAAAAATAATTTAATTTGCTTTAAGCTTTCTTATTTCATAAGATTATCTTTAGGAATTAATTAGGTAAAAATGTGTTTACATGCTCTCATGAGTTTAGCTCTTTCCTAATATGTTAAATGTGTATGTCGAATGAGTTTCATACATTCATGCTTTCCAAAAATTAAATTTAAAATGAAATATTTTCTTTATGTCAAATTGCATGTTTTGGCTAAAGTAAAAATATGTGTGGCTATTATCACTATTAAATTCAAAACTATTTTCAAAATATATAAATCAAATATCCAAAACTAAAAGTGTACTACTTATAATTATTTATGAGCTTGCATGTGGATACAAATATGAAGATATGCTTAGTATAGCCTTCCTTCTCTTTTCTTTTAGTATGGTTTTGAATAGGATTTAGCAAAGTGTATAGTTCATTTGAAAAGAACATAACACTTGCCTAACCCCCCTTTCCTATTCCTTCCTATCCCATTACTTAAGAAGGATAGCTACACTTGTACATATAAATTGCATAAACAAAACAAATCAACCAATACAAACTTTTTGCATCTTTCTTTTGCCTTGATTTCTTTTGTACATATGCTCGTATTTAAGAAAAGTGGTATACTAGTCTGGACAATCTCGGGGTTGCAAGGCTTTAAGTAGCCCTAAGTAGGTCTTATACCTTACACTCTTGGTTAACAATGGCACCGTACTCACTTATGCCTTTCATACATACATGTGTGCATGTGAAAAATGGATAAGAGAACCTCTTTTCTACTTAATGAAAATCACGCATCATAAAGTACTCAAATTTTCTTAAGTAACTCACCATTCATCATAAAGTATGCTAAATATTTCCATTTGCATGTATAGATATGCTAAAGATTCATTCATATGCATGTTATACATGTTGGGAATGAAAATGAAGTGATGTGTGTTTTGTGATCATAATTCACTTTATTTAATCTTAAAATGCCTTTGTTTGAATGTGTTTGTTTAGGGAAAATCTAAACTTAGGACTAATTAAAACACATAATAAAACATTCACTAAACAAAACTAAATATGAATTCACTTTAGAAATTACTTAAGGTAGGGAAGAAAAGAGAAGTTCTCTTCTTTTTTCCCTCTCTTTACAATACTTAGTAATTAATTGTAGGATCATTCAGGCTTAAACAAAACATAAAATAAAATTGACCCAAATCAACTAAATAACTTAAACAAAATCACTATCTAAGTTGGACATATTCATACTTAGGAAATTCAATCCTTAAAACCATAGCTAAGCATACCACAGAAACCTTCTAAAAGCACATACATTAGATTAAGTTACAACTTCTAGCTTTAGGTTAGGGCAGTGCAGGATTTGATGTTTACTTTTATTTTGTGATGTTTTATTTTAGTTTGAATGTTAGTGTGAATGCATGTAGAATAAATGGTAGGAGGATTTAGTCTAATCATTATATTATGCAGGGGATTGAGCCAAAGGGGCACTATAATAAAAATATTATTTCTTTTGCTGTGCAGGTGCTTATACCCCTAAGCACCATCCAATAGGCCACGTGGACTTACTCACTCATGTGTGGGGTGCTAAGTCCGGTATACATGCTTGAGACTTGTATGGTTTGTTTAGCTAATATCTTTTTTACAGGTGTCAGTTAGATTTACTTTTCCTTTTCATGTATTTTTGCAATTAGGATTTCAAAATGATTGTTTGGGGGATTAGGATGAGCATTGGTCATAAGATTATATTTTATATACCATGTGAAGCCTTTGTAGCAACCACCTTGCAACCAACCAAAAGAAGGAACCAAAAAGAAGAAAGAAGAAAGAAGAAAGAAAAAAAAAAGAAATGAAGAACCCCATAACATGAATTTCCTTACTTGATTGTATATTAATTCATTTGTAATCAGTTGTATAAGGGTAGAGCTTTTACTCGATTTATTTTTTTTGGTTTGTGGTGGTGAGCACAAATGGCCTTTTATTCTTTTGCGTTAGCTTTATAAAAATGTTTGATGTTTTGTTTAGCTTATGAATTAATATGGCATGTTTCCTAGTTTCTTCCTTGCTTGATGTATGGCCTGGATGACAATTATGCTCTTAGAAAAACTAAATCTTCTGCCAAATTAATGAACTTAAAATTAAAATAAATAACTCATAACCTCATTTGAAGCCTAAGTTAAAATCAAGTTAAAAGAATTAGCGATAGCTGGATGAGTATTTCTTTTATAACATCATGCATAAAAGTATATTGTTACACTCTTGATTGGAGGGCTTCCACCTTTGCTAGAGAAACTTGGCTTGAATTTTGAGAGCCATGATGGAAACACACCTCCTCCCTTCACATTAATTTTGGCCAGTAATCTTACTTCTCATGCATTAGGAATTTGAATCCTATAAGCATGAGTCAAATGATTTTCCAAAAATGAAAATAATATGTAATATGCTTTGCATTAGATCTAGGTCATTTCTCATGCTCTTACATGTTCTAGTCTCTTAGGGAGTGAGTTTAAGGACTTAGTCTCTTTTTAAATAAATAATAGCCTAGCTATCTTGCATAAAGCATATGACTTGTCTACATGAATTTAAAATCGTAGGAGTAGTTAGTTGGTGGCCACCCCCAAGTGGTTGTAAGTTCAAGCAGTCGGGTGATTTGTCCTCTCTTGTGGAGGTAAACCAAATACCCATTTTTGCCTTAGATTTAGGTTGTGCTTTTGGCCCTCACCAAAGCTCCCTAGATTTAAGTTTTGAGGTTGCTTCTCCCCTTTGTGGGCCATAAGCATAAATCCTCACCTCTTAGGCATTTCCATAATCTTGTGTTATGGAATCATAAGCCCTAAATTTCTAATGAAAAATTCAACATAAAAAAAATTTAATCAATTTCAAAAATGTAAAGCCCAATCATAGGATAGTTTGAGATGCTTGCTAGATTTCCTAGCATCGTGAACATATTCTATTTATCTTCATTTATCTTCGATAATAATTCTCTCTTAGATTAATCCGATTTGATCTTCTAAAAGAAACTAATCGATTGATAGTCCTACATTTTAAAATCTTTGGAGACAATGATCATTTACCTTAATCGAGAGTATTCCTAAGGGATCTCATTCCTTAGGATGTAATTAACTATAGGGGCTTGCCTGTGTAGGGAACTTAACAAACTCGATTTAAAATAAACCCTACTTTACTTTTCCATGTAAAGTAGGGGAAGAATCTTTGGTACACTTGCAGACCCATTGCCCTTAAGAGTCCTTATTGAGGTGGTTAGGTGAATTGTATGGTGGTGACTTCTATCTTTTGAAATAGAATACCTCTCCTCAATGTCATACCCGATCTCCCTTAATAAGAACATCTGCAAATCTACATGGTGTCAAAAATGCATAAAAAAAGGAAGTATATTTCTATCTTCAGTTTATTCTGCATGGAGTGAAGATGGAAGTATATTTATCCTTTAGAAATTATAAAATTTCACCACAATCTTTGAATATACCAGAGATCTTTCTCCCACTTTACATGGAAAAGTAAAGTAGAATTTATTTTAAGCTAAGTTCGTTAAGTTCCCTCTGGAGGCAAACCCTCATAGTTAATTACATCCTAATGAATGAGAATTCCTTAAGAATACTCTCGATTAAAGTAGACAATTAGGGTCTCCAAAGATTTCAAGGTTAATACTATCAAAGGATTGACTGTTTTAGAAAATCAAATGGGATAGATAAAGGAGAATACTTATTATTAGAAGTTAAAAGGAGGTGGGTAGAAATGTTCATAATACTAGGAAGCCTAGTGAGCATTTCAATCTATCGTATAGTTGAGCTTTATATTTTTGAAATTGAAGAGAGTTAATTATTTGAGTTGATAATTTATTAGAATACTAGGACTTATAATCTCATAACATAAGATTGTCGAAATGCATAAGAGGTTATGATTTATGCTTGCAGCCCAAAAGAAACAACTACCTCAGATCCTAAGCTAGAGAGCTTTGGCGAGGGCCGAAGCATGACCAAAATCTAAGGCAAAAATGGATATATGGTTTACCTCCATAAGAGAGAATAAATCACCAAACTGCTGGACTTATTACTGGCTGGAGTGGTAGCCAGCTAACTCTTCATATGCTTTAAATTCATGTAGACAAGTCATATGCTTTTGTAAGATGGCTAGGCTATTATTTATTTAGAAAGGAGACCAAGTCCTTAAACTCTCTCCCTAAGAGACTAGAGCATGAGGGGTATAAATTCATGACTTAATCTAATGCAAATTTTATCAAATTTATTTTATTATTTTGGACACAGGCTATGAGATTTTGTACACCTAAATGTATGAGAACTTGATTATGGGCAAAATCAAAAGGGAAATGGGTGTTCTTCCATCAAAGGCTCTCATAGGTTAAGCCTTTATTCTCTAGCACAAATGGAAGCCCCCTCTTAACAAGAGTGGAAGAATATGACATGCATGATGTTGTACATTCATTCATCCAACTAAGAGGTTGCTAAAAATTTTATTATCTTGATTTAATCCATAGGCTTTTAAGTGAGGTTATGAGTTATTTTAAAGTTTTAGTTATGAGTTATTAGTGGGATAGAAAATTTAATTTTATCCTAAGAGCCTACCGCATCCAGGCAACACATTCAAAAATCAACATGAAGAAACTAAGAAAAACATGCAATTCTAGTGCACAATCTAAATACAACATCAAACAATTGTATAGACTACCGTAAAAGAATAAAAGGCCAATGTGATCAGGTTTGCTGTACACCCTAAAAATAAAAAAAAGGGTAGATGTGGTGAAATTTTATATAAAATTTCTAAAGAATAAAATATATACTTCCACTTTCACTTTATGCGGGATAAAGTGAAGATAGAAACATACTTCCTCTACTTTTTATGCATTTTTGACACCACGTAGATCTACAGATGATCTTATTGAGGGTGATTAGGTACAACATTGCGGAGAGGTGTACTATCTCAAAAGCTAGAAGTCACCATCCTATAATAGACCTAATCAGCTCAATAAAGACTCTCAAGGATAATGGGTATGCATGTGTACCAAAGATTCTTCCCCTACTTTATATGGAAAAATAAAGTAGGGTCTATTTTAAATTGGTTCATTAAGTTTCTTACAGGGGCAAGCCCCTATTGTTAATTACATCCTAAGGAATGAGATCCCTTGGGAATACTCTCGATTAAGGTAAATGATCATTGTCTCCAAAGATTTTAATAAGTAAGACTATCAATCGATTAATTTTTTTTGGAAGATCAAATGGGACTGATCAAAAAGAGGGAGTTATTATTGAATCCAATGAAAGATAAGTAGAAGATGCTCACGATGCTAGGAAACCTAGCGAGCATTTCAAATTATCCTATGGTTGGGCTTTACATTTTTGAAATTGAATTATTCAATTGAGTTGATTTTTTATTAGAAGTTTAGTGCTTATAATTTCACAATACAAGGTTATGGAAATGCCTAAGAGGTGAGGATTTATGGTTATCGCCCATAGAAGTGAGAAGCAACCTCAGAACCTAAATCTAGGGAGCTTTGACAAGGGCTAAAAGTATGACCTAAATCTAAGGCGAAAAATGGGTATTTGGTTTGCCTCCACAAGAGAGAAAAAATCACTCGACTACTTGGACTTACAACTACCTGGGAGTGGCTACCAACTAACTCCTCCTACTATTTTAAATTCATGTAGGCAAGTCATATGATTTATGGAAGATATCTAGCCTATTATTTATATAGAAAGAGACTAAGTCCTTAAACTAACTCTCTATGAGACTAGATCATGTAAGGGTATGAGAAATGATCTAAATTTAATGCAAAATATATTACATATCATTTTATTTTTGGACAATCATTTGACTTAGGCTTATAGTATTCATATGCCTAATGCATGAGAAGTAAGATTATTGGCCAAAATTAGCGAGAAGGGAGGAGGTTTGTTTCCACTATGGCTCTCAAAGGTCAAGCCAAGTTTCTCTGGCATAGCTGGAAGCCCTCCAATCAAGAGTGTAATAATATACTTTTGTGCACGATGTTATAAAAGAAATACTTATCCAGCTAAGAGGTTGTTATCTTGATTTTAACTTAGGCTTTAAATAAGGTTATGAGTTGTATATTTTAATTTTGAATTGATTAATTTGCTAAAAGATTTATTTTTCTCTAAGTGCCTAATCATCATCCAGGCCATACATCAAAGCAAGGAAGAAACTAGGAAAACATTCCATCTTCATGCACAAGATAAATAAAATATCAAATATTTTATAAAGTTAACATAAAAGAATAAAAGGACATTTGTGGTCGGGCACCACTGTAGAAATCTAAAAAAAATAAATTGGGTAGCCGAGCTCTACCCTTATACAACCTGGATTACACATGAATTAATTTACAATCTGGTAAGGAAATTCATGTTATGAGGGTCTTCATTTCTTCTTTCTTCTTTTTCCTTTTCTTCTTTGGTTCCTTCTTTTGGATGGTTGGAAGTTGGTTGCTCCAAAAGCTTCACATAGTATATAAAATGTAAAATTATAACCAATGCTCATCCTAATCCCCCATAACATTTATTCTAAAATCCTAATTGCAAAAATTACATGAATAAGAAAAGTAAATCTAACTAACACCTGTAAAATAAAGATTAGCTAAACAAACCATGCAGATCCCAAGCATGTATATTGGACTTAGCACCCCACACATGGATAACCAAGTCCACCTAGCCTATTGGATTATGCTTAGGGGTATAAGCACCTGCACATCAAAAGTATTTATATTTTTATTATAACGCCCCTTAAGCACAATCCTCTGCAAAAAATAATGATTAGACTAAATTATCTTACCGTTCATTCTACGCATATTTACCCTAACATCCAGAGTAAAATAAAATATAACAAAATAAAAGCAAACATCAAGCCAAGCACCGCCCTAACCTAAAGCTAGAAGTGGTGACTTAACCTAATGTGTGTGCTTTAGAAGGTTTGTGTAGTATTCTTAGCTATGGCTTTAAGGTTTGGATTTTCTAAGTATGAAGATGTTCAACTTAGATGGGTGGTTTCATTTAAGAGTTTATTTGATTTGGGTTAATTTTATTTGATGCTTTGTTTAGGTTTGAGTTAATCTTATAATTAATTACTAAGTTTTAAAGAGAGAGAAAAGAGAAGAGAACTTCTCTTTCCTTCCCTACCTTAAATAATTTCTAAAGTTGATTCATGTTTAGTTTTGTTTAGTGAATATTTTATTATGTATTTTAATTAATCCAAAGTTTAGATCGTTGATAAACAAGCCTATTCAAGAAGAAAGGTATTTTAAAATTAAGTAAAGTGAACTAAATTCACAAAACACACATCACTTCATTTCTTTCCGAACATGTATAACATGCATATGGATGTACCCTAAGCATATCTATACATACAAATGAGAATTACTTGGCACACTTTATGATGAATGCTAAGTGAGTTACTTGAGAAAGTTTTAATGCTTTATGATGCATGATTTTAATTAAGTAGAAAAGAGGTTTTCTTATCCACTTTTTTACATGCACACATATATGTATGAAAGGAATAAGTGAGTACGACGCCATTGTTAACCAGGGGTGTAAGGTACAAGACCTAAGGGACTTAAAATCATGTCGTGGGGTTGTCCAGACTAATATACCACTTTCTTTAAATACAAGTATATGTACAAAAGAAAGGAAAGGAAAAGAAACATGCAAAAGTTTGTGTTGGTTGATTTATTTTTGTTTATGCAATTTATATGTGAAAGTGTAGATGTCATTCTTAAGTAATAGTATAGGGATTAATAGGAAGGGAATTAGACAAGTGTTATGTTATTTTGAAATGAACTATATACTTTGCCAAATCCTATTCAAAACCATATTAAAAGAAAGGAGAAGGAAGACTACATTATGCATGTCTTCATACTTATATCCACATGCTAGCTCATAACTAATCATAAGTAGCACACTTTTAGTTTTGGATATTTGATTTATAGATTTTGAAAATAGTTTTAAATTTAATAGTGATAATAGCCATTCATATTTTTTACTTTAGCCAAAGCAAGCAATTTGACATAAATAAAATATTTCACTTTCATTTTGATTTTTGGAAAGAATGAATGCATGAAATTCATATGACATACACATTTAGCATGTTAGGAAAGAACTAAACTGATGAAAGCATGTAAACACATTGAGCCTAATTAATTCCTAAAGATAATCTCATGAAATAAGAAATTTTAAAATAAATCAAATTATTTTTAAAGAAGGTTTGATTTTCTCTTGAGTTTGATTTAATTTGAGAAATGTGATGTGAGTTTCCTGTTCTTAACCCATTCCCACATATGTTTATTATTTTAATTTAATTTTTAGGTGATTAGATCAATTTTATGGTTTGGTTAGGTTAAGGTATGAATTAAATACATTAATTACCCTTTACCTATACTACCTTAGCATACTTAATCAAATAATTATGAACCAATGAGATGACATAAAACCACATAAAGAATTTAAATCAGCAATGTATCTAGGAAGAAAAGGGCCTAATGCATTTTTCTCAAGATTAATGATTAATTAAATAAAGGGGTTTAATTTTAAGTAATTTCATAACACCTCTCACACATGTGAGTTGAGTTTTGATTTAATATACTTAGGCTCTTGAACACCTAAGCATCTACTCAAGATAGATTGATTTAGTTCTAGAAAGCTTTAGAATTTTATGAAATTAATTAAGTGGGGTAATTAGTGAATTAACCCTTAATTAAGGATGGATTAAAGAAAAAATGGGATTTAAGGAATATCTCAAGAAAAATATCCCAAAATTATTCCCTAAACCTCATATTCATTTAATCAAAACTTAATTGACTCAATCAGAGAATTAAACCCCTAATTATACCCTTAAAGAAGTGATTAAGGAATGAACTAGTAATTCTCCTAATTAAGCCATCAATAAATCCCACAAAAATTATGGGAGACAGGAGTCATCCCAGAAATTAAGCACAAAAAGTTTAGGATTAATCAATAGAGTAATTAGAGGGTAATTAGAAAAATAAAATTCCCAATAAAACTTAAATTCAAAAAAAAAAATACTATTTAAAATCCATTTAAATTAATTTTTGAATATTCTATATTCAATTATCTATCCAATACAATTTATTTCATATTTTTTTGATTTTTCTAGGCTTAGATATGAATTTTAGAAGTTTCCATAACTAATTAGAATATTTAAATAGCCTTATTAAGTATTTAATCCCATCGACGCCATGTGGGCTGCTGATGTGGCATGTGCTTTCCATGTAGTGTGATGAGATTGGGTACTTAGCTTATCACATCGTAGCGCCATGTCTGCGGCGGTGCTACGTGCTTTCTCCTCAGCCGTCCGATCAAGGATCAGACGACTGAGATTGAAACCTTGGTTCTAAAGGGGAGATCCGTGGGTGCTACGTGTTCTGATCTCGATCGTCCATCTAAAATGTGCGGATGGACGGCCAGAGATTCATCCATGTAATTCTTTACAGGAAAGGAGGTCCGTCCATGTTCTAGGACATGATCTAAGCTTGATTGTGCTTGGATTGGGTTAATATTTAGCCCACACCTTCATCATGCAATGTAGATCACATCAAATGGCTATTTTATCATGTAATGAAAATTTCTTTCACAAAGCTCTACACTATGGCTAGATTAAGCTAAAAAAATGGTTTACCTCACCGGTGCTCAATTCCCTTGGAGAAGCTTCGTCTAGTGGAGACGAAGCTTTGCTGAGTAAGATTGGGTGGTTGCTTCTAGAGACTGACTCCCCTTTGCCTTGAGCTTGGACTTGATCAAGGTGACGCTTCCCTTGCCTTAGGAACTTAGGATAGAGCTTGGGTGAGTTTGATTGAGCTCACTGATGGAGTTTGCAAAAGGAATTGCATTGGTTTTGTGTGTGGAGTCCATTGGATTTTGAGTGGAGCTCCCCTATTTTCAAGCTATGAAAATTGAGAAGTGGGAATTTGGAAATCACTTGAGAGAGCTTGGGGAGGTTGAGAAACTACTTCTCTGACTTCCCTAGGTTCAATCGAGTATGGGAGTGAAGGATTCAATTCAAATTAGGGGGAGTATATCTCCCCCTTTGGAAATTGGATGGCCGAGCAATGCCTTGTCATTTTGATTCAATTGAGCATAAGGAGTGGGTTTGTTAGGCCGTTTAGGATGTCCTTGAATTCAATTTTGGCCAGGGAGTGGAATGGTGAAGTGGCCATGTGCTTGAACTGAGTGTAAGGAGGATTCCATGTGCTCCATTTCAAGACATGTGGTCAGTTTGGCCATTGGGCTGACCCAAACCCATTAGGTTGGGTGAACCACACTCCCTAGTGTTCACTTGATCCACTAAGAGGGTGCCAAGTGGTTATGAAGAGGATTTGACCAAATTTCAAGTGGATTTGGCCAAAATTTACTCTATGGCCTAAAGGTAAAATGGTCATTTGATCTTGATTTTAGTTTGGACATGTTTGGTATGATGAGAAAATAGGTTTGGCCAAGTTTTATTGAATTCAGAATTGGTTTGATGTGATTTGGCTCATGTTGACCCATTTAGGTCAAAATGGGCCAACTTAGGTCAAGTTGACCAATTGGTCAAATTGGGTAAAACCAAGAGTTGGGTCAAGTTGATATGACCATTTGACATATTTTGGTGGCTTTGGTTTGATTCAATTTGGTTCATATTTGGTTTTGGTTCAATTGAGTTCATTTAGGTCAAATGGGTCAAGTTGACCAATTTGACCCGTTTGACCTATTTCGGTTAGGTCATGGGTTGGTGGTTTAGTTGGTCATATAAAATGTATTGGTATCTTCATTTCCAATCAATTTTGATTAAGTTTGAATTTGACTTAATATGACCTTTTAGGTCAAGTTGGGTTTATGTTAGGTTAGGTCTAGTTTGTCCAATTGAGGCTTTGGTCAAGTTCAACAATCATTTTGGGATGAACTTGACCCATTGGTTTTAATCAAATTGGTTTAGATCAAGTTTTGACACATTTTAATTTTTTAGGTCAAGTGGCCAATTGGGCTAGGTTAGGCTCAAATGTTGACTTGGTCAAATTCAAACATTGATCATGAATGAACTTAAATCATTGGTTTCAATCAATTTAGCCTATGGTGGATTTTGGCTATGTTAGATTTCATTCTGGCTAAGCGGTAACTTGGTCAGCCCTTAGGTTTGACTTGGTTTGACCCAATTTGAGTGATTGATCATCTCATGATGATTGTTGGTCATGATGAGAGGGTTAGGTGGGCTTTGTTCAATCCAATTTGATTAGGATTAAAATTTGGCTCATAAGGGTACTTAGGTCACTTTGGGTCAAGTGAACCTAAGTGGGTCAAATGGCTTGTTCAAAACATGATTTGAGTTTGATTGAACTCATATATGGACTTATAATTGAAATATAAATCCATTTGCAAGTGATTTGAAGTCAAATGGGTTTTGATTCATTTGACAATTTCAAGTTCAAAGGGTGAGCATGAAATGGATTTTGGCTTGATTTTTGAATAGAGTTTTGATTTGATGATTGAAGTTTATGTTTATATTTGGATTCATGATTGTAGGATTGATTGAATCAGGAAGGAAAATCAAGGGTTTGGCTTGATTTGAAGTTGATTTGGCTAAGCTTAAGAATTTGACTTGAAAGGCTTATTTTAGATTTTGATTGAATTTAAGTTTGATTTTTAGAGTTGGTTTTTATTGTTTTAATTTATATGTCATTTATATATGTGAATATAAATGAGAATATAAATGGGTTATTGGAAAATTTCAAAGATTTGAAGTGATTTGAACATGATTTAGGCTAAGTCCTTACGAGAAAATCAAAAAAACTTAGGAAAGATTTGTGATTTGAACTTGAATTTTTGATTTAGTTTGATTGATTTGAATTTATACTTCATTTATATATTTGAATATAAATGAAAATATAAATGAGTTATGAGAAAATTTCATGAGTTTGAATTGATTTGAAGATGATTTAGGCTAAGTCCTTAAGAGGGGATTAAAGGACTTAAGGAATAATTTGAACTTGGAATTGAATTTCAGATTTAGTTTGATTGATTTGAATTTATATTTCAATTACATATGTGAATATAAATGAGAATATAACTGTGTTATGAGAAAATTTGATGAATTTAAATTGATTTAGGCTAAGTCCATGAAGAGAAATCAAAGGACTTAGGTAAGATTTAAAATTTGGAATTTCAACTTAGAATTTGATTTGATTGATTTAAATTTATATTTTATTTATATATGTGAATATAAATGAGAATATAAATGAGTTATGAGAAAATTTCATGAGTTTGAATTGATTTGAAGATGATTTAGGCTAAGTCCTTAAGAGGGGATTAAATGACTTAGGCAAGATTTGGAATTTCAATTATGGGCTTCAATCATAAATTTTAATAATGGATTTCAATCATGGGTTTATGATTTGGGTTTGGTGAAAATAAACTAAGCTGGAATTGATTTAGGTTTGATGTTGATTTGATTTGGAGTTTTTACCTGAAGAAAGGAAGTGATGAAAGTGGTTCAAGCTATAGGGTAGGCAAATTTTCCTAACACCCTTAAGGCATGACCTATTCATATGACTAACTATTCTAAGTCTCTAGGGTTAGGTTGAGTGTCCAACTAATCACTAGATGTGTCTTAGGACTAAGGATCTATTAAAGTCTAAGAGGAGTCCTATGTCTAAGATGGAGGGGTTGAGAGCTCAACCTAAAAGTCAATAGTAGCCGAGCTCTACCCTTGTACAACTCGGCTTACAAAAGTTATACATGCTATGGGGGTCTTCTTTTCTTCATTTCTTCCTTCTCTTCTTTTTTATTTTATTTGTTCCTAAGGCATCATAGGGCACCCCAAGGACTAAGCCTTCTGGCCACTGCTCATCCTAATCCCCCATAGCACTAATCCTAATTTTTAATGCAAAATTATATCAAAAATAGGAAAAATAAATCTAGCTACACCTGCAAAATAAATTTTAGCTAAACACACCATACAACCCAAGTAGTTATATGAATAATTTGGACTTACAACCCACACATGGGAAACCAAGCTCACCTATCCTAATGTGAGTTATGCTTAGGGGCTAAGCAACCTTCACAGCAAACACATTTATATTTTTATTACAGCGGCACCTTAAGCACAACCCCCTGCAGAAAATATGTTTAGACTAATCATGACCTATCATCCAGTCTACGAGGCATACACCCTAACATCCAGTCTAAAATATTACACCATAAAACAAAACACAACATCATACATACAATGCCCTAACTTAGCACTAGAAGTGGTGACTTAGTATTCTAATGTGTGTGCTTAAGGCTTGTGTGACAAGACTTTACTAGGCTTCATTAATTTAAGTTTCAATTGGGAGTTTGAATTTATTTAAAGTTTACCTTTGGGTGATTTTAATTTAAATAATTTAATGATTTATTTTTTATTTTTATTTCACTTTTATTTGGTTAAAATGATGTTTAGGTTTTCAAGAATGAAGAGTAGAATGAATTCATTTGTAGAAAAAACTCACCCTATTCTACATCCTAACTTCTAAAGAGTCTAACTAAGGTCCTTAAGTATCTTAATTAGCTTATTTGAATTTGTGTAACTCATTTGATTTGATTTAGATTTTAGAATTTGAGTTTTTTTTAATCTTCATGTATTTGATTGATTAATTTTGGATTAAATGTGTTGATTTATTAAATCTTGATAATTTAATATCCTTAATCTCTAATGAAGTTTAAG
Source organism: Cymbidium sinense (assembly GCA_021442155.1). Lineage (NCBI taxonomy): Eukaryota > Viridiplantae > Streptophyta > Magnoliopsida > Asparagales > Orchidaceae > Cymbidium > Cymbidium sinense. Next base: position 26,823,929 of record CM038226.1, on the reverse strand, counting down.
TTTGTTTAAATCCATGTGTTTTTGATTGATTAATTTCAAATTAGATGTTTCAGTTTAATTAAATCTTGATAATTTAACATCCTTTTAAATTAATATTTAATTCTTTTCTTTGATTATGATTATGTGACTTAATTTTATGTTTATTTGATTTGATTATGGTACATTTATTTGTAGTTTGATCTGATTAGATTAACTGAGATTTTTATTTTGATTTTAATTAAGTTTGATTCTTTATAATTAGGATTTTTTTTAATCTCATCCATTTGTCATGTTTATCAAAGTTTGGTTTGTATTTTGATTTCATACATTGGATAGTTAATTAGTTTATCTTATTTAAGTAGGTTGAATGATATTTGATTTGATTACATATCAAATTAATGAGTCTTTCTTAATTTAATATAATTTGATTTAATTTGATTTGATTAGCCTTATTAGTCTATGGGTTTGCTTAGGTTCAATGTGATTATGTAATTAGTTTAACTAAGAAGTGTATTTATGTTAATTATAAAGATTTGTTTAATTTTCAATTTGGTTTTATATTTAATTAGATTAATGATGTAATTAATGACTTAATGATTTATGTTTAATTAGGACTTGATTGGTATTTAATTTCATTTATGTTTGATTAAGCTTAAGTTTAATATAATTAATTTGATTGACTTAGTTAGCTTATTTAAGTTCTGTGATCAAATTAATCATTAGATTAATTAAGTGTTTGATTTGAATTTGATTTAAAAATGTTAATTTGGTTCATTAAGATGATGGATTAATTCATTAAATTTGCATTAATTAGGTGTTTAATTAATTTGGTTTGATTAAAAATAATTAAATTTTGAATTATTAGATTAATCAAAGATTTATTTAATTAATGACTTAATTTCTCACATTTGAGTGATTTGATTTAGTTAAGTGTTTTACTTAAGTTTGATTTGATTAAAGGGTTATTGTTATTACTATCATCGTTATTAAGTGAATTAACTATTTATTTTATTTTAATTAAGCTTGATTATTTATGATTAGAGTCTTATTTGATTTGATTCATTTATTATGTTTGTTTAATTTCATTAACATGTTTGATTTAGATATTAGGTTGAAATATTTAATTGTTGAGTAGCTCTCTTATTCCAAATGGATTGATTAAATTAATTAAGTTCACTTTAGCTACATTTGGTTTGTTTTGGTTTGATTAATATTAAACGATTATGATGTATTGGATTTATAATTAATTTAACTTTTTAGTTTACTTGATGATTAATTAGTTTTTGTTTATTTATATTCATTAAGGAGTTTCATATGATTATTAGTGTAGGTTTAGTTATACTAGTTTGTCCCATGTTAAAGTTTCCTAGATTTGTTTAATTTTAAGTTTGATTTAAGATTTAATCATTTAATTAAGTTTTATTACCTTAAATAAGTTTAATCATATTTAATTTAGTTTTCTTTGAGGATTATATGATATTTTTCTGATTTGAGGTTTGATTAATGATTGCTTAAGTGTTATTTCATTTTTGATTTTAATTTATTATTTAAATTAATATGAATTTCATTTTAATTAATTTCTTAATTTGTTAAATTTTAACCATAAATGTTTATTGTAGGTTCATTAAGCTTTAGAAGATCATTAATAATAATAATAATAATAATAATAATAATAATAATAATAATAATAATAATAATAATAATAATAATAATGATATTATTATTATTATTATTATATTTTGGATCTTAGATGTTAAGTGAAGTGATTTGAGCCATTTTGAAGATTTTTTTTGTAAATTTTTGGATTTTTATTTGATTTATTTTATTAAAAAAGATAATCTGAACTTCATAATTTAATTTTTTCCAATCGAAAAGTCTTTTTTTAATTGAGATTTTCATCATAGTTGTGTTTTAACTTTAATTTCAATCCCTAAAAATTTCAACTCAATCCGACTTATAGTTTTAGAGTAATTGATAAAACTTTATTTTCACTAAAATTTAAATTAAGCTCAAATCATTCATTATAATTTAGAGATTTTTGGTTCCTTGGATTTCTCTCGAAAAGATGAATCCAACGAGCTTTTATTTGTAATTTTTTGCTAAGTATTTTATTTTTTATGAATATTCAAAGTTTTAGGACACTTAAAATAATTTTTAAATTAAAAATAGGTGATTTTCCCACTTAAACCAGTCAGCGTGACAGCGGGTATCTGATGCCATGTGGAACCACCACATGCTGTCCCATGTGGCATGTGGCACCACACGACGCCACATGATTGGCCAGCACAGTGCCGCATTAGCCGAAGAGCGGGAAAATGCAAGATCTAGGAAAATGATGCGCAATTCAGTTCAAACCATCTGATCATGGATCGGATGGTCCAAATATGATCCGCGGGATTAGAGAGTAGATCGTGTGCTCTGGGTGTTGGAAGGAGATCCGTGCAATCGAGCCATCGATCGCGAATGTAATCAGACATTGTTCATCGTAAACCAACGGGAAAAATACAAAAAAATGAGAAATGAGGTTTGATTGAGGTCTTTTTCAAGTCAATTTTCTCTGAAAAAAATTCTATTTCGTATAAGGATAAAAAAAATGAAAAATGCGAGGTTTATCGAAGGGAAATTCCTAATATTGCAAAAAAATTGTCACAAAAAGTAAGAAATTCTTGGGTTGACAATGAGTTTTTGAAGTTTACCTCATGGGGATGGTTTTTGGTGGCAGTGAAGATCCGAGCGAGCTCCTAGGTGCAAAGAAGGCTTTGGAATGAGTGTAGCCTTCGCCTTCACTTCAGAATGATGTATCTTTTGATGCTTGCAGTTTTCTTGCTAAAATAAACTAGATTTTGGTGTTTTTAGCATAAGAGAGATGGGAAAATGGTTGTTAGTTATTTTGGGGAGCTCTTGGCAGCTGAATAGTGATAGGATGAAGACAAATGAAGCCTCATTTTTCCCTCCTTTAATAGTTGCAGAAAATCCTCCTTTTTTAAATTTTTGACTCCAAAGTGTTGTCATTTTGCTTGGGCTAGTTGGGATGGATGATGGATTGATTGAGGAATTTGGATTTTTGCTCCAAAGTCCTCTTTTGTTGTCATATGATCAGCTCCATTGAATTCCATGGATGGGGGAGTTGAATGCATGTGATGGGGAGAATTAAATGAAGTTGGGTGGAATTCTATGTGAGGGAGGACCCATGAGAGATTTAATTAGGTTGGGTTAATTTTGGACTGATCCCAAATGGGTTTGGGTTAGGTTTGATTAGCCCCCAATGGGTCATGGGTTGGTTTTAAGGGATTTGGCTCAATGTGGGTCATATGGGTCACATTGGGTCATATCGAGTTAGGTTGACTAATTGGTCAAATTGAGTCAAACCAATGCTTAGTTAGGTTCAAATGATAATTTGAAGAGTTTTGACATAATCAATTTGATTTAATTTGCTTAGAATTGATTTTGGCTCATTAGGAATTAAATGGGTCAAGTTGACCAATTTGACCAAAATTGGCTAAATTAGCTTGGGTTATGGGTTGATTCATGTTCAATTTGCTGATTGAAGATGAATATGATCTTTGGTTCAAATTAATTTATTTGGATTTAGGCCAAATTGATCCTTTAGGCTAATTTGGGCTAAATGGCTCAATTGGGCTTGATTGATCAAATTGGGTTTAATTAAGGCTTTGGTCAAGTTTAATAATCAATTTGGAATGAACTTGTACCATTGGTTGCAATCAATTTGGGTTAGATCATGATTTTAGCCAATTTGGTCTTTTAGGCCAATTTGGGTCAACTTGGATCGAATGACCAATTGGGCTTAGTTTGGCTCAATTGGTGGTCAAGTCATATTTAAATATTAATTTTGGGTTGATTCAAATTATTGGTTTCAATCAATTTGATGTAGGATGAGTTTTGACTAGTTTTGATTTATTTGGGCTAAAGGTTGACTTGGTCAAATGACTTAGTTGACTTGGTTTGACCCAATTGATTGCAATTGATTATTCTAGGGTGATCAAAAATCATGGTGGAATGTTTTGGTGAGCTTGGTTCAATCTAATTTGGGTTGGATTGGAAGTTGGCTCAAATGGCTCCTTTAGGTCACTTTGGGTCAAGTGGACCTAAGTGGGTCAATTGGTTTGGTTTTGATTTGATTTGAGTCTTTGAACTTATATATGAGCCCTGGATTGAAATATAAATTCAATGGTAATCAATTTGGAGTCTAAGGGATTTTTTGGCTCATTTGAAATTTTCAAGTCAAAAGGGCTAAGTTGGGTTTGACTTGGGTTGGCTTTGATTTGATTTGATTATTGTAAGTTTCTATTATATTTGGATAGATAATTGAATGAATGATTGATTCAAGAGAAAATCCATTAGTTTTGACTTGATTTGGATGAAATTTGGCTAAGTCCAAAGAATTGGCTCAAATGGCTTAAATTGGGTATGAATTTGGGTTGGCTTCGATTTGATTTGATGATTGTAGGTTTCAGTTATATTTGGGTATATAACTGAATGAAGAAAATCTATTATTTTGACTTGATTTGGATGAAATTTGGCTAAGTCCAAAGAATTGGCTCAAAGGGCTTAGATTGGGTTTGGATTTGATTTTGAATATAGTTTAGATCTTTTAGATATGAATCTGATTTATATTTATGAATATCGATAAAAGAACAATTGATTTATAGAGAAATCAATTGAATATGATTTGATTTAAAGGGGGTTTTGGCTTAGGAAGTGTCTTAGGATTTGAATTTGATTTTGGGTTTCAATCATTTGGAGTCAAATTTGTGATATGGATTTAGAATTTAGATTTGAATTTGAGGTTTTCTTTGAGATTTGAATCTGGGTTTGATTTGAGAAAGTGTATCTAGATTATTTTTAGGCTATAGGATAGGTAATTTCTTTAAGCCTTAAGGCACAGCCTAATCTTTTGGTTAACCCTTCTAAGTCTCTAAGCTTAGGTTAAGTGTTCACCCAATCATTAGATGTGTCTTATGACTAAGGAAGTCTTAGTGTCTAGAAGATTCCTAAGTCTAAGAGGATGGGGTTGAGAGCTCACTCTAAAAGGGAGGTCAACATTAACCTAGGATGATTGTTGATCTTGATATGGGGTTTGGATGGGCTTAGTTCAATCCAATTTGGGTTGAATTCAAACTTGACTCAAAAAAGCTTTTTTAGGTCACTTTGGGTCAAGTGGAACTAAATGGGTCAATTGGCTTGATCATGGCTTGATTCAAGTTTAGTTGTATTGGTAAATGTGTTTGAGATGGAAATATAAATCCAATTGCAAATGCTTTGGAGCCAAATGGGTTTTGGTTCATGTGACAATTTCAAGTCAAAAAGGGCTAACTTGGATTTGACTTGGGTTTTGTTTTATAATTATAGTTTAAGTTTATATTTGGAATAATGATTGAAGGAATGATTGAATCATGATAAAATTTATGAGTTTTGAGTTGATTTGGGTATCATTTAGCCAAGTTCAAGAAATTGGCTAAAAGGGCTAAAATTAGAAATTTGATTTGATTTGGGTTTTATTTTGGCCACTGAAATTTGTATTTTATTTATATTTGTGAATATAAATGAAGATATAAATGATTCATGAGAAAATCACTTAGGTTTGGAGTGATTTGGAAGCAAATTTGACTAAGTTGAGGGGTATGTCAAAAGGGTTGACTTGGGTTTTGATTTGGTTTGATTTATTTTTGGTCATTGAAGGGTGGGCTTCATTTATATTTGTGAATATAAATGAAGTAATGATTGATTTATAAAAAAATCAATTGAGTTTGGGTTGATTTGGATTGAGATTTAGTTAAGTTTATGGAGGTGGGTCCATATGGCTTAAGAAAGGTCTTTATTTGGTTTGATTTAGTTTGATTTGATTTGAAGGTTTTGAATTTAGATTTCATTATATTTGTGAATATAAATAAAGGAATGATTGATTTATAAAAAAATCAACCAAGTTTGATTTGGTTTGAGAGAGGTTTTGGCTATGCATATGATGGTGGTTCATATGGCTTAGGAAGAGATTTTGGAGTTTGAATTTAATCAATGGTTTGAATCATTTGGAGTTGGATTTGATTTGGAATTTGGGTTGGGATTTGATTTGAGATTGAATTTGATAATTGAGAAAATCATTTGATTTGGGATTGATTTAAATATTATTAAGCTAAGTCCATAAGATAAAATCTAAGGACTTAAGAAGGGATTTTAGAGTTTGAATTTAATCATGGGTTTCAATCATTTGATTTGGGATTGTATTTATAATTTTCAATTTTATTTGAGGTTTGGTTTGGAAGAAGGAAGCAAGGATTGAGTTTAAGGCTATAAAGTAGCAAATCTTCCTAAATCCTTAAGGCATAACCTCTTCCTATGGCTATCACTTCTAAGTCTCTAGGCTTAGGTTAAGTGTTCACCTAATCACTAGAAGTGTCTTAAGACTAAGGAACTCTTAGTGTCTACAAGAGTCCTAGATCTATGATGGGGAAGTTGAGAGCTCACTCCAAAAGAGAGGTCAACAAAGGCTGTGTGTAATAACTAGCGCACCACGTATTGTTGATTCGAACATCAAGGATTGTAACCACTGACCGAGACTATCAATTCCTAAACCCAGGATATAGAAGGAATCAAGATCTCAGTGCAATGTACCTCAGCTCATGCCAAGGGCATAAAAAAGAAAGGAAGGATCCACTAAGGGATCAAGTATGTGAACCTTCCACTAGGGAAACACGTTTAGGTCATCCATAGAGGATAAGAGTTGAGTTTGATATAATTTAGAGAGAAAAGATCTGTTGGAGATGAGTGCATGAACCTTCCACTAGGGAAGCAGGTTTAGATCATCCACTAGGAATATGAATTTGATTTGGTTTGATTTTATGAGGGCCCCATTAGGAAGAGGATATGATTCATGCTTCATTGGGGAGGAAATTGGTTTGATTTAATTGATGGGGCATCCACTGGGGATGAGAATTTAATTCAATTTGTTGACTTATGGTTTGAGGCTCCAATGGGGAGAGAATGTGATTTTTATTTTGAGGGCACATCTGGTGGAGATATGAGCTTAGATCCGCTAGGGATAAATTAGATTTAAGTTTGGACTCCCCTGGAGGGAGGATGGTGAATTTGATTAAATAGACCCTGTCGGTGTGCGATGGATCCATTAAGAAGGGGCTGATATTAGCTTGGGCCTATCTTAGATATGCAAATCCAAGATAGTCTACTGACTGTGAGGTAGAGCTAACTAACCTAAGGGGTGCCTTTCGATGTGCATTGGTTAAGTTAGGATGAAAGCTTGTAGACTTACATCCTTCTAAACAAAGAACCACTAGGGTGATCGGTTGATAGCATAATAAATCAAACCTGACCTAAGGCAACTATTTGAATGAATTACATTGTGGACTCATATCGACTCAAGAATAGTCAGAATCAATTTCATTTAAATTTTAAGGTGGACCTTATCGGTGTGCGATGGATCCACTAAAAAGGAGCTAATATCACCCTAGTTCTATCGTAGATTTCCAAATCCAAAGGGATAGTCTATCGGCTGTGAGGTAGAGCTAACCAACCTAAGGGGTGCCTTTCATTATGCAATGGTTAAGTTAAGAAGAAAGCTTGTAGACTTACATCCTCCTAAATAAAGAACCACTAGGGTGATCAGTTGATAGCACAACAAATCGATCCCGACCTAAGGCTACCCGTCAGTGTGCAACGATTGTGCTAGAGAGAATGTGTGATAGACTTATATCTCCCAAAGAAAGGACGGCTGTATGGGTGACTAATTGGTGACACAACAAGTCAAACCTAACCTAAGGGAGACTACTGAGAGAGTGCCTATACGGGGACTTATCTCAACTCAAAAGTAGTCAGACAATTCCTATATGGAGTTTTGATGGCACTGCCCTAAATATTGGATGCTTGCTTGGGAAAATACCGTTTGGGGTTCTCCTTCTAATCCACAAGCGAAGATATATATTTTGTTTATTTATAGTCGTGGATCCTGTTGGTGTGCGAAGGACCACACTGAGAAGGAGCTCATATTAGCCTAGTGTTATCTTTGACTTATTGGACCAAGCGAGAATCCGCATATTCGCAAGCCAAATTCTCCAACCACAAGGGTGGCTACTAGGAAAGGGGGACTATCCAATCCAAAAGTAACTAGGGTAATGTCTAAATGGGGTCGCTAAGGACGTGATCCAAATAGAGTGCCCATAGGGGAGGTGCCACTAGGGGCTTTATCCAGAACCCTGTAAAAGAAATCCTATAGGTATTCAGTGGCCAACTCAAGGAGAAAGCGTAGTAATCTTACATCTGCCAAGAGTGGTGTATCCACTAGGTGGGTTGCCATCGGTGTGCAATAATTAGTCTAGAAAGAAAGCATGTAGACTTATATCTCCCTAAAGAAGAACTAATTAACGGGATAGTTTATCTTTGGTTCGACAGCTGCTATCCGACTGTGGGCTGCCCGTCGGTGTGCAATGACTGTACTTAAGAAGAAAGTGTAGTAGACTTATATATTGCAAAGCAGGGACCAGCCGCTGGGGTGACCCATTGACGGTGCAATAGATCAACCCGACCTAGGGGCGACTACCAAGTAGGGAGTCACCAAGAAGGACTGGACCCAGACTTCAAGTAGTAAGATGGAAAGGAGCCGTTGGGGGACTTACCCTAATCCTCAACTCGACCAAGTTAGTTCACGATGGATAATTCAAGAATAATGCATAGCAGACTTACATCCTCTTGAACGAAGCTAACATGAGGGTAGCTTACCAACCGGATAGTAAAGCTTACCATGCTAAAAAAGTGCTCGTCGGTGTGCAGCAGTCATATCAGGAAAGAAAGCGTAGCAAACTTACATCTTTCTGAACAAGGGACCATTAGGGTGACGCACTAACAGGGTAACACTTCAGCCTGACTTAGAGCAGCTAATGAGTGAATGTTGTTTGGGGCATTATCCTACATCAAAATAGCCTAAGACAAAAGATATGTGGATGTGTGTTTGTCATATATACTCAACTAAGTCAGTTCATGATGGCTAGTTTAAGAAAAAGGCGTAGTAGACTTACATACTCTTAAATGGAGCCAACATGAGGGTAGCTTACCTACCACGCATTAAGGCCTACCATGCTAATAAGGCGCTCATCGGTGTGCAGCGGTTAAATCAGAAAAGAAAGCGTAACGGACTTACATCTTTCAACAAGACTGGGTGGCGACTACAGTAACACGTCAACCTATAGCTAATGAGTGAGTGTTATAGGGGTTTTATCCCACATCAAAGTAGCCTGAGATAGAATATATGCATGTGATTGAACCTAAAATCAAATTCAAAGCCTATGACCCTTCCTAAGCCATATGAACCACATTCATAAGCTTAGCCAAAACTCTCTTAGATCAAATAAAAATCAATTAATATCTTTATAAATCAATTATTTCTTCATTTTTATTCACAAAGATAAATGAAATCCATATTCAAATGACAATAACTATATCGAAAATCAAATGCAAACTCAATCCAAACCCTTTAAGCCAATTCTTTTGACTTAACCAAATTTTATCTAGATCAAGTCAAAACTAATGAATTTTTTCTTGAGTCAATCATTCATTTAATTATCTACCCAAATATAAATAAAACCTACAATCATCAAATCAAATCGAAACTAACCCAAGTCAAACCCAACCTAGCCATTTTGACTTGAAAATTTCAAATGAGCCAAAATTCAAATTGATTTTATGAATTCATATTTCAATCTGAGCTCATATATAAGTTCAACTAAACTTCAATTAAACTAAACCAAACCAATTGACCAACTTGGGTCCACTTGACCCAAAGTGACCTAAGGACCCTGAGCCAACTTCCAATCCAACCCAAATTAGATTGAACCAAGCTCACCAAAACCTTCCACCATGATTGTTGATCACCCTAGAATGGTCAATTCTAATCAATTGGGTCAAACCAAGTCAAGTTAGTCATTTGACCAAGTCAACCCTTAGCCTAAATAAACCAAAACTATCCAAAATTCATCCTACACCAAATTGATTGAAACCAATGATTTGAATTTACCCAAAATCAATATTTAAATATGACAACCACTAATTGAGCCAAACCAAGCCCAATTGGCCATTTGATCCAAGTTGACCCAAATTGGCCTAAAAGACCAAATCAGGTTAAATCATGATCTAACCTAAATTGATTGCAACCAATGGCTCAAGTTCATTTCCAAATTGATTATTGAACTTGACCAAAGCCATAATTAAACCCAATTTGGTCAATCAAACCCAATTGGTCAACTTGACCAGCAAATTGGCCTAAATTTGGCCTAAATCAAATTAAATCCAAATTAATTCAAACTAAAGACCACATTCATCTTCAATTATCCAATTGAATATGAATCAATCCATAACCCAAGCTAATTTGGCCAATTTTGGTCAAATTGATCAACTTGACCCAATATGACCCATATGACTCAAATTGAGCCAAATCCCATGAAACCAAGCCATGACCCATTGGTGGCTGATCAAACTCGACCCAAACCCATTTGAGATCATCCCAAAATCAACCCGACCCATTTAAATCCCTCATGGATCCTCCCCCACATAGGATTTCACCCAGCCTCATTTAATTCTCCCCCATGACATGCACTTAACTCCTCCCCAACATTTGCATTGAATAAAGCTGATCATATGGTAGCAAGAGAGAACTTTGGAGCAAAAATCCAAAGTCTTCAATCAATCCATCATCCATCCCAACCACCTAAGCAAGATGACAATCAATTTGGAGCCAAAAAAGTTCAACAAAGAATGGATTTTCGGCCATTATAAAAGGAGGGGAAAATGAGGCTTTAGATCTCTTACTCCCAACACCATTGACCCTCAAAGCTCTCCAAAGAAAAAAAGAACCCATCCACCACCTCTTGAGTCATTTTTGAGCTCAAAAACACAAATAGTTACTTTTTCAGGAAGGCGACGGTAAACATCGGAGAAGACGACGTTCCAAAGGGAGGCAAGGGTTAAAGATCATTCTAAAGCTTCCTCACATACCTAAGAGTTCACTCGGATCTTCACCACTACCAGAAACCATCCCCGACGAGGTAAATTTTGCTAAACTTTAGCCGACCTTAGGATTTCTCACATTTTATGTTAATTTTCTTATAATTTTAGGAATTTTCCCAAGATAATCTCGCACTTTTACTTTAAATCATTCCAATTAAAAAATACAATTTTTTGGGTGCAAATCGACGTGAAAATAAGTCCATTTGGACAAGTTTTTTTACTTCAAAAACACTATTTTTCGTTTAAAAAGCTATTTTTACTGTTCACCATCAGGCGGGCTACAGCTGCCGTCCGATCCAGCGGTTCATGGGATCGGGCTACTTAGATCACACGTGGATCACATGATTGGACGCCCGGATCACGATGCGATCTAGACGTCGATGATGCGGTTATTTGTCGATCGGATCCGCCCGTCGCCGATCCACGGCCTCAGATCGTGCGTCATCAGATCAGATCGGTCGGACGGTCAAATGAACCATGGATCGCTCTCCAGACTGTTGATCAGTCTTTCCCACCCGATGGCTGATGTGAGCACTATGCAGTTTGTTTTTATTTAAAAAATTAATTTAAATTACTTGAAACTTCAAAAATTTATAGAAAATAAAATACTTAACCAAAAATTGCAAACAAGGGCCCGCTGGATTTGTCTTTCCTAGAGGAATTCAACAAACCTAAAATCCCTAAATTTTATTGAGTATTTTGAGCTTAATTTGAGTTTTAGTAAAAATAAAATTTTATTAATTAAACCAAAAATATATGTCAGATTAAGTTGAAATTTTCAGGGATTAAAATTAAAGTTGAACACACCTACCATAAGAATTTCAATTGAAGAGGACTTCTCGATTGAGAGAAATTAAATTTTGAATTTTAGATTGTCCATTTTAATAAAATAAATCAAATAAAAATTCAAAAATTTACAAAAATCTTCAAAAATGGCTTAAATTACATCAATTGACATCTAGGACTCTTAAGAAAATAATGTGATATTCTGAATCCTAATGAACCCTAAACAAACACTTAAGAGTAGAGTTTAATCAATTAAGGGGTTAATTAAAATATAATCAAAATATAATTTAAATATCAAGTCAAAATCAAAAATGAAGTAGCACCTAAGCAATCATTAGTCAAACCTCAAATAAAAAAATTGTCTTTCTTAGAGGAAATTAAATTAAATATGATTAAACCTATTTAAATCAATAAAACTCAATTAAATGATTAAATCTTAAATCAAACTTAAAATTCAACAAATCTAGGAAACTTTAACATTGTTAAACTAGTATAACTAAACCTACACTAAGCATATAGTCTTAATCATATGAAACTCCTTAATTAATCATTTAATAAACTAAAACTCAATTTGATTAATAAACCAATTCAACATAATCATTTGATATTAATAATATTAAAAAAAATAAAGTTAAAGTAAACTTAATTAATATATGATAAAATCACATCCATTTGGAGTAAGATAATTAATTAACCATTAAATATTTCAACCTAATAACTAAACCAACATAATAAATGAATCAAATCAAATAAAACTCTAATCATAAATAATCAAACTTAATTGAAATGAAATAAATAATTAATTCACTTAATGACAATGACGGTAATAACAATAACCCTTTAATCAAATCAAACTTAAGTAATATACTTAACTAAATCAAATCACTCACATGTGAAAAATTAAGTCATTAATTAAATAAATCTTTGATTAATCTAATGATTTAAAAAAAGTTTAATTATCTTTAATCAAACTTTATTAATTAAACATTTAATTAGTGCAAACTTAATGAATTAATTTATCATCTTAATGAACCAAATTAATTTCATAAATCACATTAAAGTTAATTCATATCAAACACTTAATTAATCCTCTAATTAACTTAATCACACCTCTTAAATAAACTAATTAAGTTAATTAAATTAATCTTATTAAACCTAAGCTTAATCAAACACAATCAAAATGCAATTAAATACTACTCAAAACCTAAATTAAACCTAAATCATTAAGTCATTAATTACATCTTAAAAAATTAAATAAATCTTTATTTAATTTAATAATTAACTTAAACACACTCCTTAATTAAACTAATTACCCTTAAGCTAATCCAATTGAATAGACACCTAATTAATGCAAACTTAATAAATTTATCCATAATCTTAATAAACCAAATTAACTTTATAAATTAGATTAAAATTTATTCAAATCAAATATTTAATTAATCTATTAATTAATTAGATCACAAATAAACTAATTAAGTTAATCAAATTAATCATATTAAATTTAAACTTAATCAAACATAAATGCAATTAAATACCAATCAATTCTTAATTTAAACTTAAATCTTTAAGTCATTAATTACATCATTAACCTAAACAAATATGAAATCGAATCAAAAAAATTAAACAAATCTTTACTTAATTTAAAAATTGATCACACATCTTAAATAAGTTAATTAAGTTAATCAAATTAATCATATTAAACTTAAGCTTAATTAAACATAAATTTGAACATATTCAAAATGAAATTAAATGCCAATCAGATCCTAAATAAGTCATTAATTACATCATCAACCTAAACAAATATGAAACCAAATTAAAAATTAAACAAACCCTTATTTAATTTAATAATTAACTTGAACACACTTCTTAATTAAACTAATAATCATATTGAAATTAAGCAAACCCATAGACTAATAATGCTAATCAAATCAAATTAAATCAAATAAAGAAAACTCTCATCAATTTAATATGTAATCAAATCAAATCTCATTCAACCTACTTAAATAAAATAAACTAATTAACTATCCAATATATGAAATCAAAATACAAACCAAACTTCGATAAACATGATAAATGGATGAGATTAAAAATAAAATCCTAATTACAAAGAATCAAACTCAATTAAAATCAAAATAAAATCTCAATTTATCTAATCTGATCAAACTATAAATAAACGAACCACAATCAAATCAAATAAGCAAAAAATTAAGTCACATAACCATAATCAAAGAAAAGAATTAAATATTAATTTAAAAGGATACTGAATTATCAAGATTTAATTAAATTGAAAACATCTAATATGAAATTAATCAATCAAAAGCACATGAATTTAAACAAACTTAAACTTCATTAGATATTAAGGATATTGAATTATCAAGATATAATTAAACTAAAACATCTAATTCAAAATCAAAATCAATCAATCAAATACTTAAATAAATTCAAATTCTAAATTCTAAATCAAATCAAATAAATCAAATCAAATCAAATCAATTACAAAAATTCAAATGGGCTAATTAAGATAGTTAAGGACCTTAGCTAGACTCTTTAGGAGTTAGGATGTAGAATAGGATGAGTTTTGTCTACAAACGAAATTCATTCTACTCATGCTCTAGTCTTTTAGGGGGTGAGTTTAAGGACTTAGTCTCCTTTCTAAATAAACAACAGCCTAGCCATTTTGCAAAACATAAGAGTTACCTTCATGAATTTAAAGTGTAGGATGAATTAGCTGGCTGCCACTCCAAACAGTTATAAGTCCAGCAGTCAGGTGGTTTGTTCTCTCTTATGGAGGTAAACCATATACCCATTTTCTCCTTAGATTTAGGCTATGCTTTGGCCCTCTCTAAAGCTCCCTAGATTTTGGATCTGAGATAGTTGTTTCCTTCAGGCTACAAGCATAAATCCTCTCATCTTAGGCATTTTCATAATCTTATATTGTGAAATTATAATCCCTAGCAATCTAATAAAATTTCAACTCAAATAATTAACTCTCTTTAATTTCAAAAATATAAAGCCCAATTATAGGGTAGATTAGAATGCTCACTAGGGTTCCTAGTATCATAAGCATTTCCTACTTTCTCCCTTTGGATTCCAAAAATCAGTCTTATCCTTGATCTATCCCATTTGATTCTCCAAAATAATCAATCCATTGATAGTCTTAATCTTGAAATCTTTGGAGACCCTAATTGTCTACTTTAATTAAGAGTATTCTTAAGGAATTCTCATTTCTTAGGATGTATTTAACTATGTGAGCTTACCTCCATAAGGAACTTAATGAACTTGACTTAAAATAAACCCTACTTTACTTTTCTATGTAAAGTAGGGGAAAGATCTGTAGTACATTTGAAGACCCATCACGCCTTAGGAGTTATTATTAGGTGATTAGGTCCATTATAGGGTGATGATTTCTATCTTTCAAGATAGTACAATATTCCTTAATGTCGTACCTGATCACTTCAATAAGTACCCCCTAAGATTTACATGGTGTCCCACATTCTCAAAAATAAATACCATATAGGTCTTTTCTATGGCAAAAGGACCTTCCCAAGTGAGTTCAAACTAAAACAACTTGAGGGCGGACAATTGGTCTCCTTAGAACTAAAACAAGCTCTCTTACTTGAAAAGCTCTAGGGCAGACCAATTTATTATGAGCTTGAATCATTTTAGCTTTATACAACTTGAGGTTCTAGGATGCCCGGAGGCCTCTCTCCTCCAAACTTTTGAACTCTTCTAACCGCAACTTGGTGTTTTGCTCCATTGTGATTTTGCTACCCATAGCTATCTTTAATGATGGGAGTAGGACTTTTAATAGTAGAACTGCTTTAGGCCCATACACTAAGGAGAATGGGGTAGATTGAGTTGGAGTCCTGTATGTGATGTGGAAAACCCACAAGGCTTCAACTAACTGCTCATGCCACTACTGCTTGTTATCGCCGAGTGTCTTCTTTAATATATGGAAAAGAGTTTTGTTGAATACTTCTGCTAAGCCATTTTCCCTCGAGTAATATATGGTAGAGTATCTCCAATCTATGTTGTGTCTCTGGGAAAAGCTATTAATTTTAGTACTCTTAAATGTAGTGCCATTATAAGATATAATTCATCGAGGCACCCCAAACCTATATACGATATGGTCCTTGAAAAATTGGAGTACATGCTGAGCTGTGACCTCTCTAAGTGGGATTTCCTCCACCCACTTGGAAAAATAATCGATGGCGGCTAGAATGAACAAGTGACCCATGAAAAAAGCACTCTTTCAAAAAAAAAGCACTCTTTCAAAAAATGCACATAATAAAATATTTTGCACAAAACATTTCCTAAAACATCTTCATCATATAATCTTTATGATTGTTATATGTAGGATCATCTTTGCAAAAATAAAATTCCAACAATCATATTTCAAAAGCATAAAATTTTAAGATGGTTCTTTCCATTCAATGCATCCAAATGTGTTGAATGGATATTACTTCTTCAAGCAAAATCACAACATTGAAATTCCACTTAACACATTCCACATGTGTTAGGTTGGAACTTTTACATTTTCAAAAAAAGCATAATATGAATATCTCCATTCAATATGCCCAAATTTAGTGAATCAAAATTTCATTTCCAAATAAAGAAACATTTTTTTTGAAATGCCACTTAACATATTTCATATATGATTAAGTTGGGATTTCCTCTTTCAAAAAGCAATAATCACACACAAAATATACACCTTTGGAAAATGAAACATAATTGATTTCTATCTTACATACCCAAATTTCTTAAATGGAAATCTCGCATTCCACATGTGTTAGGTTGGAACTTTCACATTTTCAAAAAAAGCACAATATGAATATCTCCATTCAATATGCCCAAATTTATTAAATGGAAATTTCATTTCCAAATAAAGTAACATTATTTTGAAATGCCACTTAAGATATTTCATACATGATTAAGTTGGGATTTCCTCTTTCAAAAAGCAATAATCACACACAAAATATACACCTTTGGAAAATGAAACATAATTGATTTCCATCTTACATACTCAAATTTGTTAAATGGAAATCTCCCTTTTCAAAAATCAACAAAAACAAAATTTTTCAAAAAAAAAAACACATTTGGAACTTCAATTTAGTGTACCCCATTTGCTAGAATAAAGTCTTCCTTTTCCAAAAACAAAATTTTAAAACACATTTTTGGAATTTCATTTAGCACACTCAAATTTGCTAAGTGAAATCTCCATTCCACAAAAATTTTCAAAACATATTTGGAACTTCAATTTAGCATACCCCATTTGCTAAAGTGAAGTCTCCCCTTTTCAAAATCCAAAACAAAAATTTGAAACACACTTTTTGGAATTTCATTTAACATACTCAAATTTGCTAAGTGAAATTTCCATTTCATAAAATTTCAAAAAAAAAAAACACTTTTGGAACTTTATTCTTTAGAATACCATATTTGCTAAGTGAAGTCTCCATTTTCGAAAAAAAATCAAAACACAAAAATTTGAAGCACATTTTTAGAATTTCATTTAGCATACTAAAATTTGCTAAGTGAAATCTCCATTCCACAAATTTTTAAAACATATTTGGAACTTCATTTTAGCATACCCCATTTGCTAAAATGAAGTCTTCCTTTTCCAAAAACAAAAATTTCAAACACATTTTTGGAATTTCATTTAGCATGCTCAAATTTGCTAAGTGAGATGTTCATTCCACAAAATTTTCAAAAACACTTTTGGAACTTCATTCTTTAGCATACCAAATTTGCTAAAGTGGAGTCTCCATTTTCAAAATAAAATCAAAACATAAAAATTTAAGCACATCTTTTGGAATTTCGTTTAGCATACTCAAATTTGCTAAAGTGAAATTTCCATTTCACAAAATAAAAAGAAACACTTTTGGAACTTCATTATAGCATACCACATTTGCTAAAGTGAAGTCTCCACTTTGAACCAAAAATCAAATCAAAATTTAAAAAAAATACATTAGGACTCACTTAGAATACTTAAATTTGCTAAGGATCCTACTTTTCAAAATAAATTAAAATCAAAAGAAACACATTAGGCTTCCGTTAGCATACTTAAATTTGCTAAGGATCCTACTTTTCAAAAAAAAAAAAAAAACAAATCAAGATCAAAAGAAATACATTAGGATTTTCTTAGCATATTCAAATTTGCTAAGAGTTATTTTCAAAAATTTCCAAAAAACAAAACACACTTGGATTTTCTCATTTAGCATACCCAAATTTGCTAAATAAGAATTCCATTTTCAAATCACAAGATGATTCACAAAATAAAGCAAACAAAGAAACAAAAAAGAAGAAATTATTTTCAAACATCTCACTTAGCATACCCAAATTTACGAAGTGAGTAAATTCCAAAAATCTCAAATCCAAAATAAAAGCAAATTGACCCTTTACTTTAACATACCTAAATTTGTTAAATAAACGGTCCTCAAAATCAAAATCAAACTCAAATATGAACCTATGGAAGCATCCCTTCAAACAAAAATGTTTGAACCCATTTTCAACATATCCAAATTTGTTGAAAGTGGATTCTACATCCATACAAGTTCTGTTTCCAATCAAATCTTGAAATCTATTCTAAATCATTTAAACTCAACTTAACATTTTTAAAATATTTAGAATGGGTTCAAATTCTAAATTCAAAATTCAAAGTCAACAAAAATCTAATTCAAATTTATTTTCATCATTACAGACTCTCGTTCAACAACAGTTTCAGTTTCAATCTCAGTTGACAGAAATGGCCACACAGAAATATGTTTTCACCTTTCCCCATGGGATGGACTTGGCCCTGGATCAGGCCAGCCTTCCCTGTTCTGATTACTCCCACCTCATTCATTTTGGATGAGCTTTTGAGGGAGTGAGGATTATCTGTGAGGGCACTCCACTCACAACTGTTAGCAAGAGCATAGTGATCGGGTAGAAGCCGGTCATTCAGATTGATATGCCCTTAGACTTTGATATTCCCTCACTAAAAAGGAAGGTAGTGGTGGTTCCTACAATGCTAGCATCAGGCCGTGACACAATGTGCCATTGTTTCCCTCGTGCTGCCAAGCACCACTCAGAACCTTCCAAGGGGAAGGCTCCCCTGATCCTAGGGATAGTCTCCCCTGCTTTTGAGATTGGGTCTAGCTCTTACTCTGCTTGCCCCACCAAGACTCAGAGGAGGAACAAAAAACTACATGATAAAGCAGTACCATACACATTGCCAGGGAGATGGAGACAGCTACACAGTCAGTTGTTGAGGAGTTTCCCTCTATGATTTCTCTACTAGTTATAGCGAACCCATTCCATCCTCTCTAGGTTTGATAGAGAGGATGCTAGGAGGATACCTACTTCACCTCCACCAATGATTCGATTTCAGTTTCCAGTTAATCAGAGTAGGAGGCCATATGCCGGCCCCCGTTCAGTTCTACGCCAGGTTGGCAAAGCCTACGGACAATCTTAGTCTGAGGCTTAATTTAACTTGAGATCTGTTATCCCCTGCGGTGTGGCAAAGCATTTATGATAGGAGAGGGCTAGGGAGGCCCATACTGTAGTTCATATCACCAGCCCAGAAAGGCGGAGGTTTGGTCGTCAGCCTCTGATTCATTGATCGCGCCACCCAGCCGATCAATGATATATACTATTTACGGGACTACCCATCACAAGGAGAGCTCCAGTCAGAGAGTGGTGTCTCCACCACACCGCTCACCCATCATCCCTCATGTTTCAACATCTCCAGTTTTGTTGAAGGCCATGAAGCCCACATCCGGGGAGAAGAGGACCCCGTTGGTGATCTAGCTATGGCCAAGGGATCCCATTCCATCTACACCACCTACTGTGGCAAGGCGAGCTCTCCTGCTCGACCTTTTACCCTAGTTGTGGTGCGAAAGGAATGGCGAACCCGAAGCATAGTGATCGTCCCTTCATCGTCACCACCATAATAGGATCTAGAGATGGTTACAACAGTCCCAGAGGGAGAAGGTGGCAACCTAATTGCACTTATGATGATAGAACCTCCTAGGAGTGTCACCCCGCATAGAGTTAGTGACAGTCAGGAGTGTATATCTTCCAGCGAGTACAACCCTCACAAGGTTGATTCTCCAGTAGCAAGGGAGGTTCGATGCCTCATAGTGCATGATGTTAATCCTACCACCAGTCAGTCAAAATCATTTGTGCCAATTCTGATAGATTATTCTCTTGATGACATAGTAGCTCATTATTTTATGGAGAAGAAAGAGATCCTAGGATATGACTAGTATGATGAGGAGAAGATTAACCTTGATCCTAATGAAGATGATTTGTTGGGAGATTCAATAAGGGTTTGCATGGTAGATATCAAAGGATCCCTCCTTAGATAGGATCAGGCTATGGAAGGTGTTGAGGATGAGCAGGAAGACACAGCCCACTCGGTCCAACACCTCTTAGCATAAATAAAGTAGAAGGATGAAAAGATAGATAGGATGGAGAAGAGGCTCGAGGATTTGTTAGCAGCTATCCTAGCATTAAAGAACCAAGTCTCAGCAGTTCATCCTACCATAGCTGAGACTAGTCAGCTAGAGTTAGTGCATATCTTAAACCCAGGCAAGACTTTACCTCTAGTAGAGCAAGGTAGCACCAGCATGTATAGGAAGGTAGTGGATAGTACTTCCATACAAGAAAAAGATATCAAGTTCGTGGTTGAGTAGCAGGTGAAGGAAGCGTTGGCTCAAGCCTGAGGAGGATCATCTGTTCCAAAGGGTTGACCTAAGTTTGATACAATCCAATATCCTAAGGGTTTCGTGCCACCTTCCTTCAAGAGTTTTGATGGCAATGAAAACCTAAGGTAGCACATCACCCATTTCAGACCTAGTTGTTGCAATGCTAGTGGCAGTGACTTTACTTTTTGTCTCTTTATTAGTAGCCTAGCAGAGATAGCTTTCGATTGGTATGCTAAACTTCCCAATAGTTTATTAAAGACTTTTGCTGAGTTGGAGCAACTCTTTATCAAGAGATTTGCTGGAGCTCAGCAAAGGGTTACTGTTGGTGATCTCGTGGTAGCACAACAATGCCCAGGTGAGTCCCTTGTTGACTACATTCTTAGATGGTGCAACCTATGTATGAAATGTGAATCACAACTATTTGAATAACATGCCATTGAGATTCTTCTAAAAAATATCCATGGCCTAGTTGCCTTCATGCTTAAGGGCTCCACTATCAAAACCTTTGAGAAATTAATCACCAAGGTAGCTACCTTGCAAGGAGAAGCCAAACAGTTACTTTCTCCAGATGTACCAACAAAGCTAAAGCCATAGAAGGTATATAAGAAGAAGCCTGGGGTAGTGACAGCAGTAGATAAGGGAAGCAGTGTGAGCGTTTGAGAGACCTGATATGCTTCCACCTTCTACCACCACCGAGGTAGCTACCGATGCCACCAGTGGCACTCCACCTCCTCGACCACATCATCAATAGAGGTACACATACCCACCGCCTATGGTCCACCTCCACCTACTTTGAAACTTAACAAGCCTTATTCATTTAAGAGGGAGGTAATCATGAAGATCTTTAAGAATCTCTTAAAGAAGACTAATTTTTAGCTACCCGAACCTAGGAGACTGGAGGAAGTGGGCAAAAGTCATGATCCTAACTTTTCTCCCTACCACCGTATGCTAGGTCATATTTTGGAAGACTACCTCATATTTAAGGACTGGCTTGAACATAGCTTCAAGACCTGTGCTGTAGTTATCCCAAAGGAATACCTTGTGGAACAACCATCCAGTTCCATTAGGATAATCCTTGGGGATACTTGCGATCCTTTCAAAACCAAAGAAGGTTGGGATATCTCCTTATTCAAAACCTCTAAAAAGATTATTTAGAAAATCAAGAAACTTTCCTTGCAGGTGCCTGAGTTAGCTCAAACCTCCAACATTAAGGAAGGTTTGCAAGTTGCTAGAGCCAACTCAAGGAAAGGGGAGCTCAAGAGCAAAGTAGCAAAGATGTGCCACAGATTGTTTAGTAGTGCAACCACGAGAGTCCAGCCCTCCACCATGCATTTACCACATTAGTGACTACCGCTACTTCAGCTAATTTTTCTTCTTCTAGTAGACATCTTGTATCGGTGGATGAGGGCATCAAACCCCTCAACCCTGTTACTTTACTTGATTTCTATATTGAACCTCCTATCAAATCCAAGAAATTGAAGAATAAAGCTAGCTTGAATTGCATTTGTGTCACTTTTGATGGGTTGTCTGAATCTATTCCTAATAACTCTTCAAGTCTAAATAATAACTATAATAATTATAATCTTCCTCTTTCTAATTCAGAGTTGAACTTTCCTACTCTGAATATTTTGGGTTTGCCTCTTGAGATAGACTTAGAATCATCTGATTTTAAGGGTCCCATAGGAGAAGCTGTAGGTGAGCCTGACATGTAGTTAGAACCTTCCATTACCCTGCCACAAGAGATCACTGAAGTTAACCTCCATTGTGGCAAGGTTCTACCACCTAGGGCAGCACCTCAAGATAGAGGGAAACAAGTAATTAGTTCAGAGGATCGAGAAGCCCTTCCACAGGATGCTCCACCATTGGATATGCTTGTGGAGGACCAGCCCAAGGTGGACTATAATGTCCTCTCTCATCCAAGAAAGTTGCCATCTAAGCTAAGCATATACGATGCCCTTGGCTTATCCAAAGAGATGAGAGAATCATTAATCAAGGCTCTCCTTGATCCTAAGATATGCTTAGCTCAGCTGACCGCTATTGGTGAGGAGGCACATTATTCCAGAGAAGCTCAGGGGATCACTTTCACAGATGAAGACCTTTGGGGGACATGAAGCACAACCGTCCCCTCTACATTATAGTTGACATGGAAAGATTTAGACTTGCCAGAGTTCTCATCGATCTAGGTGCATCGATGAACATTATGAGTCTAAAGACCCTTGCCTATTTGAGGATCAATGTCTCCATGCTCCGAGGAGATCGGATGATGTTGAGAGGATTCAATGAAAAAAGTGAGTGGGCTTTAGGTTCCATAGTGTTACCTTTGGAGATAGGTGACTGGAAGATTGAAGCTAAGTTTTATATCATTGATTCGAATACTTCATTCACCGCTTTGCTCGGTAGGCCTTGGATACATCAGAACAAGATTATTACATCCTCCTCTATCAGTGCATCAAGTTCAGGGAGGATGTGATTGAGTACTGTGTCAAAGGAGATGAAAAGCTATTTTCAATTAGAGAGGTTAAGATATATGAGGATCTGACCTACTATCTTCCTTAAAACACCCTTTTGAGTGAACTTGGACAAAACTCATATTCAGAAGAAAAAGTAAAGGCAAAAGAAAAAGAAAAAAAAAAAAATCTAAGTAAACAAGAAAGGGGAATTGAAGAAGAATAGAGCCGCATATCACATTCTACCCACAGTTCATTCCTTCATATGGACATGTTGGTAGGATGACTCAACCTCCACTAGGCAGAGTCAAAAGTAGAAACAAAGGCAGTTCTAGAGGTGGAAGACCCCCTGGTTGGCCATCAGCCAATAGGGGTTATGTTCCAGTTCATAGGAGTACCCCTACTATTCACATAGACTTGGAATCTAGCTCAGAGGATGAGTCTAATATGATTAGCATACCAGCCAACACCTCTCAGTGGGTTTCATTGGATGTGACACTCGTGTCGGGCAACAATAAAGATCAAGCCTCTAGATAAAGCAAAGTATTCGAATAAGATGTATGTAAATTATTAAGCACAGTTGGGAACCTTAGCTCTAACCTCACTTTCACCCCAAAAAGTTGAAGGTTTGATAGTTAAGGAAGCCCTTAAGTCTTCTAGTGATATGAAGTCAAAGAGATTCTTTTTAGGATCATCCTCCTCAAGTCCTGATGTTGATGTAAAACTTGAGGAGAATTCATATAAAGAATTAATGGAATTACCATTTGACTTTTACTCACCTTGTGTTCATAATCTTATACAAAAAAGTTTTGTTCCTCATACATGGTCCAAGCACAGGTCAGAGTATTTTGAGAAGCTGTGGAATAATACAAGAAGGAAAGCATGATCAGGAGCAGGACTAGGATTCGGTATAGAGGGTCCAGTCGATGTTGATGATTACTGCTTTATTGTTACGAGTCATTTAGAGTTTGATAGGTTCTTTTCACACAATAATAACTCTTATGAGGATGTGTGATTAAAAATCTCAGATGATTAAGATGATCTCCAAATCAAAGATGCACCTCCAGAATTTGAAGAGGAAATCCATTCAATAATTGACAAACTTAAAGAAATCAACCTTGGGACAAAAGAAAAATCCATCATATACATTCATTTGAATGAAGAAGAAACCAATGACTTAGTTAGGCTATTGACTGAGTTTAAGGATTGCTTGGCATGAAGTTATGAAGAGATGCTCGGATTATCTCTTGACATAACAGTCCATAAGCTAACAATAGATCCTAGCGCTAACCCTATCAAACAAGCTCCTAAACGCATGAGATTAGAAATTGAACAATAGGCCATTTTTGAAGGATCCAATCTTTGGTTTTATCGGGAAGAAAAATACCTACAGTTGCTTGATGTTGTTCTAGTTAAGAAGAAGAATGACCAAATTCACATATGCACTAATTTTAGGGACTTAAACAAAGCATGTCCTAAGGATGAGTTTCCTCTTCTATACCAGAATTAATGGTGGACACCGCCTCATCTGATGTAGTTTTCTCTTTCATGGATGGGTCATTTGGATATAACCAAATCAAGATGTCTCCTAAAGATGAAAGAAACACTACTTTTTAAACCTCGATCAAAATCTTTTGTTATAGGATCATGCCTTTTGGCCTTAAAAATGCTGGTGTTACATACCAACGGGCCATGACTCAGATATTCAATGAACTCATCCATCATCAGGTTGAGTGCTATGTTGATGATCTAGTAGTCTAGAGCAGAGAAAAGGAAGACCATCTCTTTGCTTTGAGAGTAGTTTTTGAATGGTTAAGATAATATAACCTCAAAATGAATCCTCTGAAGTGTGCATTCGGAGTAGCTTCAGGAAAATTCCTTCAATTTTTTGTTCGACGCCCAGGAATAGAAATAGATCTAGAAAAGATCGAAGCTATCTTAGAAATACCACCTTCTAAGAGTTTAACTCAACTCAGATCTTTCCAAGGATGGCTGGCATACCTAAGACGCTTTATTTCCAACATATCAGGAAGATGCAAGCCATTCAGCACTTGTCAAAAAGGATGCCAAGTTCAAGTGGGATGACAAGTGCCAGCGTGCCTTTGAAGATATCAAACAGTATTTGGTGAAGCTGTCAATTCTAGCAGCCCCTATCCTAGGCAGGCCACTCATCCTCTACACTACTGCATTGGATGACTCCTTCGGCTCTCTGTTGGCCCAAGCCAACAATGATGGGAAGGAGGCCGCTCTCTATTACCTTAGCCATCGTCTGATTCCTGCTGAAGCGAACTATCCACCCATTGAGAAAGATTTCCTAACTTTGATCTTTGCCTCCCAAAAGCTATGACACTATATGCTTTCTCATAAGGTGAACTTGATCTTTGAAACCAATCCACTGCAGTATCTCATGATAGCCAATGCTATCCAGATGTTTGGCATGATGGTCCATGATTCTCTCACAGTTTGATATCACATTCGTACCATTTCGTGAGGTAAAAGAATAAGTACTAGTGGATTTCTTAGCAGCACACTCACTTCTTGCTGATTCTCCACTTAGTGATGATCTCCCTGATGAACAAATCATGAACTTAGGAGAGGTTAACAACCGTCAATGGGAGATGTATTTTGATGGTGCAGCTTCTTTTCATAAAGGGGAAGCACCACGATCTACTCTTCCAAGAAATACAGGGGTAGAAATAGTTCTTTTAACTCCATATTATGATGTGATCAAATTCTCATACTTTTCTAAACCCTACACCAACAATGAAGCCTAGTATGAGGCTTTGATTACCGATTTGGAGTTAGCTATCACAACCAGTGTAAAGAGCATCTACATCTTTGGGGATTCTCAGTTGGTCATCAAATAGATCGTTGGGTCCTATAAGGTTCTCAAACTCAAACTTCATCATTACCATGAGTATACCATGAAGCCGTTGGCCCAAATTCTTGAAGTCACCATCTACAAGGTTCTCCGAGTGAAGAATGCAGTTGCAGATGCTTTGGCCAAACTTGTCAAAGAATTAGCTTGTTTGTAAGATGAGTCCATTTCAATAAGGGTCCAAAATAGATAAGTCATATCCCTAATTGATGTTGAACTCATCGAGAGACTTTCTCTTGAAGGGGAGGTTGTCATTGCCTATAAGGACAAGGAGCTGGATTGAAGGCAACCATTCATAGCCTATTTGAACACCATCAAACTACCTCAAGAAAAGTCACAAGCTCATCAGGAGAAATAGAGAGCTCTCTCCTATGCTCTCGTTAATGGCACCCTGTACCGACGGTCCATTGACCAGATGTGGTTACATTATGTAGATAAACACAAAGCTCATGGCATTGTAACTGAGGTACATTCAGGTTTATGCAGAGCACATCAATCTGGTCCAAAGATCAAGATGAAGATCAAGAGATTAGATACTATCAGCCTTCAATGATTATAGACTGCATGGATGTAGCTCCGAGATACCATCAGTGTCAGGTGCATGGTGTGGTCCTCCACCAACCACCCAACATTCTACACTCTACATTGGCCTGATGGCCATTCAATTGTTAGGGTACTGACATAATGGGTCCGATCTTCCAAGGGTCATCGGTTCATCTTAGCTGCCACCGACTACTTTTCCAAGTGCATGGAGGGAATCCCACTCAAAAAGGTCACAGCTCTTCATGTGTTTCAATTTTTTAATAACAATATTTTATATAGGTTCGGGGTGTCTCGACAAATTATATCTGATATTGGTACTGCATTCAAAAGCACCAAGATCAATAGCTTCACTAGAAGACACGGTATAGATTGGAGATACTCCACCATCTACTACCCCAAAGAAAATGGTTTAGTGGAAGCATTCAACAAAACTCTCATCTAGATACTAAAGAGGACTCTTGATGATAACAAGTGACAATGGAATGAGCAGTTGGTTGAAGCCTTGTGGGAATACTAAACCACAGATCAAACTCCAACTCAATCTTCCCCATTTTCCTTAGTGTATGGGTCCGAATCCATTCTAACTTTAGAAGTTCAACTCTTGTCACTAAGGATAGCATTGGGTAACAAAATTACTACATAACAAAATACAAAGTTATGGTTAGAAGAGCTCAAAGGTTTGGAGGAGTGTCACCTACGGGCATACTAGAATCTCAAGTTATACAAGGCTAAAATGATTCAAGCAACAATAAGTTGGTCTGCCCTAGGTCTTTTCAAGTAGGAGAACTTCTGTTAGTCCTAAGGAGACCAATTATTGCCTGTTAAAAGATGAGAAGCAAGTTTGAACCCACTTGGGAAGGCCCCTATGTCATAGAGAAGGCCTACCAAAGAGGATCCTATCAGCTTATTGACTGTAAAGGGGAACACCCGATGCTTCCAATTAATGGGCTCTATTTGAAGAAATATTTCCCATAAAAATCATGTTTGAAAATAACTCTATCAATTAACAAAAAATACCTGATTCCATTTCATCAAAATCTTTTTTTTCTTTTGAAGCGTTGTTTATTTATCTTATAAATCTGCCATGGTGTGTTTAGGGTAGTGTAAGAGTCCCCTAGCGGCATCCTATCCCTCTCTCACAACACAAACACAATCAAACACATTCCATGACATTATTAGAATTGGTGTGAAAGAACCCAAGAGGCATCCTATCTCGATTAGCATAACTAAGTTAGGTGTGAGAGAACCTAAGTTGCTTCTTTCTTAGTGGGAATTCCCAGTTGCCATCCGTGGTACCCTTTCATCAAAATCCTCAAGCATGTTTAAGGTAGGTGTAAGAGAACCCGAGTGATGCCCTATTCCCTTTAACACAACCATAAAAAAACACATATCTTTTATCTTGAGCTGCTTTGATGTAAGAGCAAACCCCCTATAGCATTCACTCATTAGCTGCTCTATATCGGGTCTACATGCTACCTCACTAATATGTCACCCAGTGGTTCCTTATTTTGGAAGATGTGAGTCCCCATGCTTTCTTCCTAACTTGACCATTGCATACCAATGAGCGCCTTGTTAGTTGGTAGACTTCACTACCCAGCCAGTAAGCTACCTCATGTTGATTTTGTTTAAGAATATGTGAGTCCCCGAGCTTTCTTCTTGAACTAATCATCATAATCTAACTAGGTCAAGTATATTTGAGGTTTAAGATAAGTCCTCCAGTGGCTCCTTTCCTCTTGACTACTTTTGAGTTGATATAAGTCCCCTCAATGGCATTCACTCAGAAGTCGTCCTAGGTCAGCTGGCACCTATCGAGCCAAAGATAGACTATTCCAGTAATAAATTCAACTATAGGAGGATGTGAGTCCTGAGCTTTCTTCCTAGGGTGATGGTTGCAAACTGATGGACACCTTAGGTTGGTTGATATTCACTATGATGATAGCTACTCATCTGGTGGATACACACTCTTCGAAGATGTGAGTCCCCATGCTTTCTCCTTTGGTTGGCCACTGAATACCTATTTGATATATGAGTAGTCGTGTCATCTTCTCTAGGGTTTTGGATTAAGCCTATAATGTCCCCTTTCCCTGCGGGAATTTTATTTAGATCATGTCCTTTGTGACCCCATTTAGACACTACCTATATTACTCTTGGATTGGACAATCCCTCTTTTAGTAGCCACCCTTGTGGTTGAATAATTTATTTAGCGGATGCACAGATTCTCCCTTGGTTCAATAAATCTGAGATAGTTCTAGGCTGATATAAGCTACTTCTCAGTTTGATCTCTCATAAACTAACAAGGTCCATGATAAACAACTAAAAAAATAAATTAATTCGCTTGTGGATTAGGAATACAAGCCCCCAAAGGGCCCCTTTTCTCTAGCAGACATCCTATCTTTAGGGAAATATCAACAAAACTCCCTATAGGAATTGCCTGACTACCTGAGTTGACATAAATCCCTAGGTCGGTACTCACTTTGTAGTCGCCTTTAGGTCAGGTTCAATCTATTTTTCACAAGTAGGTTACCCCATCAGTCATTTCGCTTTAGAAGATATAAGACTATGATACATTATTTCTAGCATGATTGTTGCAAACTGACGGGCAGCCCTAGGCCAGGTTAGATTCGTTGCCCAAAGAAACCAATCACCCCAGTGGTCTTTTGTAGTGGAAGATGTGAGTCCCCGAGCTTTCTTCCCTTATATTGATCATTATAAACTGAAAGGCACTCCTTTGTTTGGATAGTTCTCCCCTTAGCCAGGAAGCTACTCCCTTTGGTTCAATAAATTTGAGATAGACATAGGCTAATATAAGCTCCTTCTCAGTGTGATCTATCGCAAACCAATAGAATCCATAAAAAAACTAAAAATAAAATTAATATTTGACTATATTTGAGCTGATTTAAGTCCCCTAGTGGCATAAACTCAATAGTCACCCCTAGGTCGGATCTGATTTGTTGCCCAAAGAAATTGATCATCCTAGTGGTTTCTTGTTTCTAGAAGATGTGAGTCCCCCCACTTTCTTCTTAAGACTTGACCATTTCAAATTGAAAGGCATTTCCCTTGGTTGGATAGTCCTACCTTGTGGTTGGTAGACTATTCCCTTTTGATTGGTAAGTTTGAGTTAGGTCTAGGCCTCTATGACCCCTACTCAATGCAGTCCATTGTAAACTAATGGGATCCATCAAAACAAATTAAAAATAAAATTAATCTTGACTATCTTTGAGTTGATCTAAGTCCCTTAGCAGCATTCACTCAATAGTCAGCCCTAGGTTGGGTTCGATCTATTGCTTTGCTAATAGATCACCCCAGCAACTAGTCCTTACTTTGAGGGTTGTAAGTCTACTATCTTTCTTCCTAATGTAGCTACTGCATATCGAAAGGTATCCCTTTGGTTGGCTAGTCCTACTACGTGTTTAGTAGACTACCCCTTTGGATTGGTAAATTTGAGTTAGGTCTAGGCCTCCATGGCTCCTACTCAACATGATCCATCGCAAACCAACAGGGTCCATTTCAAAATCCAAAATTAATAATCAGCAAACAAACAAAATAATTCAATCTAAATCAAATCTTTTGCTTCTCCTCAGTGAGATACAAATTTTTCTAGCTCCCTAGCAGATCCAGAATTCTAATCCCTCAGTAGATTTCACCTTTCCTCCCTTGTGGATGACTTGAACTTGCTTCCCTAGTGGAGAGTTCACTTGTCTATCCCCGGTGGAGTCAAAACTAACACAATTAAAAAAATAATGACTTGAAATAAATTCAACCCTATTCCCTAGCAAAACTTACTTAAATAAATTGAAATAAATCAATTTCCTCCCAATGAGACTCAAACCAAATGAAACCTCTCATACTCTTATGGATGACTTGAACCTGCTTCCCTTGTGGAAGGTTCACATACTCAATCCATAGTGGATTCCTCCTTCCCTCTCTTATGTCCTTAACATAAGTAGAGCCACATTGCACTAAGTTCTGGATTCCTTCTACACTTTGGGTTAGGAGTAGACCGTCTCTGTTAGTGCTTGTGATCATTCAATGTTGTTGATTATTTCGATCAACGCTAATACGTGCGGTGTTCCTAATCAGTCAAACCATGCCTATTGGGTGCCCTTTGTTGATCTTATTTTTAGGATGAGCTCTCAACCCCTCAATCTTAGCATATGACTCCTCTTAAACTTTAAGAGATCCTTAGTCTTAAGAAACATCTAGTGATTAGGTGGAGGCTCAACCTAGCCCTAGAGACTTAGAAGAGTTTTTCATTGGAATAGGTCATGCCTCAGGGATGTTAGGAAAAGTTGCCTACCCTATAACTTGAAGCACATTCCTCATTTCCTTCCTTCAAGTCAAACTCCAAATCAAATCAACATCAAACCTAAATCAATTTCAGCTTAATTGATTTTCTCCAAACTCAAATTAATGCCAAATGATTGAAACCCATGATTGAAACTTATGATTGAAGCCCTTGATTGAAATTCAAAATATTTCCTTAGTCCTTTAATCCCCTCTTAAGGACATAGCCTAAATCAAATCTAAATCAATTCAAACTCATGAAATTTTCTCAAACTAATTTATGTTCTCATTTATATTCACATATATAAATGAAATATAAATTCAAATCAATCAAATCAAATTTCAAATTGAAATTCCAAGTTCATAATCTTTCCTAAGTCCTTTAATCCCATCTTAAGGACTTAGCCTAAATCATGTTCAAATCAATTCAAATTCATGAAATTTTTTCACAACCTATTTATATTATCATTTATATTAATATATATAAATGAAATATAAATTCAAATCAATCAAACTAAATCCAAAATTCACATCCAAATAAAAAATCTTTCCTATGTCACTTTGATTCCCTCTTAAGGACTTAGCTTAAATCAAGTTGAAATCCTTAAATTTTTCTCATAACCCATTTATATTCTCATTTATATTCAAATAGGTCAAATGGGTCACTTTGGTCAACTTGACCCATTTGACCTAAATGAACTCAATTTAACCAAAACCAAATATAAAACAAATTGAATCAAACCAAAGCCACCAAAACATTTCAAATGGTCATATGAACTTGACTCAACCCTTGGTTTGAACCAATTTGACCAATTGGTAACTTGACTCAAGTTGACCCATTTTGACCTAAATGAGTCAACATGAGCCAATCATATCAAAACAACTCCAAATTTAATGAAACTTGGCCTAACCTATTTTTCAAATATATCAAACATATTCAAATTGAAACCCAAGCCAAATGATCATTTTACCCCTAGGCCATAGGGTAACCCAAAATTAAAACCACATGGAATTTGGTTAATTCCTTTTCATGGGCACTTGACATCCTCTTAGTAGACCGAATGGTCACTACTGGCCCTAGTGCACATTACCCAATGGGTTTAGGTCATCCAAACCCAAACCAAACCCAAAATTGATCACCTCCTCTAAAAATGGGCACATGGAATCCTCCCTCCACCTTGTTTGAGCACATGGCCACCTCACCTACTCCTCCCCTAGCCAAAACCACATGCCATGCCACTCTAAATAGCTCAAACAACCCATTGAATAAGGTCAATTGGATCAAATGGAAAGCTCCTTCAAGGTTGTCTGATCCTTCAAGGGGGAGATATACTCCCCCTAATTCCATTCAATCTAATCACTCACACACTCGATTGAACTTAGGGAAGCCAGAGGAGCCATTGCCAAGTGATCCCAAGCTTCCTAGAGTAAAATTGATTTTCCATTTTCTTGATTTTCATAGATTGAAATATGGGAGCTTCACTTGAAATCCAACTTAGCCAATACTTCATACCAAGCAAATTCCTCCCTCAAGCTTCATCAGAGAATCAAATCGAACTTGCCTAAACTTTTTCCTAAGTTCCTAAGGCAAGGGAGGTGCTATCTTGATTAAGACTGAGCCTACTTGAAGGGGAGCTTGGCCTCTAGAAGGATCCATCCAATCTCAAGACATCATACTCTTAACAAAGCTTTATCTCCACTAGGCGAAGCTTCTCCAAGGGAATCAAGCGTTGATGACCACCTTTGGCAAGGTATTTCATTGAACCGAGCATAATTTCAATGTGGTATGGTCCTTTTTGAAGTAAATTATCACCCCATGGGATTCTAGCCATTAGATGTGATCTCCTTTGTATATTGATGGAGTGGGTTGAGTTTCAATCTAATCCGAGCTTGATTGAGCTTGGATCATGCCCTAGAAGATGGATGGATGTCCTCTCCCATAGGGAAATATAGAGACAGACCATCGGCCGTCCATCTACGCAAGTTGGATGGACAGCCATGATCAAAGACACATAGATCCCACGTTTCACCCCTTTGGAACTGCGGCTTTAACCTTAGCCGTCTGATCCTTGATCGGACGGGCAAGGAGAAAGCGAGTAGCACTGTCGCTAATGTGGCACTATGATGTGACAACTTTAGTATCTAATCCCATCATGCCGCGTCAGCGGTCCACATGGCGCCGATGGGATTAAACATTTAATTATGCTATTAAATCACCTAATTAATCATGGAAACTTCCTAAATTCATATCTAAGCCTAAAAAATCAAAAAAATATGAAATAAATTGTATTGAATAGATAATTGATTATAAAATATTTTAAAAATAATTTCAATTGATTTTGAAAATACATTTCTCAAGATTTGGGTTTTATTGGGAATGTTATTTAGCTAATTACCCTCTAATTACTCCACTGATTAATTTCAAACTTCTTGTGCATAATTAGTGGGATGACTCCTACATCTCCTAATTTTCTTGGAATTTATTTTTGGTTTAATTAGAGAAATTGCTAGTTCATTCCCAAATCACTCTTTTTATGTAATTAAGCTTAATTAACGGTATAATTAGTGGTCTAACCCTCTGATTGAGTAAACTAAGTTTTTCTTAAGTGAATATGAGGTTTATGGAATAATTTTGGGATACTTTCCTTAAGATATTCCTTAAACTCCCTTTTCTTCCTTAATCTAACCTTAATTAAGGGTTAATTCACTAATTATCCCCTTAATTAATTTCATAAAATTCTAAAACTTTTTAAAACTCAATTAAACTATCTTTAGTAGATGCTTAGGTATTCAAAAGACTAAGTATAATTAAGAAAATCAAAATTTAACTCACATGTGTGAGAGCTGTTATGAAATTACTTAAAATAAACCTCTTAGCTTAATTAATCCTTAATCATGAGGTAATTGCATTTGGTACATTTCTTTCCTAGGTGCATTGCTGATTTAAATTCCTTGTGTGATTTTATGTTATATCATTGGCTCATAATTATTTGATTAACTATGCTAAGATGGTGTAGGTAAGGGGTAATTAGCATACTTAATTCATACCTTAACCTAAGCAACATATAAAAATCATCTAATAATAGAATAAAGTAAATAAACAAACATATTTGAGAATGGGTTAGGAGTAGCAAACTCACCTCATACTTCTCAAATTAAATCAAACTCAAAACAAAATCAAAACTTCCTTAAAAATAACTTGATTTTCTTTAAGCTTTCTTATTTCATAAAATTATTTTTAGGAATTAATTATGAGAATGTCGTTACATGCTTTCATCAATTTAGTTCTTTCCTAACATGATAAATGTGTATGTCATATGAGTTTCATGCATTCATGTTTTTCAAAAATCAAATTGAAAATGAAATATTTTCTTTATGTCAAATTGCATATTTTAGCTAAAGCAAAAAAATCTGAATGGAAATTATCACTATTAAATCCAAAACTATTTTCAAAATCTATAAATTCAACACCTAAAATTGAAAGTGTTCTACTTATAATTATTTATAAGCTTACATGTGGATATAAATATGAAGATGTACATAGTGTAGCTTTCTTTCTCTTTTCTTTTAGAATAGTTTTGAATAGGATTTGGCAAAGTGTATAGTTCACTTGAAAAGAACACAACACTTACCTAACCCAATTCCTATCCATTCCCATACTATTACCTAAGAAGAACATCCATTCTTGTACATATAAATTGCATAAATAAAATAAACAAACAAATACAAACTTTTTTTTTTTTTTTCCTTCTCCATTCATTTCTTTTATACATGTTTTTGTATTTATGGAAAGTGGTATATTAGTTTGGACAACCCCGAGATTGCAAGGCCTTAAGTAGCCCTAAGTAAGTCTTGTACCTTACACCCCTGGTGCTAACAATGGCGGCGTACTCTCTTATGCCTTTCATACATATACATGCGCATGTAAATAATGGATAAAAGAAACCCTTCTTTTCTACTTAATGAAAATCATGCATCATAAAGCATTCAAATTTTCTTAAGTAATATTTCTTAGCATTCATCATAAAGTGTGCTAAACATTTTCATTTTTATGTATAAATATACTAAGGATTCATTCATATGCATGTTGCACATGTTGGGAAAGAAATGAAGTGATGTGTTTTGTGGTATTAATTCACTTTACTTAATCTTAAAATGCCTTTCTTTTGGATAGGTTGGTTTAGGGAAAACATAAACTTAGGATTAAATAAAACACATTATAAAACATTCACTAAAAAAAATCAAATATGAATCTACTTTAGAAATTACTCAGGGTAAAAAAAGAAAGAGAAGTCCTCTTCTCTTTTCCCTCTCTTTAAAACTTAGTAATTAATTGTAGGAATCACTTAAACCAAACCGAAATACAAAATAAAATCAACCCAACTTAACTAAACAACTTAAATGAAACCACCCGTCTAAGTTGAACATCTTCACACTTAGAAAATCTAAGCCTTAAAACCATAGCTAAGCATACCACACAAATCTTTTAAAGCACACACATTAGGTTAAGCCACCACTTCTAGCTTTAGGTTAGGGCAATGCATGGCTTGATGTTTGCTTTTATTTTATGATGTATTGCTTCTAGTCTGGATGTTAGGGTGAATGTGCATAGAATGACTGGTAGGACTATTTAGTGTAATCATTATTTTTTATAGGGGATTGTGCTTAAGGGGCGCTGTAACAAAAAAAATATAAATGCTTTTGTTGTGCAGGTGCTTATACCCCTAAGCATAATCTAATAGGCCAGGTGGACTTGGTGACCCATATGTGGGGTGCTAAGTCTAATATACATGCTTGGGATTTGTATAGTTTATTTAGCTAATCTCTATTTTATAGGTGTTAGCTAGATTTACTTTTTCTTTTCATGTATTTTTGTAATTAGAATTTTGGAATGAATGTTATGGGGGATTAGGATAAGCATTGGTCATAAGATTACATCTTATGTACCATGTGAAGCCTTTGGAGCAACCACCTTCCAACCATCCAAAAGAAGAACCAAAGAAGAAAGAAGAAAGAAAGAAGAAAGAAGAAAAGAAGAAATGAAGACCCCCATAACATGAATTTACTTACTTGATTGTAAATTAATTCATTTGTAATCCGGGTTGTATAAGGGTAGAACTTGGCTACCCAATTTTTTTGTGGGTTTGTGCGGTGGTGCCCAACCACAAATGATCTTTTATTCTTTTGTGTTAGATTTATAAAATATTTAATATTTTGTTTAGCTTGTGCATTAAGATGGCATCATTTTCCTAATGTCTTCCTTGCTTGATGTATGGCCTGGATGACAATTAGGCTCTTAGGTAAAAATAAATCTTCTACCAAATTAAAAAACTCAAATTTAAAAATAAACAACTCATATCACATTTAAAGCTTAGGCTAAAAATCAAGATAAAATAATTAGCAACCCCTTAGCTGGATGAGTACTTCTTTTCTAACATCATGCATAAAGCATATTATTTCACTCTTAATTGGAGGGCTTCCACCTTTGTTAAGGAACTTGGCTTGACCTTTGAGAGCCATGGTGAAAATACACCTCCCCTTCTCGCTGATTTTGGCCCATAATCTTACTTCTCATGCATTAAGCATTTGAATCCTATAAGCTTGAGTCAAATGAGTGTCCAAAAATAAAAATTACATGTAATATGTTTTGTAATAGATCTAGATCATTTTTCATGACCTTACATGATCTAGTCTCTTAGGGATTATAAGGACTTAGTCTCTTTCTAAATTAAATAATAGCCTAGCTATCTTGCATAAAGCATATGACTTGCCTACATGAATTTAAAATCATAGGAAGAGTTAGTTGGCTGTCATCCCTGGGCGGTTATATGTCCAAGCTATCAGGTGGTTTGTTCTCTCTTGTGGAGGTGAACCAAGTACCCATTTTCGCCTTAGATGTAGGTTGTGCTTTTGGCCATCGCCAAAGCTCCATAGATTTAGGTTCCGAGGTTGCTTCTCCCTTCTATGGGCCATATGCATAAATCCTCATAACCATGTATTATGGAATTATAAGCCCTAAACTTCTAATAAAAATTCAACTCAAATAACCATGTCTTATCTAAGATTATATGGCCACGATTCGATCTATGGTTTTGAGGAGAAATTAGAGTGGATCTAACATGATTTAATCATAACCGTCCATTTTGATCACAAGGAAGAAATTGTCTGTGATCTTTCTCCTTTTCCAGCGATGAAAGATGGATGCCACCCATCTTTGCCAGTTTGATTTGAGCTCAACCCGAGCTCGTATTGGGATGAAATTGATCCCACAGCTTAAGAAGAAGGAGAGAAACACATCTAACAATAACAAATGCATGCCATTCAAATTTCTTTAAGAAGCTCTAATAAAAATTTCTTAAATTGATGATATTGAGAATTTACCTCACCGGAGCTAATGCCCGGTAGTGGGATCGACGGAGGTAGCTTCATCTAGTAGAGATGAAGCCCTGTTAAGAAGATTTGGACTTGATTTGGGATAGAGCTCTCGGTTAACCAAGCCATGCACGTAGGAGCCTCGACTTCAATCGAACTTTTGTCTTCGATGGTCAGGAAGGCTCGGGGATGATTTAATTGGCTTCAATGAAGCATGAGGATGGTTTGGGTGCAAGGAATTGGGATTTGATCAAGTGAAGGAGGAGTATTGCTCAGGAGAAGCTTGTCTTATTTTGACTTTGGTTGGGGAGGAGGAATGCTGATCGAGGAAGCTTCAATAATGCTTGGAAAAGCTCTGTGGGGTTTTAAAAATGATTAGGGAAGTCTCACAATGCCAATCGTGAAGAATCTCGCTCGAATTGAGGGGGTATACCCCTTAATTGCACTTGATGGACGGACGAGATTCATCCCTAAAAATCCACTGATTTACTACCATCGAGTTGTCAGAGGGGTCACCGTCAGCTCCATGTGGCACGCTAAGAGTGGAGGAAGTGGTGGCAGGGAGCTCACGACAAGATATGGGCTGTTAATGTGGGATTGATTCTTGCCTTTTTCCCAATGGGGTTCGGCCAAGAGAGGGAGTGGCTTGACTTGTTTCCCTTCATCCATGGAAAGTGCTAGGTAGCTTAAATTGGACTTGGGGAGTTTAGGAATGCCTCATTTAGCAAGTGGAGGGCTATCATGGGAGAGGCAAAGTGGACTTTGGCTCTTATGGAAAGAATCCAATGCAAATGAACTTATCCAATGGTCAACTCTCTTGGATTGGGTCCCACTTAGATTTGGGCTAACTTGGGGCTAACTTAGGGTTAATTTGAGTTGGGTTAGGTCAGCCACCAAGGTCCCATAAGGTGGCTTTGGGTGATTTGGCTTCATATGGTTAAAATAGGCTCATTTGGGTTAGGTTGAGTTTGGTTGACCAATTGGTCAAATTGAGTCAAACCAAGACTTGGGTTAGGTTCATATGATGACTTGGGATGTTTTGATTCAATTGGTTTTAATTAATTTGGCTTAAGTTTAATTTTGGCTCATTTGGATTCAAATAGGTCAAATGGGCTAAGTTGACCAATTTGACTAAATTGGGTAGGGTTAAGTATTGGCTCAAGTTCAATTGGTTAATTAAAAATGATTGTAGGCTTTGGTTAGGTTTAATTTGGAATCAATTTAAATTTTGGCCAATTTGACCCTTCAGGTCAATTTGGGCTAGGTTGGGTCAAGTTGACCAATTGGGAAAATTGGACTCAATCATGACTTTGGCCAAGTTCAATAAGTGATTTGGAATGAACTTGATCCATTGATTACAATCAATTTGGATTAAATCATGATTTAATCTATTTTGGCTTTTTAAGCCAATATGGGTCAACTTAGGTCAAATGGCCAATTGGACTTGGTTTGGCTCAATTGAGGGTTTGGTCATGTGCAATCATGGATTATGAGTGGTTTTGAGTCAATTACTTCAATAAATTTGGTATATGGTGGGTTTTGGCTATTTTGGGTTTCATTTAGGCTAAAAGTTAACTTGGTCAATAGGCTAGGTTGACTTGGTTTGACCCGATTCAAGATAATTGATTAACCTAGGATGATTGTTGATCATGATATGGGGTTTGGATGGGCTTAGTTCAATCCAATTTGGGTTGAATTAGAACTTAACTCAAAAAAGATCTTTCAGGTCACTTTGGGTCAAGTGGACCTAAATGGGTCAATTTGCTTGATCATAGCTTAATTCAAGTTTAGTTGTATTGGTAAATGGGTTTAAGATGGAAATATAAATCAAATTATAAATGGTTTGGAGCCAAATGGGTTTTGGTTCATATGATAATTTCAAGTCAAAAAGGGATAACATGGGTTTGGTTTGTAATTGTAGTTTATGTTTATATTTGGAATAATGTTTGAAGGTGAATTATGAAGAAATCCATGAGTTTTGAGCTAATTTAAGTATCATTTAGCCAAGTTCAAGAAATTGGCTAAAAGGACTAAAATTGAAAGTTTGATTTGATTTGGGTTTGGTTTTGGCCACTAGAATTTATATTTCATTTATATTTGTGAATATAAATGAAGATATAAATGATTTATGAGAAAATCACTTGGGTTTGCAGTGATTTGGAAGCAAATTTGACCAAGTTGAGGGATATAGGTCAAAAGGCTTAAGTAGGGAATTGATTTGGTTTGATTTATTTTTTGTCATTGGAGGGTGGGCTTCATTTATATTTATGAATATAAATGAATGAATGATTAATTTATAAAGAAATCAATTAGGCTTGGGCTAATTTGGATTAAGATTTGGTTAAGTTTACGGAGATGGGTCCATTTGGCTTAAGAAAGGTCTTGATTTGGTTTGATTTAGATTGATTTGATTTGAATGGTTGGTGTGGGTTCCAAAAATTTGCACCGACCTCTTGATGAAGAGAGTATGATTTATGTTAGTAAAATTTTTAGAAAGTAGATGGAATAGTAGATAAGACACTACCTAGAAATTTCACCCTCATTTTGTGAGGACTTTAGATCTGGTTCCAGGTTTTCTATAGGCGCAAGCACCTATAGTTAATTACCCATCTCAATACTGAGAGAGAACTTTCAATTAAGGCTCACAGTCTCTTAATGTGCGTAAGTAGAAAGACATGGAGTTTAAAATTTGAGATTTATGAAACTCATTATTTTGGCTTAAAGCGGATGGTTGGGGGAACGATGACACGCCTGATCTAGATCTAATGGTTCCGTCATCTCGGGCTATCACGGTCCCTAGTCTACTTAGTTAGAGGAGGTAGTCGACCCAACTTGACAGAAGGATCCTTA
Source organism: Cymbidium sinense (assembly GCA_021442155.1). Lineage (NCBI taxonomy): Eukaryota > Viridiplantae > Streptophyta > Magnoliopsida > Asparagales > Orchidaceae > Cymbidium > Cymbidium sinense. The sequence goes on along the minus strand of CM038226.1, from coordinate 26,784,078 downwards.
TCAGTAGCCATGTCTTACGTCGTTAAAGAAATCTTTTTAGACTTGGGGTGATATTTGTTTAAGGAGACAAGCTCCAGTCTACCTTAGCAGACAGAGGGCTTTTTGCCCTATCAAGGATACCCTATTGTTCACAACTCAAAGGACAGAGCCATTGGGAAGCTTACGGGCTACGATCGTGGCCATGATATAATGGAGTCATTTCGGCGATGACCTCCTGGTCAGAGGACTCTGGTCATAACTACATCATATGTGGAGCCTACTGGCCAAGCCACATAGTCAGAGGATATGGATCATATCCTTACTAGCATGAGATTAATTGAGAGTGAATATAAAAAATACACTTGGCTTGACATTGGCTCCTTTATGAGCTAGAGTTTTCTTAATTTATCGACTTCAACAAATAATTGTGGAAGGTGGATTGAGTTTTAGCGTTTAGTTCTTTAAAGATTGAATTTCATTTATGCATTTATAGCTTATTGATATGTTAGATTTTGCATTTGGATTTATATTTAATTTAGGTTAATTTAATTTAAAATTGCAATCATATTTTGATGAAAGTATCCCCTCTAGTTGATATCTTCAACCAAATCAGCCATCACTAGGGTGGTTTATTATTTTAGATCTTGTCGACTCTATTAATTTAATAATAGAGGATCAAATCTACTATCATATGGCATAATTAGCTTCTCAAATGTTTTATTAGGTTGAAATATATTATATAATAGCATCATTAGAGTTTTAGGTTTTGTTAACCTAGACTCGGTCCTAAGACCCAACTGGGAATTAACTGGCGCAGCATCCTCAGACACTAGGTTTAAGCATTCAGTGTAGTTTCGAGGCATATGGGCTATTTAATTTAAAATAGATTTAACTTTAGAGATTTGAATAATGTTTCCTATTTTGATTAAGTTTTATTACAAGTTTATAATTTTAGATAAAATATTGATAGCATTTCGGTAGCCTCTCGGCATTGTCCCCGCATAGGAGGCTACAATAATGGGGTTGTGCCTGCCCACCAAGCCAAGAAAGGCATGTATGGGTGGTGTAAACACCACAGTCGAATGCGTCATCCCATCATGCTAAGAAAGGCATGTATGGGTCTCTGAAGCACCTGCATGTAACAGCAATTTTCCCGCCACGCCAATGAAGGCGTGTACGGGTACTTATATTCTTGTAATGTCAAGTTAAAATATTAATTTTAGCTTTATATTTGAATTTTTATTAAGCTGTGTATGCCTCCTATCAGTGTAAAAGTTTGATAGCATTTCGACAGTATCTCAGCATCATCACCGTATAGAAGACTACTTCGGGTATGCTGGGCCTGCCCACCACACCAACAAAGGTGTGTATGGGTGGTATAAAGCACAACCTGAATGCGCCATCCCACCATGCCAAAAAAGGCCAGTATGGGGCTCTAAGGTACCCGTCGAAATAGATTTTCCTGCCACATAATGAAAGGTGTCTATGGGTACTTATGCATCTACAATATTAGTTTAAACAATAATTTTATATTATGACATGGCTTTATGTCAAGTTGTTTAGGCCCCCCTATTAGTGTGAAGTTTGGCAACAGTTCGGTAATATCCTGACATCATCCCATTAGGGGCTACCTCGGGTAAGCTGGGTCTGCCCACCATGCCAAGAAAGATGTGTATGGGTGGTATAAACCACGACCTAAATATGACAACCCACCATGCCAGGAAAGGCATGTATGGGCTCTAAGGTACCTGCTGAAACAAATTTTCCCACCACACCGAGAAAGGCATGTACAGATCCTTATACACATGCAAGCAAGTATCGATTTTCCTGCCATGCCAAGAAAGGTGTGTACAGGTACTTATAGTCAACACAGGCTTCGGGCGAGCACGGGCGTGCGCGGGGGCAAGCGGGGGCATTCACGGGAGCTTGCAGGTGCTCGCAGGTGCACATGGGTGCTCATGGGCACTCATGGGGCTCGAGTGGGCACTCACGCGAGCGCACGCACACTGGGTGCACACTATATGGGTGGGTCACGTGTGGGAAGCGGGTGCTATGCACAGTGAGGGAGGTCACGCAGTGCAGGAGAATGCGCGAGCTACTACATGTGTAAGCATGACTGAGGGCTCTCCACCTGAATGCGTGCTCATGTCGCCACGTGCATTTGTTGTACAGACGGAGGGGAGGGAGTGTGATTCACCTATGGGAGAACGCAAGACAAGAAGAGGGGAAATTTTAAGGTTGGCTGAGTGGATTTTTTTTGGGGAGAATAGCTTGGGTTAGAGTTATGAGGGAGGTATTTATAGGATATATATTTTTTTAATTGGGCATAATTTGGGTTTTTGTATTGATATTATCATATAAGAAATATATATGTTGATCCTAAATTATTCTGATGTTTTGAACGCAATGGCATGGTCCGTTTTGCGATCGGAGGCTGTTTGGTTCAAATCGATGTCGAATCGTGGTCAATTTCAGTTCAAATTTGTGCATCGTTGCTTCCAATCACTCGATATTTGTGCAGACTCATCTAAATTGAGCATGAATGGTTTCATTTGAAAGATTTTAAAGTTTTGACACTAATGACATGATTAATTTTATGAACAGATGTCATTTGGACATCATCGCAACTTCTTAACCTCGATATGCATGTAGGCACTCCGATGAGCCTTCTTTTTTGATCTGTCAACTGTTGAATTGTGCAAGATGTATATTCTAATAAATTCTAACATTTTAAACATGATTACAGAGTCCATCATCCATCAGGGGTCATTCTAATTAATTTTGGAGATGCCTAGTCCATTTTAGATCTAATTTAGATGTTGTTGTATTCGATTGCTCGATATTCATGAATACTCATCTGAATAGAGCGTGAATAGTCTCATTTGATAGGTTTCAACATTTTGATACTAACAAAATGATCAATTTCATGAACGGAGGTCATTTGGGCATCATCGTGGCTTTTGAGCTTGATATGCACGTAGGCACGTCGACGGACTTCTTTCTTGATTGGTCAACTATCGATTTGTGTAATATGTATATTCTGATCAATTTTGACATTTTAAACATGATGGGGAAGTCGTCCATCAATTGTAGGTCATTTTAATTGATTTTTTGTTCCATCAAGTGTATTTCAGCTTTGATTTGTGCACAGAAGCTCGTCGAATTAACCTTGTGAGCTCGATTTGAGTTATGGTGCATGCATGAAGGTCAACAAATGCCCCCCAACAAATATGATTCACGCATAGAGTGAGTAATGTTTGTTGAAAATTGGTTGACCCTTTGGGCTAGCCATGGGTCTTGGATCACTTCAGCTTTTGATTTTCATGGGTTCGCTGAAGATCTCTTTCTTTTGTGTCATTATAAATTTGGGTTTCCTCCAACCCTGGCTTCGTGCTTGATCAAGTTTGATGGAAGAATTGATTTACTTATTTTGAGATTTAAAATTCCTTCTATCGTACCTTTATGCTTGACTAACTTGATGAAGGATTGACTTGATTTGTTCATATTGACTTGTCAAGAAGTGTATGTACGCCCTAAGACATGTGCTTGCTTCTTTGATGAACTCGTTGCAGGGTACATATAGATGACCCAGCCTTCTGACTTATATTAGGTCTATGTTGAGTTATCAGTTTAGCAATGTGTGCTTTAACAGACTGAATAATTACAAAATTCTTTTAGTTTGGCCATCAACTTTGTATGAACTATGGAATTTCTTCCTCAGTCCTGAGTTTTCTACTTTGGAAGACTTGATGAGGGAATTGACATTGATCTATGCTTTGTGCTTGATCAGTTCACTTGAAAAGGGATTGTAATATCACCTTGAAGGCAATATAGATTAATTTGAGGCAGCTCTGAATTGAGAGTTTCCTCAGATTGTCTTGGTCCATAGATCGAGTGAAAAGATCTCTTGGATTTTGGTTGCTTATAGTCAATAAGCTAGATATGGTTTGAGATTGAGCAGCTATCATCATTGGGCTGATGAGCAAGGGCTCTTTCACTGTGGTCTTTTTTTTTGGCTTGTTAAGTGACAAGAGCTTAAGCAACTCGACCATTTGTGGGCTTATTGAGTCTCACCTTTAGAACCTACTCGAGTCTTTGACTTAAGCTATGATGGCTTGTTGGTCTTGTCATCAAACTAACGAACGGGAGCTCTTTCACTACATCCTTTTGTAGCTTGTTGAGTGAGGAGAGCGTCAGCAACTCAGCCATTCAAAGGCTTGTTGAGTTGGATCTTTAGAACCCATTCATGCCCTAGACTTGAAGAAGTAGGGGTTGATGTTTTTTCCAACTTAGTTGATTGAAGCTTCCGAAATTAGGAGTTCTTCTAACTTGATCTTCGGCATTTGATGAATCTTGGAGGGAAACTTTTGACATTTAGGACTGTCTTTTTGTACATTGAAGTATATTCTCTTTATTCTTCTAAGACCTGCAACTTTAACAATAAAAATCATAGATATATTCAGGGATCTCAAGATAAAGCTCGAGGTTAACATGAATGCATATACAACAAGATCTTCTATTTCACAAGAAAGGATTGAATAACTTTGATTTATAAAAACTAAAAAATGCCCCCTTGTCTAATAGGGGGATTGCAGACTAGTTTAGAAATGTATTATAGAGTTTTAAGTTATTTAATATAAATAAACGTAGCTCATTCTAATTATTATATATATTTATCTAAGGATCTCAGCTTGAAGCATGATGTCAACTTTGCTAAATATATAAAAATGCTCCCTATCTAATAGGGGGAGGCCTTCGCAGTAACTTGAAAATGCTTTCTCATTTTACAAGAAAATCTTTAAGTGACATTACATGTGTATTTGGTATGAAAGCCTTATTAGTGCAAGATTCATTTAAGTATTTATATATTTATCCATAGTCAGTTGTAATATTTCTTGAGATATCGATCGTTGATTGGTGGCATCAGTCATTGACCATTCATATCAAAAAGCTAGTAGGCTCCTTTTTCATACACCTTCTCTATGATGTAGGAACCTTCCTAGTTAGCTTCGAATTTATCACTTATCTTGCAATGAGGGATGATTGGTCATCTTAGCACCAGAACTAATTCACCTTTTTGAAATGTTTGAGGATGTACTGAACTATTAAATGCTTTGGACATCCTCATTTGATAAATTTTTAAAATTTGTTGAGCTTGGAGTCTAACTTCGCCAAGCGCATCCCACTTTTCCATTTGTAGGCGAGAGTTCTCATCTTGAGTAAGATTGAATTAGACAGCTATTCAACGTGATGGTAGCTCAACTTCTAGTGGTAGAATAGCTTCAACTCCAAATGTTAGAGCATAAGGAGTGGCCTTGATTGACATTTCATAAGTTGTTATATATGCCCAGAGTGCTTCTATTATTTTAGCATGCCACTCTCTTTTATTCCTTATGAAAATCTTTTTGAGCAACTTCACTAAAGTTTTATTGAAAGCCTCTGCCAAACCATTGGCTCTTGGATTGTAGATTGATGGGTACCGCTAATCAATTTTGTAACAATCAACAAATTTGTATATCTTTGCACTCTTGAAAGCCAGGCCATTGTCTGAATTGATTCATCATGGCACCCCAAATCTATAGACAATATTATTGGTGAAGATGTCAATGACTTTATCAGCAGTGACTTCCTTAAATGGACCAGTGTTAGCCCATTTGGAGAAGTAGTCAGTAGCTGCTAAAATGAACTGCAGTCCAGCTGATGATGGCGGGTCGATCGGGTCGATTATATCCGTTCCCCAATATTCAAATGACCAAGAAGCTACCGTCAAATGTAGCAGATTTGGAGGTTGATGAATGATGTTACCATGGACCTGACATTCATGACACCTTTTGGCATGATCAATATAATCTTTCACCATCGATGGCCAATAATATCCTATTCTCTTGATTTTAATTGCCATCTTGGGACCTGACTGATGGGCGCCACAAAACCCTTCATGAATTTTAGTTATTACTTTGCAAGCTTCATCCAGTCCCAAACATCATAGCCACATCTATTCAAAAGATCTATGGTATAATGTGTCATTGATGTATGCATAGCATAGTATTATTTTCTTTATTTATGAGGCAAATGATTTACCACAAGGTAACTTCCCTTCTTTAAAGTAGTCGATGAATGGTTGCCTCCAATCATCAGATACTTTTACTATGAAAGCTTGTTGTTGTATTTCTAAAAACTCCTTAGACTTGGAGTTCTCTTGAGTTGATTTCTCCAAACTCAAATCAATTCCAGCTTAATTGATTTTCTCCAAACTCAAATCAATTCCACATGATTGAAATTCATAATCAATTCTAAATAATTGAAGCACATGATTGAAAATCCAAATCAAAAAAATATTTCCTAAGTCCTTTAGTCCTCGCTTAAGGACTTAGCCTAAATCAAACCTAAATCAATTCAAATCCTTGAACCCAACTTGACCAAAGCCTCAATTGGCCAACTAGACCTAACCAAGGTCAAATGACCATTTTACCCCTAGGTCGTAGGGTAACCCAAAATCAAAATCACTTGAAATTTGGTCAATTCCTTTTCATGGACACTTGGCATCCTCTTAGTGGACCAAATGGTCACTAATGGACCTAGTGCACATGACCCAATGGGTTTGGGTCAGCCAAACCCAACCCAAACTCAAAACTGACCACTTCCTTTGAAATTGGCAACATGAAATCCTCCCCCCACTTGGTTTAAGCACATGGCCACCTCATCACTTTTCCTCTAGCCAAAATTGAATTAAAGGACAACTCTAACAGCTTAACACACTGATTGCATAAGCTCAATTGGATCAAAATGGCAAGCATGTTCACGGCCATCCGATCTTTCAAGGGGGAGATATAATCCCCCTAATTCAATTCAATCTTCACAGTCTCATACTCGATTGAGCTAAGGGAAGCCAGAGGAACCATTGCCAAGTGATCCCAAGCTTCTTAGAGCCCATTTGAATTTCTCATTTTCAGATTTCTCTAAATTTAAAATAAGGGAGCTCAAGTGGAAATCAAACTTACTCCACACTCAACATCAACCTAATTCCTTCTTCAAGCTTCATAAAAGGACCAAGTCAAGTTCACCCAAGCACTTTCCAAAGCTCCAAAGGTAATGGAGGATCTAATTCGATCAATAGCGAGCTTAAGTGCAGGTGGAGTTGGTCCAAAGAAGCATCTACCCAATTTCAACATCTCAAACTCTCAACAAACCTTCATCTCCATTAGACGAAGCTTCTCCAAGGGAATGGAGCGTCGGTGATCACCTTCGGTGTGGTTAGCCATTAAACTGAGCTTAAGTTCAATATTATTTGTAGTTTCATGAAGTAAAGTTTAATCTCATGAAAATCTAGCCGTTAGATGTATTTTTCTTTGTGCTTAGATGGTGTAGGTTGAATTTCAATGCAATCTGAGCTCAATCGAGCTCAAATCATCTCCTTGAAGATGGATGGTGTCCATCCTTCATAGGGATTTACAGGGAAGAATCATGGGCCATCACTCCACCCATTTTGGATGGACAGCCATGATTAAGATGAGCAGAATCCACATTTTAACCCATTTAATCCACGGCTTTAACCTCAGTCGTCTGATCCTTGATCGGACGGGTGAGGAGAAAGCGTGTAGCACCGCCGTTGACGTGGCACTACAATGTGACAAGTTTATTATCCAATCCAGCAGCACCACGTGGAAAGTGCATGCCGCGTCAGCAGCTCACAAGGCGTTGACGGGATTAAATACTTAATTAGGCTATTAAATTTTCTAATTAATTATGGAAACTTCCAAAATTCATATCTAAGCTTAAAAAAAAAAATGAAATAAATTGCATTAATAGATAATTGAATGTAGAATATTTTAAAAATAATTTCAATGAATTTTGAATAGTATTTTTCTCTAAATTTGGGTTTTATTGGGAATGTTATTTTGCTAATTACCCTTTAATTACTCCATGATTAATCCCAAAATTCTTGTCTTAATTAGTGAGATGACTCCTACCTCCCCTAATTTTGTTGGGATTTATTGCTAGTTCATTCCTTAATCACTCCCTTAATATAACTAAGCTTAATTAAGGGCATAATTAGTGATTTAACCTTCTGATTAAGTCAATTAAGTTTTGATTAAGTGAATATGAGGTTTAGGGGATAATTTTGGGATACTCTCCTTCAGATATTCCCTAAATCCCCTTTTATTTATGAATCCAACCTTAATTAAGGATTAATTCACTAATTACTCCCTTAATTAATTTCACCAAATTCTAAAAATTTCAAGAACTCGATTAATCTATATTGGGTAGATGCTTAGGCATTGAAGAGCCTAAGTACATTACAAAAATCATAACTCAACTCACATGTATGAGAGGTGTTATGAAAGTACTTAAGTTAAATCCCATAGTTTAATTAATCATTAATCATTAATCATGAGCTAATTGCATTAGGTACCTTTCTTTCTTAGGTGCATTACTAATTTAAATTCCTTGTGTGATTTTATGTCATCTCATTAGATCATAATTATTTTATTAAGTATACTAAGGTGGTATAAGTAAGGGGTAATTAACACACTTAATTCATACCTTAACCTAACCAAAGCATAAAATTGATCTAATCATCTAAAAATTAAACTAAAATAATAAACATATGTAGTAATGGGTTAGGAACAGCAAAATCACCTCATGTTTCTCAAATAAAATCAAGCTCAAAATAAAATCAAACCTTCTTTAAAAATAATTTGATTTGCTTTAAGCTTTCTTATTTCATAAGATTGTCTTTAGGAATTAATTATGGTGAATGTGTTTACATGCTCTCATGACTTTACCTCTTTCCTAACATGCTAAATGTGTATGTCATATGAGTTTCATACATTCATGATTTTCAAAAATCAAATTCAAAATGAAATGTTTTCTTTATGTCAAATTCCATGTTTTGGCTAAACTAAAAAATATGAGTGGCTATTATCTCTATTAAATTCAAAATTATTTTTAAAATCTGTAAATCAAATATCCAAAATTGAAAGTGTGCTACTTATAATTATTTATGAGCTTTCATGTGGATACAAATGTGAAGATATGCATAGTATAGCCTTCTTTCTATTTTCTTTTAGTATGGTTTTGAAAAGGATTTGGCAAAGTGTATAGTTCATTTGAAAAGAACATAACACTTGCCTAACCCCCAACCCCCCACCCACCTTTCCTATTCATTCCTATACTATTACTTAAGAAGGATAGCTACACATGTACATATAAATTGCATAAACAAAACAAACCAACCAATACAAACTTTTTACATCTTTTTCCCCTTCATTTCTTTTGTACATATGCTCGTATTTAAGGAAAGTGGTATATTAGTTTGGACAACCATAGGGTTGCGAGGCTTTAAGTGGCCCTATGTAGGTCTTATATCTTACACCCCTGGTTAACAATGACACTGTACTCACTTATGCCTTTCATACATACATGTGTGCATGTGAAAAATGGATAAGAAAACCTCTTTTCTACTTAATGAAAATCATGCATCATAAAGCAATAAAATTTTCTAAAGTATGACAAACATTTCCATTTGCATATATAGATATGCTAAGGATTCATTTATATGCATGTTATACATGTTGGGAAAGAAAATGAAGTGATGTGTATTTTGTGATCTTAATTCACTTTATTTAATCTTAAAATGCCTTTCTTTTTGAATGAGTTTGTTTAGAGAAAATCTAAACTTAGAATTAATTAAAACACATAATAAAACATTCACTAAACAAAACTAAATATGAATCTACTTTTAGAAATTACTTAAGGTAGGGAAGGAAAGAGAAGTTCTTTTCTATTTTCCCTCTCTTTACAACACTTAGTAATTAATTGTAGGATCATTCAAGCCTAAACAAAACATCAAATAAAATTGACCCAAATCAACTAAACAACATAAATAAAACCACCCTCTATGTTGGAAATCTTCATACTTAAGAAATCCAAACCTTAAAATCATAGTTAAGCATACCACACAAACCTTCTAAAAGCACACACATTAGACCAAGTCACCACTTCTAGCTTTAGGCTAGGGTGGTGCATGGTTTGATGTTTACTTTTATTTTATGATGTTTTTTTTTAGTATGAATATTAGGGTGAATGTGCGTAGAATAAATGGTAGGATGATTTAGTCTAATCATTATTTTTTGTAAGGGATTGTGCTAAAGGGGCACTGTAATAAAAATATAATTATTTTTGTTGTGTAGGTGCTTATACCCCTAAGCACAATCCAATAGGCTAGGTGGACTTGGTCACCCATGTGTGGGTGCTAAGTCCAATATACATGCTTGGGACTTGTATGATTTGTTTAGCTAATCTATGTTTTGCAGGTGTTAGTTAGATATACTTTTCCTTTTCATGCATTTTTGCAATTAGGATTTTAGAATGATTGTTATGGGGGATAAGGATGAGAATTGGTCATAAGATTACATCTTATGTACCATGTGAGGTCTTTGGAGCAACCACTTCCAACCAACCAAAAGAAGGAACCAAAAAGAAGAAAGAAGAAAAGAAGAAATGAAGACCCCCTTAACATGAATTTTTTTACTTGATTGTAAATTAATTCATTTTAAATCTAGGTTTTATAAGAGTAGAGCTCGGCAACCGATTTGTTTTTTTCAAGTTTGTGAGGTGGTGCCCGACCACAAATGGCCTTTTATTCTTTTGCGTTAGCTTTATAAAATGTTTGATAGTTTATTTAGATTGTGTATTAAGATGTCATGTTTTCTAGTTTCTTCCTTGCTTGATGTATGGCCTGGATGATGATTAGGCTCTTAGGGAAAAATAAATCTTCTTCCAAATTAATCAACTTAAAAATTAAAATAAAGAATTTATAACCTCATTTAAAGCCTAAGTTAAAATCAAGATATAAGAATTAGCAACCCCTTAGCTGGATGAGTATTTCTTTTATAACATCATGCATAAAAGCATATTATTACACACTTGATTTGAGGGTTTCCACCTTTGCCAAAGAAACTTACCTTGACCTTTAAGAGCCATGGTGGAAACACACCTCTCTCTTTTCATTGATTTTGGCCCATAATCTTATTTCTTATGCATTAGGCATATGAATCCTACAAGCCTGAGTTAAATGATTGTCCAAAAATGAAAATAATATGTAATATATTTTGGATTAGATCTAGGTCATTTCTCATGCCTTTACATGATCTAATCTCTTAAGGAGTGAGTTTAAGAACTTAGTCTTTTTCTAAATAAATAATAGCCTAGCTATCTTGCATAAAGCATATAACTTGCCTACATGAATGTCAAATCATAGGAGGAGTTAGTTGGCGGCCACCCCCAGGCGGTTGTAAGTCCAAGCAGTCGGTTGGTTTGTCCTTTCTTGTGGAGGCAAATCAAATACCCATTTTCACCTTAGATTTAGGTCGTGCTTTTGGCCCTCGCCAAAGCTCTCTAGATTTAGGTTTTGAGGTTGCTTCTCCCTTCTATGGGCCATAAGCATAAATCCTCACTTCTTAGGCATTTTCATGACCTTCTATTATAAAATTATAAGCCCTGAACTTCTAATAAAAATTCAACTCAAATAAACAATTCAATTTCAGAAATGTAAAGCCCAACTATAAGATAGTTTGAGATAATCACTAGGTTTTCTAGCATCGTGAGCATCTCCTACTTATATTCCTTTAGCTTCAATAATAAATCTCTCTCTTTGATCAATCGCATTTGATCTTCCAAAATAAAATAATTGATTGGTAGTCTTACCTATTGAAATATGTGGAGATAACTATCATTTACCTTAATCGAGAGTATTCCTAAGGAATTTCATTCCTTTGGATGTAATTAACTATGAGGGCTTATCCCTATAGGAAACTTAATAAACCTGGTTTAAAATAAATCCTACTTTACTTTTTCATGTAAAGTAGGGGAACAATTTCTGGTATACATGCAGACTCATTGTCCTTAGGAGTCCTTATTGAGGTGATTAGGTCCATTGTAGAGTGGTAACTTCTATCTTTTGAGATAGTACACCTCTCCTCAATATCATACCTGATCACATTCAATAAGAATATATACAGATCTATGTGGTGTTAAAAATACATAAAAAGAAGAAGTATATTCTATCTTCATTTGATTTTGTATGGTGTGAAGATGGAAGGATATTTATCCTTTAGAAATTATAGAATTTCACCACAGAGTTTGAATTTATCATGGGTTTCAATCATTTGGAGTTGGATTTGATTTGGAATTTGGGTTGGGATTTGATTTGAGATTGAATTTGATAATTGAGAAAATCAATTGAATTGGGGTTAATTTAAATGTGGTTAAGGCTAAGTCCATACGATAAAATCAAAGGACTTAGGAAGGGATTTTGGAGTTTGAATTTAATCATGGATTTCAATCATTTGATTAGGGATTGGATTTATGATCTAGAATTTTAATTTGAGATTTAGTTTGGAAGAAGGAAGTAAGGATTGGGTTTAAGGCTATAAGGTAGGCAAATCTTTCTAAATCCCTAAAGCATAACCTCTTCTTATGGCTATCCTTTCTAAGTCTCTAGGCTTAGGTTAAGTGTTTGCCTAATCACTAGAAGTGTCTTAAGACTAAGGAACTCTTAGTATCTATAAGAGTCCTAGATCTATGATGGGGAAGTTGAGAGCTCACTCCAAAAGTGAGGTCACAAAAGGTGGTGTAAGCAGTAGGTGCACATATTGGTGTTGATACAATCAACATCGTCTGAAGAATTGCAACCACTGACCGAGATGATCTATTCCTAAACATGGAATATATAAGGAATCAAGATCTTAGTGCAATGCAACTCAACTCATGCCAAGGGCATAAGAGAGGAAGGATGTATCCACTGAGGGATCAAGTATGTGAACCTTCCACTAGGGAAGTAGGTTTAGGTCATCCATAGAGGGTAAGAGTTGAGTTTGATATAATTTAGGGAGAAAAGATCCGTTGGAGATGAGTGAAAGAACCCTCCACTAGGGAAGCAGGTTCAGATCATCCACTAGGGATAGGGATTTGATTTGGTTTGATTTTATGAAGGCTCCATTAGGGAGAAGATATGATTCATGCCTCGCTGGGGAGGAAATTAAATCAGTTTAATTGGTGGAGCATCCACTATAGATGAGAATTTAATTCGATTTGTTGACTTATGGTTTGAGGCTCCACTAGGGAGAAGATGTGATTTTGATTTTGAGGGCATATCTACTGGAGATATGAGCTCGGATCTGCTAGGAATAAAATAGATTTAAGTTTGGACTCGCTTGGAGCAAGGATGGTGAATTTGATAAAATAGACTCTGTCAGTGTGCGATGGATCCATTAAGAAGGGGCTAATATCAGCTTGGGCCTATCTTAGATTTGCAAATCCAAAGGGATAGTCTACTGATAGTGAGGTAGAGCTAACCAACCTAAGGGGTTCCTTTCAGTGTGCAATGGTTAATTTAAGAAGAAAGTTTATAGACTTGCATCCTCCTAAATAAAGAACCACTGGGGTGATCGGTTGATAGCACAATAAATCGAACCCTACCTAAGGTGACTATTTGAGAATGCTGTTGTGGATTTATATCGACTCAAGAATAGTCAGAATCAATTTCATTTAAATTTTAAGGTGGACCCTATCAGTGTGCGATGAATCCACTAATAAGGAGCTAATGTCAGCCTTGTCGTATTTTAGATTTACAAATCCAAAGGAATAGTCTACCGGCCGTGAGGTAGAGCATGGTTATGTATGGAAGAAAGCTTGTAGACTTACATCCTCCAAAATAAAGAACCACTGGGGTGATCAATTGATAGCACAATAAATCAAATCGAACCTATGACCATCGATGTGCAATGGTCGTGCTAGAGAGAATGTGTGATAGACTTATATATCCCAAAGCAAGGATGACTGCCAGGGTGACTCGTTGGTGGCACAACAAATCAAACCGACCTAAGGGAGACTACTGAGAGAGTGCCAACCCAAGGACTTATCTCAACTTGAAAGTAGAAAGCATTCTATAGAAAGTCGATCGCCTAAAGATAGGATGCCCGCTTGGGAAAAAAATGGAGGATTTTCCTTCTAATCAGTTTAAGAAAGAATATATATATATATATATATATATATATATATATATATATATATATATATATATATATATATATATATATATATATATATGTTTGATATATGCGCGGACCTTATTAATGTGCAAGGGACCACACTGAGAAGGAGCTCATATCAGCCTAGTCCTATCTCAGACTTACTGGACCAAGGGAGAATTTGCATATCTGTAAGATAAATTCTCCAACCACAGGGGTGGCTACTAGGAAAAAGGAGACTGTCCAATCCAAATGTAACCGAGGTAGTGTCTAAATGGGATCTCTAAGAATGTGATCCAAATAGAGTGCCCACAGGGGAGGTGTGGTGTATCCACTAGGTGAGTCACCGCCTGCATGGTGATTACCAACCAACCTAAAGTGCCCGTCGATGTGAGACAATCTATCTAGAAAGAAGTCGTGTAGACTTATATCTCTCTAAAGAAGAACTGATTGCCAGGAAGAAAGTGTAGTAGACTTAGGGCTGTTCGTCGGTGTGTAATAGTTGTACTTAAGAAGAAAGCATAGTAAACTTACATCTTCTAAAGTAAGGACTGTGGTGAATTTTTTATATTTTTAATGAATAACACATATACTTCCATCTTCACTCTATGAACTATGTAGGATAAAATGAAGATAGAAATATACATCTCTTCTTTTTATGCAATATTGACACCACGTAGATCCATAGATGTTCTTATTGAGGGTGATCAGGTACGACATTGAAGAAAGGTGTACTATCTCAAAAGATAGAAGTCACCACCATACAATGGACCTAATCAGCTCAATAAGGACTCCTAAGGATAATGGGTTTGCATGTGTACCAAAGATTCTTCCCCTACTTTACATAAAAAAATAAAGTAAGATTTATTATAAATCGAGTTCGTTAAGTTCCCAACAGGGGCAAGCCCCCATAGTTAATTATATCCTAAGGAATGAGATTCCTTAGGAATACTCTCGATTAAGGTAAAAGATCATTGTCTCCAAAGATTTCAATATGTAAGACTAACAATAAATTAGTTCATTTTGGAAGATCAAATGGGATTGATCAAAAGATTGGAGTTATTATTGAAGCCAAAGGAAGATAAGTAAGAGATGCTCACGATGCTAGGAAACCTAGTGAGCATCTTAAACTATCCTATGGTTGGGCTTTGCATTTTTGAAATTGAATTATTCATTTGAGTTGACTTTTTTTTGTTAGAAATTTAGGACTTATGCTTCCATAACACAAGATTAAAGAAATGCCTAAGAGGTGAGGATTTATGCTTATGGCCCACAAAGGGGAGAAGCAATCTTAGAACCTAAATCTAGGGAGCTTTGGTGAGGGCCAAAAGTACAAACTAAATCTAAGGCAAAATGGGTATTTGGTTTTCCTCCATAAGAGAGGACAACCCACCCGACTGCTTGGACTTACAACTGCCTGGGGGTGGCCACCAGCTAAGTCCTCCTATGATTTTAAATTCATGTAGGCAAGTCATATGCTTTATGCAAGATAGCTATGCTATTATTTATTTAGAAAGAGACTAAGTCCTTAAACTCACTCCCTAAAGAGACTAGATCATATAAGGGTAAGTTTTAAATGACCTAAATCTAATTCAAATCATATTACATTTTATTTTTTATTTTTGGACAATCATTTTAACTCAGGCTTATAGGATTCCTATGCCTAATGCATGAGAAGTAAGATTATTGGCCAAAATCAGCGAGAAGGGAGGAGGTGTATTTCCATCATGGCTCTCAAAGGTCAAGCCAAGTTTCTCTGGAAAGGTGAAAGCCCTCTAATCAAGAGTGAAACTAATATGCATGTGTGCATGATGTTATAAAAGAAGTACTCATCCAGCTAAGGGATTGCTAATTCTTTTATCTTGATTTTAGCCTAGGCTTTAGGTGAGGTTACGAGTTCTTTATTTTAATTTTAAAAAATTAAATTTGGTAGAAGATTTATTTTTCTTTAAGAGCCTAATCCACATCCAGGCCATACACCAAGCAAGAAAAAAACTAAGAAAATATGTCATCTTAATGCACAAGCTAAATAAAACATCATACAATTTATAAAGCTAACGTAACAGAATAAAAGGTCATTTGTGGTCGGGTACCACCGCACAAACCTGAAACAAATTGGGTAGCCGAGCTCTACCCTTATAAAACCTGGATTACAAATGAATTAAATATAATTAAGAAAGGAATTCATTATTATGGACATCTTCAAGCTTCATTTCTTCATTCTTCTTTTCTTCCTTCTTCTTCTTTTCTTCCTTCTTCTTCTTTTCCTCTTTCTTCTTTGGTTCCTTCTTCTGGATGGTTGGAAGGTGGTTGCTCCAAAGGCTTCACATGGTACATAAGATGTAATCTTTTGACCAATTCTTATCCTAATCCCCATAACAATCATTCTAAAATCTTAATTTCAAAATTTACATGAAAAGGAAATGTAAATCTAGCTAACACCTGCAAAATAGAGAATAGCTAAACAAACCACATAAATCTTATCACCCCACACATGGGTGACTAAGTCCACTTGGCTTATTAGATTATGCTTAGGGGTATAAGCACCTGCATAGCAAAAGTATTTATATTTTTATTTATTACAGCGCCCCTTAAGCACAATCCTCTGCAAAAAAATAATGATTAGACTAAATCATCCTATCATTCATTCTATGCACATTCACTCTAACATCCAGACTAAAACATATATCACAAAATAAAAGTAAACATAAACTATGCACAGCCCTAACCTAAAGCTAGAAGTGGTGACTTGGCCTAATGTGTCTACTTCAGAGGTTTGTGTGGTATGCTTAGCAATGGCTTTAAGTTAGAATTTTTTTTAAGTGTGAAGAATGTCCAACTTAGATGAGGGTTTCATTTAAGTGGTTTAATTATTTTGGGTTGATTTTATTTTATGTTTTTATTGGGTTCAAGTGAATCCTACAATTAATTACTAAATTATAAAGAGAGAAAAAGAGAAGAGAACTTCTCTTTCCTTCCCGAACCTAATTAATTTCTAACGTGGATTCATATTTAAGTTTTGTTTAGTGAATGTTTTATTATGTTTTTTGATTAATTATAAATTTAGATAAACTCTAAACAAACCCATTCAAAAAGAAAGGTATTTTAAGATTAAAAAAAGTGAGTTAAGATCACAAAACACACATTACTTCATTTCTTTTCCAACATGTATAACATGCATATGAATGAGTCCTAAGCATATCTATACATACAAATGGAAATATTTAGCACACTTTATGATGCATGCTAAGTAGTGTATTTAAAAAATTTGAATGTTTGTGATGCATGATTTTCATTAAGCAAAGAGGTTTCTTATCCAATTTTCACATGCACATATGAATGTATGAATGGCATAAGTGAGTACAGCATCATTATTAACTAGGGGTGTAAGGTACAAGACCTACTGAGGGTTACTTAAAGCCTCACAACCTGGGGTTTCCTAGACTAATATACCACTTTCCTTAAATAAAAGCATATGTACAAAATAAATGAATGGAAAAGAAAGGATGCAAAAAAAAAAAAATTGTGTTGGTTGATTTATTTTTATTTATGCAATTTATATGTACAAGTATAGGTATCCTTCTAAAGTAATAGCATAGGAATGAATTGGAGATGGAATTAGGAAAGTGTTAGGTTCTTTTCAATTGAACTATACACTTTCCCAAATCCTATTCAAAACTATACTAAAAGAGAGGTGAAGGAAAACCTACACTAAGCACATCCTTATTATATTTTACTTTCATACAAGCTTATAAGTAAGATATAAGTAACACACTTTCAATTTTGATAATTTATACATATATTTTGAAAATAATTTGGATTTAATAGTGATAATAGCCACTCATATTCTCAGTTTAGCCAAAACATGCAATTTGACATAAAGGAAATATTTTCATTTTAAATTTGATTTTTGAAAATCATGAATGTATGAAATCATATGACACACACATTTAATATGTTAGGAAAGAACTAAAGTAATGAAAGCATGTAAACACATTCACCTTAATTATTTTCTAAAGACAATCTTATGAAATAAGAAAGCTTAAAGCAAATCAAAGTTTGTTTAATGTGATTTTTGTTTAATTTTGAATTTGATTTAGTTTTGAAAATATGAGGTGAGTTTGTTGTTCCTAACCCATTCCCACATTTGTTTAATATTTTTATTCATTTTTTATGTGATTAGATTCATTTTATATTTTGATTAGGTTAAGTATGAATTAAGCATGTTAATTACCCCTTACCTACACCACCTTAGCATAATTAATCAAATAACTATGAGCCAATGAGATGACATAAAATCACACAAACATTTTAAATTAGCAATGCACCTAGGAAAAAAGGGCCTAATGCAATTTGGCCCATAATTAATGATTAATTAAGCAAAGGGGTTTAACTTAAGTAATTTCAAAACACCCCTCACACATAAGAGTTAAATTTTGATTTCCTTAAGTGTACTTAGGCTCTTGAACACCTAAGCA
This sequence comes from Cymbidium sinense, assembly GCA_021442155.1. NCBI lineage: Eukaryota > Viridiplantae > Streptophyta > Magnoliopsida > Asparagales > Orchidaceae > Cymbidium > Cymbidium sinense. Next base: position 26,765,588 of record CM038226.1, on the reverse strand, counting down.
TCTACCCAAGAAAAATTAATTAAGTTTTGGAGTGTTTTAGAATTTTGTGAAATTAATTAAGGGGATAATTAGTGAATTAACTCTTAATTAAGGATGGATTTAGGAAAAAGGGGGTTTAAGGAATAACTTAGGGGGAATGCCTCAAAAATATTCTCTAAACCTCTTATTCATTTAAGCAGACCTTAATCAACTTAATCAGAGGGTTAAACCACTAATTCAAATCTTAATAAACCTTAATTATATTAAGGGATTAATTAAAGAATGAACTAGCAATTCCCCTAATTAAGCTGCTAATAAATACCAAGAAAATTAGGGGAGGCATAAGTCATCCCTCTAATTCTATCCAAGAAGTTTGAGATTAATCAGTGGATTAATTAAAGAGTAATTAGTAAATTAACATTCCCAATAAAACCCAAATTCATAGAAAAGAACTATTCAAAATCAATCAAAATCAATTTTAGAATATTCTATGTTCAATTATCTTTCTAATGCAATTTATTTCATATTTTTCTATTTTTTTCTATGTTGAGATATGAATTTTAGAAGCTTAGGTAATTAATTAGGAATTAAATAAATTCCTAATCCTATTATTAATCCACAGGTGCCACGCATGCGGCTAACATGGCATGCGCTTTACATGCATCACCGCTTGATAGGTTATTTAAAACATCGCATTGTAGCATTGCATGGTGGCAGTGCTACACGCTTTCTCCTCATTAAAGTCACGGATCAGAGGATTAAAAATGAATATATCACATGTTTTAATCTTTTCTGTCCATCCAAAATGTGCGGATGGATGGCCAGAGATCCGTCCCTGTAAATGACTATGGAAAATGGACACCATCCATCTTCAAGGATATGATCTGAGCTCGACTGAGCTCGGATTGATCCCAAATTTTACCCACACCATCAACAAGCATAGAAGATTACATCCAACGACAATATTTTCATGGGGTGAAGATTTTCTTCACAAAGGACCAAAACACAATGAAATTAAGCTTGATTTAATGGCTAACCTCATTGAGGTGATCACCGACGCTCGATTCCCTTGGAGAAGCTTCGTTTGGTTGAAACAAAGCTTTGTTGACAGTTTGAGGGGTTGAGGTTGAGTAACTTCTTCTATGGACCAACTCCTCCTCCAAGTGAGCTCGTCATTGGTCTAGGTGACTCCTTCTTTTCTTCTAGAACTTGAAAGAAAGCTTGGGCAAGCTCGATTGGGGTCCCTGAGGGAGTGTGCAAAGGGAATTGGTCTGATTTTAGGTGTGGAGTAAAATGGACTTTTGGTGGATCTCCCTTATTTTCACCTTGTGAAAACCGAGAAATGGAAATTGGCAAACACTAGAGAGAGCTTGGGATCACTCAAAAATGACTACTATGGCTTCTTAACACTCAATCAACAATGGCTCTGTGAAGATTCAAATGAATTAGGGGGAGTATATCTCCCCCTTTGGTAATCGGACGACTGAGCATAGGCTTGCCATTTTGTTCCAATTTCTTTGATTCAAAGGGTATGTTAGGGTGTTAGAGTGTCCTTGAGTTCAGTTTTGGCTAGGGGTGGAATGGTGAACTCCTCATGAATGTCTAAGATGAAGTGGGTTGAGAGCTCATCCTAAAAATAAGGTCAACAGGGACCAACCGTTGGGGCGACCCGTTGATAGTGCAATAGATCAACCCGACCTAAGGGCGACTACCAAGTAGGGAGTCACAAAGAAGGATTAGACCCAGACTTGAAGTAGTCAGGAGGAAAGGATCCATTGGGGGACTTACCCTAATCTTCAACTCGATCAAGTTAGTTCACAATGGCTAGTTCAAGAAGAAAGCATAACAGACTTATATCTTCTTGAACGAAGCAACATGAGGGTAGCTTACCAACTGTGCAGTAAAGCATACCATGCTAACAAGGCGCTCATCAGTGTGCAGCAATCAAATCAGGAAAGCAAGTGTAGCAAACATACATCTTCCTAAATAAGGGACCACTGGGGTGACATGCTAGCAATGTATCATGTCAGCCTGACTTAGAGCAGCTAATGAGTGAGTGCCACAGGGGCTTATCCTACATTAAAATAGTCTGAGATAAAAGATATGTGTTTATGTGCTTGTCATATATACTCAACCAAGTCAGTTCATTATGGCTAGTTTAAAAAGAAGGCGTAGCAGACTTATATCCTCTTAAATGGAGCCAACATGAGGGTAACTTACCGACCACGTTGTAAGGCCTACCATGCTAACAAGACCCTAGTCAGTGTATAGCGGTCAAGTCAAGAAAGAAAGCATAGTAGACTTACATCTTTCTAAATAAAAGACCACTGGGGTGATGTACTAATAGGATAACAAGTCAGCCCGACCTAGAGCAGCTAATGAGTGAGTGCCGCAGGGGGCATTATCACACATCAAAGTAGCCTGAGATAGAAAATATGCATGTGTGTTTGTGTTATGAATGAAAGAATCGGATGCCGCTCAGGTTCCTTACACCTACCCTAAACACATCATGGTAGATTCACAAATAAAGATATTTCTAACCAATTTGAAGATGTGGAATTTGAAATGAAGAGAATTTTTATTGATAATTATTTTCAACTAAGATTTATAGATAATATTTCTTTAGGTAAAGCCCATTGATTGGAAGCATAGGGCTCTCCTTTATAATTTATATGTTGATAGGATCCTCCATAGTAGGCCTTTTCTATGGCAAAAGGGCCTTTCCAAGTGTGTTCAAACTTGTCTCCAATCTTTTAATGGGCAATAATTGGTCTCCTTTGAAATAAAATAAGCTCTCCTACTTGAAAAGGTTTAGGGTGGACCAACTTGATATGAGCATGAATCATTTTGGCTTTATACAACTCAAGGTTCTAACATGCTTGGAGGCGTCTCTCCTCCAAACCTTTGAGCTCTTCTAACCATAACTTTGTGTTCTGTTCTATTGTGATTTTACTACCCTTAGCTATCCTAAATGATGGGAGTTGGACTTCTAATGGTAGAATTGCTTCAGACCTATACACTAAGGAGAATGAGGTAGATTGAGTTGGAGTCCTTATGTGGTGTGGTAAGCCTATAAGGCTTCAGCTAACTGCTCATGGCATTCCGCTTGTTATCATCGAGTGTCTTTTTTAATATCTGGATAAGAGTTTTGTTAAAGGCTTCTACTAAGCCATTTTCCCCTCAAGTAATAGACAGTGGAATATCTCCAATCTATGTTGTGTCTCTGGGCAAAACTATTGATTTTAGTGCTCTTGAATTATACTATATGGTTCTTGAAAAAGTAGAGCACATGCTGAGCTGTGACCTCTATAAGTGGGATTGCCTCCGCCCACTTGGAAAAGTAGTCGGTGGCAGCTAGAATAAACAAGTGACCCTTGGAAGAAGGAGGATTAATAGGACCCATTAAGTCGGTACCCTAACACTCGAATGACCATGAGGCCAATATAGGATGTAGAATGTTGGGTGATTAGTGTAAGACCACACCGTGCACCTGACATTGGTGGCATCTCCTAGCTATATCCATGCAGTCTATGATCATCGAAGGCCAGTAGTATCCTAGTCTCTTGATCTTGGCTTTCATCTTAGTACCAGATTGGTGAGCTCTGCATAAACCTAAGTGTACCTGATCTTATGGGCTTCATGTTTGTCTAAATAATGTAACCACATATGATCGAAGGACCCACGGTATAGGGTGTCATCCATAAGAGCATAGGAAAGAGCTCTCTACCTTACCTGATTGGCTGATGACTTCTCTTGAGGTAGTTTGCCTATATTTTGATAATCCATGAATGATTGCCTCCAATCTGACTCATCATCCTTTTGGTAACAACAACTTCCCCTTCATGAGAGAGTCTCTCAATGAGTTCAGCGTCAAAAAGGGATAGGACTTATCTATTTTGGAATGGACTCATCTTTAGGACATGTCAGCTCTTTGGCAAGCTTGGATAATGCATCTACTACTGTATTTTCTCCTTGAAAATCTTGTAAATAGTAACCTATGAGATTTAGGCCAGCAAATCCATGGTATACTTGTGGTAAGGATGGAGCTTAGGCTTCAGAACTTTATAGGACCTAGCAATTTGGTTAATAACTAATTGAGAATCTCCAAAGATGTGGATGCTCAGTACACATAGTATAATGGCTAACTCCTGACTGACAATCAAAGCCTCATATTTAGCTTCGTTGTTGGTGCATGGATTGGACAAATGATATGAGAATCTCATCACATCGTGGTCCGGAGTTAGAAGAACTATTCCTACCCCTGCCATTCCTAGAAAAGTAGATCGTGGTTCTTCTCCTTTTTGAAAGTAGCCGCACTATCAAAATACATCTCCCAATAGAGAATACTAGTGTCCCCTAAGTTTATGATTTGTTCATTAGGGAGGTCATCACTAAGCAAGGAATCAGCAGGAAGTGAGTGTGCTACGAAGAAGTCCACTATTGCCTGTCCTTTTATCGCACATAGGGGTATGAATGTGATATCAAAGTGTGACAAAATCATGGACCAATGTGCCAACTGTTCAAATAGTGTCGGCCGTATCATGAGATGTTGTTGTGGATTGATCCTAGAGATCAGATTTACTTTATGAAAAAACATATAATTTTAGAGCTTTTGGGATGCAAAGATTAAAGCTAGGCAGTGGTTTTCAATAGGTGGGTGAGGTAACCTCAGCAGTCATTAGATGATGATTGATATACTAGAGTACATTCTCTTTTCCTTAATCATTGGTTTGACCCAACAAAGCACCAAGAAAGTTGTCTAATGCAGTGGTATATAATATCTATGGCTTGCTTCGGATGGGGGCTGCTAGAACTGGCAGTGTCATTAGGTAGTGCTTGATGTCTTCGAAAGTATGCTGGCACTTGTCATCCCACTTGAACTTAGCATCCTTTTTGACAAGTGCTGAGAATGCCTGGTATCTTCCTAATAGGTTGGAAATGACCTAAGTTCAGTTAAACTTTTGGGGGTGGCATTTCTAAGATAGCTTTGATCTTCTCCGGGTCGATTTCTATTTCATGGTGCCAGACAAAAAATCCAAGGAATTTCTGTAAAGCAACTCCGAATTTACACTTCATGGGATTCATTTTAAGGTAAAATTATCTTTACCATTCAAAAACTACTCTCAAGTAAAAGAGATGGTCTTTCTTTTCTTTACTTTGGACTACAAGATCATCGACATAGCATTCAACCTAATGATGAATGAGTTGGTTGAAGATCCGAGCCATAGCCTACTGGTATATAGCACCGACATTTTTAAGGCTGAAAAGCATAACCTTATAACAATATATTACGATCAGGGTTCAAAAGGTAGTATTTTTCATATCTTCGGGGGCCATCTTAATTTAGTTGTAGCCAGATGACCCATCCAAGAAAGAGAATACCGCATGATATGAGGCAATGTCCACCATGAACTCCAGTATAGGAAGTGAAAATTCATCCTTAGAACATGCCTTATTTAGATCCCTAAAATCAACACATATGTGAATTTGGCCATTCTTTTACTTAACTAGGATGACACTAGCCAACCAGGTAGGATATTTTTCTTCCTTGATGAAGCCAACATCGATCAGTTTCTTGATTTTAGAAATGAACTGCTGCTCAATATCTAATCGCATGCATCTAGGAGCTTGCTTGATAGGGTTAGCATTAAGATCTATTGTTAGTTTGTGGACTGCTATGTTAGGAGATAAATCAGGCATTTATTCATGACTTCATACAAAGTAGTCCTTAAACTCAGTTAATAGCCTAACTAAGTCATTGGTTTCTTCTTCATTCAATAAGGAACTGATGTATGTCAGGTGTGGATCTTCTTTTGTTCCTAAGTTGATTTCTTTGAGTTCATCAATAGTTGATCTGATTTTTTCTTCAAACTCTGGTGGTGCATCCTTGACTTTAACATCATTTGGGTCATCTGAAGTTTCTAAGCACACATCCTAATAAGTGTTAGCATGATTTGAGAAGAACCTATCAGACTACAAATGATTGGTGATGACTAGGCAATAGTTATCATCGTCGATTGGACCCACTAAGCCGAATCCTAGTCCTAGTCTTGATTGAGAATATCTACTTTGGTTGTCCCATAACCTTTTAAAGTAATCTGACTTGTGTTTAGACCAAGTATGTGGGATTAATCCCTTATTTGCTAAATTAAGAACACAAGGCGAATACCATTCAGAAGGCAGTTGTATTAATCTTTATAAGAATCATCCTTAAGTTCTACATCAGCTTCCTGACTTGAGGATGATGCTCCCAACAAAAACCTCTTTGGCTTGAAATATGTGGATGACTTGGGGGCCTCCTTATCTACCAAAGCTTCAAGTTTTTGGGAAGAAAGTGAGGTTTGAGCTAAAGTTCCCAAATGCTGCCTGACTATTCTATATAATAGTGATTTGGATACATTCATGCTTTGCTTGGAGGCTTGGTCTTCATCACTATCTGGCTAGAATGTCACCTCCAAAGGGACCCGCTGAGAGGGGTTGATTTTCATGCTAACCATATGGGACTCATCCTCCAAACTCGACTCTAAGTCTACGTGGATAGCAGGGGTAGTCCTATAAGCTGGAACAGAGCTCCTACTGGCTGGCCACCAGCAAGGAAGTCTTCCACCTCTAGAACTGCCTCTGGATCTACCTCTTCCTCTACCTGGTGAGAGTCGAGTCATTCCACCCATGTGTTTATATGGAGAAATAAACTATGGGTGGAATCTAACATCTGGCTCTACTTCTTCCTCAGTGTCTGATTCTCACTCACTTGTATTTTTATTTTCTTTTTCTTTTTCTTTTTCTTCTTCTTTTTCTTTTCTTTTTTTTTCATTTTTATTTTATTTTTATTTTTCTTCTTTTTCATTTTCTTCTTTTTCATTTTATTTTGTTTTTGAACATTGACCTAGTTCATGAGAATAGACTTTTTTATTTTGAGGAAGAAAGTATGTCGCATCCTCATATATCTCGACCTCCCTAACTAAAATGGTTTCAAGTCTCCTTTAACACAATACTCAATTCCACCTCTTCAAAATTTGATGCACTGATGTAAAGAGGATGGAACCATATTGTTTCCATGTATTTGGCCTATCGAGCAAAGTAGTGAAGGATGCATCTGAATTAATTATGTAGATATTGGCTTATATCTTCCAATCATCTATCTTTAATGGAAACACTATGGAGCCTAAAGCTCTCTCGCCTTGCTCATTGAATCCTCTCAACATCATTCGATCTCCTCAGAGTTTGGAGATATCAATCCTCATGTAGGCAAGGGTCTTTAGACTCATAATGTTCACTGATGCACCTGGATCAACTAACACACTGGAGAGCCTGAATCTGCCCATATCTATTATGATGTAGAGGGGGCGGTTATGCTCAGTTGTCCCTAGAAGAAGATCTTCATCGGTGAATGTAACTCCATGGGCTTCTTTTGAATAACATGCTTCCTCTTTGATAGCATTCAACTGAGCTAAGCATACTTCTAGATTGAGAAGGGCTTTGATCAATGACTCCCTTATCTCTTTGGATAAGATAAGGGTATCATATATGCTTACCTTAGCTGGCAACTTTCTTAGGTGAGTGAATACATTGTAGTTAACTCAGGGTTGGTCCTCCACAAGAATATCCATAGGTGGGGAATCCTGTGGAGGAGCTACTTTATCACTTTAACCAATGACTTGCTTACCCTTATCTTGAGGTGCTACCCTAGGAGGTAGAATTTTGCCACTGTGGAGGTTGACTTTAGTGACTTCATGAGATGGTTTAGTGGAAAGTTCTACCTGCTCATCAGGTTCACCTACAACTTCTCCTATAGGATCATCTGAGTCAGATGACTCCAAATCAATCTCAATGAACTTGAGTGATTCAGGAATGGATAATCCATTTTCAAATAAGAAGAAGAAGAGTGATCAGAACTATAGTTATTGTTAATTAGACTTGAAGAGCTATTTATGGGAATAAAATCAGGCAGATCATTAGAAGTGGCACAAATGTAAGTGGAATTAGCTCGCTTCATTGATTTCTTAGATTTGGATGGAGGTATAAAATAGAAATCAAGTAAAGTAAGTGGAGCGGGGGATTTGGTACCCTCTCTGCTGATACAATATGGCTACTAGAAGAAGAACTTGGGGAAGGAATTGTAGTTATAATTATAGACAGAGTGGTGGAATCGATCGGTGGTTATACTACTATGCTATCCCGGGAAAGTGGAGGTTGTCGCTGCTGCTGTCAGGTTCCTACCTCCCTCAAGTTATCCTTAGCAACTTACAAACCTTCCTTAGAGTTGGAGGTTTGAGCTGCTTCAGGCACCTACAAGGGTAATTTCTTAATCTTAGAAATAATTTTCTTGGAGGTTCGGGATAAGGAGATATCCCAACCTCCCTTTATCTTAAGAAGATTGCATGTATCCACAAGGATTACTTTAACATAACTAGAAGGTTATTTTAATAAGTATTCCTTAGGGATGATAATGGCACCCAACTTGTAGCTATGGTCAAGCTAATCCTTAAATATAATTCAATCTTCTATGACATGGCCTGTGGTGGTTTATTTTCATCCATGAGTGATGAAAATGAAAGTATGCTTATTGGGCACCACACAGATCAGTAGATGTACTTATTAGGGTGATCAGGTATAACATTGAGGAATGATGTACTATCTCGAGATATAGGAGTCACCATACTACAATGGGCCTAATCACCTAATAAGGAGACCTAAAGATAATGGGTCTTCGTAAGTACCAGAGATTCTTTTCCTACTTTATATGAAAAAGTAAAGTAAAGTTTATTTTAAATCAGGTTCGTTAAGTTCCCTGTGGAGGCAAGGCCCCATAGTTAATTGCATCCTAAGGAATGATATTCCTTAAGAATACTCTTGATTAAGGTAAATGATCATTGTCTCCAAAGATTTCAAAGATAGGACTATCAATTAATTGGTTATTTTTGAGAGATCAAATGAGATTGATCAAAAGGAAGGAGTTATTATCAAAACCAAAAGGAGATAAGTAGGGGATGCTCACGATGCTAGGAAACCTAACGAGCATCCCAAACTATCCTATGGTTGGGCTTTATATTTTTGAATTTGAAGAGAATTATTTATTTGAATTGAATTTTTATTAGAAATCTAGGGCTTACAATTCCATAACACAAGGTTATAAAAATGCCAAAGAGGTGAGGATTTATGCTTGTAGCCCGCCAAGGGAAACATCAATCTTAGATCATAACTCTAGGGAGCTTTGGTGAGAGCCAAATCACGAACTAAATCTAAGGCAAAAATGGCCATATGGTTTACCTCCACAAGAGAGGATAAACCACCCGATTGTTGGACTTACAACTGCTTGGGGGTGGCTGCCAACCAACTCCTACGATTTTAAATACATGTAGGCAAGTCTTTTGCTTTTGCAAGATAGCTAGGATGTTGTTTATTTAAAAAGAAGACTAAGTACTTAAACTAACTCTCTAAGAGACTAGATCATGAATGATATGAACTCATTACTTAACCTAATGCAAATTTTGTTAAGCTTATTTTTATTTTTTAGACATTTTTATTTGGCACGGGCTATGGGATTCATATGCCTAATGCATGAGAAATTGGTTATAGACCAAAATCAGCAAGAAGGAGGTGTGTTTCCACCATGACTCTCAAAGGTGAAACCATTTTCTTTAGAAAAGGTGAAAGCCCTCCATAAGCAAGAGTGAAGCAAGATGATTTTATGCATGATGTGAGACATACAATATCTAGATAAGGGGTTATCAAATCTTTTATTATCTTGATTTATATCCTAAGCTTTAGGTGAGGTTATGAGTTATTTAATTTTAATTTTGAGTTAATTAATTGGATAGAAAATTTATTTTTCCCTAAGAGCCAAATCGCATCTAGGCCATTCAAAAAATAATGAAGAAACTAGGAAAATCATGCCATCTTAATGCACAAGCTTAAACAAACATTAAACAATTTTATAAAGTTATCGTAAAAGAATAAAAGGCCTTTGTGGTCGGGCCCTACTGCACAAACCAGAAAAGAAATATGGGTAGATGAGCTCTACCCTTATAGAACCCTGATTATAAATGAATAGTTATAATTTAGAAGGAATTTATGTTATGGGGGTCTTCATTCTTCATTCTTCATGTTTGATTTTCTTCTTTTCTTTCTTCTTTGGCTTGGTTGGAATTTGGTTGCTCCAAAGGCTTCACATGGTACATAAGACATGGTCTTATGACCAATGCTCACCTCCACTCCCCATAACATTATTCCAAATCTTAATTACAAAAATTACATAAAAATGGAAAAAGTAAATCTAACTAAACTAGCAAAATAGAGATTAGCTAAACATACCACACAACCCAAGCAGTTATATGAATAATTTGGACTTAGCACCCCACACATGGGTAACTAAGTCCACCTATCCTAGTTTGGATTATGCTTAGGGGTATAAGCAACATGCATAGCAATAGTATTTATATTTTTATTACAATGCCCCTTAAGCACAATCCCTGCAGACATGATTAGGCTAATATCACTCTACCATCATTCTACACAAATACACCCTAACATCCAGTCTAAAATATTACATCACAAAATAAAATCAGGCATGAAATCATGTATCGCCCTAACATAGAAATGGTGACTTAGCCTATTATGTGTGTCATTTAAGGCTTGTGTGGCAAGCCTTAGCTAGGCTTTAAGGTTGAAATTTTCTAAGTATGAAAGGATTCAACTTCGAGGGTGCTTTCATTTTAAGTGATTTAGTTGATCTGTCAATTTTATTTGATGATTTGATTTGGTTTGAATGAACCTATATTTAGTTACTAAATGTTGTAAAGAGAAGAAAAGAGAAGAGAACTTATGTTTCATCCCTACATTAAGTAAATTCTAAGGTAGATTCATTAGTGATTTTTCTTTAGTGAATGTTTTACTATGTGTTGTAATTAATCTAGGTTTAGATTTGCTCTAAATAAACCAATTCAATAAGAAAGGCATCTTAGAATTAATTAAGGTGAATTACTATCACATAACACACATTTATTTATTTCTTTCCAACATGTATACCATGCATATTAATGATCCTAAGCATAGCTATACATGCATTGCAAATCTTAACATACCTTGATGATGAATGCAAAGAGGTATTGCTTAAGAAAAATTTGGATATTTTATGAATGCATATTTTTATTAAGTACAAAAGAGGGATTTTTTTTATCTATTAATCAAATGCACATTTACATGTATGAAAGACATAGGTGAGTACGGCGCCATTATTTTCTACACTAGGGGTATAAGGTACAAGACCTACTTGGCGCTACTTAAAGTCTCACAACCCTCGGATGCCCTGACTAATATATCACTTTTCTTAAATACATGTGCATGTGCAAAAAGAAAGCAAATAGTTGAAGAATCATGCAAAGGATTTTTGTTTGATTTGGTTGGGCAATTTACATGTGTAAATCTAGAGATCCTTCTTAAGTCATAATATGGAAATGCATAGGGATAGATTTTAGCAAGTGTTGTGTTCTTTTCAAATGAATTATACACTTTGCAAAACCTATTCAATTCCATGTTAAGAGAAGAGAAGAAAATCACATAATACACATCTTAGGTTATAATCACATGCAAGCTTATAAGTACTTATAAGTGGCATCACTTCATTTATATTTTTTTGATTCATAGGTTTTGAAAATAATTTTTGATTTAGTAATGATAGTAGCCACTCATATTCTTACTTTAGCCAAAATATGCAATTTAATATAAAGAAAATATTTTATTTAATTAATTTTTCAAAAGACATAAATGCATGATTTCATATGGCAAACAACATTTAGCATGCTTAGAAAGAAATAAAGTGTTGTAAGCATATGACTTCATTCACCCTAATTAATTCCTAAATACAATCTTATGAAATAAGATTATTTAAAGTGAATCAAAATTCTTTAAAGAGATTTTTTTATTTTTGACTTGATTTGAATTAGGAAATCTGAAAAGAGTTTGCTGGTCCTAAACCATTTCCCATGTGTGAGTTAGTTTAGTTTAATTTTAGAATGATTATATTGATTTTATATTTTATTTAGGTTAAGGTGTGAATTAAATCCATTAATTACCCCTTACCTACACCACCTTAACATAATTAACCAAATAATTATGAGCCAACATATGATATGTAATCACATAGAATTTAAATCAGCAATGCACCTAAGAAAGAAAGGGGCCTAATGCAATTGGCTGACAATTATTGATTAATTAAGCTAAAGGGTTTAATTAAGTACTTTCATAACCATCCTACACATATAGCTTGGATATAATTTTCTTTGAAACCTCTTAGGTTATTGAACACCTAAGAATCTACCCAAGAATTAAGATGATTAAGTTCTAGAATGATTTGATTTTGAATATTGATTAATGAAGTAAGTAAGACATTAATTACAACTTGATTAAATGTTTTCCAAATGGAGTGAACTTAGGGAGAAGAGATTGGAAAAAGAATCTTAATCTCATTCTCTAAGTCCATTCACTATTTCATAGTGATTAGCAAACTTAATTAATTAATTCATCACTGTTTAATATATTAATTAACTAATTAATTAAGGGAGTGATTACAGATGAATCAAATAATTTTTATAATTAAGCTAACAATAAATTCCAAGAAAATCATGGGAGGCAGAGGTCATCCCACTAATCAATCCTAGGAAGTTTGGAATTAATTATTGAAGTAATTAAGGAGAATTAACATAATTACATTCCCAATAAAATCTAAATTGAGTGAAATATACTCTTTAAAATCACTTAAACTTAATTTTATATTATTCCCCTTTGAATTATCTTTAAAATGAATTTGAGTTTGCATTTTTTTTAGATTTTCTATATTTAGTTATAAATTTATGAAGTTTTTATGATTAATAGGTAATTAAATAGCTTGATTAAATAACTAATCCTGTCGACTCCACATGGACCGCTGACACATCGTACGCTTTCCACGTGGCGTGATGGGATTGGTTATTTAAGTTATCACATCGTGCACTGCGTTAGCAGCACAACGCGCTTTCCCCTAAGCTGTCCAACCAAGGATCGGACAGCCAGGATTAAATCTTTGATTTCAAAGAATTAAAATAGAGGATCTAACATGATTTAATCAGGGTCGTCCATCCAAAACATGCGGGATGGACGGCCCATGATTAATCCCTTCCTAAGCTACGGGAGAAAGAGGTCGTCCATCCTCCATGGCTTGATCGGAGCTCAGTTGAGCTCAGATTAGGCTGAGATTCACCTCACACCATTAAGAGGTGTAGGAAAGAGCATCCAACGGTTGAATTTTAATGGGATTACAATTCCTTTTATAAAAGACCAAGCAATTTTTAACTTAGGATCAGTTTTGACTCATACCTCGCCGGAGGCTATCATCGGTGCTTCCAACAGAGGAGGTAGCTCTGTCTAGTGGAGACGAAGCTTTGTTGAAGGTTTCAAGCCTCAATTTGAATTGGATCTCTCAATTGGCCAAGCTCCCCTTCAATGGCTTGCAGCTTTGATCGAAGTACCCCTTCCCGTGGCTTGGAGACTTGAGAAAAGCTTTTGGTGAGCTTGACTTGCTTCCTTGATGGTGCTTGCAAAGTGAATTGTGGTTTGATTGAGAATTGAGCAAGTTGGAATTTCCTTAGGCCTCCCTTGTTTTGGCTATGAAGAAAATTGAGAAAGGAAAATTCAAAATGAGCTTGGGAATGCTTTGGGAAACTTTGAGAAGCTTGCATTTGATCCTCTAATCTCAATCAAATGCCAAGAAGGTCATTTGAGTGGAATGAGGGGGACTATATCTCCCCCTCCTTGGATTGGACGATCGAGAGCCATCTTATTATTTTGTTCAAATTGAGCAGATTGATTAGGTTATTTATACTGTTAGGAGCTCCAAGTGCTTCGATTTTGGCAGAGGAGTGGAATGGAGGAAGTGCACATGTGCTGGGTGAGTGTAGGAGGTGATCCAAGTGGAGAATTTCCATTGGAGGGGTTGGTTTGGCTTTGGGTTGGTTCATGGCTAACCCAAACCCATTGGGTCATATTCACCACCCTCTTTGGTGTCCATATGGACCACTAGAGGATGTCAAGTGTCCATGAGAAGGAATTGGCCAAATTCTAAGTGAATTTGTGCATAAGTTACCCTTCATCCTAGGAGTAAAATGTTCATTTGGCTATGATTTTGATTTGAATAGATTTGAGATAATTGAAAAATTGGTTGTGCCAATTTTCAATGAATTTGGAGTTGATTTGATATGATTTGGCTCAAGTTGACCCATTTAGGTCAAAATGGGTCAACTTGGGTCAGGTCGACTAATCGATCAAATTGGGCCAAACCATGGGTTAGGTCAAGGTCAAATGATCATTTATATCCTATGGGTGTCATTGGTTTTGTTCAAATTGATTTCTATTTGGTTTTGGTTCATTTGAGTTCACTTAGGTTAAATGGGTCAAGTTGACTAATTTGACCTATTTGACCCAATTGGGTTAGGTCATGGGTTGGTTTAGGCTTGGTTGATCAATTTAAATATATTGCAAGCTTTGGTTTCAATTAATTTTGGTTTGGTTTGATTTCAAATTGATTTGACCTTTTAAGTCTAGTTGGATTCATGGTCAATTGGGCTAGGTTGGGTCTAGTTGGCCAATTGAGGCTTTGGTCAAGTTCAACAAGTGATTTAGAATGAATTTGACCCATTGGTTGCAATCAATTTGGCTTAGATCAAGATTTGACACATTTTGACTTTTTAGGTCAACTTGGGTCAACTTAGGTCAAGTGGCTAATTAGGCTTTCTTTGGCTCAATTGATGCCTTGATCATGTTCAATTATTGGTTATGAATTGGTTTAGATCAATGGTTTCAATCAATTTAGCCTATAGTGGATTTTGGCTAGTTTAGATTTCATTTAGGCTAAGTGTTGACTTGGTCAAAGGATAGGTTTGACTTGGTTTGATCCAATTTAGGTGATTGATCATCCTAAGATGATTGTTGCTCAAAGTGTGAGGCTTAGGTGGGCTTAGTTCAATCCAATTTGGGTTGGATTAGAATTTAGCTCAAAAAGGTGATTTAGGTCACTTTTGGTCAAGTGAGCCTAAATGGGTGAATTGACTTGATTAAGGCTTGATTGAATTTTGGTTGAACTCACATATGGACTTATGTTTGAAATATAAATCCAATTGCAAGTGATTTCGAGTCAAATGGGTTTTGATTCATTTGACAATTTTAAGTAGGAAGGGTGAATATGGGTTTGACTTGGGTTAGTTTGATTTTGGTTTGATGATTGAAGTTTATGTCTATATTTGGGTTTATGATTGAAGGATTGATTATTTGAGTAGAAAATCCAAAGGTTTGGATTGATTTGAGAATGATTTGGCTAAGTTCAAGAATTTGACTTGAAAGGGTATGGTTGGACTTTGGTTAGATTTGAATTTATTTTTTGAATTTGGTTTTGGTTATTAGAATTTATATTTCATTTATATTTCTGAATATAATATAAATGGGTTATCAGAAAATATTTTGAATTTGGAGTGATTTGGATATGATTTGAAGGAGTTCATGGATTTAACTTGAAATAGTTTAGGTTGGATTTTGGTTGGATTTGGATTTGGGTTTTGAATTAATTTTGGTTATTTGAATTTAAATTTCATTTATATTTGTGAATATAAATGAGAATATAAATGAGTTATGAGAAATCTTTTGAATTTGGAGTGATTTGAATTTGATTTGAGCTAAGTCCATAAGATGAAATCAAAATGACTTAGGAAAGATCTTAGGTTTAGAATTGATCATGGATTTCAATCATTTGGAATTGATTCATGATTTGGATTTTAGAATTGATTTGATAATTTGAGAAAATTAATTGGGTTGAATTGATTAAAGGTTTGATTTGGAGTTGATTTGAGTTTGAGAAAATTAATTAAGTTAAAATTGATTTGAGTTTGAAGTTTGATTTGAATTTGAAGTTTGACTTGAAAGAAGGAAGCAATGATTTGGTTCAAGCTAAAGGGTAGGCAAGTTTTCTTAATACCCCCTAAGGCATAACCTATTCATATGGCTAACTCTTCTAAGTCTCTAAGGTTCACTAAAAGTGTGTTAAGACTAAGGAACTCTTAGTGTTTAGAGGACATCTTATGCCTAGGATGGAAAAGTTGAAATGTCACTCCAAAAGTGAGGTCAACATGGCCTAACATGTGATGGTAGGGGAAATAGTTTGAATTAAGACCCTTGCCCACTTCCTCCAACCTCTTAGGCTCTAGTAACTAAAAATCATGATTCTTTAAGAGATTCATAAAGATATTTCTAACTACCTCCCTCTTGAATAAATAAGGTTTATTCAATCTATCGATAAGAGTAGGTAAGTAATAGCTACCTAGTGGCGGGTAGGAATATTGTTGTTGATGATGCTGATGAGGAGGCGTCAGTGGTGGCCGGTATGATGATCGAGGTGGTGGCAGAGAAGGTGGTAGAGGAGACTGCTGAGCTCGAGGCTTATATGACTAATCCCTAGCTAGCTGCTTTCCCTTGTTTACTACTGTGACAACCCCTGGTTTCTTCTCAAATGCCCTTTAAGGCTTGGGCTTGGCTGAATGGTCCTGAAAAGGGAACTGTTTGGCTTTTTCTTGTAGACTAGCCGCCTTGTTGATTAATTTCTCAAAGGTTTTGATTATAAAACCCTTGAGCATGAAAGCAACTGGGCCATGGATGTTCTTCGGGAGAATATCTATGGCATGATGTTCAGACAGTTGTGGTTCATATTTTATACTCAAGTTTTGCCACCTGAGAATGTAATCAACAAGGGACTCATTGGGGACTTGTGTCGCTACAACAAGATCTCCTATAGTAACCCTTCGATAAGCTCTAAAAAATCTCTTGATGAAGACATTCTCTAACTCAGCAAATATCTTTACCGAACCATTAGGCAATTTGACATACCATCCAAACATAACACCCACTAAATTACTAATAAATAATCTGAAAAGAAGGGCATCACTACCTCCAGCATTGTAGTAGCTGACCTTGAAATGTGCAATGTGTTAGCGAGAGTTCCTAATGCCATCAAAAATTTTGATAGAAGGAGGTACAAAACCCTTAGGCTATTGGACTGCTTTAAATTCTTCTGGGTAGGGTTTACCCTTTAGAACAGATGAGCCACCTTTGGCTTGCGCCAATACATCCTTCACCTGTTGCTCCACCAATTGCTTAATATCCTTCTCATGCATTGAGGTGCTATCCACCACCTTCCTATACAAGCTACCACTATCTTTCTCTATGGAAATGCACCTAGGATGATCTCATGTATGTGCCAACTCAGCTCAATCGATTGATATGGGAGAAGGTTGTAAAACTGGGGTCAAATTATGCAATGCTGAAACCACTGCCATAAACTCCTCAATTTTCTTCCCCATCTTATCAATATGATCATCTCTCTATCTAAGCTAGTGGAGGAGTTGTTGAGTTGAATGTATGTCATCATCCTCTTCAACTACAATACCTTTCTGGCTCTACTAGTCTCTATGGAGGGAGTTCCTAGTATTAACCATGTAGACTTTGGTCGAATCCTCAAAAAGGTCATCTCATCAGGATCAAATGCTGCCCTCTCATCCTCTGAATTTGTGCGATCACTGCTTAAGAGTTCCCTCTTCTTGGAAAAATATGTCATTATAATCTCATCTAAGGAACGATCTCCTACCTTATCGAGCTGCACCAAAATAAAGACTCGCTGATGACCGATAGTAGGACTATGCTTACTAAAGAAATACATCTAACACTATCTGCCACTGGAGTTCTATCTCTGGGAGGACTATGCTCGTTAGAAGATACATGCTCATGAATTCCCACTATCGGTGGAGTATTGTCTCTGGGGATCTACTGCCATGGGAACTGCAGAACTGTCTCCCTCCCCCTCTGCTATTGTTGTTATCACTAGCTCTAATGGTGGTGGTGGTGGTGGTGGTGTGACCACGATGCTGTGAGGGTGCCACTCCATCTTCACCAAGACTGAAGTAAGAGGTCGAGTAGGGGAACTCCCCCTCACCTAAGCTAATGGAGTAGATGGAGTGGGATCCTTTGGTCATAGTCGGATAACCAAAGGGGCTTTCTTCTCCCCCGATGCTATCTTCTATGCCTTTGTGGGAACGATGGATGGCGGGACCTGAACTGGCGATGGCGGGTGAGGAGTGGATTGGTGTGGTGGAGATGACACCAGCTTCACCCTCATTGAGGCTTTCCCCCTACAACTGGTAGTACCCGTCAATACTATACTATCAGTCCTAATGGCCCTAGTGGCCTGATGATTGGGGAAATCAACTAAAGCGGAGGCTACCAACTGCCAGGTAAATCTCCATTGCTCCCTACTCCCTGACTGAGTTATTACTCTGGCCTCTTATGCTCTATCCCTATGGATATGTCTGGTAACACTTTTGGGGATGATCATCCTCAAATCAAATAGTGTTCCAGACTCTGAGAGTCTATGGGCTTTGCCAACCTGGCATAGTACCATCCGTAGACAGGCATAAGACTTCCTCCTATCTCTAGTCAAAATCTTATAGTATGGGTGTGGTGGAGGCGATGATACGATCCTCCTATAATCCTCCTCTCCATCTGAGCCTGAGAGGGGATAGAACTTATTGCCACTAAGTAAGGGGATACCCCCCAGGGTGAACCCTCCTCTACAACATGAGATGCTGCGTTCATCTCACGGGCTGCATGCTCGTGATGCCGCTTGATCTTGTAGCTTCTGTTGTGGCATTGTGTGCGGCACTGTGTGTGGCTGAGTAGGGCAGTACGAGAACTAGATCCCACCTCAAAGGTAGGGGAGACTATCTCTGAATTCAAGATAGCCTTCCCCTTAGAGAGGACCAACGAGGAGGTGCTAGTATTTACCTGAGTGGTTGTAAAGCAAATGATTGTATGGGAACTGAACTAACAGGTGGAGCTTCGATCGCCTTCCTCTTTAAGGAAGGATACTCACTATCGGAAGGCAGGTCAATGCGGATGATTGGCTTCTGCCTAACCACCTCATCCCGATTGACAGTGGTGAGGGTCGCCCCCTCATAAGTAATGTGTGCTCCCTCAAATCCTCGATTAAAGAAAACTAACTTGGTGGAGTCAGTCTTAGGGAGGTTGGCCCGATCCAAGGCCAAACTCATTCTGAATGGAAAGGTAAAATGAACTTCTGGGACGCCTTATATACTGAATGCAAAAATAAACTACATTGTATCTCCGCATGTGTTGAAATGTAACTTCAGTCAGATTTATGCTTTAATACTTATCCCAACAGAGTAATAGAGATTTGGAGTTCTGAACCCACACTTAACAATTTAAATATATTAAGTGGGGTTCATTGGAGAGATTTTGATATGTGAGGAGATTTTTTGCCATATAATTTTGATTTAGAACCCATACTCAACCAATTCGGGTAGATTGGGTGTGGTTCAAAAATTTGATGAGAGATTTTTGGAGATTTTTTGTATTTTATATATCTTGTTTGAAATTTTAATGATTTGAAAGAACTTTTACTTATCAAATTTAGGTATGATAAGAAGAGGTTGTGACTGTGTGTTTTAAAATTTTTGTGGAATATCTTTGCTTGTGATGATTGATCATATGTGTGATATGTTGATTTGAAAAATGGCACTTCTTACTTAACAAATTTGGTATGTTAAGTAGAGGCTAAGTGTATTTGAAATGTGCTTGTTTGATTTGAAAATGAGGCTCTCTACTTAACCAATTAGGTATGTTAAGTAAGAACCAAATGTGATATGATTTAAAAATATGATTCTCACTTAACAAATTTGGTATGTTAAGTGGAACTAAATGTGATATGATTTGAGAATGGGATTCTCACTTAACAAATTTGGTATGTTAAGTGGGAACCAAATATAATATGATTTGAAAATTTAATTCTCACTTAACAAATTGGTATGTTAAGTGGAACCAAATGTAATATAATTTGAAAATATGATTCTCACTTAACAAATTTGGTATGAATGTAATATAATTTGAGATTAGGATTCTCAGTTAACAAATTTGGTATGTTAAGCGGAAATCAAATATGGCTTGAAGATGAGATTCCCACTTAACAAATTTGACATGTTAAGTGGAATCAAATATGATTTATGAAAATGAGACTCTCACTTAGCAAATTTAGTATGTTAAGAGAAAGTCAAATGTATCATGAAAATCAGATTCTCACTTAACAAATTTGATATGTTAAGTGGAAATCAAAGTGTGATATGAATTTGGGACTCTCACTTAACAAATTTGGTATGTTAAGTGGGAAGTCAAATATGTCATGAAAATGAGATTCTCACTTAACAAATTTGGTATGTTAAGTGGGAAGTCAAATATGTCATGAAAATGAGATTCTCACTTAACAAATTTGGTATGTTAAGTGGGAATCAAATACGGCATGAAGATGAGATTCTCACTTAACAAATTTGATATGTTAAGTGGAATAAAATATGGTATGAATTTGAGATTTTCACTTAACAACTTTGATATGTTAAGTGAAAAATGTGTTATGAATTTGAGATTCTCACTTAACAACTTTGGTATGTTAAGTGGGAATCAAACATGACATGAAAATAAGATTCTCACTTAACAAATTTGATATGTTAAGTGGGAATCAAATGTGATAGGAAAATAAGATTCTCACTCAACAACTTTGATATGTTAAGTGGGAATCAAATGTGACATGAAAAAAAGATTCTCACTTAACAACTTTGATATATTAAGTGGGAATCAAGTATGACATGAAATAAGATTCTCACTTAACAACTTTGATATATTAAGTAGGAATCAAGTACGATATGAAAATGAGATTCTCACATAATAACTTTGATATGTTAAGTGGGAATCAAATGTGATATGAAAATGAGATTCTCACTTAACAACTTTGATATGTTAAGTGGGAATCAAATGTGATATGAAAATGAGATTCTCAATTAACAACTTTGATATGTTAAGTGGGAATCAAATGAAAATGAAAATGAGATTCTTACTTAACAGCTTTGATATGTGTGGTGTTTATTTTTATGTTGTGTGTGTTTGTGTGAGGGGATAGCACACATCAATGTACTCATTAGAGTGATCAGGTATGACATTAAAGAATAGAGTTCTATCTCAAGAGATAGAAGTCACTATCCTATAATGGACCTAATCACCTAATGAGGACTCCTAAGGCATGATGGGTCTTCGAATATACTAGAGATTTTTTTCCCTACTTTACATGGAAAAGTAAAATAGGGTTTATTTAAATCAGGTTCATTAAGTTCCCTATAGAGGCAAGCCTCTATAGTTAATTACATCCTAAGGAAAATGAATCTTTTAAGAATACTCTCGATTAAAGTAGACAATTGTTGTCCCTAAAGAATTCAAAGATAGGACTATCGAAGGATTAGTTATTTTTTTGAAAATCAAGTGGGAGAGGTCAAAAGGGAAGAGTTCTTATCAAAACCAAGGAAGATGAGTAGGGAGTGCTCATGATACTTGAAAGTCTGGTGAACACCCCAATCTATCCTATGGTTGGGCTTGATGCATTTGAATTTTGGAAGATTTATTTATTTCAGTTGAGTTTTTTTATTAGAAGTCTAGGACTTATAATTCCATAATACAAGATTATGGAAATACCTAAAAGGTAAGGATTTATGCTTGTAGCCTGCAAAGAAAAATAACAATCCATATCCTAAATCTAGGGAGCTTTGGTGAGGGCCAAAGCATGACCTAAATTTAAGACAAAAATGGGCATATGATTTACCTCCATAAAAGAGAATAAACTACCTGACTGCTGGGCTTATTATCGCCTGGAGTGACAGCCAGCTAACTCCTCCTACACTTTAAATCCATGTAGGCAAGTCTTATGCTTTACAAGATGTTTAGATTGTTGTTTACTTAGAAAAGAAACTCAGTCTTTAAACATAATCCCTTAGAGACTAGATAATGAAGGGCATGAGTCATGACTTAAATATAATGCAAACTTTATCAAATTTTATTTAATTTTTGGACTTTTATTTTAACACAGGATATAAGATCTTGTATGCCTAAATGCATGAGAAATAGGTTGTCGGCTAAATCAAGAGAGAAAGAGGTGTTTTTTTCTATCAAAGGCTCTTACAGGTTAAGCCTTTATTGTCTAGCACAGATGGAAGCCCTCTCTTAGCAAGAGGGGAAGAGTATGATATGCATGATATTATACATTCAATCATCCAACTAAGGGGTTGCTAAAAATTTTATTATCTTGCTTTAATTCCTAGGCTTTTATCTGGGGTTATAAATTATTTTAAAATTTTAATTATGAGTTATTAATGAGATAGAAAATTTATTTTTATCCTAGGAGTCTAATTGCATCCAGGCCACACAGTAATCACTAATCATTAAGAAACTATAAAAAATATGTTATTTTTAATGCACAAGCTAAACAAAATATCAAACAATTTTGTAAAGCTATCACAAAAGAATAAGATGCTAGTGCAGTCAGGTACCGCCATACAACATGAGAAGAAATTTGGATAAGCTCTACCCTTATACATCCCGTATAATGAAAGAATAATTATAATTATGAAATGGTAAGTGTTATGGGGGACTTCATTCTTCATCCTCCATTCTTCACTTTTCATCTTTCATTTCTTCATTTTTTGATTCGCTCCACTTCTTTCTTTCTTTTGGCTTAAGTAGGATGTAATTTGCTCCAAAGGCATCACATGATATCTATAAGACATGATCTTATAACCAATGCTCATCCTTAATCCCCATAACACTTATCCTAATCTTAATTCTAAAATTACATTAAAAGGATGGAAAGTAAATTTAGCTACATCTGTAAAATAAATGTTAGCTGAACACACCATACAACCCAAGCAGTTATAGTAATAATTTGGACTTAGCACCCCAAACATGGGTAACCAAGTCCACCTATCTTAACTTGGGCTATGCTTAAGGGCTAAGCAACCTGCATAGTAAAAAGTATTTATATTTTTATTACAGTGGCTCCTTCAAGCCTAGCCCCTTGCATAAAACATGATTAGACTAATATTGGCCTAACATTCAAGCTACGCACATACATCCTAACATCCATTCTAAAATAATACATCACAAAAACTAAATATTCATCAAACCATGCACCGGCCTAATATAAAGCTAGAAATAGTGACTTAGCCTAATGTGCTTATGTTAGAGCTTGTGTGGTATGTCCTAACTAGACTTTAGAGTTATGATTTGCTAAGTGTGAGGGATTTAATTTATAAAGGGTTGATTTCTTTTTAAGTAGTTTAGTTAGTTTGGGTGTTTTTACTTAATGTTTTATTTTATCTCATATAGCCTACACTTAGCAACTAAGTGTTATAAAGAGAACAAAGAGAGGAAAAATCTCTCTTTCATCCCTACCTTAAGTAATTTCTAGGGTAAATTGATTAATGAATTTCCTTTAATGAATAGTTATTATGTGTTTTAATTAAGCCTAAATTTGGATTCATTCTAAGTAGCTCTATTCAATAAGAAAGACATCTTAAGATTAATTAGGACAGATTACTATCACATAATATACACTCATCTATTTCTTTCAATCATGTATATCATGCATATGAATAATCTTAAGTATACCTATACATGCAATGTAAATATTAGCATACTTTGTTGATGAATATAAAGAAATGTATTTTTAAATTTGGATGTTTCATTTGTTGATTGAATTATGAATGCATGTTTTTATTATGTAGAAAAGTAGGATTTTTCATCCATTAGCTAAACACACATTCACATGTATAAAAGTTATAAGTGAGTACAATACCATTATTTTCTACACCAAGGGTGCAAGGTATAAGACCTACATAGGGCTACTTAAAGCCTCGCAGCCCAGGAATATCCAGACTAATATACCACTTTTCTTAGATACATGTAAATGTATGAATGATTATAAGGATAAGAAAATCCATTCAAAAGTTGTGTTTTATTCATTTGATTTATGATTCTTTATTCTTTGGCCACATCATACATGCATGTGTATAAGAGTTTTAAGTGAGTATGATGTCATTGCTTTCTACACCGGGGGCGTAAGGTACAAGACCTACTTAGGGCTACTTAAAGCCTCACAGCCCCGGGATGTCTAGACTAATATATCACTTTTCTCAAATACATATGGATGTATAAAAAGAACCAAATGGATAAGGAATCATGTAAGAAATTATCTTTGATTTGGTTATATAATTTACATGTGTGATATGAAAACCCTTCTCAAGTCTTAACATAGAGATGCATAGGAATAGAGTTGGGAAAGTGTTATGTTCTTTTCAAATGAACTATACAAATCCTATGTAGATCCATATTAAAGTAGGGAAAGAGAACTTCACATTATACATATTATACTATCATTGCATGCAAGCTTATAAATACTTGTAACTAGCATTACATCATTTATAATCTTTGATTTATAGATTTTGAAAATAATTTTTTGTTTAATAGTGATAGTTACCACTCATATCTTTAATTTTAGCCAACACATGCAATTTGACATAAAAGGAAACAATCCATTTAATTAATTTTAAAAGAAATGAATGCATGATTTCATATGGCAAGCAATTTTAAGCATGATTGGAAAGAAATAAAAGAACATAAACACATGATTTCATTCACCCTAATTAATTTCCAAGGATAATCATATTAGATAAGGCTATTTAAAATAAACCAAAATTCTTTAAAGACATTTTTAACTTTGAGTTTGATTTGATTTAGGAAATATGAGACAAATTTGCTAATCCTAGCCCAATTCCCCATATGTGAATTGATTTTGTTTAATGAAGGAAAATTAAGTTGATTTTATATTTTGATTAGGTTAAGGTATGAATTAAATAAATTAATTATCCCTTACTTATATCACCTTAAGTTAATTAACTAGTTATAATAAGCCAACATGATATGCAACCCCATGAAAAATAAATTTGAAATGCTCCTAAGAAATGAAAGGGGCCTAATGCAATTGACTTATGATTTTCTCACACATGTGAGCTAATCATAATTTTACTATCCCTCACTTTGGGTTATTGAACACCCAAAGTGCTATCCAAAAGTTAATTAGGGTTGTTTAGACATGAAGGAAATTTAATTAAGTAAGTAGGTTCATTAACCCATTTTTGATTAAGCATAAACATCTCCAATTAAGGAAATAAAATGGACTAAGGAAAGATATCAAGAAAGAGGCCTTGATCTCAATCCCAAGCACACTTAACTTAGGCTCATCTTTATATTTAAGCTTTAATTAATTAAGCTACTAATTATCTCATTAATCCTTAATTATATGAATTAAAGTGAAGAGAGAAGTGAATTAAGGAAATATCTCAATCACATTCCCTAAGCTCCTTACTATTAAACAAAGGTAATTAAGCAATTTTAATTAGCGTTCACTTACTAATCAACACTAATTAAATTAGAAGAGTGATTAAGGCTTAATCAAGTGATTTCCCTAATTAAGCCACCAATATAATCTCAGAAAATTAGAGGAGGTAGAGGTCATCTCCTTAAATACCCACAGAAAGTTTGAGATCAATTGGGTGATTAATTAAGGAGTAATCAAGCTAATTAAGTTTTTAATAAAACTTTAATTAAGCCAAAATCACTATTCAAAATTAATTAATAATAATTTTCTTAGATTCTACTCTATAATACCTTTAAAATGAGCCTAAGTTAGTATTTCTTTTTGAATTTTTCTATAATTAGTTATAATTTTAGGAAGTTTTAGTATTTAAAACAAATTAAATAACCCTAATTAAACCCTTAATCCCATCAGGCCATGCCACTGCTGATGCGGCGCGCTGATGTAGTGCGCTTTCCATGTAGCGCGACAGGATTGATTTTTTAAGTTATCACATCTGCGCGCGCTGACTCAGCGGCGGCGGACACGCTTTCTCTTTTGGCCGTCCAATCTAAGATCGAATAGCCGAGATTAAACCCACAATTTAGGCTAAGAATTACAGCGGATCTAGTGTGATTTGATCAGTCATCCTTTCTAATCACACGGAACGGACATCGCATGATCATTCTCCTTCACGGCGATAGATGAACACTGTTCATCTTTCCCCGTTTAATCTGAGGTCACTCGAGCTTGGATTGGGATCAAAATGATCCCACCCCTTCGGAAGGAGGGGGATGCATATCTAACGATCAAAATTGCATGGGATGATAATTTCCTTCAAAAAAGACCAACTGAAAATCGCATATAACTATAATTTTGAACAATTACCTTGTCGGAGGCTATCACCGGTGCTTCCAATGATAGAGGTAGCTTTGTTTAGTAGAGATGAAGCCCTGTTGAAGAAATTCGGCCTTGATTTGAAGTGGAATGCTCGGTCGACCAAGATCCTCTTCAATGGCGATCAGTCTTTGACTGAAGTTGCACTTCCCATGAAATGGAAACATGGAAAAGGATTTGATTGAGCTCAACAAGGTGTGATGAGGCTGTGGGTAAAAGGAATTTAGGTTTGGTGATGTGAGGAGGAAGTATTGCTTGAAATGGGGATGCCCTATTTGAGCTTTGCATGTAGAGGACAAATGCCAATCGAGGGAGCTCGGCGAGGCCTTGGGAAAGCTCTGTGAGGATTCAAAATTACTCTAGAGAGTCTCTTGAAGCTCTGTGTTGTGTTTCTTTGTGCATGGAGGGTGTATACACTTTAATTGAGTGTGATGGATCCGTGAGCCTCCGTCGGCCTGCTAGAGCTATCACCTTTGACTCCACATGGCATGCCATGGTTGGGGGAATGTGTGGCAGGAGGCTCAAGGCCTGATTTGGGGAGTTGGGGTTGTCATTTTCCCCCGAAGCACTCATGGGTTCGGCCATGGAGGTGAGGTGCTTGGGTTGGTTCCTTTGGTCCATGGCTAGTTCTAGAGTGGCTTAGGTTGGGCTAGGGATGCTAGGGAGGCTCTCTTTGAGGAGTTTGATGGCTTCCATGGGGAGATAAGGGTGGACTTTGCCATTTTAGGCAAGAATCCAAGGTAAAAGAGCTTGGCACTTTGGTTTATCCCCTCGGGTGGGGTCCACGAGGCTTTGAGCTGATTTGGGAATGGGTTAGGTTTAGTTTGGGTCAGGTCTAGACAA
This sequence comes from Cymbidium sinense, assembly GCA_021442155.1. Taxonomy (NCBI): domain Eukaryota; kingdom Viridiplantae; phylum Streptophyta; class Magnoliopsida; order Asparagales; family Orchidaceae; genus Cymbidium; species Cymbidium sinense. The sequence goes on along the minus strand of CM038226.1, from coordinate 26,738,554 downwards.
CTCCTATGGTCTCATCATTTGGTTTGAAGTGATTTGGCTTCATATGATCAAATGGGTTCCTTTGGATTAGGTTGAGTTGGGTTGACCAATTTGGTCAAATTGGGTCAAACTAAGGCTTGGGTTAGGTCTAAATCATGATTTGGAATGTTTTTGTGTGATTAATTTGGCATGGTTTGGCTTAGGTTTGAATTTGACTCATTTGGATTCAAAAGGGTCAAATTGGTCAAGTTGGCCAATTTGACCAAATTGGGTTGGGTTAGGTGTTAAGTCAGTTCAATTGGTTGATTAAAAATGATTGTAGGCTTTGGTTTGGTTTAATTTGAATTTTTGTCAATGTGACCTTTTAGGTCATTTGGGCTAGGTTAGATCATGTTCACCAATTGGTCAACTTGGTCTCAATCATGGCTTTGGTTAAGTTTAACAAGTGATTTGGAATGAACTTGAGGCATTGGTTGCAATCAATTTGGGCTGAATCATGATTCAACCCATTTTGGCTTTTTAGTCCAATTTGGGTCAACTTAAGTCAAGTGGCCAATTAGGCTTGGTTTGACTCAATTGATGACTTGGTCATGTTCAATCAGTGCCCACGAATGGGTTTGGATCAATGGTTTCAATCAATTTAACATATGGTGGATTTTGGCTAGTTTGGGTTTCATTTAGGCTAAGTGTTGACTTGGTCAAAGGCTAAGTTTAACTTGGTTTGACCCAATCCAATGTGGTTGATCACCCCATGATGATTGTTGATCATGATTGAGGTTTAGATGGGCTTAGTTCAATCCAATTTGGGTTGGATTAGAACTTGGCTCAAAAAGGTCCTTTAGGTCACTTTGGGTCGAGTGAGCCTAAATGGGTTAATTTTCTTGATCAAGGCTTGATTTAAGTTTAATTGAACTTACATATGGATTAGGATTGAAATATAAATCCAATTGCAATTGGTTTGAAGCCAAGTGAGTTTTGATTCATATGACAATTTCAAGTCATAACGGTCAATTTAGGTTTGATTTAGATTGACTTGGATTTGGCTTATTTTTGGTGGTTTATGTTTATCTTTCGATCAATGATTGTAGGAATAATTGAACCATGAAGAAATCCATGAGTTTTGAGTTGATTTGGGTTTCATTTAGCCAAGTTCAAAAATTTTGCTAAAACGGGTAAAATTGGGATTTTGGTTTGATTTGAGTTTGGTTTTGGTCATTTGAATTTATATTTCATTTATATTTGTGAATATGAATGAAGATATAAATGGGTCATGAGAAAATCACTTGAGTTTGGAGTGATTTGAAAACAAATTTGATTAAGCTTATGGATGTAGGTTGAAAAGGGCTAATTTGGATTTTGACTTGGTTTGATTTAATTTTGGTCATTGGAGGGGGGGTTTCATTTATATTTATAAATATAAATGAAGGAACGATTGATCTATAAAGAAATCAACCAAGTTTGAGTTGATTTGAAGGAATTTTGTCTAAGCACATGAAGGTGGCTCATATGGCTTAGGAAGAGATTTTTGGAATTGTAATTTAGAGTTGATCATGGATTTCAATCATTCAGAATCTGGAATTGACTTGTGATTTGAAATTTGAATTGATATTGGATTTGATAATTGAGAAAATCAATTGGGTTGGGGTTGATTTAGATTTGGTTAAGCCTAAGTCCATAAGATAAAATCAAAAGGGCTCAGGAAGGGATTTGGAGTTTGAATTTAGTGATGGATTTCAATCATTGGATAGTTGGATTTGATTTTGGAATTTGAATTTGAATTTGAGGTTTGATTTTGAAATAAGGAAGCAAGGATGGGGTTTAGGCTCTAGGCTAGGCAAGTCTTCCTAGATCCCTTTCAACCTATTCATATGGCTAACTCTTCTAAGTCTCTAGGGTTAGGTTAAATGTTCATCTAATCTAGAAGTGTCTTAAGACCAAAGAAATGTTAGTGTCTATAAGAGTCCTAGACCTATGATGATGAAGTTGAAAGCTCACTCTAAAAGTGAGGTCAATAATATGTTAAGTGGGAATCAAATGTATATGATGTGCTCTCTTTCTTTTTTGGAAAGAGAGGGGAATTCTTTGTTGACAAATGTGGCATGTCAAATAAGATTCCAAATTACATTTTGTTATCTTAAAAGAGGGAAATCTATTTAACAAATTTTAAGTATGTTAAATAGATTTCAATGATACATTTTGATGTCATGTATGTGACTTCTTGTTTTCTTTGAAAAGAGAGAAACTTCAACTCTAGCATATGTAAATGATATCGAGTGGAGTTTCAATTTTATGTCATAATTTTATTTGAAAATAGAATCTTCATTCAACAAATTTGGGTATGTTGAATGAAGGTGGCTATTTTCAAAAATGTGCTTTTGAAAAGAGATATTTTAAAAGATTTTTATTTTGAAAAAAATCTCCATGTACCAATTATGGGAATTATTAAATGAGGGTTTTGTTGTATGAATTTTGTGCTTTTTGAAATGTGTTATTTTGCAAAAGATTTTATTTTCTTAAATATATGATGAACTTTACCTCACCAAGCTAGTGGTGAGGAGGTTCTAAATGCTTAGTCATCTCCTTTTATTAGTTAATTTTGTTTTCACCTAGCCAAGGAACCTTGAAAAAATAATGTTGGCTAGGTTTTCATGAAATAAGCTAAGTGACAGCGATAGTCTTGACATAAAATGCAAGTCCACTTTATAGATGGAGAGAGAAATCATCCCTAGTAGAGTTGCCAAAAAATCTGTGGTGTTTATTTTTTTGGTTTATGTGTATGTGTGTGTATACGGGGGGGGGACACCATGTATATATGAGGATATACTTATTGAGGTGATCAGGTATGATATTGAGAAAAAAAAAGTATACTATCTCGGAAGGTATAAATCACCCAAGAAGGACTCCTTAGGTATGATGGGTCTTTTGAATATACCAGAGATTTTTCCCCTACTTTACATGGATGAATAAATTAGGGTTTATTTAAACTAGGTTCTAAAGTTTTATATGGGGACAAGCCCCCATAGTTAATTACATCCTAAGGAAGGTGAGTTCCTTAAGAATACACTCAATTAAAGTAAGCAATTATTGTCTCCAAAGAATTCAAAGATAGGGCTATCAATAAATTGGCTATGTTTGGAAGATCAAAAGGAAAATATTATTGAAGCTAAAGGAGGATAAGTAGAGGATGCTCATGATACTAAGGAGGCTAATGAGCATTCCATTCTATCCTATGGTTGGGCTTTACATGTTTGAAATTTGAGAAGAATTATATATTTGAGTTAAAATTTTATTAAAAATCTAAGACTTACAATTCCACAATACAAGATTGTGGAAATACCTAAAAGATAAGGATTTATGCTTGTAGCCCCAAAAGAAAATAGTAACCTCGAATCCTAAATCTAAGGAGCCTTAGCAAGGGCCAAAGCATCGACCTAAATCTAAGGCGAAAGTGAGTATATTATTTTCCTCCACAAGAGAGAGTAAACCACTCCACTGCTGGACTTATAACTGCTTGGAGTGGCAGCCAGCTAACTCCTTGTACGTTCTAAAACCATGTGGTCAAGTCATACGTTTTGCAAGATGACTAGATTATTATTATTTAAAAGTAAACTAAAGTCCTTAAACCCACTCCCTAGAAGACTAGAGTATGAGTGGTATGAATACTGACCTAGTCTAATGCAAATCTTTTCAAATTTTATTTATATTTGACACTTCATTTTGACATAGACTATAGGATTTTATATCCCTAAATGCATGATGAGGTTAATTATGGGCCAAATCAAAAGAGAAAGAGGTGTTTTCCATTATAGGCTCTCAAAGGTCAAGCCTTTTTTCTATCTGGCAAAGATGGAAACCCTCTCTTAGCAAGAGTAAAATAAAATAACATGCATGGTATTAAGCATACAACATCCAGCTAAGGGGTTGCTAAATATTTTATTATCTTGATTTAATGCCTAGGCTTTATGTGAGGTTATGAGTTATTTTAGAAAATTTAGTTATGAGTTGTAGTTGGGTAGAAAATTAATTTTTTTCCTAAGAGCCTAAACAGATCTAGGTCACATATTAAATCATCATACATGAAGAAACTAAGAAAAATATATGCCATTTCTATTGCACAATGTAAATAAATCATCAAATAATTTATAAACTCAACATGAAAGAATAATAGGTCGATCGGTCGAGATGCAATTAGTATAAAAAAAGAAAGAAATGGTAGCTCTACCCTTATACAACCCAGTATATGAAAGAATAATTACAAGTTATAAAATAATAAGTGTTATGGGGGATCTTCAAGTCTTCATGCTCCCTCCACTTCTTCATTTTATTTGCTCCATTTGATTTTGTGGGCTTCTAGGCATAACATGGCACCCCAGGATCAAACCTTCTAGCCAATATTCATCTCTAACCCCCATAACACTTAACCAAATTTTAAATGCATAATTACATTAAAATAATAAGAAAGTAAATCTCACTACACCTACAAAATATGTGTTAGCTAAACACACCATACAACCCAAGAAGTTATATGAATAATTTGGACTTACCACCCTGCACATGGGTAACTAAGTCCACCTGTCTTAATGTAGATTATGCTCAGGGGTTAAGCAACTTGCACAACAAAATATTTATATTTTTATTACAGCGGCCCCTTAAGCATAATCTTCTACAGAAACATAATTAGGCAAATATCAGCCTAACAGCTAGACTACGCACATACACCCTAACATCCATTCCATAACATTACATCACAAAATAAAACATACAACAAATCATGCACTGCCCTAACATAAAGCTAGCAGTTGTGACTTAATCTAATGTGTGTATTAAGGCTTGTGTGGTATGTCCTAGCTAGGCTTTAGAGTTGAGATTTTCAAAGTATGAAGGACATTTTATTATGAAGGCTTCTTTCACTTCAAATGGTTTAATTAATTTGTAAATTTTACTTAATTTTTTCTTTTATTTCACTTGACCTACACTTAACAACTAAATGTTATGAAAAGAAAGAAAGAGAGGATCACTCTTTTTTATCCCTTCCTTAGGTCACATCTAAAGCAAATTAGTTAATCAATTCTCTTTGGTGAATGGCTTATTACATATTTTAATTAGTCTTAAGTTTAGGTTCACTTTAAATAAACTCATTCAATAAGAAAGGTTTCTCAAGGTTAGTTAGAATGATTTACTATCACATAATATATGTTTGTTCATTTCTTTCCATCATATATATCATGCATATGATTAAATCCTAAGCATAGTTATACATGCAATTTGTATCTTAGCACACTTAAATAATGAATGTAAACAAATGCATTTGGAATTATTGTTCCATTTAGTTGAATGATTTTGTCATATTGATTTAAAGTTCTATTTAAATTCTTATGCAAAAGCAAAAGGATAGAACCTTAAATCACATGACCAATCAACTCAACCAATTAAACAAAGCATGAATGCATATCTTTTTAATAGAAAAAGGGATTTTCATTTATTAGGTAGGTACACATTCACGTGTATAAAAGCTTTAAGCAAGTATGTCACCATTGTTCTACACCAAGGGAACGAGGTAGGAACCTCCTTAGGGCTACTTAAAATTGTGCATTCCTGGGATGTCCAGACTAATATACCCACTATCCTTATATACATATGGATGTATAAATAACTACAAGAATAGAGAGCCATGCAAAAATTGTGTTTTGATTTGGTTGATTTATTTTGTGTAAATGAATTAAAGCTCTATCTAAATTATGATGTTAAAATGCATAAGAATGAAATCAAGCAGGTACATCGCCATTGTTTCGCACCAAGGGAATGAGGTAGGAACCTCCTTAAGGCTACTTAAAGTTGTGCGCCCCTGGGATGTCCAGACTAATATACCCTTTAACATTCTTACTTATACAAATCAACATATGAATGTAAGGAAGAGACTCTTTTTCAAATACTAAATTTATATTCACATGCATTTCCTATGCATATATAACTAAAATTAAGATACATATGTATATTCATTTATTAATAAACTCTTAAAAATATATTTGAGATTTAACAGTGATACTAGCAAGATATATTTTTAATTAAGCTAACACATACAAGTTGACATAAAGAAAATCATTTTCATTTGATTAATTTGAAAGACGTGAATGCATGAGTACAAGTGGCATACAATATTTAGCTTGATTGGAAAGAAATAAAGAAACACAGCATGTAATTTCATTCAGATCAATTAACTCCCAAGGACAATCAAACTAAATTAGATTATTTAAAATAAACCAAAGTTCTTTAGTGTCATTTCATTTTTCATGTTTGATTTGATTTAAGAAATATGAAAGAAGTTTGCTAATCCTAATCTCATCCCCCATGTGTGAGTTAATTTGGTTTAATGAAGAACAATTAGGTTGATTTTATATCTTAATTAGATTAGGGTATGAATTAAGTAAATTAATTAACTCTTACCTACATCACCGTAAGTTAATTAACTAGTTAATTATTGGCCAATATGATATGCAACCACATGAAAAGTAAATTAGCAATGCTCCTAAGGAATGAAAAGGGCCTAATGCAATTGTCTCATGATTAATAGTTAATTAAGCTTAAGGGATTTAATTAATTACTTTTATAGTTTTTTTACACATATAAGCTAACCATAATTTCATTAAATTCCTTGAGACTATTAAACATCTAAAGGACTACCCAAATTTGAATAAAGGTAATTAGATGTGAATTGGATTTTAGATTGAATTAATTAAGCTCATTAATCCATTTGGTTAAGCATTAAGCACGTTCAATTAATGAAATGGAATTAACTTAAGGAAAGAGGTCAAGAAAGAGACCTTAACCTCAATCCCTAAGTCCTACATTAGATAACTTAAGCTTTGATTTTATCTTGAGGATTAATTAATTAATTAAGCAATTAATTACATCATTAATCATTAATTAATTTGATTCCAAAAAAGTAAAGAAAACTTAGAAAATTAATTAGAAAAAATATCTCAATCACATTCCCTAAGCTCCCTTATTGATCAACACATGTAATTAGGCTTAAATAATTGATTAAGTCATTATTCATTCACTAATTATTATTAATTAAATTAATAGAATGATTAAGGCTTAATTAATTAATCTTCCTAATTAAACAATCAATAAAATCCCAAAAAAAATAGGAGAGACGGATGTCATCCCCCTAAACATCCACAGAAAATTTGAGTTTAATTAGATAATTAATTAAGGAATAATTAAGATAATTAAATTATTAGTTAAAATTTAATTAAGCCAAAATCACTATTTAAAATTAATTAATAATAATTTTCTTAGATTTTACTATGAAATATCTTTAAAATGAGCTTAGTTTGTAATTTTTGGATTTGTCTAGAATTAGTTATGATTTTTAGAAATTTTAGCCTTAAAAATATATTATTTAAGTTTAACTAAAACCTTAATCCCGTCGGGCCATATGGCAGCTGACACAGCGCACTTTCCATGTGGCGTGCTAACTCCATGGACTGTCCGATTTAAAGATCAAGCAGCCACGATTCGATCCACGATTTAGAGGAGAAATCAGAGTGAATCTAATGTCATTTAATCACGGTCGTTCATTCTAATCATATGGAACGGATGACCCATGATCTTTCTCCTTCACGAGTGCTGAAAGACGGATGTCGTTCGCCTTTCCCTATTTGATCTAAGCTCACTCGAGCTCATATTGGGATCAAATTGATCCCACACTTTGAGAAGAAGGAGAGGAACACATCTAATGGCCAAAATTCATGACATTTGAATTTCCATCAAAAAGCCCCAACAAAATTTCCTAAATCGATAGTATTGAGATATTGTCTCACCGGAGCTAATGTTCAGCGGTGGGATCGATGGAGGTAGCTTTGTATAGTAGAGACAAAGCCCTGTTGAGAATATTTAGGCTTGATTTGGGGTAGAGCTCTCGGTTGACCAAGCCACGCATGTAGGAGCCTCGGCTTTGATCGAACTTTGGTCTCTGGTGGTTGGGAAGGCTCGAGGATGATTCGGTTGGCTTCAACGAAGTATGAGGATGGTGTGGGAGCAAGGAATTGGGATTTGATCAAGTGTAGGAAGAGTATTACTTGGGAGAAGCTTGTCCTATTTTGGCTTTGCTCGAGGAGGAGGAATGTCGATCGAGGAAGCTCTGGGAATGCTTGGAAAAGCTCTGTGGGGTTTCAAAAATGATTAGGGAAGTTTCATAATGCCAATTGTGAAGAATCCTGCCCGATTAAAGGGGTATACCCCTCAATTGCACTTGATCGACGGACAGGATTCATCCCTAAAAATTTATTGATTCATCATCGTTGGGTTGTCGGAGGGGTCGCCGTCAGCTCCACATGGCATGCCAAGGGTGGAGGAAGTTGTGGCAGGGAGCTGAAGGCAAGATATGGGCTGATGTTGTGGGATTCATCCTTGCCTTTGCCCATGGGGTTCGGCCATAAGAGTGGCTTGGATTGTTTTCCTTGGTCCATGGAAAGTGCTAGGTATCTTAAATTGGACTAGGAAAGTTTAGGAAGGCCTAATTTAGCAAGTGGAGGGCTTTCATGGGAGAGGCAAAGTGGACATTGCATTTTACGGAAAGAATCCAATGCAAATGAGCTTGTCCAATGGTCAAGTCCATTGGATTGGGTCCCACTTAGATTTGGGCTGGCTTGAGGCTGGCCTAGGGTTAATTTGGGTTGGGTTAGGTTAGCCATTGAGATTCCATAAGGTGGCTTTGGGTGATTTAGCTTCATATGATCAAAATATGCTCATTTGGGTTAGGTTGGGTTAGGTTGGGTTGACCAATTGGTCAAATTGGTTCAAACTAAGACTTGGGTTAGGTTCATATGATGATTTGGGATGTTTTGGTTTAATTGATTTAGATTAATTTGGTTTAGATTTTATTTTGGCTCATTTGGATTCAAATAGGACAAATGGGCTAAGTTGACCAATTTGACTAATTTGACCAAATTGGGTTGGGTTAAGTAATGGTTCATGCTCAATTTGTTAATTAAAAATGATTGTAGGTTTTGGTTTAGTTTAATTTGGATTTAATTTAGATTTTGGTCAATTTGATCATTTAGGTCAATTTGGGCTAGGTTGGGTCAAGTTGACCAATTTGGTCAAATTGGGCTCAATCATGGCTTTGGTCAAGTTCAATAAGTGATTTGGAATGAACTTGATCATTGGTTGTAATCAATTTGGATCAAATCATGATTTGACCCATTTTGACTTTTTAGGCTAATTTGGGTCAACTTAAGTCAAATGGCCAGTTGGACATGGTTTGGCTCAATTAAGGGTTTGGTCATGTTCAATCATTGATTATGAGTGGGTTTGAGTCAATGGCTTCAATCAATTTGGTATATGGTGGGTTTTGGCTCTTTTAGGTTTAAGCTAAAGGTTGACTTGGTCAACAGGCTAGGTTGACTATAGTTTGATCTGATTCAAGATAATTGATTAACCTGGAATGTTTGTTGATCATGATATGGGATTTGGATGGGCTTGGTTCAATCCAATTTGGGTTGAATTAAAACTTTGCTCAAAAAAGGTCTTTTGGCCACTATGGGTCAAGTGAACCTAAATAGATCAATTGGCTTGATCATGGCTTGATTCAAGTTTAGTTGTATTGGTAATTGGGATTGAGATGGAAATATAAAGCCAATCGAAAATAGTTTGGAGCCAAAAGGGTTTTGGTTTATATGATAATTTCAAGTCAAAAAGGGTTAACTTGAGTTTGACTTGGGTTGACTTGGGTTTGGTTTGATAATTATAGCTTATGTTTATATTTGGAACAATGATTGAAGGAATGAGTGAATCATAGAGAAATATATAAGTTTTGAGTTGATTTGGGTATCATTTAGCTAAGTTCAAGAAATTGGCTAAAAGGCTAAAATTAAAAATTTGATTTGATTTGGGTTTGGTTTTGGCCACTAGAATTTATATTTCATTTATATTTGTGAATAGAAATGAATATATAAATGATTCATGAGAAAATAACTTGGGTTCGGAGTGATTTGGAAGCAAATTTGACCAAGTTAAGGGATGTAGGTCAAAAGGGTTAAGTTGGGTTTTGATTTGGTTTGATTTAATTTTGGTCATTAGAGGGTGGGCTTCATTTATATTTGTGAATTTAAATGAAGGAATGATTGATTTATAAAGAAATCAATTGAGTTTGAGTTGATTTGGATTAAGATTTGGTTAAGCTTATGGAGGTGGGTCCATATGGCTTACAAAAGGAAGGAAATCAGTAGATCTAATGTGCGATTTGATCACGATTGTCCGTTCTAATCACGGAAATGGACGGCCCATGATCCTCCTCCTTTGTGAGCAACAAAAGATGGATGTCATATGTCTTTCCCTATTCAATCCGAGCTCACCCGAGCTCGGATTGCCTCCAAAATCACCCCACGCCTTCGGGGAAGGGAGACGCACACATCCAATGGTTAAGATTCTCTCAAATGCACATTCACTTCACAAAGGACCAAATGATTTTCACTAGGGAGTTAAGTTTTGCAAAATTACCTCACTGGAGCTAATATTTGGCAGTTCGAACGACTGAGGAAGCTTAGTCTAGTTGAGATGAAGCCCTGCTGAGCTGCACGAGCCTTAATTTGGTGTAGAGCTCTCGGTTGACCAAGCCACGCATGTAGAAGCCTCGGCTTTGATCGAACTCTGGTCTCCAGTGGTTGAGAAGGTTCGAGGATGATTCGGTTGGCTTTGATGAAGTATGAGGATGGTGTGGGTGCGAGAAATTGGTATTTGATCAAGTGGAGGAGGAGTACTGCACAGGAGAAGCTTATTCTATTTTGGCTTTGCTCGATGAGGAGGAAAAGTCGATCGAGGAAGCTCGTGGAGGCTCTTGGGAAGTCTCTAGGATTTCAAAAAGCTTAAGAAAGTCTCACCAATCGAATTGCCATGATTTTTGCTCGAATTAAGGGGTATACCCCTCAATTGCATCTGATGGATGGACGAGATCATTTCTGGAAATTCAACTGATTCATCGTCATCTGTCCGTTGGATTCATCACCATCAGTGCCTTGTGGCTCGCCATGAGTGGTCGAAGCCATGTCAGGCTGCCTAAGGGAGGTTTTGGGCAAATGGTGGGTGATTGCCTCTTCCTTGTGTCCATGGTGGGTTCGACCATAAGAGGGAGAAAGGAAGAGATTACCTTTGGTCTATGTCAAGTGCTAGGTGTGTAGGGTGGGCTAAGGTGTCTTAAGAATGCCTCATTTGGCAAGTGGAGGGCTGCTATGGGAAAGGCAAAGTGGACTTTACCACTTATGACAAGAATCTTATGCAAAGAGCTTTGCACATTGGTCAATTCCCTTGGATTGGGTTCTAAGTGAATTTAGGCTGGTTTGGGAGAGATTTATGACTGATGTGGATTGGTTTTGATCAGCTTTTGGGGTCCCATAAGGTGCCTTTGAGTGTTTTGGCACAATTTGGTCATATGGGTTCATTTTGGGTTAAATTGGGTTGGGTTGACCAATTGGTCAAATTGGGTCAAACCAAGGCTTGGGTTAGGCTCATATGATGGTTTGGGATATTTTGGTTTAATTAGTTTAGATTAATTTGACTTAGGTTTGAATTTGACTCATATGGATTCAAAAGGGTCAAATGGGTCAAGTTGACCAATTTGACCAATTTGAGCAAATTGGGTTGGGTTAGGTGTTGAGTCAAGTTCAATTGGTTGATTGAAAGTAATTGTAGGCTTTGTTTGGTTTGATTTGGAATTAATTTAGATTTTGGCCAATTTGACCTTTTAGGTTAATTTGGGCTAGATTGGGTTAAGCTGACCAATTGGTCGAATTGGGCTCAATCATGGCTTTGGTCAAGTTCAATAATCAATTTGGAGTGAACTTGAGCCATTGTTTGCAATCAATTTGAGTCAAATCATGATTTGACCCATTTTGGCATTTTAGGTCAATTTGGGTCAACTTAGGTCAAATGACCAATTGGACTTAGTTTGGCTCAATTGATGGTTTGGTCATGTTCAACCATTAATTATGAATAGGTTTGGGTCAATGGTTTCAATCAATTAGGCATATGGTGGGTTTTGGTTAATTTATGTTTCATTTGAGCTAAAGATTGACTTGGTCAAAGGACCAAGTTGACTTGGTTTGACCCAATTCAGAGTAGTTGATCACCTTAAGATGATTGATGATCATGATATGAGGTTTAGATGGGCTTTGTTCAAAACTTGCCTCAAAAAGGTCTTTTAGGTCACTTTGGGTCAAGTGGACCTAAATGGGTCAATTAGCTTGATCATGACTTGATTCAAGTTTAATTGTATTGGTAAATGGGTTTGAGGTGGAAATATAAATCAAATTGCAAATGGTTTGAAGCTATATGGATTTTGGTTCATATGATAATTTTAAGTCAGAAAGGGCTAACTTTGGTTTAACTTGAGTTAGCTTGGATTTGATTTGATAATTATAGTTTATATTAATATTTGGAATAATGATTGAAGAAATGATTGAATCATGAAGAAATCTATGGGTTTTGAATTAATTTGGGTATCATTTAGCCAAGTTCAAGAAATTGGCTAAAAGGACAAAATTTGAAAATTTGATTTGATTTGGGTTTGGGTTTGGCCACTTGGATTTATATTTCATTCATATTTGTGAATATAAATGATTTATGAGAAAATCACTTGGGTTTGGAGTGATTCAGAAGCAAATTTGACCAAGTTAAGGGATGTACATCAAAAGGGCTTAAGTATGGAATTGATTTGGTTTGATTTAGTTTTGGTCATTGGAGGGTGGGTTTTATTTATATTTGTGAATATAAATGAAGGAATGATTGATTTATAAAAAAATTAATTGAGTTTGGGTTGATTTAGATTGAGATTTGATTAAGCTTATCAAGGTAGGTCTATATGGCTTAAGAAAGGTCTTGATTTTGAATGATTTGAATTTGGATTTCATTTATATTTGTGAATATAAATGAAGGAATGATTGATTTATAAAGAAATCAACCAAGTTTGATTTAGTTTGAAGGGAGTTTTGGCTAAGCATATGAAGGTGGTTCATATGGCTTAGGATGGGATTTTGGAATTTGAATTTAATCATGGGTTTCAATCATTTGGAGTTGGATTTCATTTGGAATTTGGGTTGGGAATTGATTTGAGATTGAATTTGATATTTGAGAAAAATCAATTGAATTGGAGTTGATTTGAATTTAGTTAAGGCTAAGTCCATAAGATAAAATCAAAGGGCTTAAGAAGGGATTTGTAATTTGAATTTAATCATGGGTTTCAATCATTTGATTTGGGATTGGATTTGATTTGGAATTTTGGATTTGAATTTGATATTTGGTTGAGTAAGGAAGGAAGGGTTAGGTTTAAGGCTATAGGATAGGCAAGTCTTCCTAAATCCCTAAGGCATGAAATATTTTCATGGCTAATCCTTCTAAGTCTCTAGGCTTTGGTTAAGTGTTCACCTAATCACTAGAAGTGTCTTATGACTAAGGAGCTCTTAGTGTCTACAAGAGTCATAGATCTATGATGGGGAAGTTGAGAGCTCACTCCTAAAAGTGAGGTCATCATAATTAGAATGAAAATTTTCTATTTTTTTGGATTGAAGGAAGCTTCATAATTCATGCAAATTTTAATTTAGTGTCGCCTTCTGTCTATTTGTATGAAGAATTACACATTTGATGGCGAGTTTGGAGCATAACTAGATTTATATTTGCAACTCAAAATATTGTATATTTTTTTGCATTTTATTTATTTATAGAATCTCTAAACTTCAATGGTTGGCTCATGTTCGTTTAATGACCTGTTAAATCTTTTTCAATTCAAAATTCAACTTTGGTATTTGCTCAGATGAGCTATTATATTTCCCTAAAAAGAGCTTTAATTATTTGAATTAAAGCTCTTTTTAGATACAGGTCAATTATTCTTTAAGAAGTCTTGATCATACTTGCTAATAGGCTATTTGGTTATAGTGAAAATCTCTTATGAATTTTATTTGATTTTCACTTTAGTTCGAAAATAGCACTCAACAAATCTTATGTGCATTAATTTTGCATTCAAATATAAATAATTGTATTCTTTTAAAGTGTAGCATTCATACTCATTGGCGAGCTCTTTAATTGAACTTGTGCTTGCAAGCAAGCTATTGAACTTCTTACGAACTCTTATTCTCAATTTAGAATTGACTTTTAGGTTAATCACCAATCACCTGTTGTTCTACATTAAATTAAGGTCTTCATTTCATTCAATATCGAATGTAGTTATCTCGGTGTTCAATTGATTATATTTCATGCTTGCTATTTATTCATGAATTTGACAGTTTAAATAGTTAAGACAAAATTTTATTCATGTTAATTTGTGAGATGTCAGAACCTACTCTTGCTCAGAAGTAAGCTATCAAATTTCATATAAGTTCTCCATATTCAATTGTGTTTAATTGAAGCCATTTTTAATTCACTTGGAATAAGTTGTAATAACCTAGTGTCTACTGCTTTAATTATATTCATGCTTATTGGCTAGCATCGTAGTCACAACTATATTTATATAAGAGCTATTAAACTCAATCTGGATTCATCCTTAACTCCACATCAAGTTTCATATTTATTTGAAAACTAGATTTCAAATTTATTGTAAGTCTCTTATGTTTGGCATTTGCCACGTCAAGTTTCACTTGTATTTAACTTGAGTATCCTCAATTATTTCATATATATAACAATAGGCTCAAGCATTCATTTGATGATAAACTAAGCGAATGAATTATTTTCATTTAGTATATTCTCATATCATAATAATACTTATTGTGTCTATTTAATTTTAATTTTATAAATTCTTTTTTTATGAATTTATATTATATATTTAACTTAATATTAAATCTTTTTTTTTTAGTTTAAGTCTTAAAATTTTGATGAAATTTCAGCAACATTTTAATAATATTCTGACGTCGTTCCCATATAAGGGGCTACATCAGAGCTATTTTATCTTATTTTACACCCTGATAAGTGTGAGAGTTGATATTTTAAAACACATTGATTGATCTTTAATCCTATTATACCCTGATGAGTATAAGAGGACCTTCAATCACCTGCACAAAATAGATATATAATATTTTTAGACATTCAACTATTTCAGTATTATACTTTCGCAATGAGAGTCAATGACAATTAACAAGCGATGCAATGGATGTGGAGGGAATAGATAGATATTAAATGAGGCGTTTGAAAGAGGATTATTCGTAGAGTGATTGCCGAGAGAAGAATGGTCGGTGAACTTGAACGTGGTGAAAGGGAATGCCGAGAGAAATCCATCTGATGATGAAATTATCTCTCGGTTGCAAAAAAACTGAATAGGGAAAACTACTGTTGCGAGCTCGGCACTAGAGATGGGATTAGCCGAAGCTCGACAGGATGAGGAGCTGCAGCAGCTGCTAGATGCGGAGACAGGAGAAGGCTGAGAGAAGGGAGTTGCCACATGTAATACTCTTGACATGAATGAGCGAGCGAAAGAGATGAAGGAGGGGTGATATTTGAGGCAGGCTCGGTTGCTTGCGGCTTAAGGGAGACGGGATTTCTTGGTGGCTGCTTGGGTATGCCGAGAGAGAGGGAGAAAAAGACGGAGGAAGTGAGGCCGGTGGCTGAGACAAGAGATCAAGGGTTGTATTTCTGCGGTTTGGAGAGTTGGAGGAGAGGAAAGCATAAGATAATCGGCTTTGGAAGTGCCACCAGTGTAAAGGACGCCAAGCAGGAGACGGTAGAGGGCTTGCGAGACTTGAGATGTAGACGAGAGTTCGATGCGGTTGGGAGGGAGGAAATACTTGCCAGATCTGCGAGAATGAGAGAGGAAAAGGAGGGTGGCTGGTTTGAGATGGGAGGAAGAATAAAGGCTGTGCTGCTCCGGTTGGAGGTTGTCTCGAAAGAGAGAACTGCAGCTTGCTACTATGTATGAGTGGTACACAGTAAAGGTGGTGGCTTCAAAACCGCGTGGGAGATGAGGGGAGTTCGGCATGTCTCTTCTACGAAGGAGGGAGAAGCCGGCTTAGAGGAATGAGAGGAAACTTGCCGTGTTCAATGACCAAGCCCACCTCAATAGTATTAGGGATTTTTATTTTGACCGTTGTAAAGAAAGGGTGTGGCATGGGTAGTGGGTACGGAAGGACATGTGGCGAAATTTCGATGTGGAAAGAATAAGATGAAGGTTGAGAGCAGTTTAGAGTTTAGACGGATTAAGAGCGAATTTAATCTGATTTATTTCAATTCTTTCACTCTATATTGGTAAAATTTTGTGTATTATTATGTATGACTTTACAGTTAATAATAATCTTTAAACCACTCATCACTCTGTTCACATTCTAATAATTTTATATCTAATATTGTAAAATTATAAAGAAGGTGTTAGGTGAATACATGATTTTTATAAGACTAGCATAAAAAATTTTAATATCATCAATAATATTCTATCATATAATAATGATATTATTTTATCAAGATGTTTAAAATAAAAAAAATCTTGTTGCATCAATATCAAACGGTTGTGATTCCCTTTAAATTCAATTATTTAGATCTTATATCATCTTATTTTGAGAATAAGCTATCTACTTAAATCTTAATATTAAACTGTTGTGATTCCTTAAAAAAAATATTTCTGATATTATTTTGAGCTAACTGCATTCTACTTTATCATTCGCATATGTTGAGAAAAAGTATATATATATCTTTTATTTTCTTTGCGTATTGATGAATTTATTACACATTATGTGACTAATTAAAATGTTTTAGAAACATCAATAGTGGCATTTTCTTTGAATTATGTCATTTATTTTTCATGAATTTTGATCCACAAAATGAATGGAAAATGGCTTTCCATTTGGTCCAACGAGGTGTGCTCACTACGCTGCCAAGATTTTTTTTTTTTTTTTTAAAATTTTTATGACTTAGAGTCTTCGACTAAGTAAATTTTAAAATTTTAAAAACATTACAAAAATGGAATAAAAACGGATTGCTTGTCCTGCAAGAAACAAACTAAATATTTATAAAAGTATCATTATTTATTAAAAATAAAAGTATAAAATTTAAATAAAACACGTGCCGCTTAATCTTCTCATTTCCCAAGCCTATAAGAAGCACCGTGCCTAAAACCCAAACCCTTCACCAGTGTGTGAGAGAATGGGGATGGAGGAGAAATGGGCTGGTTGGGGCTCAGCTCTGGCGAGCGCTATGTTTCTCTGGGCGGTGATCCGGCAATACTTCTCCGGCATTGTCGGTGACCGCCTTGGTCTCTACGCGGCGAAGCTTGTCTCCCTAGTCTACCCCTACATCGAGATTACTTTCGTAGAGTATGCTGGCGAGCACCTAAAGCGCAGCGAGGCCTACGCCGCCGTCGAATCTTACCTCTCCGCATGCTCTGGCTCCATTCATGCTCGTCGCCTTAAGGCTGATTCCGACCGCGAAGGCTCTGGTTCTGTTCTCACCCTTACAATGGACGATCACGAGGAGGTCATTGATTCCTTCTCGGGCGCTAAGTTCTGTTGGTCCTCTCAGATTGTCCCGTCCAAATCCCATTCCTTTTCCTTCTACCCCTCTCCCCCCGACCGCCGCTTCTACCGCCTTTCCTTTCACCGCCGACATCGCGACCTCGTTGCCAAATCTTATCTCCGTCACGTGCTCGACGAAGGCAAAGCTATCGGACTCAGAAACCGCGTGCGACGGCTTTATACAAACATCAGCAGTTACGATAGCTCTAATTACAGCAAGCGGGGGTGGAGTCATGTACATTTTGAGCACCCTGCGACCTTTGAAACCGTCGCCATGGATCCGGAGAAGAAGCGCGAGATCGTAGATGATCTGATCGCGTTCAGCAGGGGGAAAGAGTTCTATTCCCGGATCGGCAAACCGTGGAAAAGGGGGTATCTTCTCCACGGCCCACCCGGCACCGGCAAGTCGACGATGATCGCCGCCATGGCTAATCTGCTTGATTACGACGTCTACGACCTCGAGCTCACCGCGGTGAAGAACAACTCTGCTTTGCGAAAGCTGTTACTTGAGATCAGCGGGAAGGCGATTATCGTCATCGAGGACATTGATTGCTCTCTGGATCTGTCAGGCAAGAGGAAGAAGGAGAGTAAGAAATCGGAAGAGGAGGAGAAGAATATAAGAAGAGAAGAGAATGAAGAGAGTAAAGTTACGCTCTCAGGGCTTCTCAATTTCATCGACGGCTTATGGTCGGCGTTCGGCGGTGAGAGGTTGTTGGTTTTCACGACCAATTTCGTGGAGAAGCTGGATCCCGCGCTGATAAGGAGGGGGAGAATGGATAGGCACATTGAGCTTTCTTACTGTGATTTCGAAGGCTTTAAGGTTTTAGCGAAGAACTATTTGGGGATCAAGGACCATTCTCTGTTTGAGGAGATCCGGAGGCTGATGGAGGAGAGAAATATTACGCCGGCGGACGTGGCCGAGAATCTGATGCCGAAGAAAGTAACGGAAGTCGCCGGAAGTGTGGAGGTTTGTCTCAAGAGCTTGATTCAAGCTCTAATTGAGTCCAAGTTGAAATCGGCGAAACGGGAAGAGGAGATGATGGAGGCAACGTCGGCTAACGTGGAGGAGAGCGAGGAGGATGGTGATGGCAAGGAATCCGATTCAGCTTCCACTTAGCTGGATGGGGTTGTGAACGCCACTGATGGCTCTATTGTCTTTCAGCGCCTTATTTTCACCTGTATATTTAATAATAATATTTCGGAGGATTAATCAGAATTTAGATGGGTCAATGAGTCGGGGACTAATTACGCTTATTTTAAAATTTAGTAATTATAAAACTTTTCATGATTAGAAATTCTGTATCTTTGTTTTCACCTAACATAAAAATATCAATGACATGAAGGGTCCATGAAGTTTATTATTATTATTATTACATAGATAGTACTGAGATTAATACATTATACATTTTATATATATATATATATATATATATATATATATATATATATATATATATATATATATATATATATATATATATATATATATAGATAGATAGATAGCAAAGAACAGTAGCACAAAAATCGTCCAGTAATTGCAGTAAAAATAATAACAGAGAACATAAGTGAAAGGAAAAGCTTACTATCCAAAGGTATATCCAATATAAACTTCCATTATGATGCTTTGACCACCAATTTATTTGAGCATGAATTGGATAACAAATTATGGAACAAAAGTTGTTGAAATATTCTTCATTCATGAAATAAGCTTTGTTGATCCGTCTGAAATGTCAAAATATTTCAAGAGAAGTTTTTTATAATTGATTGCATTAAGCAAAATGATGATAATAGATAGTAAACAATTGGGCTATAATTATTTTGATTGTTACCGAACCTACTTGAACATCATTCATTTATAAAATTGACTATTTGGACGTGACACCAAAATTCCTCAAAAAAATCTTTTGTAGTGGATTAAATCAAACAAAATGGCAATGACAAACTATAGAGAATCCTTGCACAAATTCAGAACAAGCCAACTCGGTCGTTATCGAAAATATCCGAGCGTAGTCCTATGAAATTGAATTAGAATCATTATAATTGATACCGATATTACTCAAACAAACAATTTTTGATAAAAAAACAGACAGCATAATGACGAATTTATCAAACAAATTGACACATAATTTATTTAGATATTAACAAAAACGTTAAAAAAAAATTTTAAAAAAAAAAAGTTGCTTGAGATCGACATATGCAAACAACAAGTTATTATGAGCATAAATAAATTCATACAAAATAAAATCAATCTAAAATCCAGATTATTATTTTATAATAGGTGAATGTGACGATGTGTATTTTATAGAAGAAATAATATTAGATAACATTAATTATTTCTGTTATTATGGATGAGATTTTTTTTAAATTAATAATTTAGTATATATAATTACTAAATTACTTGCGTTCAATTTCTCATATCTCCTACACGCTTCATATTATCATATATTTTTATTATAAATAACATGTTTTAAGAACAGATATTTTATCAAAAATAAAGTAATTGGTTGAAAACACTTTCTATTTTTTTAAGAATTATTTTTTATTCTAAAATATATTTTATTTACATAAAATGCTTTATTTGTCAATATACAAATAATACTTAGCCCGTTGATACATAATTAGGGATGTTGCATGTAAGTTCATGCTTGTCTTGTTTAAAATTTTCAATGATCTTACTTAGCTTGTTTATATTAATTATATACGTATTAAACTTTTATATTAAATTATAAATAAATAATTTTATAAAAATAAACAAATAAAATTAAAAAAGATCTAATGAGTTACTTAAAAAAATGATTATTGTATAAATACTAATAAAATAATTCATGATAAGAAAATTTATTTGTGAAATGAATCTTATATCGAAATAATTTCGATTTTGAGTCGCTAACGATTTATTGAAAACTTTGCGATATCGGTTGGCTCTTAAATATGGGTATTTATAGTGTCGAGCATCTTGATGGGGATCTAACAAGATCTCTAATTTTGACTTCATTTGAGCATGCAAATACTTAAAATACATCAGATGATCGAGGGAATCCTTTGTCGATGGAGTGATTTGGATTTGCGTGTATTTCACGCTCATCTCATAAATAGCCTCATTTTTCACATGAGATGGGGTCAAGCTACAGAGAAGATAGAGCTCTGAGACTTGAAGAACCTCCAAGCATAATCGTGTTACCAGTCGATGGTCACCAACTGCCGCCGCCGTTCATAGCCGTCGATCAATGCCACCGATCATCATCCCTGCTAACCACCGTTGGTCACCGTCGCCGACCACCGCCGTCGGTCATTGCCAACCCGGTCCACGTTGGCGCTGGGTCGCTGTCGTCATTCGACCACCGCCCTCACGCCATCGTAGACCATCGCTGGCATCATCGGTCGTTCTGATTCGTCACCATCAACCACCATCCTTTGCCACCATGGCTATTATTAGTCATAGGTCGCATCAGGATCAATGGATCATCATAGGCATCATTATTTATCATTGTACATTTATTCTGGACCAACTATTTACCATTATATGTTGTTATTTAATCCTGGGATTTCAGTTGTGAGACTTTCTCACATATAACTCTCTAAAGTTATCAGGAAAACTTAAACTTTGTACTCTAAAATAAATATATAGTAGTGAAATATTTTTATTGTGTTAAGCCCCGTGATTTTCTCTCTTTTCGGGATTTTTTCACGCAAAAATCATGGAGTTTCTCGTTCTATCTTTAAAATATATATGTGTGATGGATTTCTCGATAAGATTAAGACGTAAAATTTTATTCTACCGCAACTGATTTTCTAACACGCAATAATAATAATATTGATATTAAATTATAATATATTATTATTAAATTTATAATTAAATTAGTTTTATTTAATAATATTTTTTTTCAAGAATGTATAGAGTTATCCTATGTTGAGGACCTAGCTTTCGTAGAGTGATGAATGCCTCATGATTCAGACTACTAATCGCCTTCATGGGCTCTATTTTAATGGCTTAACTTCGTCGATGAGAAGCTTAACACTCTTTCCTAGTTCGATCCAGGGATGGCCTCTATGCCATTGAGCTATTATAGAGCTCAATATTAAGCATTCAATAAATTGATTAACAAATAAATTTGTTCATGAACATAAATAAATAAACTTGCTCAAAATCAAATTTACTTTATATTTAACCTTCTAATTTTAAAAAAAAATATTCAAATTTATTTATTTATTAATTTGAATAAATTTAAATGAGTATTAATCTAACCGAGTTCAAATTCATTTATAATCCTTAAATATAATATGAAGAACTGGATATGAATTTACTCATTCAAAATAATGCTATATCAACTATCATATAAGTAATTGATGTTATCAAAATAAAAATAAAAATAAAGAAAAAAATAAAATAAAAATGAAAAACATATAATTAATCGATGCTCCGTCAATTTAAGTGTGGATATTTATCAATAAATAAGAAATTAAAATATTTTTATAAATGACAGTGTTGTCCGTCATCACCTCTCTAATAATTAGTTAATTAATAGCAATTAATCATGACTTAGCTAAAGTTTAATCTGCTTCAGCATAAGCGATTTTTAAATTTCCTGCTAATTACTGCATGCTTAAGCATAAATTAGACCGAGATTAATAACGCTTTAACCGTTTGAGAGAGCTTATTGGTGTAACGAAGCTATCGTTTCCATAATTAGTTCAGTGAGAACCATAAAATGATTTAGGATATTAAGTTCATAAAATTGACTCTGATTAATGAGGTTCTTGGTGGCTATTTAATTAGAGGTTAGTTGAGATCACTTTTGTTATTTATTTTATTTTAGTTATATTTTGATTCAAAATAAAATATTTTTAATATCTTAAAAATATAGATTTTTTATTTTTACGTGCTGACTGTGAAAGTCATCGGTAGAGATTGACAGTTGTTTTTAAGAAATTTAAAATAAATAAAAAATATTTTAAGTATCTTTAAAAATTACACTTTTTTAAATAAAAACAAAAAAATTATAATACACTAAGGAGCCGTTTGGGATCAGTTTTATTTTTATTTTGCATTTTATTTTATTTTATTTATATTATGCTTAAAATAAAACTTATTTGATTATAATATTTGTTTAGTATTTTTAAAAGATATTTTTAATGCTTTTAAAAATAATATTATTTATTTTTAAAATAAAAAATAAAATCACATAAAAAATACTCTAAATAAATATATTTTCTAAAATAATATAAAAAAACAGAAAATAAAATTGATCCTAAACATCCCCTAATTAAATATAAGAGCATTTATATATATAACACATAATTTTTATATATTTAACATTAAAGCTTTTATATTTATATAAATATCACTGAAATTTTTAATATTATATAAAAATAGTATTATTATTAATTTTTTAAAACAAAAAAGGCACATTTTTATGCATGATAAAATGATATATTTGTAAATATCAATCTTTCAGTCTCAGAGCTAAAAATTGTTTTAGGAGGGGCACAAATCGAATACTTTTAAAATATTCTTAACCTCTTTCATTTGATTATCAGATCTGCATTGGTAGTTTTAAATTTTTGGTTAGATTAATTTTAAATAAAAAAGATAAAATTTATTAATGCAAAATTTATAATGAATAATATCTAATCTTCATATTTTAATAATATTTAAAAAGGCTATTATTAATATTATTACAATTATGTTTTTCAATATATGTGACTAAATATCTTTCATCAACTAATATCAAAATATATTTCTTAGTCTATTTTTTATAATATTCATAAAAAAAGAACTCTCTCGAAATTTGCAATTGAAACAAGTAAAATTAGTGTCAATTTTAATAGCCGCACATTTTTGAAATATTGGAGAACACTTGATAATTATTTTTTAAGAGATCTAATTATTGTACCTAAAACATGAATAATACTAAGAAATCCCTTAATATCTTGACCTTATTCAATTAGATATCATAACACAATAGCCATCTGCTCTTTAGCAGAAACATCAAAAAATTAATCAACTAAAATTAAAATTTCCCAAATTTTTGGATGCACTGAATTCATCATATGCCCTCAAGGCTAATCATATAATTATTGAACCAAAAATAAGCCTTCTCATATAATAATTTCACCATACAGAAAAAGAAATTGCATTTATTTTAGATATTATATATTAAACATTAAAATTAGTATTCAAACTTAATTTTTCTTATTAACTAAGAAAAATATTAACTTAAAATTATATAATATAATTTTAATTTATTAAAAGAATAGTATTTTTGTTTAATTTACTGATAATTTATATATATTTAGATATAAATAAATGTTAAGGCTTTTATTACTTTACTATTATTCTGATTATCGTATATCATGAAAGCTTACCAATTTTGTCATCTTTGTAATTGCTAATTATTTTTTTGCATTATTAAGTGGAGCCTTTACAATCAAATTTATGTATTTCCTTTTCTTCACCACACCTACCCTAAATGTATATATGTAGCTATTGCTAATGAATAAGCTGAGCAAAATTTTTGTATCAACCTACATCTTCTTATATGGTATCAGAACGGGTTAAATCCTATGACCACTTCCACATTTGCATATACTTTTTCCACACCATTGTCAGACCCTTTCTCAGATCCCCTCATGGTCCCCCCACTCATATAACCCCATAGCTATATTAGTCTCTCCTCCTCTCAATGGAGACAATTTTAATACCTAGTTCAGGTCTATGCGCATGATGCTAAGAGCCAGTTATGCTTTGTCGATGGATCCATTTCTCATCCAAATCTTACTACAAACACATGTGAACAATGGATTAGAACAAACTATATGGTTAACTCATGGCTTATAAACTCCATGGTCATAGATCTCGCCACCAGCATCATGTATGCAAATTCTACACAAGAAGTGTGGAACGACCTCCTCGAATGGTTCTCTGAGTCCAACACCACAAAAAATTTTGATGTTAAAAAGATGATCTCTAATCTCACACGAAAAAGCAATTTGTTTCAGCTTAGTACACTCACTTGAAGATTCTATTGGATAACTTTGCTACATACCTCTCCATTCTAAATTGTACTTGTGAAGCTACGAAGGCTGTCTCTGACATCTTTCAACAAGATCATTGTGGTGTTTA
The DNA here is from genome assembly GCA_021442155.1 of Cymbidium sinense. Classification (NCBI taxonomy): domain Eukaryota; kingdom Viridiplantae; phylum Streptophyta; class Magnoliopsida; order Asparagales; family Orchidaceae; genus Cymbidium; species Cymbidium sinense. The sequence goes on along the minus strand of CM038226.1, from coordinate 26,713,966 downwards.
TTTTTGATATGAGTATGTGAGATACCAAGCAGATCTGAGGGTGTACTTATTGAAGTGATCAGGTACGATATTAAGGAATAGTGCATAATCTCGAAAGATAGAAATCACTACACTACAATGGACATAATCACCTAATAAGGACTCCTAAGGCATGATGGATCTTCGAATATACAAGAGATTTTTCTCCTACTTTACATGGATGAATAAAGCAGGGTTTACTTAAATCGGGTTCTAAAGTTCCCTATGGGGGCAAGCCCCCATAGTTAATTATATTCTAAGGAAGGTGAATTCCTTAAGAATACTCTTGATTAAAGTAGGCAATTATCATCTCGAAAAATTTTAACGATAAGACTTTCAATAAATTGGCTATGTTAGAAGATCAAATGAGATAAATAAAAAAGAAGAGACTTATTATTGAAGCCAAAAGGAGATGAGTAGGGAATGCTCATAATACTAGAAAACCTAGTGAGTATTCCAACATATCCTATGGTTGGCTTTATATGTTTGAAGATGTGGATAATTATATATTTGAATTAAAGTTTTATTAGAAAGCTAAGACTTATAATCTCACAGCATAAGGTTATGAAAATGCCTAAAATGTGAGGATTTATGCTTGTAGCCCGAAGGAAACAACAACCTCAGATCCTAATCTAGAGAGCTTTAGCAAGAGCCAAAGCATGTCCTAAATCAAAGCGAAGATGGGTATATGGTTTACTTCCATAAGAGAGTGTAAACCACCCGACTACTGGACTTATAATCGCCCGGAGTGGCAGCCAGCTAACTCCTCCTACTCATTAAAACTATGTGGTCAAGTCATATGATTTTGCAAGATGGTTAAGTTATTTTTAGTTACAAAGAGACTAAAGCTCTTAAACCCACTCCCTAAGAGACTAGAACATGAGTGGTATGAATAATGACTTAGTCTAATGCAAATATATCAATTTTTATTTGATTTTTGACTCTTTATTTTGACAAAGGTCATAGGATTTTTATATGTCTAAATGCATGATGAAATAAGGTTATTGGCTAAATCAGAAAGAAATAGGTGTTTTCCACCACAGGGGAGACCTTCAAAGGTCAAGTCTTCCCCTATCGTGTAAGGATGGAAACCCTCTCTTAGCAAGAGTGAAGTAATATGGATGCATGATATTAAGCATACAACATTCAGCTAAGGAGTTATTAAATCTTTCAGTTATCTTGATTTAATGCCTAGACTTTACGTGAGATTATGAGTTATTTAGAAAATTTAGTTATGAGTTGTAGTTGGGGTAGAAATTTTATTTTTTTCTAAGAGCCTAACCGGATCCAGGCCACATACTAAGTCACCATATAAATAAGAAACTAAGAAGAGGCATGATATTTCTATTATGTAATTATAAATAAAACATCAAATAATTTATAAATCCAACATGAAAGAATAAAAGATCGGGTTGGGTACCGCTGTACAACCCAAAAAGAGAAATGGGCAGCCGAGCTCTACCCTTATACAACATAGTATATGAAAGAATAATTATAATTACAAATAAATAAATGCTATGGGGGTCTTCATTCTTCATATCTCCCTCATTTTTTTCATTTGGTTTGCTTGCTTTAAAGGCATCACAAGGCCTCCCAGGATAAGGCCTTCTAGCCACTGCTCATCCTAATCCTCCATAACACTAATCCTAATTTCTAATACAAAATTATATTAAAAGTAGGAAATGTAAATCTAACTACACATGCAAAATAAATGGTAGCTTAACACATCATACAACCCAAGCTGTTATATGAATAATTTAGACTTAGCACCCTGGACATGGGTAACCAAGTTTGCCTATCCTAACTTAGATTATGCTTATGGGTTAAGCAACCTGCAAAAGAGAGCATTTATATTTATTTTAAGCACCCCTTAAGTATAATCTCCTGCACAAAATATGATTAGGCCAATCATGACCTAACATCGAATCTACAAAGCATACACCCTAACATCCAGTCTACAATAATATATCATAAAACCAAATATACATCACTTCATGCACCGCCCTGACATAAAGCTAAAAGTGGTTACTTAATTCTAAAGTGTGTGCATTAAGGCTTATGTGGTATGCCTTAACTAGGCTTTGTTGTAATTTTCTATGTATGAAAGGATTTAATTATAAAGGTTTATTTCACTTTAAATGATTTAGTTAATTTAGAAATTTTCACTTAATGTTTTCTTTTGTTCCACTTGACTTACTCTTAACAACTAAATATTATAAAGAGAAGAATATAGTGGATCACTCTCTCTTATCCCTACCTTAAGCCACATTTAAAGCATATTAATTAATCAATTCTCTTTAGTGAATGGCTTATTATATATTTTAAATTAATCCTAAGTTTAGGTTCATTTTAAATTGACTTATTCAATAAGAAAGACATCTTAAGACTAATTGAAATTAATTATTATCACATAACACATGTTTATTCATTTCTTCCCATCATATTTAATATGCATATGATTAAGTGCTAAACATACCTATACACTCATTATGTGTTGGCACACTTAAATGATGAATATAATCATGTATATTTAAAGTTTATATTTTCTTTTGATTGAATTATTTTATCATATAAATTTAAAGCTCTATCTAAATTCTTATGCAAAAAATACATAGGAATGTAAGAAAGAGAGCTTTTGATCACATGATTAATTAACTCTATCACTTGCACAATTTCAAATGCATGTATTTTGGTAAGAGAAAGAGGGGTTTTGACTCCATAATTAAGTACACGCACACATGTATGAGAGACATGAGCTAGTATATGCCCTTGTTAACCAAGGAAGTGAGATAATCAAATGACCTCCTTGGGGCTACTTAAAGCCTCGTATTCCTAGGGTGTCCAGACCAACTATTTACTTTTCTAAAATACATGTGGATGTACATGCAAATAAAGTAGAGCAAACTATGCAAAAGTTGTATTTTATTTGATTGAAAAGATTTATGTACATGGAGTAAAGTTTTATTTAAATTCTAATATTGAAATATGTAAAAATGAAATCAAATGGAGTATATTTCATTATTAACTTGGGAAGTGAGGTAATCAAATGAACTCCTTTGGGCTGCTTAAAGTCTCATATTCCCGAGGTGTCTAGACATCAATATATATGAATGAAAGAAAAGAACTTTACTTCATACACTTAAGCTATAATCATTTGCATTTCCTATGCATTTATAACTAGCATTTAAAACATATGTAATCACTTGTTTATAAGATTTGGAAAGTAGATTTGGATTTAATAGTGATAATAGCCACATATATATTAATTTGAATCAACACATGCAAGCTTGACATAAAGAAAATCATTTATGTTTAATTAATTTTTAAAGAAATGAATGCATGATTCAAGTGGCATACAATATTTTAATATATTTGGGAAGAAATAAAGAGACAGAAGCTTGTAATTTTATTCAATCCAACTAATTTCTAAAGACAATCATATTAAATAAGCTTATTTAAAATAAACCAAAGTTTCTTAATGACTCTTTTGATTTTATGTTTAACTTGATTTAAGAGGTTTGAGAAAGATTTGATAATCCTAATCCCATTCCTCATGTGTAAGTTAATTTGATTTAAAAAAAGTAATTAGGTTAAGGTGTGAATTAAATAAATTAATTAAACCCTTTCTTATGTTACCTTAATATAATTTATTAAATAATTATGAGCTAATGTAATATGAAAATACAATGAAAAGTAAATAGCAATGATCCTATGAAATGAAAGGGGCCTAATGCAATTAGCTCATAATCATTTATTAATTAAGCTTAAGGAACTATTTTAATTACTTTCATAATTTTCTCACACATGTAAGTTAATCATAATTTCACTAGCCTCTTTATGTTCTTGAACAACTAAAGCTCTACCCAAGATTAAAATAAGGAAATCAGATTCTTAATTAGATGATTAATCCATTAATTCATTTTTTTTAATTAATTAACAAAGTTAAACAATTATCATGGAAATGAGATGGGCTTAAGGGAAAAAGATTGGGAAAGAGGTCCCAACCTAATTCCATAAGCCACCTACCTGACCAAGCATGACTTAATATGATTTGGATTTTAGCTTAGCTAATTAAGTCATTAATTAGTACTTTGGCTAAAAAGAGAGAGAAAATTAGGGAAAAGGATTAGGAGGGAGGCTCCAATCCACTTCACTAAGTCTCTTTATTGTTCAACAGTGATTATAGAGTCCAAATAATTAATTAATTACTATTTATATGCTTAATTATCTCTTAATTAAGTTATAATAGTAATTAAAGTTTAATAAATCAATTTCTCTAATTAAGCAGCCAATTCCAAGAAAAATATGAGAGGCAGAGGCCATCCCCCTAAGCACCCTCACAAAGTTGGAATTGATTGGGTGTTTAATTAAAGAGTACTTAAGTTAATTAAATTTTTAATTAAACCATAATAAAGCTAAAATTATTATTGAAATTAATTAAGAATATTTTTAATGGATTCCTCTTTGAAATACCTTGAAAATGAGTCATTATTTGTACTTTTTGGATTTTTCTACAATTAGTTATGAATTATGGAATTTTTAGTCTTAAAATCTAATTAATAACCCTAATTAAACCTAATCCCATCGGCGCCACATGGTGCGCTGACACAGCGCGCTTTCCACATGGCACCGCGAGATTGGTTATTTATGTTATCACATTCGCGCACCGAATCAACTAGCGGCAGACGCGGTATTGATCCCCGACATAGATCAAACCCGAGGCGTAAGGGGGATAATCTCATTTGATCTAGCGTGATTTGATCAGAACCATCCATTCCAATCACGCGAAATGGATGGCTCGTGATCCTTCTTCCCGTGAGCAATGAACGATAACATCCATCTACCATGAATCGTTCAATCCGAGCTCACTCGAGCTCAGATGAACTTCAAAATCAACCCACACCATCAAGGGAAGGAGACGAGCACATCCAACTGTCAAGATTGCATGCAATGGAAATTCTTTTCGAAAAGGACCAACCACACTTAAGCTATAGATCACTTTTCATGGAAATACCTCACCGGAGCTAAGACTGGCGATTCGTACGCTTGTGGAAGCTTTATCTAGTTGATACGAAGTCCTGTTCATCAGAACGAGCCTTGATTTGGTGTGAATTGCCTTGGAGACCAAGATCCTCCTCTTTGGCATTCGGCTTTGATCGAACTCGTGCTTGGAGTTGATTTGGAGGTCAGGAAGTGATTTGGGTGGCCTCGACAAAGTGTAGAGATGGTGTACGAACAAGGAATTTGATTGAGGTGATTATCGAAGTTAGGATCGAAGCTAGCCTCCCATGTTTTGGTTTCACACGGGAAGAGAGAATGTCGAATGTGGGGAACTTGAAATTGCTCTAGAACTCACAAGGAAGCTTGGCTTGGTGTTAGGAAGCTTGCACGAAGTGAATTGGTGTGTTTCCCGTTCAAATTGGTGGAGTATACCCCCTTGATTTGTTGAGTTGGACGGACGGGATGGCCTCCCATTTTTTGGCCAGTCAGCCACCTTCAGAGCATCGGAGGTGTCTCAATCGAATCCACATGGCTTGATTGGGTTGGAGGAAGTCATGGGAGGTGGCTCAAGGCTTGATCTTGGCTGATTTGTTTTCCTTGGTCCCTTGGGTGCTCGGCTTGTATGGGAGGTGATTTTTCTCACCTCCCTTTGGTCCATGGCAAGTCATATTCCCTCTAGAGTGGACTAGGAGGCTTAAGGATTTCTCATTTGGAAGTTGGATGGTTTCCAAGGTGATGGGAGAGTGGACTTTTCCATTTATGGATGGAATCCTATGTGAAGAGGGCTTAGCCAATAGATTATGGCTTGGATGGGGCCCACTTGGCTTTTAGGATGACTTTGGGCAATGAGTTTGGTTTGGTCAGCCATAAAAGCTTCATGGGTTGGTTTTATGAGTTTTGGCTTCATTTCGTCAAATTGATTCACATGGGTTCATGTTAGGTTGGGTTGGCCAATTAGTTAAATTGGGTCAAATCAAGGCTTGAGTTAGATTCAAATGACAATTTGAAGAGTTTTATTTCAAGTGATTTCAATTAATTTAGCTTAGGTTTTATTTTGGCTCACTTGTATTCATATAGGTCATATGGGCTAGGTTGACCAAAATGGGTTGGGTTAGGTGTTTGTTCAAGTTCAATTGGCCAATTATAAATGATTGTAGGTTTTGATTTGAATCAATTTGGATTTTGGCTAATTTAACTCTTTAGGTCAATTTGGGCTAGGTTGGGTCAAGTTGATCAATTGGTTAAATTGGGCTTAATTATGGCTTTGGTCAAGCTCAAAAATTAATTTGGAATGAACTTGAGCCATTGGTTGCAATCAATTTGAGTTAGATCATGATTTTATCCATTTTGGCCTTTTAGGCTAATTTGGGTCAACTTGGGTCAAATGGCTAATTGGACTTGGTTTGGCTCAATTGAGGGTCAAGTCATGTTCAATTATTGATCATGAGTTGGTTTGAATCAATGGTTTCAATCAATTTGGGGTATGGTGGGTTTTGGCTTGTTTAGGTTTCATTTGGGGTAAAGTTGACTTGGTTTGACCCAGTTCAAAGTGGTTGATCATCTTAGGTTGATTGTTGATCATAATATGAGGTTTTGATGGGCTTGGTTCAATCCAATTTGGGTTGAATTTAAACTTGGCTCAAGAAGGTCCTTTAGGCCACTTTGGGTTAAGTGGACCTAAATGAGTCAATTGATTTGGTTTTAGCTTGATTCAAGTTTAGTTGAACTTATATGTGAGCCTATGATTAAAATATAAATTCAACTGCAATCAATTTACAGTCCAATGGGTTTTGGCTCAATTGAAGTTTTCAAGCTAAAAGGGCTAACTTGGGCTTGACTTGGGTTGACTTGAGTTTGGTTTGATAATTATAGATTTTATTTATATTTGGATAAATGGTTGAATGAATGATTGATTCAAGAGAAAATTCATTAGTTTTGGCTTGATTTGGATAGGATTTAGCCAAGTCCAATGAAATAGCTAAAAAGGCCTAAATTGGGATTTGGTTTGATTTTGGACTTGGTTTTGGTCATGTAAATTTATATTTCATTTATATTTTGGATTATAAATGAAGATATAAAAGATTCATGAGAAAATCACTTAAGTTTAGAGTGATTTTGAAGCAAATTTGACCAAGCTTAAGGATGTAGGTCAAAAGGGCTTAAGTAGGGAATTGATTTATTTTTGGTCATTGGAGGGTGGGTTTCATTTATATTTATGAATATAAATGAAGGGGTAATTAGTTTATAAAGAAACCAATTGATTTTAGGTTAATTTGTATGAGATTTGGCTAAGCTTATGGAGGTGGGTCCATAAGATTTAAGAAGGGATTTGATTTGATTTGGATTTAGATTGATTCAGTTTTAGCTATTTGAGTTTATATCTCATTTATATTTGTTAATATGAATGAAGATATAAATGATTCATGAAGAGATCAATCAAGTTTGGGTTGAATTGGGTGGAGCTTTGGCTTAGTTTATGAGAATAGGTCATATGGCTTAGAAAAGAATTTTGATTTCATATTTGATCTTGGGATTGAATTATTTGGTTTGGAATTTGGATTTGGATTTGGTAAATGATGGAGGGATTGAATTGCTCTTTGAGAAAATCAGATGAATTAGGATTGATTTGAATTTGGTTGAGGCTAAGCCCATAAGATGAAATCAAAGGGCTTAGGAAGAATGTAAATTTTGGATTTAATTATGGGTTTCAATGATTTATTTTGAAATTTGAATTTAGATTTGGTATTTGAGTTGGATTTATGGTTTGGTTTGAGGAGGAAAGCATGGATTGGGTTTAGGCTATAGGGTAGGTAAGTCTTCTTAAGTCCCTAAAGTATAACCTATTCCTATGGCTAACCCTTCTAAGTCTCTAGGCATAGGCTAAGTGTTCACCTAATCACTAGAAGTGTCTTGAGATTAAAATGCTCTTAGTGTCTATAAGAGTCATAGATCTGCAATGAAGAAGTTGAGAACTCACTCCAAAAGTGAGGTCAATAAAAAGACCCCCAATATGTGTGGTGTAACTGACAAGGCACACCGCACGCGTACATTGACCGAGACAATCAACAATGTCCAAAGGATTGCAAGTGCTAACAAAATTGATCTACCTCTAAACCCGTGATGTAGATGGAATCAAGATCTTAGTGCAATGAAGAACAACTTATACCAAGGGCATAAGAGAGGAAGAAAGGATCCACTGAGGAATCAAGTATGTGAACCTTCCACTAGAAAAGTGGGTTCAGATTATCCATAGAGAGGATAAGGGTTTGAGTTTGATCATAAACATGATTTGGGGGGAAAAGATACATAGGGGATTAGGATTTATATTCTGTCGGGGATGAGTGTATGAACCTTTCACTAGGGAAGCAGGTTCAGATTATCCGCTAGGGATAAGAATTTAATCTAGTTTGACTTTGTGGTCTCCACTGGGGAGAAGATATGATTGACGCCTCATGGGGGAGAAATTTGATTTGATTTTGAGGTCACATTCGCTGAAGATAAGAGCTCGAATCCGCTGGGAATAAGGTGAATTTAATAGATGGATTTCTTTGGAGAAGTATCTGTTAGGGATAAGAGTGGATTTGATACATGGACCTTGGATGGATCTATGAGGGGGCTATATCGCCTATCTCTCATTTACAAATCTAAATGGATAGACTATCAACCATCAGGTAGGACTATCCAACCTAAGGATGACTACTCAGAGAGTGCCACTTTGGACTTATCTCAACTCAAGAGTAGCCAGGAATATCATTTTATTTTAAAATGGACTCTATCGGTGTACGAAAGATTCACTAAGAAGGGACTAATATCAGCCTAGTCATATCTTAGATTTACAAATCCAAAGGGATAGTCTACTGGCCGTAGGATAGAGCTAATCAACCTAAAGGGTGCCTTTCGGTGTGCAACAATTGAGCTAGGAAGAAAGCATGTAGACTTACATTTTCTTAAAAGCAACCGAGGTGATTGATAACACAACAAATCAACTCGACTAAGGCTTGGTGTAATGATCATGCCGGAAAGAACGCGATAGACTTGCATCTTCCAAAGGATGACCACCGGGTGACCAGGGCACAAGTCAAACCCGACCTAAGGGTGACTACTGAGAGAACACCGCCTGAGGACTTATCTCAACTCAAAAGTAGTTAGGCGATTCCTATAGGGAGTTTGGCCGACGCTGCCCTAAAGATAGGATGTCTGCTTGGGAAAAGGTACTGGTGGGGATTTCCTCCTAATCCACAAGTAAAAATATATATATTTTTTGTTTATATGTTTGTGTGGACCCTATTGGTGTGGGAGGGACCACACTGAGAAGGGGCTTATATCATCCTAGTCCTATCTCAGACTTATTGGACCAAGGGAGAATCTGCATATCCGTAAGAAGGATTCTCCAACCACAGGGGTGGCTACTATGAAAGGGGGATTGTCCAATCTAAGAGTAACCTAGGTAGTTTCTTAATGGGGTCGCTATGGATGTGATTCAAATAGAGTGCCCACAAGGGAGGTGTTGCTAGGGGATTTATCTTGGACCTGTAATAGAAAACCTATAGGCATACGGTGGCCAACTCTGGGAGAAAGCTTGTAGACTTACATCTGTCAGGTGGGTCATTGTCAGAATAGCGATAACCAACCAACCTAAGGTGCTCGTTGGATGATCAATCTAAGAAAAAGGTGTGTAAACTTACATCTTCACAGATGAAAATGATCATCAGGATAGTCATCATGAGACAGATGCTATCACTAGACTACCAAGTGAGGAGTCTGCAAGGAAGACTAGATGCTTGAAGTAGTAGGAAAGGAGCCACTAGGGGACTTATCCTAAACCTCAAATATACTCGACCTAGTTAATGCATGATGGTTAGTTCAAGAAGAAAGCGTGTAGGCTTACATCCTCTTAAATAAGGTCAATGTGAGGTAGCTTATCGGTCGTGCGGTAAGGTCTACCAAGCTAACAAGGTGCTCATCGGTTTGCAATGCTCAAGATAGGAAGAAGGCTTATAGACTTACATCCTCTAAATAAGGAACCATTATGGTGATACACTAGCAAGGTAACATGTCAGCCCATCCTAGAACAGCTAATGAGTGAGTGTCATATGGGGTTTTATCCCACATCAAAATAGCCCGAGATAAAAGATATGTGTTTATTTAATATGGTTGTGTGTAGTTTGTGTTGGTGCAATGTTACTAGATGATAGAACACCAATTGGGTTCCTTACACCTACCCTAAACACATCGTAGTGGATTCGTAAGAAAAGATGTTTCTCGCCAATATGAAGAGATGAAATTTGAGATGAAAGAAATTTTATTGATAATTGTTTTGAAACAAGATTTATGGATAATATTTCTTTAGGTAAAGCCCATTGATTGGAAGCATTGGGTGCTCTCCCTTTCAATTTGCAAGCTGATAAGATCTTCCTTGGTAGGCCTTCTCTATGGAAAAAGGGCCTTCCCAAGTGGGCTCAAACTTGCCTCCGATCTTTCGATGAGAAACAATTGGTCTCCTTAGAACTAAAATAAGCTCTCCTACTTGAAAAGCTCTAGGATGGACTAACTTGTTATGAGCTTGAATTATTTTGGCTTTGTACAACTCGAGGTTCTAACATGCCCGGAGGTGTCTCTCCTCCAAACCTTGAGTTTTCTTACCATAACTTGCTATATCTTATGTCAACTATAAAATGGGAGTTGGACTAATGTAGAACAAACCCATACACTAAGGAGAATGTGGTAAATTGAGTTGGAGTTCTATATGTGGTGGGGTAAGTCCATAGAGCTTCAACTAATTTCTCATGCCATTGTCACTTGTTGTCATCGAGTGTCTTCTTTAATATCAGGATGAGAGTTTTGTTGAAGGCTTGCTATCTTGATAGTAGATGGTAGAGTATCTCCAATCAATATTGAATCTCCAGTGCTTTGAATGCAAAGTACATTATTGGATATAATTCCGAGGCACCTGAACCTATACCATATGGTTCTAAAATTAGTGATAACCTATCTAAGTGGGATTTCCTCTGCCCACTTTGAAAAGTAGTTGGTGGCAGCTAGAATGAACTGGTGACCCTTGGAAGAAGGAGGATCGATCATGCCCAATATGTCAGTACCCCAATACTCAAATGGCCATGAGGCCAATGAAGGGTGTAGAATGTTGGATGGTTAGTGCAAGACCACACCATGCACCTAACATTGGTGGCATCTCCTAACTGTGTCCACATTCTGATCATCGGCTAATAGTATCCTAGTCTCTAATCTTGGCCTTCATCTTGACCGATGTGCTCAGAAACATGTGTACCTCACCATGATCTTATAGGTGTTTGTCCAAACAATGTAACCACATATGATGAAGGATCAAAAGGTGTCATCATGAGAGCATAGAAATCTCTTTCACTTGATGTGCTAATGACTTCTCTTGAGGTAGTTTTCTTATATTTAGATAATCCATGAATGGTTTCCTCCAATCCAACTCCTCATCCTTTTTGGAAAATGACAACCTCCCCTTCAAGAGAGAGTCTCTCGATAAGTTTAGCAACAACAAGGGATAAGACTTGTCTATTTTGGACCCTTATTGGTATGGACTCATCTTCCAGACATGATAACTCTTTGGTAAGCTTGGCTAATGCATCTACTACCATATTCTTTCCTCAAGGAATCTTATAAATAATAACCTCTGGGATTAGGGCCAATAACTCCATAATGTACTTGTGGTAATGATGGAGCTTAAGCTTCAAAACCTTATAAGACCTAGCAATTTACTTGATAATTAGTTGAGAATCTCCAAAGATGTTGATACTTTAGATGCATAGCATAATGGTTAACTCCAGACCGGCAATCAGAGCCATATTTGGCTTCATTGTTGGTGCATGGATTGGACAGATGATACGATAATCTCATCACATCACGGTTCAGAGTTCAAAGAACTATTCCTACCCCTACCTTTCCTGGAAGAGTAGATCATGGTTCTTCTCCCTTTTGAAAGGAAGTCACACCATCAAAATACATCTCCCGAAATGCTAGCCTCAAGTTCATGATTTGTCATGAGGTCATCATAAGAGAATCGGAAGTAGGTATGCTATTAAGAAATCTGCTAGTGTTTGTCCTTTCATCACACGGAGGGTTACAAAAGTGATGTCAAACTGTGACAAAATTATGGACCATGTCATGAGATATTGCAGTAGATTGATCCTAGAGATCAAGTTCACCTTATGAGAAAGCATGTAGTGTTATAGCTTTTGGGATGCAAAGATTAAAGCTAGGTGTTGACCTCACTTTGGAGGCTCAACTTCCTCATCACAAATCTAGGACTCTTATAGACACTAAGAGCTCTTAATCTTAAGACACTTATAGTGATTAGGTGAATCCAAACTGAGAGACTTAAGAGAGTTATCATTGAATAGGTTATGCCTGACTTAGAAAAACTTGCTTATATATAAACCCAATCCATGCTTTCCTTCTCAAACCAAACCTCAAATTCATACCAAACCAAATTTTCAAGACTTATAATCCCCATGATCAAATTCAAGCTCAAGATTTCTCCATAAAACCTATGATTAAATTCAAAACCCTTCCTAAGCCTTTGATTTCATCCTATGGATAACCTAACCAAATTCAATCAATTCAATTGATTTTCTCAAGAGATCAATTTAATCCTTCAATCATTAACCAAATATAAATCCAAATTCTAAACGAAACAAATCAAATCTAATATCAAATTTTTCTCTTAAGCCTTATGACTCACTCTCATAAGCTTAATAAAATCTAAACCCAATTTATCTCAAACTTGATTAATTTCTTTATAGATCAATTATTCATTCATTTATATTCACAAATATAAATAAAATCCAAACTCAAATAGCCAAAACTAAATCAAACCAAGCCAAAATCCCTTCTTAAGCCCTATGGACCTACCTCCATAGGCTTGAACAAATTTTAAACCAAATCAACCCAAAATCAATTAGTTTCTTTATAAATCAATTATTCATTCATTTATATTCATAAATATAAATGAAACCCACCCTCTAATGACCAAAAATAAATCAAAATAAATCAATTCCCTCCTTAAGCATTTTTGACCTACATCTTTAAGCTTAGTCAAACTTACTTCCAAATCACTCCAAACTCAAGTGATTTTCTCATGACTCATTTATATCTTTATTTATATTCCCAAATATAAATGAAATATAAATCCAAATAGCCAAAACTCAAGTTAAGCCTTTTTAGCTAATTTCTTGAAGTTGATAAAATCCTATCCAAATCAAGCCAAAATCAATGGATTTTCTCTTGAATCAATCATTCCATCAATCATTTAACCAAATATAAACATAAACTACAATTATCAAATCAAACACTAATCAGCCCAAGTTAGCCTTTTTGACTTGAAAACTTTAACTTAGCCAAAATCTATTAGACTCCAAATTGATTGCAGTTGAATTTATATTTCAATCCTAGGCTCATATATGAGTTCAACTAAACTGAATCAAACCAAAACTAAACCAATTAACCCATTTGGGTCCACTTGACCCAAAGTAACCTAAAGAATCCTTTTTGAACTAAGTTCTAATCCAACCCAAATTGGATGAACTAAGCCCATCCAAACCTCATATCATGATCAACAATCATCCTAGAGTGATCAACTACCTTGAATTGGGCAAACTAAGTCAACTCCTTGACCAAGTCATCCTTCCAAATTAAACCTAAACTAGCCAAAACCCACCATATATCAAATTGATTGAAACCATTGATTCAAGCTAATTCATAATCAATGATTGAACATGATCGAAATCCTTAATTGAGCCAAACTAAGCCCAATTGATCATTTTAAAGTTGACCCAAATTGGCCTAAAAGCCAAAATAGTCAAATCATGATTTAACAAATTGATTGCAACCAATAGCTCAAGTTTATTCCAAATCATTTATTGAACTTGATAATTAAATAATTTGATAACCATCAACTTGATCAACTCTCCCAAATTGACCTAAAAGGTCAAATTGGCCAAAATTTAAATTTAACCCAAATTGATTGCAACCAATGGATCAAGTTCATTCCAAATCATTTATTGAACTTGACCAAAGCCATAATTGAGCCCAATTGTACCAATTGGTCAACCTAATCAAACCCAACCCAAATTAATCTTAATCCAACCCAAAATCTGCCCATAAGCAAAGTAGACCCCAACTAAGGGGATTAGCCATTGGACAGACACCTTAGCATTAGATTCCATCCAAAAGAGGTAAAGTCCACTCTCCCCTTTTCTTGACAACCTTAAACTTTGATTTGGAGTATCATCTACCCCATAGCCCACTCTAAGTACAATAGGATCAGCCATGGACCAAGGGAAACCCAACCTCATCCCCATCACTCCAAGCCAAACCCCATGGATAAAGGGAGGGGGAAATCAGCCACCACCTGACCATATTAGCCTTGGAGACTCCTCCCAAGACTTCCCATTCAGGTCGCGCCACGCTGGACCCAATGGAGACTAGTCTAATGGTTAACAACAGCTGGCCACCGAGAAAATAGGATTGAATCCCGTCCATCCACCTCAGCAATTGAGGGGATATACTCCCTCAATTCAAACGAGAATTAAAGCATTCATTTTTGTCTAAGCCCTAGAGATTGAAACGAAACTCCTCAGCCATTTTTCAAAGCTCCCAAGCTCCCTCATTTTCTCCTTTCTCAGTTTTACATCAAACTAAAATATGAGAGGCCTCCCTTGATTCAAACTCATCCATCTCTCAACCAAACTTCAATCAAACTTGCACACACCATCCCCGTGTGTCGTCAAAGCCATCGAAGCTATTTTCCAAGCTCCAAAGCCGCCAAAGATAGGATTTCAACCAAAATTGAAAGCTCAAAGGGAGGATCTTGGTCTCTAAAGCAATCCACCTCAAACTAAAGCAATTTTCGCTCAACATGGCCTTATTTCTATTAGAGGAAGCTTTCTCAATCGCTTGAACCGCCCATCTTAGCTCTGATGAGGTAAGGCCATTAAAATCAATCCTTAGCTCATTTTTGGTTGGCCTTTTATGAAGCGAACATGAATGTGAGTCGATCATAGCCATTGGATCCCTTTGGATCCTTCTCCGGGTGGGCTTGATTGAGCCAGCTCGGTGAGCTCAAATTGCACGAGACAATGGACGTTCCTTTCTACCTTCTATGTAGAGGAAGGATCACAAGTCGTCTATTTCGCATGATCAGAATGGACAACTCTGATTAGATCACGCTAGAGCCGTGGTATTTTCTTCCTTAAGCCTCATGTTGATGCCGTCATTCAAGATCGACGGGATCAATAATCGATGTCGCCATGAGGCGATGGATGTGATAATTTAAAGAACCAATTCCGTGGTGCCATGTGAAAAGTGCGCCGCATCTGTGCGCCACATGGCGCCGATAGGATTAAGCTTAATTAGGGTTATTTAATTAATTTTTAATTCTGAACTTTCAAATTCATAACTAATTATAGAAAAATATTAAAAAAATACAAATAAGGGCTCATTTTGAAGGTATTTTAAAGGAGAATCCAATAAAATTATCATTAATTAAATTAGAATAGTATTTTTTACTTAATCAAAGTTAAATTAAAAATTTGATTAACTTAATTACTCTTTAATTAATCATTTGATTAATTTCAAACTTTCCAGAGATGTTTAGGGGGATGACCTCTGCCTCACCCATTTTTCTTGGAATTTATTAGCTGATTAATTGGGGTAATCAATTGGTTCAGACTTAATTACCCTTTTAGCTTAATTTAGGATAATTAATAAAATGAATGGTAAATTAGTTAATTAATTAATCTTATTAACCTCTGTTAATAGCGAAGGGACTTAAGGAAATAGATTGGGACCCTTCTTTTAATCTTTTCCTTAACTCCCCGTCATTTTCTTTAAAGAGTTAATCAAGAATTCATTAATCACTTAATTAACCAATTAAATTAATTAAAATTTGGATTGCTATAGAATTTAATTAATTAAATAAAGGACTTAGGGATAGGGATTGAGGCCTCTTTCTTAGCCTCTTTCCTTAAGCCAATTTTATCTCACTAATCAAGGATGGTTAAGGCTTAATTAGTTGATTTATGGTTTAATTAATCAAACCCTAATTTCAAATCATATTTAATTAGATTAATTAAACCTTGGGTAGATCTTTAGATATTTAATAATCTAAAGAAGCTTAATGAAATTATGATTGATCTACTTGTGTAGAGAAATCATAAAAGTAATTAAACAAATCCTTAAGCTTAATTAACTATTAATTATGAGCCAAATAGACCCTCCATTTCTTAGAGCATTGCTAATTTACTTTTCTATGTGGTTGCATAGCATGTTGGCTCATTATTATTTAGTTAATTAACTTAAGGTGATGTAGGTAAGGTTAATTAATTGATTTAATTCCTATCTTAACTTAATCTATTCATAAAATTGAACTTAATCACTCCTCATTAAACCTAATTAATTTACATAATTGGGGATGGGTTAAGATCAGCAAACTAAGCTTCAACTTTATAAATAAAAATAAAAACATAAAGCAAAAGTGACTTTAAGAAACTTTGGTTCCTCTTAAATAAGCTTATTTAATGTGATTGCCTTTAGGAATTAGTTGGATTGAATAAAATTACATGCTTGCATTTCTTTATTTCTTTCCAATTATATTAAAGTGTTGTATGCCACTTGATTCATACATTCATTTCTTCAAAAATCAATTAAAAATAAATGATTTCTTTATGTCAAATTTGCATGTGTTATGCATGGCTATTATCACTATTAAATCTCAAATGTAGTTTTAAAAGCTTATTAATGAATAGTAATACATGTTGTGAGATTAGTTATATATACACATAGGAAGTGCATGTGAACATAAGCTTAGTGTATGAAGTGAAGTTTCTTTCTTACATTCATATATTGATTTGCATAAGTATGAATATTAATGGGTATATTACGACATTCCAAGGATACATACTTTAAGTAGAGGTTCCTACCACTCCCCAGTGAACAATGGTGACATACCCGTTCGATTTCATTCTTATGCTTCTTGACATTAGAATTGGGATAAAGCTTTAATTCATTTACACAAATAAATCAAATTCTACTTTTGCATGGTTTTCTATTCTTATAGTTGCTTATACATCCATATGTATTTAAGAATAGTGGGTATATTAGTCTCGACATTCCGGGATGCATCTTTTAAGTAGCCCCAAGGAGGTTCCTACCTCCCCCATGGTGCAAAACAATGGTAACATACTTGCTTAAAACTTGCATACATTTGAATGTGCATTTAGCTAATTAATGAAAATCCTCATTTCTATAAAACTCATTTTATGCATCTTACATTTAAGTGTGCCAAAAACACATTGCATATATAGATATGTTTAGGGCTTAATCATATGCATGTTATATATGATGGGAAGAAATGAATGGATATGTATCATGTAATAGTAGTTCATTCCATTTAATTTTAAAGTGCCTCTATTATTGAATGAGATTATTTAAAGTGAACCTAAACTTAGGATTAATTTAAAATATGTAATAAGTCATTCACTAAGAAGAATTGATTAATTAATCCTGCTTTAGATGTGGCTTAAGGTAGGGATAACAGAGAGTGACCCTCTCTTTTCTTCTCTTTATAATACTTAGTTGTTAAGTGTAAATCAACAACAACAACAACATGACTTTATCCCACTATGGGGTACATGAATCCTTCATCTCCATTGTGCTATTATGTGTCAAATTCTCATTTAATTCAAGTATTAAGGTCATTTTTTATACATCTTAACCATGTCTTTTTTAGGTCTACCTTCTTAACATAAGGAAAATCTAATGCATCTACTCTCCCAATGTTCATACGGTGACACTTTATGTGGCCAAACTATCTAAGGCCACTCTCTCTAATCTTATCTGCCACTGGAGCTACTCCAACTTTTTCCCAAACATACTCATTTTTCATTTTATCTCTGAGAGTAAATCCACTCACAAATCAAGTGAAATAAAAGAAAACACTAAGCAAAACTCACAAATCACTTAAGTCATTTAAAGTGAAACCACCCTTCATAATTAAATCTCTTCATACTTAGGAAATTACAATAAAAGCCTAGCTAAGGCATATCGCACAAGCCTTAATACACACACTTTAATTTAAGTCACCACTTTTAGCCTTATGTTAGAGCGGTGGATGGTTTGATGTATATTTGGGATTATGATGTATTGTTGTTGATTTGATGTTAGGGTGAATACTTCATAGACTGGATGTTAGGTGATTAGCCTAATTATATCTTTTGCATGAGATTATGCTTAAGGGTGCTTAAAATAAATATAAATGCTCTCTTTGTAGGTTGCTTAATCCCTAAGAACAATCTAAATTATAGTGGACTTGGTTACCCATGAGTGCTAAGTCCGAATTATACATATAATGCTGGGTTGTATAGTATTTACTAATTTATCTGGTGTAGCTAGTTTTACTTTTCCCATTTTATGCATTAAGATTAGATTAGGATTAATGGGGATTAGAATGAAAGGCTAGAAGGCTTTGTCTTGGGAGGCCCCCCGTGATGCCTTTGAAGCAAGCAGATCCAAAGGAGGAATGAAGAAGACATGAAGAAAGAAGATATGAAGACCCCCCATAACATTTATTCACATGTAAAATTATAATTATTCTTTCATATACCGGATTGTATAAGGGTAGAGCTTGGCTACCCATTTCTCTTTTTGGGTTGTATGTTGGTACCCGATCGCACTAGCCTATTATTCTTTTATGTGAGATTTATAAATTATTTGTTGTTTTATTTACAATTGTATAATAGAAATGACATGTATTTTCCTAGTTTCTTTATGTATGGTGATTTAATGTGTGCCATGGATCTGATTAGGCTCTTAGAAAAAAAACTTTCTACCACAACTACAACTCATAACTGATTTTTTAAATAACTCATAACCTCATTTAAATCCTAGGTATTAAATTAAGATAACAAAACATATGAATGAAAGAAAAAAAATTTACATCATACACTTAAGCTATAATAAATTACATTTTCTATGTATTTATAACTAGAATTTATAGTATATGTAATCACTTGTTTATAAGATTTGGAAAGTAGATTTGGATTTAACAATAATAATAGCCACATATATATTAATTTGAATCAACACATGCAAGCTTGACATAAAGGAAATCATTTATGTTTAATTATTTTTTAAAGAAATGAATGCATGATTCAAGTGACATACAACATTTTAATATGTTTGGGAATAAATAAAGAGACACAAATATGTAGTTTCATTCAATCCAACTAATTCCTAAAGATAATCATATTAAATAAGCTTATTCAAAATAAATGAAAGTTTCTTAATGACACTTTTGATTTTATGCTTAACTTGATTTAAGAGGTGTGAGAAAGATTTTCTAATCCTAATCCCATTCCTCATGTGTAAGTTAATTTGATTTAAGGAAAAGCAATTAGGTTGATTTTATGAATTAATTAAGTTAAGGTGTGAATTCAATCAATTAATTAAACCCTTGCCTATATTACCTTAAGATAATTGATTAAATAATTATGAACTAATGTAATATGTAAATGCAATAAAAATTAAATACCAATGGTCCTATGAAATGAAAGGGGTCTAGTGCAATTAGTTCATAATCATTTATTAATTAAGTTTAAGGAACTATTTTAATTACTTTCATGATTTTCTCATATATGTGAGATAATCATAATTTCACTAACCTCTTTAGGTTCTTGAAAACCTAAAGATCTACCCAAGATTAAAATGAGGAAATTAGATTCTTAATTAGATGATTAATCCATTAATTCATTTTTCTTTAATTAATTAACAAAGTTAAATAATTATCTTGGAAATGAAATGGGCTTAAGGGAAAGGATAGGGAAAGTGGTCCCAACCTAATTCCATAAGCCACCTACCTGACCAAGCATGACTTAATGTGATTTGGACTTTAGCTTAGCTAATTAAGTCATTAATTAATTAATTAATCATTAATTAGCACTTTGGTTGAAAAGAGAGGGAAAATTAGGGAAAAGGATTAGGAGGGAGGCTCCAATCCACTTCCCTAAGTCTCCTTACTGTTCAACAATGATTAGAGAATTAAAATAGATAATTAATTACTATTTATATGCTTAATTATTTCTAAATTAAGTTTAAAATATAATTAAAATTAATTAATCAATTTTCCTAATTAAGCAACCAATAAATTTCAAGAAAAATAGGAGAGGCAGAGGTCATCCCCCTAAGCACCTTCAGAAAGTTTGGAATTGATTGGGTGTTTAATTACAGAGTAATTAAGTTAATTAAATTTTTAATTAAACCTCAATTAAGCCAAAATTAATGTTTTAAATTAATTAAGAATAATTTTAATGAATTTCTCTCTAAAATACCTTTAAAATGAGCCAATATTTATATTTTTTTTGAATTTTTCTATAATTAGTTATGAATTATGGAAGTTTTAGCCTTAAAATCTAATTAATAACCATAATTAAACCTAATCCTGTCAGTGCCACATGGCGGGCTGACACGACACACTTTCCATGTGGTGCCACAAGATTAGTTATTTAAGTTGTCACATCTGCGCGTCAAGGTAGCTCGCGTCGGATGCGGAATTGATCCCTGCCGTCCAATATCAAATCAGATGGAGCGGATCAAACCCGAGTCGTAAGGGGGATAATCTCGTTTGATCTAGCATGATTTGATTAGGGTCGTCCATTCCAATCATGTAGAATGGATGACCTGTGATCCTTCTTCCCATGAGTGACAAACGATAACATCCATTCACCATAGATCGTTCAATCCGAGCTCACCTGAGCTCGAATGAACATCAAAATCAACCCACACCATCAAGTGAAGGAGACGAGCACATCCAATGGTCAAGATTGCATGCAATGAAAATTCTCTTCAAAAAGGACCAACCACACTTAAGCTAGAGATCAGTTTCATGGAAATACCTCACCGGAACTAAGATCAGTGGTTCCAATGCTTGAGGAAGCTTCGTCTAGTTAAGACGAAGCCTTGATTTGGTGTGAATCACCATGGAGACCAAGATCCTCCTTTTGGCATTCAGCTTTGATCAAACTCGAGCTTGGAGTTGAATTGGAGCTTAGGAAGTGATTTGGGTGGCCTTGACAAAGTGTAGAGATGGTGTA
Organism: Cymbidium sinense; assembly: GCA_021442155.1. Taxonomy (NCBI): domain Eukaryota; kingdom Viridiplantae; phylum Streptophyta; class Magnoliopsida; order Asparagales; family Orchidaceae; genus Cymbidium; species Cymbidium sinense. The sequence goes on along the minus strand of CM038226.1, from coordinate 26,692,814 downwards.
GGAACGAGGAATTTGATTAAGGTGGGGTATTGGCGAAGTTAGGATCGAAGTTAGCCTCCCCCATTTTGGTTTCACACAGGAAGAGAGAATGTCGAATGTGGGGACCTTGGAATCACTCTAGAACTCACAAGGAAGCTAGGCTTAGTGTTAGGAAGCTTGCACAAAGTGAATTGGTATGTTTCCCATTCGAATTAAGGGAGTATACCCCATGATTTGCTAAGTTGGACGGACAGGATGACCTCCCATTTTTTGATAGGCCAGCCACCGTCAAAGTGTCAGAGGTGTCTCAATTGAGTTCACGTGGCTCAATTGGGTTGGAGGATGTCATGGGAGGTGGCTCAAGGTTTGATCTTGGCTGATTTGGTTTCCTTGATCCCTTAGGTGCTTGGCTTGTATGGGAGGTGAGTTGGCTCACCTCCCTTTGATCCATGGCAAGTCCTATTCCCTCTAGGGTGGGCTAGGAGGCTTAGGGATTCCTCATTTGGAAGTTGGATGGCTACCAAGGTGATGGGAGAGTGGACTTTGCCATTTATGGGTGGAATCCTATGTGAAGAGGGCTTAACCAATGGATTATGGCTTAGATGGGGCCCACTTGGCTTTTGGGAAGACTTTGAGTTGACCTAGGGTTAGTTTGGGTCGAGTTTGGTCAGCCACCAAAGTCCCATGGGTTGGTTTTATGAGTTTTGGCTTCATTTGGTCAAATGGGTTCACATGGATTCATGTTGGGTTGGATTGACCAATTGGTCAAATTGGGTCAAACCAAAGCTTAGGTTAGTTTCAAATGATGATTTCAAGAGTTTTAGTTCAAGTAGTTTCAATTAATTTGGCCTAAGTTTGATTTTGGCTCATTTGGATTCATATAGGTCAAATGAGCTATGTTGACCAATTTGACCAAATTGGATTGTGTTAGGTGTTGGTTCAAGTTCAATTGGCCAATTGAAAATGATTGTAGATTTTAGTTTGAATCAAATTGGATTTAATTTGTATTTTGGCCAATTTAGCTCTTTAGGTTAATTTGGGCTAGGTGGGTTTTGGTTTGAGGAAGAAAGCATGGATTGGGTTTAGGCTATAGGATAGGTAAGTCTTCCTAAGTTTCTAAGGCATAACCTATTCCTATGGCTAACCCTTCTAAGTCTTTAGGCTTAGGCTAAGTGTTCACCTAATCACTAGAAGTGTCTTGAGACTAAGGAGCTCTTAGTGTTTATAAGAGTCCTAGATCTGCGATGAGAAAGTTGAGAACTCACTCCAACGGTCAACAAAAGGACCCCAAAAGTGTGGTGTAATGACAATATCGCATGTATTGCGATTGAAATGATCAACAACATCCAAAAGATCGCAAGTGCTAATAGAAATGATCTACCCCTAAACTCGAGATGTATACAAAATCAAGATCTTGGCAATAATTTCAACTTATGCCAAGGGCATAAGAGAGGAAGAAAGGATCCACTGAGGGATCAAGTATGTGAACCTTCCACTAGGGAAGTAATTTTAGATTATCCATAGAGAGGATAAGGGTTTGAGTTTGATCATAAACATGATTTGGGGCAAAATGATCTGCAGGGGATTAGGATTTATATCCTGCCGGAGATGAGTGCATGAACCTTCCACTAGGGAAGCAGGTTCAGATTATCCGCTAGGGATAGGAATTTGATCTGGTTTGATTTTATGGGGCTCCAATAGGGAGAGATTACAATTCGTGCCTCACTGGGGAGAAATTTGATTTAATTTTGAGGGCACATTCGCTGAAGATGAGAGCTCGGATCACTAGGGATAAGGTGGATTTAATATATATGGATTTCTTTGGAGAAGTATCCGCTAGGGATAAGAGTGGATTTGATACATGGACCATGTGGGTGTGCAGATGGATCTACTGAGAAGGGGCTAGATCAGCCTAGGCCTATCTCAGATTTATAAATCCAATGGGATAGTCTACTAGCCATCAGGTAGGACTATCCAACCTAAGGATGACTACTGAGACAGTGTCGCTTGGGATTTATCTCAACTCAAGAGTAGCTAGGAATATCATTATAATTTAAAATGGACCCTATCAGTGTGCGATGGATTCATTAAGAGGAGGCTAATATCAGCCTAGTCCTGTCTTAGATTTACAAATTCAAAGGGATAGTCTACCGACCGCAGGGTAGAGCTAACCAACCTAAGGGGTGCCTTTCGGTGTGTAACGACTGTACTAGGAAGAAAGCTTGTATACTCACATCTTCCAAAGCGGGAAGTAACTACTATGGTGATCGGTTGGTAACACAACAAATCGAACACAACCTAAGGCTTCCTGTCGGTGTTCAATGGTCGTGCTGGAAAGAACGCATGATAGACTTATATCTTCCAAAGTAAGGACGACCACTAGGGTGACCTGTTGGTGGCACAACAAGTCAAACCAGGCCTAAGGGTGACTACTAGGGGTGTGCATTATTTGGTTTTAACCAAAAAACCAAACTGAACCAAAGTTTTTGAGTAATTTGGTTTGGTTTTGAACTTAGTAATTTGGATTTTGGTTTAAATTATTGAAAACTTTGGTTTTCGGTTTTTGGATCGATTTATTAAATAAAATTTTGGATGGAACCAAATAAATCAAAGTAATTATATGTAATGCGATATTATTAATTTATGTATAATAGGATTCATTATACACTTACTTTTATTTTTTTTTTAATACTTGGTAGTGCTTTTGGAGGACCATTATCCAATTTTCCAAAATATTTTGGTCTCATAATATGGTAATATGGTTCCATCAACTTATAAGTTCAAAACATCGTTAAGGTAAGTAATAATTAGTTTTAAATATTTATTTTGGCTCAAGTAGTTAATTGCATTTTTTATTATATTTATGTTATTTTGCTTATTATTTGTTCAGTATACAATAAAAAATTATGCAAATAATTTTTAAATATAGCCAACTTCGTTTATCCAAAACCAAACCAAAATAACTAAATTAAATTATTATTTGGTTTGTTTGATTTTGCATTTTATTTGGTCGGTTTGGTTCAATATTTTTAAGAATCCAAAACCAATTGGTTTTAAAAATTTATCATCCAATCCATCCAAATCAACCAAACGCACACCCCTAGCGACTACTGATAGAGCACCTCCTAGGGACTTATCTCAACTCAAAAGTAGTCAAGCGATTCCTATTGGGAGTTTTGTTGACACTGCCCTAAAGATAGGATTCCTGCTTGAGAAAAGGTACCGTTGGGGTTTCCTCCTAATCCACAAGCAAAAAAATATATTTTTTTGTTTATATATTTGTGTGAACCCTATTGGTGTGCGAAGGACTATACTGAGAAGGGGCTTATATCAGCCTAATCTTATCTCAAACTTACTGGACCAAGGGAGAATTTGCATATCCGCAAGATGGATTCTCCAACCACAGGAGTGGCTACTAGGAAAGGAGGACTGTCCAATCCGAGAGTAACCCGGGTAGTATCTAATTGGGATCACGGAGGGTGTGATCTAAATAGAGTGCCCACAGGAGAGGTGTTGCTAGGGGCTTTATCTTGGACCCTATAAAAGAAAGCCTATAGGCATACGGTGGCTAACTCCAGGAGAAATCTTGTAGACTTACATCTACCATAAGTGATGTATCCACCGGGTGGGTCGCTATCAGCATAACAATAACCAACCAACCTAAGGTGCCCGTCGATTTGCAATGATCAATCTGAGAAGAAGGCTTGTCGACTTACATCTTCACATATGAAAATGATCATCGGGATAGTCTATCATCGATGGGATGGATGCTATCCGACCTAAGATGACTACCAAGTGGGGAGTCACATGTAAGGATTAAACCTAGGCTTGAAGTAGTCAAGAGGAAAGGAGCCACTATGGGACTTATCCTAAACCTCAAATATACCCGACCTAGTTAGTGCATGATGGCTAGTTCAAAAAGAAAGCATCTAGGCTTACATCCTCTTAAACAAATTCGATATGAGGTAGCTTATTGGCTGCACGATAAGGCCTACCAAGCTAACGAAGCGCTCATCAGTTTGTAATGGTCAAGTTAAGAAGAAGGCTTGTAGACTTACATCCTCTAAACAAGGAACCGCTGGGGTGACACACTAGCAAGGTAGCATGTCAACCCGACCTAGAGTAGCTAATGAGTTGAGTGCTATAGAGGGCTTTATCCCACATCAAAATAGCCAGAGAAAAAAGATAGGTGTTTGTTTTATGTGGTTGTGTATAGTTTGTGTTGGTGTTGTGTTACTAAAGGATAGGACGTTGCTTGGGTTCCTTACACATACCCTAAAGACATCGTGGCGGATTCGCAAGCAAAGATGTTTTCACCAATATGAAGAGATAGAATTTGAGATGAAAGAAATTTTATTGATAAATATTTTGAAACAAGATTTATGAATAATATTTTTTTAGATAGAGCCCATTAATTAGAAGCATTGGGTGCTCTCCCTTATAATTTATAAGCTGATAAGATCCTCCTTGGTAGGCCTTCTCTATGGAAAAAGGGTCTTCCAAACTGGGTTCAAACTTGTCTCCCATCTTTCGACGGGCAACAATTGGTCTCCTTAGAACTAAAACTAACTCTTCTACTTGAAAAGCTCTAAGACGGACTAACTTATTATGAGCTTGAATCATTTTGGCTTTGTACAACTTGAGATTCTGGCATGCCCGGAGGCATCTCTCATCCAAACCTTCGAGCTCTTCTTACTGTAACTTGGCATTCTTCTCTATTATGATCTTACTATCCACAGCTATCCTTAATGATGAAAGTTGGACTTCTAACGATAGAACTATTTTAGACCCATACACTAAGGAGAATGGGGTAGATTGAGTTGGAGTTATGTATGTGATGCGGTAAGCCCACAAGGCTTTAACTAACTGCTCATGCCACTGTCACTTGTTGTCATCGAGTATCTTCTTTAATATCCAAATGGGAGTTTTACTGAAATTTTATGCTAAGCCATTTTTCCTTGGGTAGTAGATGATAGAGTATCTCTAATCAACATCATGTATCTGAGAAAAGCTGTTGATTTTAATGCTCTTGAATGTAGTACCATTATTGGATATAATTTGTCGAGGCACCCCAAACTTATATACAATATGATTCTTGAAAAACTAGAGCACATGCTGAGTTGTGACCTCTCTAAGTGGGATTACCTCTGCCCACTTCGAAAAGTAGTCGATGGCATCTAGAATGAACTGGTGATTCTTGGAAGAAGGAGGATTGATCGGGGCCAATATGTCAGTACCTCAACACTCAAATGGCCATGAGGCCAATTTAAGGTGTAGAATGTTGGGTGGTTGGTGTAAGACTACACCGTGCACCTAACATTGGTGGCATCTCCTATGTGTCCATGTAGTATGTGATCATCAAAGGCTAATAGTATCATAGTCTCTTGATCTTGGCCTTCATCTAAGGACCGAATTGGTATGCTCCATATAAACCTGAGTGTACCTTGGTCAAGATCTTACGGGCTTCGTGCTTGTCCAAACAACATAACCACATATGATCAAAGGACCACCGAAACAAGGTGTCATCTACGAGAGCATAGGAAAGGGCTCTTTGCTTCACCTGATGTGATAGTGACTTCTTTTGAGGTAGTTTGCCTATATTTAGATAATCGATGAATGGTTGCCTCCAATCCAACTCATCATCCATTTTGGCAACGATAACCTCCCCTTCAAGAGAGAGTATCTCGAAGAGTTCAGCATCAATAAGGGATAAGACTTGTTTATTTTGGACCATAATTAGTATGGACTCATCTTCCGGACATGCCAACTCTTTGGCAAGCTAAGCTAATGCATATGCTATCGCATTTTCTCCTTGAGGAATCTTATAAATAATAACCTCTAGGATTTGGGCCAACAACTCTATAGTGTACTAATGGGAAAAGGAGCTTAGGCTTCGAAACCTTGTAGGACCCAAAAAATTGGTATATATCTAGTTGAGAATCCCTGAAGATGTTGATACTTTGGATGCATGGTATATTAGCTAACCCCATACTGGTAATCAAAGCCTCATATTCAGCTTCGTTGTTGGTGCATGGATTTGATAGATAATACGATAATCTCATCACATCACGATCCGGAGTTAGAAGAATAATTCCTACCCTTGCCTTTCCTGGAAGAGTGGATCATGGTTCTTCTCCCTTTTGAAAGGAAGCCGCACCATAAAAATACATCTCGCAGCAGCGAATGCTAGCATCCCCTAAGTTTAGGATTTTTTCATTGGCGAGGTCACCACTAAGTGGAGAATTAGCAGGATGTGGGTGTGCTGCTAAGAAATCTGTTAGTGCTTGTCCTTTCACCGTACGAAGGAGTACGAAAGTGATGTCAAACTGTGATAAAATCATAGACCAACGCACCAACTGTCTAGATAGTGTCGACCGTGTCATGAGATATTGTAGTGGATTGATTGTAGAGATCAGGTTCACCTTATGAGAAAGTATGTAGTCGTAGCTTTTGGGATGCAAAGATAAAAGCTAGGTAGTGCTTTTTAATAGGTGGATAGTTTGCCTCGGCAGGAATTAGATGATGACTAAGATAGTAGAGTGCATTCTATTTCCTCTCATCATTAGTTTGGGCCAACAAAGTGTCAAGGGAGTCATCTAATGCAGCAGTATATAGTAATAATGGATTGCTCGAGATAGGGGCTACTAGAACTAGCGGCCTCATCAGATAATGCTTGATATCTTCGATGGCATGTTGACACTTGTCATCCCACTTGAACTTGTCATTCTTTTTGACAAGTGCCAAAAATGGTTGGCATCTTCCTGATAGGTTGGAAATGAAGCATCTTAGATATGCCAATCGCCCTTGAAATGATCTGAGTTGAGTTAGACTTTTAGGGGGTGACATTTCTAATATCACCTTGATCTTCTCCGGATCGATTTCTATTCCACGGTGCAAGACAACAAACCCAAAGAATTTTCCTGAAGCTACTCTGAATGCACACTTCAGGGGATTCATTGTAAGGTTAAATTGTCTTTAACAGTTTGAAAACTACTCTCAAGTCAAAGATATGGTCTTCCTTTTCTTTAGTGTTAACTGTGAGATCATCAACGTAACATTCAACTTGATGATGAATGAGTTCGTTGAAGATTCACATCATAGCCCGCTAGTATGTAGCACAAGCATTTTTAAGGTCGAAAGGCATGACCCTATAGTAAAAGATTCTGATCGGGGTTCAAAACATAATGTTTCTTTCATCCTCAGGAGCCATCTTTATTTGGTTATAATTAGATGAGCCATCTATGAAAGAGAAGACTGCATGAGATGAGGCAATGTCCACCATCAGTTCTGAGATAGGTAGGAAAATTTATCTTTTGGACATATTTTATTTAGATCCCTAAAATCGACACATGTGAATTTGGTCATTCTTTTTCTTAACTGGAATGACACTAGCCAACCAGGTAGAATATTTTTCTTCCCTGATAAAGCCAGCATCGATCAATTTCTTAACTTCAGAAATGACATGATGTTCAATGTCTAATCGAATGTATCTGGGAGCTTGCTTGATAGGACCAGCACTAGGCTCTATTGCTAGTTTATCAACTACTTCGCCAGGAGATAAATTGGACATCTCTTCATAACTTCATGCGAAGCAATTCTTAAACTCAGTCAATATCCTAACTAAGTCATCTATTTCAGTATCATTCGACAACAAACTGATGTATGTCAGACGTGGATTATCTTCAGTTCCTAAGTTGATTTCTTTGAGCTCGTAGATGGTTGATCTGATCTTCTTCGAACTCTGGTAGTGCATCCTTGACTTCAAAGTCATTTAGATCATCTAAAGTTTCTAAACACACCTCCTCATATGAGTTAGCATGAGTTGAAAAGAACCTATCATATTTCAAATGATTGGTGATGACTAGGCAATGATTGTCATCATCAACTGAACTCACTGTACCGAATATTAATCCTGGTCTTGATTGAGGATGTTTACTTTGGTTATCCCATAACCTTTCAAAGTAGTCTGACATATGTTTAGACTAAGTATGTGGGATTAATCTCTTCTTTGCTAAATTAAGAACACAAGATGAGTATCAATCAAAAGGCAGTTGTATTAAATCTTCATATGAATCATCCTCAAGTTCTACATCAACTTCCTGACTTGAGGATGATACTCCCAAAAAGAACCTCTGAGTTTTCCCATCTGTGGATGACTTAGTGGATTCCTTAACTACTAAACCCTTAACTTTTTAAGAGGGAAGTGGGGTTAGAGCTAAGGTTCTCAATTGACTCCTGGTTGTCTCATATGCAAACTTGGATATTTTTATGCTTTGCTTTGGAGCCCGATCTTCATCACTATTATGCTTAAACATCATCTCAAAAGGGATTCACCACTGATAAGAGCTAGCTAGTGTGATAATCACATGAAACTTATTCTCTGAACTAGATTCTAAGTCTATATGGATAGCAGGTGTACTCCTGGTGGCTGGGACATACCTTCTATTGGGTGGCCATAGGGAGACTTTCCACCTCGGGGACTGCCTCTGAACTGTAATTTGCCTCTGCTTGGTGGAGGTCAGGTCATCTTACCCATGTGTTCGAATGGAGTAATGAACTATGGGTAGAATCTAATGTCAGGCTCTATATCTTCCCCTGAGTTCCATATCTCGCTCTCTTTTATTTTATTTTTCTTTCTCTATTTTCTTTTCTTTTTCTAATTCTTTTTTTCTTTTATTTTCTTTTTGTGCCTCATGGGGATCTTGACTAGATTTATGAGAATGGACTTGTTGGTTTTAGGGAAGAAAATAGGTTGCATCTTCATCTATCCCAACCTCATGAACTGTGAAGGGTTTGAGATCTCCTTTGACGCAGTACTCAATTCCACCTCTCATAAACTTTATGCATTGATGTAGAGAGGATGGAATTATGTTGTTCTCATGTATCTATGGTCTCCCAAGAAAAGCATTGAAAGATGTATTTGAGCCTATGATAATGAAACTTGGCTTCAGTCTTCTAATCATTTATCTTTAATGGCAACACTATGGAGCCTATGGACCTCTCGTCTTGTTCATTGAATCCTCTCAGCATCATCCTCTCATTTTGGAGTTTAGAGATGTTGATCCTCAAGTAGGCAAGGGTTCTTAAACTCATAATGTTGACTATTGCATCTTGGTCAATCAGAACTCTTGATAACTTGCATCTGCCAACATCCACTATAATGTAATGAGGGCGGTTGTGCTTGGTCATTCTTAGAAGCAAGTCTTCATCACTCAATGTAACTCCTAAGATGTCCTTTGAGCTATGTGTCTTCTCTTCAATAGTGGTCAGTTGAGCTAAGCATATCTCTGGATCAAGGAGAGCCTTGACTAGAGATTCCCTCATCTCTTTGGATAAGACAAGGGCGCCGAATATGCTTAATTTAGCTAAAAACTTTCTAAGATGTGCTAGTACATTGTAATCAACTATGACTTGGTCATCCACAAGCATATCCATGGGTGGAGCATCCTATGGAGGGGTTATCTACTCACTGGAACCAATGACTTATTTACCCTTATCCTGAAGTGCTACCCTAAGAGGTAGAATTTTTCCATTGCACGAGTTGACTTCAATGACTTCTTGAAATGATGAACTTGTGGAAAGTTCTACTTTCTCATCAGGTATACCTACAGCTTCTCCTATGGGATCCTCAGAGTCAGTTGACTCTAAGTCAATCTCAAGATGTGAACCGGATTGATTCAGAAAAGGAAAGTTTGATTCTGAATCAGAAGAGAGGGGATTAGAATGATTAGAGCTATCATTATTATTTTCTAGACTTGGAGAATTTTCAAGAGGAATAAAATCTAGAGTATTAGAAGTGGACAAGATGTAAGTGAAAGCTTTCTTCATTGATTTCTTTTTAGGTGGAGGTACATGATAGAAATCTAATAAAGTAAGTGGATTAAGGGATTTAATGCCTTTTTTCGCTGATACAATGCTCCTGTTGGTAGGAGAGGAGCTAGTGAATGAAGAAGTAGTAGTTGCAACTATGGATGGAGTGGACTGATGGTGTTACGAACTATCGGACAAGTAAGGTGGACAACTGCTATTGCTGCTAGGCTATCACCTTCTTCAAGTTATCTTTGGCAACTTGTAAACCTTCTTTGGTGTTGGAGGTTTGAGCTACCTCAGTCACCTGTAAAGAGAGTTTCTTGATTTTAGAAACTACTTTTTTAGAGGTTCAGGATAAGGCAATATCCCAACCTTCTTTTGTCTTAAGATGATCACAAGTTTTCCCAAGAATTACCCTAATAGAACTGGAAGGTTATTCTAATAAGTACTCCTTGGGGATAACTACAAAGACTTGTATGCTCAAGCCAGTCTTTAAAAGTAATACAATCCTCTAAGACATGACTAATCATGCCGTGGTAGGGGCAATAGTTAGGATCATTACTCTTGCCTACTTCCTCCAGCCTCTTGGACTTTTGTAACTGAAAGTCAGGTTTCTTTAAGAGATTCTTAAATATTTTCCTAGCTACCTCCCTCTTGAATGAATATGGGGTAGTAACTACCTGACAGTGGATAGGAATACCATTGATGGGTATGTTGCTGAGGTGGTGGGAATGGTCGTTGTGCGGATGTGCAGATGATATGACGATCGAGGTGGTGGCAGAGGAGATGGCAAAGGTGGTTGCCGCGAGTGGTCTCATACTAGACTGGTTCCCCGCTTTATCCATCGACATAATTATCCCTGGCTTCTTCTTGAACACATTATATGGCCTGGGCTGAAATGAGTGATCGGGAAAGGGAAACTGTTTGGCTTTCTCTTTTAGGCTAGCTGTCTTGTTAATTAGTTTCTCAAATATCTGGATGGTAAATCCCTTAAGCAAGAAGGTGATAAAGCCATGAATATTCTTGAGGAGAATCTCAATAGCATACTGTTCGGATAGCTGTGGCTCGCATTTCATGCTCAGGTTACGCCACCTGAGAATATAATCAACAAGGGACTCATTGGGAACTTACTTTGCTACAATAATGTCACCTACAGTCACTCTTTGATGAGCTCCAGCAAACCTCTTAATGAAGAGGTACTCGAACCCAGCAAAAGTCCATATCGAAATGTCGCGGCATACCAAATCAAATGCAACCCACGCATTCAAAAAAAAAGCTCGAACAAAAGTGCATCACTGTCACCGACGTTGCAACAACGGGCTCTAAAATATGCAATATGCTAACACAGGTTCCCAATCAAAGATCTTAAAAGAATGCAGCAAAAAACCCATGGGGTATTGAACAATGTCAAATTCCTTCGGGTATTGTCAACCCTTTGGAATAGATGAGCTCCCTTGAGCTTGCGCCATCGCTTCCCTCACCTGATGCTCTACCATATGCTTAATATCCTTTTCATGCATGGAGATGCCATCTGTAACCTTCCTATGCAAGCTACCAACATCGTCCTCTGTGGGAGTGCATGTAAGATGGTCTAAAGTATGTACCAACTCTAGGCGATTGGCTACAATAGGAGAAGACTGTGAAACTAGGACTGAAGTCTGCAATGCTAAAACCACTGCCATCAACTCCTCTACTTTCTTCTCCATCTTTTCAATGTGATCTTCTTTCTGCTTGAGCTGGTGGAAGAGGTGTTGAGTCGAGTGAGAAGTGTCACCTTCCTTTAGCACAACGCCTTCTAAAAGTGAGGCCAACAATCATACAATACAATTTTTACTTGGACTCAATGAAAGCTATGTCACCTTTCGTAGTCAAATCTTATTAATGAAACCTCTACCACCCGTTAATAGAATATATTCATTTTGCTATAAGAGGAGAAGCAACTTACTCTCTATATCATCACATGCTAAATGAGGCCTTCGCCTTAGTCACTTCTCACAATAAAAATCATCTAAACTCAGAACTCATGTAAATGATGAGGATCACAAAGCCACTAATAAACAAGTCAATCATCATACATGACAAAAGAGGCGAACGAAGCCTTGATGCAACCATTGTAGATGCAAAGACCACACTATCAACACTTGCTACAAGATACATAGACGTCCTCCACAAATCAACAATGGAACCACTAAAGATGGACAATGTCATTCTCAGGGGTTGACCATTGCTAAAGAGCCTGAACTGGACAATGACAAGACAAGCAAACAACACTCTCCACCCTCCATCACTCAAGAGCAACTTGGACAATTGTTGTCCATCCTGAGGATAGGTAGAATGGAACCCACAAACAACTTCGTAGGTAAAACCAACAACACCACTAATCACATGTGCTCGACATCCAAAATTCTTAAATCTACTTCTCATGATATATCTCACACAAATGTCCAACTTGTTGATGGCTCAACTACACCCATATTCGAATTGCCTCATCTTTCATCAACCCCACTTTATCCTTTGAAAATATTTTAGTGGCACCATCCTTAAAGTTTAACTTATTATCTATTTGTTAAATCACTAATTCTCTTAATTGCTCTACAACATTTCTTTTTCTGAACGATATGTTTTTTAGGACCACAACACGAAGAGAATGATTGGCACAAGTAATGTTGGAACAACCTTTATTACATACATCAACCCATGATGAACAACCTTCATGTTTGCAGAGGTTAGAGATCCAATTGAAGATTGCCAAAAATTCATTTCTGCCGAGGATGAGAGTGTAACTGCTCCCAACAAAAAACTCTTTGCAATGTTTGTCCTTTAGGGAAACACACCAAGTTTTCATTTTCTTCAAGTTATATAAAAAGTAATTACCCTTGCATTACTGCTTTGTGATATCTAGGGAAGTTTAAATTTCCCTAGTAGTTCTTGTGCATGTTATTTTCTAACTATCGTTGATAACTTTAGTCAATGTACACGGGTTTCTTTTATGAAATATAAATAAAAAACCCAATCTATTCTAAAATCTCTCCTTAAAAAGATGCATACCAATGACTCTCATGTTGATCTTCAATCTTGCTCTCCTACTATGCATATCCGCACTGATAATGGTAGTGAGTTGCGCTCACAAGACTTACAAAATTGTTTTCTATGTCCTGGTGTCATTCACCAATACGAGTGTGTTGCCACCCTGCAATAAAGTAGTGTTGTTGAGCGTAAACTTCGTATTCTCCTTAAATACCGCTAGGATACATAAAATTCAAAGCAAATTTCTAATGTCATTCTGGGGAGAATGCGTCCTCACTGCGATTAACCTAATAAATAAAAATTTCTCTTCTGTTTTTTTAAGAAAAATAACTCGTGAATTATTGTTTGAACTCGACCCACCTATTTTGACCTCAAAGTCTTTGATTGTTTGTATATTGGCCATAATAATTTTTCACCTCCAGGTATTTGTCATTTCCCTTCTATTTTTGTCACCTGGATTAAAGCATATATTTTTGATGTATTATTCTCATTAAATATCAATAGAGAGCTCAATGACTATTTCTCTTTTTGATTTTCGGAGTTGAGAGATGGCTATCTATTGTCTCCTTTTTCTTTACTATAATCATGAAGTATTTGTCTTGTCAAGATGACCACAAATTCAACATCAATGAGTTTTCTTTCATACGCTTTAACAATGGTTATTCTTCTTTGTACCATTAGTTGCCTCGTCTATTAAATGCAATGTCATAAGACGTTTTTTTTTTCTTATAAGCAATTCAAATTCTTCTTATCATTTATGGATGAAAAATAAATAAATCAGATCATACATATAGAGTTGGGCGAATGGTCACTCAGCTCTTAAGAAAATTTTTATGAATATTCGCCTATCATGCTTAAAAGCATCATACTGGAAGTTTATATTGGATATACCTTCGGATAGTAAGCTTCTCCTTTCGCTTATGTTCTCTATTATTATTTTTACTGCAATTACTGGACGATTTTTGTGCCACTGTTCTTTGCTATATATATATATATATATATATAATGTGTTAATCTCAATACTGTTTACATAATAATAATAAACTACATGGACCCTTCATGTCATTGATATTTTTATGTTAGGCCACCTTGGAGAAGAAAACAGAAGAAAACAAAGATACAGAATTTCTAATCATGAAAAGTTTTATAATTACTAAATTTTAAAATAAGTGTAATTAGTCCCCGTCTCATTGACCCATCTAAATTCTGATTAATCCTCCAAAACATTATTATTAAATAAATAGAGCCATCAGTGGGCCGGTGGCGTTCACAACCCCATCCAGCTAAGTGGAGGCTGAATCGGATTCCTTGCCATCTCCATCCTCCTCGCTGTCCTCCACGTTAGCCGACGTTGCCTCCGTCATCTGCTCTTCCCGTTTCGCCGATTTCAACTTGGACTCCATCAGAGCTTGAATCAAGCTCTTGAGACAAACCTCCACACTTCCGGCGACTTCTGTGACTTTCTTCGGCATCAGATTCTCAGCCACGTCCGCCGGCGTTATATTCCTCTCCTCCATCAGCCTCCGTATCTCCTCAAACAGAGAATGCTCCTTGATCCCCAAATAGTTCTTCGCTAAAACCTTAAATCCTTCGAAATCACAGTACGAAAGCTCAATGTGCCTATCCATTCTCCCCCTCCTTATCAGCGCGGGATCAAGCTTCTCCACGAAATTGGTCGTGAAAACCAACAGCCTCTCACCGCCGCACGCCGACCATAAGCCGTCGATGAAATTGAGAAGCCCTGAGAGCGTAACTTTACTCTCTTCATTCTCTTCTTTTCTTATATTCTTCTCCTCTTCAGATTTCTTACTCTCCTTCTTCCTCTTGCCGGACAGATCCAGAGAGCAATCGATGTCCTCGATGACGATAATCGCCTTCCCGCTGATCTCAAGTAACAGCTTTCGCAAAGCAGAGTTGTTCTTCACCGCGGTGAGCTCGACGTCGTAGACGTCGTAATCAAGCAGATTAGCCATGGCGGCGATCATCGTCGACTTGCCGGTGCCGGGTGGGCCGTGGAGAAGATACCCCCTTTTCCACGGCTTGCCGATCCGGGAATAGAACTCTTTCCCCCGGCTGAACGCGATCAGATCATCTACGATCTCGCGCTTCTTCTCCGGATCCATGGCGACGGTTTCAAAGGTCGCAGGGTGCTCAAAATGAACATGACTCCACCCCCGCTTGCGGTAATCATAGCTATCGTAACTGCAGATGTTTGTATAAAGACGTCGCACGCGGTTTCTGAGCCCGATAGCTTTGCCTTCGTCGAGCACGTGACGGAGATAAGATTTGGCAACGAGGTCGCGATGTCGGCGGTGAAAGGAAAGGCGGTAGAAGCGGCGGTCGGGGGGAGAGGGGTAGAAGGAAAAGGAATGGGATTTGGCCGGGACAATTTGAGAGGACCAAAAGAACTTAGCACCGGAGAAGGAATCAATGACCTCCTCGTGATCGTCCATTGTAAGGGTGAGAACAGAGCCGGAGCCTTCGCGGTCGGAATCAGCCTTAAGGCGACGAGCATGAATGGAGCCAGAGCATGCGGAGAGGTAAGATTCGACGGCGGCGTAGGCCTCGCTGCGCTTTAGGTGCTCGCCAGTATACTCTAAGAAGGTGATCTCGATGTAGGGGTAGACTAGGGAGACAAGCTTCGCCGCGTAGAGACCAAAGCGGTCACCGACGATGCCGGAGAAGTATTGCCGGATCACTGCCCAGAGAAACATGGCGCTCGCCAGAGCTGAGCCCCATCCAGCCCATTTCTCCTCCATCCCCATTCCCGATTTCTCTCTCTCTACGCACTACTGATGGGTTTTGGGTTTTAGGCACGGTGCTTCTTGTGAAATGAGAAGATTCAGCGGCACTTGTTTATTTAAATTTTAATAGTTTATATTTTTAATAAATAATGATACTTTTATAAATATGTAGTTTGATTCTTGCAGGACAAGCAATCCGTTTTTATTTTATTTTTGCAATGTTTTTAAATTTTTTAAATTTACTTCGAATGACCAAGAGTCGAAGACTCGAAGTCATAAAATAGATAAATAAAAAATAAAAAATAAATGATAAAAAAAGTCTTGGCAGCGTAGTGAGCACACCTCAGTGGACCAAAGGAAAGCCATTTTCCCTTCATGTTGTGAATCAAAATACATGAAAAATAAATGACATAATTCAAAAAAATGTGGCTACTAATGTTTCTAAAGTATTTTAATTAGTCACATAATGTGTGATAAATTCATCAATACGTAAAGAAAATAAGAGATATATATATTTATTGTGTGCTAAAAAATCAGTTTTAGTAGGGTGAAAATTTTACCTTAGTTGTTATAAATCCAAAGTATAAAGATTTAAAGAATAACAAAACTCCGAAATTTTACATCAAAAATGAGAGGAAAACCACCTAGCCCAATAAGAATCTTTCACTATGTATTTGTTTCAGAGTACAAAATTTACCGATAACGGGATTACAAAATTGTACATGAGAATGACTGACAATGAGAATCCAATCGATAACAGAAATATATATAGTCACGCTAGTTGTAATACTAGTGGTAGAGATGATGATGAACAAATAGGATCGCGATGACGTGAAGGTCGTCATGATGGTGACCGACGGAGATTGACGATAAGATGAGGCGGTGACGACGGCGACGGGCCGGCATGGTTGACAAATCAAATTTTGGAGAATTTTCAAGCTTTAAAACTCTCTCTCTCTCTTCATATGAACGAGATTTATGATAGAATGACGCCTTTATAAATACACGCAACCAACCACTCCATCAATGACGACTCAAAATGATTCCTTTGATCATTTGATGTATTTTAAGTTTTGAATGCTCAAATTTCGAATTATGAGATCTTGACTTGTTAGATCCGCCACAAGACGCCGATTTTATAAAGACTTCATGTTTAAGAAATTTTAGGGATTTAAGTGATATAAGTTTTCAATAATATTTTAAGTCATCTGATAATTTCAATTGAGGATCAACTTATTTTTTACATCAAAATTTCTGCCTCGACTAATAGAATTTTCAGTATCATATCAATACTATTTCTCAACATATGCGAATGATAAAGTAGAATATAGTTAAATCAAAATAAAAATTATTATTAATTATAAGATAATACATAATATTTATATATATAATAATACACAAAGTTTTACAATAAATATGAAAACTTTTTATAATTTATCGGCTTGAGTTGATGTTATTTGAGAGAAAGCAAAACACGACTTTTAAAGTTCTCAAGATAACATAGAGCCACTTCTGCTTGGAATCTTTGGGTTATATAATGCAGTCGTGTTATTCGGTGTCACTATCTCCCTATCATGTGTGTATAAAAATACAAATGTAGAGTGAAAGAATTGAAATAAGTGCTTATTTGATTGGCTCAAAAGAAATATAATATAAAAGAAATATAATATATTTATATTATTTTAAAATTATTTAGTTGAAAATTTTATAAATATAAGAGTTTATTTTTCAAAAAAAATATGAGTTTATTTTTATTAATTTGATAAAGTAAATATAATATAAAATATTTTTGAGGATGTGAGAGCACCGATCGAACGAGAGAGCAGATGGCGATCATCAAAAATTACTACGGAGAATATAATACTTTATCCATCATGTATTTAAAATTTATTCAAATCGGATGAATTCTAAATACACAAAAAATAATATTTTTAATATATTTTAAATATATTAGATTAACTTGAAAATTTTATTATGCACTATGCTAAACACATAAAAAGTTAAAACCCCTCCAAGAAACTGAACTAAGGGTTTTGTATTTTATAGAAGAATAATATACGATAACGTTAATTATTTATGTGATTATGGATGAGATATTTTTTAAAATTAATAATTTAGTATATATTATTACTAAATTACATGGGTTCAATTTCATGTCTCGTGAACACGCTTCATATTTATCATATTTTTTATTATAAATGATATATTCTAAATTCTAATGAAAATCTTGCAAGAGAGTTCCCATGTCAAAATCAAGATCACCAAATATCATCAAAACTTTGAACATGAATTAAACCTGAATGATCATCATCAAATATAGAGATAGTCAAATCGGCGCCTCGAAATCTAACAAGCCTAAGATCTCACAATACCTCATTTGAGCATCCAAATGTCAAAATACATCAAATGATCAAGGAATCGAGTCGTCCAGATAGGAGTGGTTTGAGTTTTCCATGTATTTAAGACTACCTCCATCTATAAATTCTCATTTCCATATATGGACACTTTGAAGAAAGAGAGGAGCCCAAGCAAGAAGGAGGAGAGAAAGCTCGAAGATCCCCGAAGAAGATCAAGATCACCGCCTCACGGCCGCCAACCACCATCACGCGCCACCACCCCTCGCCAATCACCTAATCGTTTTGAAAAGTTGTTATATTTAAGGAAATTGTTCTCGATACATTCATTTCTCCGTCACTAAGCAATTATAACTTCGACTTTTCTTGTATACCATCTTGTAATCCGCATCGGAAGATTTCAGATATACATGGCTCTGGGATTTTGAGTATTTTTTCTATTTTTTCATGTATGTTAATAACAATTTCAAAAGCGTAAAACTTTCACCTATCGAATGGTCTTCCGGCACGCAACAATAAATAATATATTTTTAGGCTCCAGCTTGAGGTTAGCTTTCACATGAAAGTTCATGCTTGATTTGATTAAAATTTTCAATGATTTTATTTAATTTGTTTATATTAATTGAACAAGTATTTAACTTTTATATTAAGTTATAAATAAATAATTTTATAAATCTAAATTAAAAAAGATCTGATGAGTTACTTAATAAAATGATTAATGTATACTTATTAATAAAATAATAATTTTGATATAAATTATAACACTTTGTCATTAAATTTATAATTAAATTAGTTCTATTTGATAATATTTTATTTAAAAAAAATATCAGAGTTATCATTGAACTTAATATCGAACATTCA
The DNA here is from genome assembly GCA_021442155.1 of Cymbidium sinense. Lineage (NCBI taxonomy): Eukaryota > Viridiplantae > Streptophyta > Magnoliopsida > Asparagales > Orchidaceae > Cymbidium > Cymbidium sinense. The sequence continues at coordinate 26,674,039 of CM038226.1, read as the reverse complement.
ACAAATTATTGATTAATAAATGAATTTATTTATGAATAATAATAAACGTGTTATTTAATTTGAGGTTATTTGACATCACTTTTATTATTTTATTTTATTTTATTTACACTTTAATTCAAAATAAAATATCTTTAGTATCTTGAAAATAATTTTTTATATTTTTACGAGCTGATAGATACAGTAATTAGAGTAACTGATAATTATTTTTAAAAATTCAAAACAAGTAAAACAATATTTTAAGTATCTTTAAAAATATTTTTTTAAATAAAAAATAAAAATATTTAAAATTACACTGAATAAAAATAAGAACATTTATAATTTGTATACATTTACGTATTTAACATCTAAATTTTCATACTTATGTAAATATTACTCAAATCTTACTTATTATATCAAAAATAATACTATCAATAAGTTTTTTAATCTTAAAAATACAAATTTTTATATATAATAAAAATGCTATTTTTATAAGGAGCATTTTTGCCTAGTATGTGGGTCGGAATTAGGGGTGTGCATTATTTGGTTTTAACTAAAAAATTAAACTGTACCAAAGTTTTTGAGTAATTTGGTTCTGTTTTGAACTTAATAATTTGAATTTTGGTTTTAATTAATAAAACTTTGGTTTTAGCTGATCATTAAATTTTGGATGGAACCAAATAAATCAAAGTAATTATATGTAATACAAGATATTAATTTATAATAGGCTCATCTATTATACATTTTTTATTTATTTTGAACACTTACTATTTTGGATGACCATTATTCAATTTTCTAAAATATTTTGGTCTCATAATATGGTAATATGGTTTCATCAACTTCTACGTTCAAAACATTGTTCGGGTAAGTAAAAATTAGTTTTAAATATTTTTTTAGCGCATGAAATAGTTAATTACGCTTTTATTATATTTATGTTCTTTTTTTATTATTATTCATATACAATAAAAATTATGCAAATAATTTTAAATATAACGATTTATCCAAAATCAAACCAAAATAATCGAATCAAACTATTATTCGATTTGTTTGGCTTTGCATTTTATTTGGTCTGTTTGGTATCATCCAATCCATCCAAATCAACCAAATGCACACCCCTAGTTGGAATTCGTGTTAAGATGAAATTTGATTAAGTTATGATTTATTTTTTAAAAAAAAAAATTGATATGGCACTGAAAATTATACTAGTCGAAGCACGAATCTCGACGTTAAAAACAAACTGATCCGAAGTTGAAACTGGTCGAAATCAAGAACTTAAAATATCATTGGAAACTTTGGGATATCGCTTAAACCCCAAAAAGCTCTCAAACATGGAGTGTTTATCAAATCGGCATCTCGGATCTAAAGCCAAGATCTCAAATACTTCATTTGAGCATTCAAATATTTGAAATACATCAAATGATCAAAGGGATCATTTGAGCCGTCCATGAAGTGGAGTGGTATTTTTGCATGTATTACAGAGAAGTCATTCCTCCACCTATAAATACCCATCATTCCTCATATTAGAGAGCCAAGAGAGAGGAGAGAGCTCTAAAGATCTTCCAAGCAATCATTCATTCGCCATCAACCACCGCCACCGCCGCCGCTGTGATCCGCCGCCATCTCCGTTTGCCTCATCATGATAATTTCTACCGATTATTCCGCGCTGATTGTTCTTCGATTTCGCCTCCTCGATTTCACCGCGATTGCTACGCTCACCATCATTCGCATTACTAAGAATCAGCAACTCGATTGTCACATACGTTGTTTCTCATATACAATAATCCCGTTATCCAAGATCTTTGTACTCAAAAATATACATAGTGGAAGCTTTTACTGCCAGCTGGTTTTTCCCTCTTTCGAGGTTTTAAAAATTAAAGAGTTTTATTGTTCACTCTTTAAATACCTGTGTGTGTCCGATTTCACAACTAAACAAGTAAAAAACTTTTACTCTACCAACTGGTTTTCTAGCACGCAGCTTATGCCGTCAGGAAGCGACCCTTCAATCATAATAACACCCTCATTAATAGCAACACTGAATAACAACGAGCCTCCCGCCCAACTCCCCACTAAACCAATCCTTAAACCAAGGACGCCAACCTTCGCCTCACTTCCTCGATAGGGACTGTTGAAGGCGCGCAAAAATCTCTTTAAAGATCGTGTGCCAATGGAAGAGTCTCAAAATGAGATGATCCGACTTTGCGAGGAACACAACACCACTAAAAATACACATCTCCCCAAGATCGATAGCAATGGGGAGGTCAAAATGTTAATCTCTTGACGAAGTTCCTCCAGACCGGATGTTGATCTCCTTATACCGCTAGTTCTACTCATCCATCACGTACCAACCGATCGCTAATCCACCAATTATGCTGTATGACACATTCTCGCCCCTCATTACCTCATCATGTTATACATGCAGAATTACGACGCTTAATGCAAGACGAATTTCACCTTCAAGACAAAAATCATCTTCCCCCTCACTGCGGCTATGAGGGATCCTCACCTTTAGCTAAAGTTATTCTTCAACATCCTATTCCCGGTTTCAAGCAACATTGATTCTATGCGGGCGGAATCACCCACATGAACATATCGACCATTACAGACTATCATGCATATCCAACGAGCTCACACACCGCTTTGTCGTCTTTCTAGTTCTCAAGGGACAAGCGACTGTTCTACTCCCTTTAAGGGAATCCATCCATACCTTTGACTCGCCAAGATTTTTGTAGAATACCATTGCAAACCGAGGATCTTTAAAGATTCCTCCCATCTCTCCTGATTCATCAAAATGAGGCGAATCACTTAAGGAATACTTCCGAGATTCTCCTAAGCTCCAAATACCCGAGTGTATCAACTATTAAGAGGAGTTTTCTTGAGGACTCCGCCAGGCCTTTTACTCGTGAGACACGTCCGCCATATGTCACTTGTTCATCATATGGAAGCACAAATCCGATGAGGCTACCGCCATCAAAAACAATTTGAGCAATCTATAAGAAAACGTAAGTATGTAGAATGCGACCGTACCCTATCAAAGAAGCAACAAGCCGTGGATCTCCTCCATGACCCCATATCAACGACGGAACCACACTTGAAAAGGAATACACGCCACGAACACATCTCTCATGTTAACCTCCTAATGGCTATTCAAGATGATAAAATATCAAGTGGCCGCATCCATAAACCAAATTCGAAATCAAGAGCAATATCACTTCCATCAAGTCGTGGACATAATACTCGGCATGCAAACAACTCAAAGAAGAAACAGAGGCTCATTCAACAAGGATATCTACGTCGATTTGTGAAGAATCAATCGACTCAAATAAACATACCTCCAACTGGGGGGCAACCAAGACAATCATCACAGAAATAACAAAATAATCATCAAATAGTTGGAGAAATTGAAATAATCGCAGGAGGACCAATACTATCTAATCAAGTTCTCATTACCATCTCTGAAGAGCCGGAGTTAAAGAAGTCTCGTACTGATCATTCCATCACTTTTAATGACTGATTTAGAGTACATGTTCCTCATCAAGATCCACTTGTCATCGCCGCAGGATCGGACCCATGCTATAATGTTAAGAGAATTTTGATTGACAATGGGAGTTCTTGATGTCTTATTTTACTTCACATTTCTTAACATGCGTTGGGGAAAAGCTCCAACCGCAGGACTATCAGAGGGTTTGATAATCGCCTCAGAGAAAGGGGACAATCACCTTCCCCGTTGTCCTTGGTGAATTTTCCAAGTGGCTCATTTAATCCAATTCATGGTGGTCAAGTCGATTCGATATAACGCTATCTTTGGAAGGCCCTCCAATCAATTTTCGCCACTTCGATCTCATCTTAAGATGAAATTTCAACCCCATTGGAGTTGGAGTGGTCGCGGAAATCAACAGATAGACAATCATGTTACCATAAGCTCAACCATGCCCTTCTCGGACCTTCAAGATCAAGATTTTAATTTTCAAGATGAAGAAGTACCCAAAGCTTCAGTAGAAGACTTGCTCTGCGCATTATCGATGACCAACCACTACAAACAAGTGGATCTTTGCTCTCTCGAAGAAAAGGAAAAATACAGACTTCTTGTGTAAATCAAGACATCATTTCTTGGAGTCCGATATGGGGTCGACCCCAATATAATCATGCACTCCCTCAAGATTGATCCAACATTCAAACCAATCATCCAAAAGAAACAGAGTTTTGCACCTGATCATCTCCAGGCTATTGAACAAGAAGTTAACAAGCTCATAGAAGTGGATTCATACGAGAGGTACATTACCCTACATGGCTAGCAAATGTTGTCATGGTTAAGAAAACAAATGGAACATGGAGAATGTGTATTGATTACCGACCCAAGGCTTGCCCAAAGATAGTTTTCTCTTCCTCGATTGATCAATTGGTTGATGCTATATCCGGACATCAAATGCTCGCTTTTTTGATGCTTACTCGATTACAACCAAATAAAATGACCCAATGGATGAAGAAGCTATTTCAAACATATAAAGGTTTATACCGTTATGTCGTTTGGTTAAAAAATATTGGTGCTACCTATCAACGCTTATGAATAAGTTTTAAAGACCTATTAGGTCATAATGGAGGTATATGGATGACATGTTAGTGAAAAGCTTGAAGAATCACAACATATTTCGACTTAGAAATATTTTAATCTTCTTCGACATAACATGAATTAACCCAACCAAGTGTGCTTTTGGGGTTACGCCGAAAATTTCTGATTTATGGTAACCCACCGGGATAGAGCTAACCCCGAAAATCAAAGCTCAAAGATATGACTCCTCCAAAGAATATCAAAGAAGTTCAACGCTTTGAATGGACGAATTGTTGTTATCCGCTTCTAGCCCATTCGGGATACATGTCATTCTTTAAAATATTAAAGTAAAATAATAATTTTCAATGGACCGATGAATGTTACCGCTTTTGAGCCTAAGGGAGTAAGATCTCCACCCCTACTATCCAAGTCTATTCAAGGAGAGATGTTATACTTATATCTCGCAGCTCTTCCCACATGATAAGCTCGCTTTAGTGAAGAAAGTGGGATACAACGATCAATTTATTATGTCAGCAAAATTCTCTCGATATAGAAAGTCATTATCCACTTGTAAGGTGGCTCGTTTTTTTCTCACAAAAATTTCCATACTTCCAAGCTCACACTTCGGTTTACACTCATTTACCATTAAGGGTCATCCTACGTAAAACCAAAAGCATCCGGGAGGTTAATCAAGTGGTCTCAGAATTTGGAGAGAGTTTGATATAAATTTTCTCTCCCTACTATAAAGTCTCAAGTACTCAGACTTTATAAATGGAATCCCCAACCCTGTGAGGAGCTATCTACATGCCCTTCGCCTCTCAATGGACCCTCTATGTTGATGGAGCTTCAAAGTCGGTGTGCGGGAATCTTACTTATTTCCCCATAATACCTTAGAGTATGGACTTCAAAAATTTCTTGTAACTAATAATATGGTGAATATGAGGCTCTCAGCAGGGTTGAGACTTCATCAAGCTCAAGACTTAGTAATCCACACTGACTCTCAGCTTGTCGCCTCCCAAGTTGAGGGAAACTTTAATACTCATAATCTTCAGCTGGCATAATATCTCCACTTGGTAAAGTCTCTTCTTGCCCATTTCAAGACACATCAAATCATTCACATAAGAGAAGAATACAAGATGACGCTCGCCAAGCTTGCTTACATCTCGAGATCTATTTAAGAGAAGGCATGTTGAAGAAATACATTTTCCAAGTATCCAAGGGGTCATGGGTAATTCAAGCAATTAATGAGATAAAGGAACATTCGTGGATGGACCCCATCCCGTCTTTTCTACAAGAAGGAACCCTTCAAGACCCAACTGACTATCTCTCAAGATAAGCTTCAAACTTTACTATTATCGAGGTGAACTATACAAACGAAGCTTTCTCGACTGCACCTCAAATGCCTCTCACCTTCTGACACGCATTAAGAGAGGTTCACTGGATATGTGGAGAACACCTAGAGGAAGAGCCCTTAAAATTATAAGGCAAGGGTTCTATTGGCCTACAATGAAATAAAGACGCCTTGAGTTCACAAAAAATGTGCAAGTTGTGTTGCACTCTAACCTCTCACATGCCACATACAGAGCTCTCATCTCTTCAAAGCTCGTGGCCTTTTGCTGGGGATCGATATCATGGGACCTTTTGATAGCATCGTGCAACGAAAGTTTATCATTTTGACAACGAACCCACTTACTTGAAAAGTCTTTATGCCCTTGCAAAGATCTTCACATTCACCGCATAATGGTCAGAAAGACATCCTCAAACTACACGACCGAAGCTACCAACAGTGACTATACTCAAAGGACTAAAATGTCTTGAGAGGCAAAGTTGATGAGCTTTCTAATGTTCTTTGGCTCTGCACATCACGCACCTGGTGAGACACCATATAACTTGTGTTTCATATGTAAGCTATTATAAGTAGATATCGGGTTCCAAGTCCAAGAGTTCAATTATTCAATCATGATGGTAATGAAGAAAACTCGACACCACCGGACCTACTCCAAACTCGTGACATGGCCTACTCTGATCGCTTCCTATCACCAAAGGGTAATTTTAACAAGAGTAAAATCTCCCCATATCTCGTGACTTGGTCCTACAAAGTCTCAAAGCTGCAGGCAAAGGCCCTCAATGCAATAAACTCTCACCTCTTTGGGATGGCCCATATGTGGTTATAGTATGGTAAAGCTGAACATTCAAGCTCAAGGATCTAGAGAAAACTTTACCTCAACTTGGAACACCGAGAATCTCAAAATATTATCGAATTCCTACATAACTATTATAACTTTTATTTTATCTCGCTTGTCATTTCCTCTTCATGTAGCCACCCCTTTTAGGATAAAGACTTGTTGTTATTGTCATCATTTCCTCTTGAAACTCATATTTGTGTTAAAATCTATTATGATGTATCACCAACTTATAATGAATTTATAGCTTCTTATTGTTTCTTCTTCATTTAATCCTCCCACTTGAGAAATATACAACTCATGTTGTATCTCAATGGCATAATCAATCCTGGGACTTGATCGACCTCTTCCATACATGTAAGAAGTCAAGTAACACTTTGGCTTATACCTAGGATAGGTCAAAAGGTCCTTGGTGGACATCCCGACCTCTTCCATACGTTAACGCCATCAAGTAACGCTTTGACAAACAACCTGATAGGTCAATAATCTTTGGATTCAAGATCTCTTCCATAGTTAACGCCATCAAGTAATGCTTGACAAACAACCTCGATAGGTCAATAATCCTGGATTCAATTCAACCTCATCCATATAGTGCCAATAATATTCCGACCAATTACCCCGAATATGTAAAAATAAAACAAAAGCATATCATCTATAAAAAAATAAAAATGATGACAACATTAACATGATGATATAAGAAAGAATCAAGATTCTGATACACACTAATAATAATACATAAAAAAATGCATCATCAAGTGATGCTACATCATATCAGTTGTTGATATCAACGTCCTCCTCACCATTAGGAGATGCTCCCTTGGACTCACTCTCAACTCCTTCATCTCAATCGACGAAGAGTCGACACTCACGGAGATAGATCTTCTCAACACTAGCCTGAATGCACTAAGCGATTCCTTTTAGGAACCCTGATGAAGCTCCTCCTCTAAACATTGGTGCTCCAAGTCCTTCACTTCAACATCAAGAATATGATTACGAAGCTTCAACATGGTCCTCAATTATATTGTGATAAGAGAGCTCTTAAAGTCTTCCACCTTCAAGGAGATTTCATTTGCTTCATCGACATGTTTCTCCTTTAAAAACGATCATGTAATGCTTTCTTCTAGCTGAGAGCTCTTCTCCCGCAAGTGCCTTGAGTCTTTTCTCTTTCTCAGTCTCACTCCTCACCTCAATCACCATCATGAGTGCACTCCACCTCGACGCCGGAGAGAAAGAGAAGTCGACATGTTCGCTAGCTCGCCTGCACTGGTGATCCTCCAAAGTCGCCACTTCTTTGGCCTTAGCACTCATCTTTCGCTCATACTCGCCTTGCAGATATTTTACCTTCACAAATTTAGTATTTCACTCATCTAAAGAGACACCCAAATGAGCCATCAGCCCTAATGTTTGAGTTACCTATAAAAAAAATCATCACAAATATTACACAAAAGAAAAGAAGGAGGAAAAGAAGAAAAGAAGAAAAGGAAGACAATTCATCACCATCGCTCAATGCATATGTGATTTAACACCTGAATATGCTCAAAATGAACTCTCCCATCATGAGCTAAACTCGATGCCAACTAGTAAACATCTTCTTCGAGATAGACGTAGTCACTTCAAAGACATGTCTTCTTTTCTTTAGGGAAGAAACATTTCCACCACCGATTTCGTGAGCTTCTTGAAAGAACTATGAATAGGAAGACCTTTCATCACCTTTACTTGACCTCTCTTGGAAAAGAATGATCCACACTTTGGATGGAAAGGCCAACCTTGAACATTCTATCTTCAACTATATATTTGCCAATATGACGCAACTCATGCTGTAAACTTTCTACATCAGGAACATTAAGAGTTTCCAAGATCTCATTCTCTTCAATTAGTAATGGATCTGGAAGGTCATTCAATCTTCTCCATCTCTCAGGAAGGCCCCACTCATTTTTCATAAAGAAGAATCCATTAGACCAATTTTTAGACGGATCCCATGCTAAAAATTCTATCCAATTCTTTATAGCCCGATAAGAAACACATCCTTGAGCATCACATGTGAATCTACACATTCGACATAAGTATGTGATGTTCAAAGTAACACCACGCTCTCTGAAGAAGACAGCCAAATCAACGATGCCACTAAAGCCCGAAATGAAAATTATGATAAAGCTACACCACATGTTTTGAAGATCTCAATCATTTCGAGGGAAAGGGAATCCTTGATCCATGAAGAATCATCTCGAAGCTGAAGTATCCAGAGATGAGCAGGCTCGATTCCTCTTGGCAACAATAGCCACCAACTTTAGGGAAATGAAATTTCTCGAACACCATTAAACTATCTGATGTGACAATGGATGGTATATCGTTTATAGCTATCGCGCTATGGGTTATCCTCCGGCCATCACCCTGTGAAAATACATAATGAATAAGTAAAGAGGGAGAGAAATGACAAAAATCTAAAAAATATGAAAATTTTGTGAAGCTACTCACTCACCCCAATACTTGGGCATACCCTTTTCTCGACTCCGCCATGGACTAATAGAATTTTTCGCTATTTGACGAAAAGGACATATGAGATCAAAAAGAAAAAGGGGAGAGAGACAGAGAAACTATTTCTCCCCAATGATGCTTTAAAATTACCTGCCAAACTTTCTAAGTCGTTCAAATGATGGCTCCTAATTACCGCTTTCCCGCCATCTTGGCAATTATCAGCCATTGAACCATCCATCGAAGTTTGAAGAAATCCACTCACTACGTCTTGATCGCCCAAACCCGCCGGTCCGACGAGTCAATTGACACCTCTTTCGAGGGAAAACTAGAGCCTTGTCGTATGAACTAGTCTTGATCGCCTCCAAACCCGGTCGGTCCGACGAGGTCAGTTGACACCTCTTTCGAGGGAAAACTGGAGCCTTACCGTATGAACTACGGGTCTTGATCGCCTCCAAACCCGGTCGGTCCGACAAGGTTAATTGACACCTCTTTTGAGGGAAAACTGGAGCATTATCTTATGAACTACGGGTCTGATCGCCTCCGAACGACCCTCACTCAAGAAAAAGAGAAGCATTAGAGTGTTGAAGAAGTGTGCCTCCTCCCTTAGCGGGTCTGATCGCCTCCGAATGACCCTCACTCAAGAAAAAGAGAAGCACTAGAGTGTTGAAGAAGTGTGCCTCCTCCCTTAGCCCTAGGGGGGTTTTTATAGACCCCTTCTAGGGGCAAATGGGTAAAAAAACCGCCCAAAATAGTCAAAACCGCCCAAACTATCAAAATATCGTTGTCATCGCTGCAAGGGTTTCTGCTGGCCAGACTGCGACTTCAACCGCCACCAGACCTGCCCACGCCGCTACAGACTCGCGCGCCAATCGCGCGCCCCACCGGCCATGTTCCGCGGACTCGAGACCCATCGCCGACCCGCCAATTCACCGCCGCCCGACCATTAGGAGCGCCCGCTGGCGCCAGAGCGCCATCAGCAAAGCGCCCGCTTCCAGACGCTTGATCGCGGGCGCCCCACGAAGCTTCAGGGATGACTCAACCTCGAAATCTCGTGTCTGTGCATACCTACACACATCCAGACCGCTTCTATAGTCATAATTTCGTGCTCCCATGAAGATCTGTTCTCTCAAATTGTGTGGTTAAAGGACTCTCAAATTTCATTGAAGAATTTGTTATTTTCAAGTATATGACGTATATATTTTTGGATGATTGAGATAATGTCATCCAAAAAATAGAACCGATATGACATCAAAATTCTACTCAAAGCACAATCTTGACGCGTTAAACTGATCCAAGTTGAAACCGGTCAAATCAAGAACTTAAAATATCATTGGAAACTTTGGGATATCGCTTAAACCCCAAAAACTCTCAAACATGGAGTGTTTATACAATCGAAATGCCGACGATCCGGATCTAACAAGCCTAAGATCTCACTTCATTTGAGCATTCAAATATTTGAAATACATCAAATGATCAAAGGGATCATTTGGAGTCGTCAGTGGTGTGTGGGGTTTTGCATGTATTTACGTAGACGCCACCTCCAATCTATAAATAGCCATCATTCCTCATATGAGAGAGCCCAAGCAAGAGAGAGAGAGAGAGCTCTAAAGATCCTCCAAGCACAATCGTCGCCACGACGCCAACAACCACCGCCGTCACCGCCCGCCATTGATCCTCGCCGCTGCCAATCTCCTGGCCTCCATCATGATGATTTCTACAAGTGATTGTTCCGCATTTCTCGCGTGATTATTCCGCATTTCGCAGTAATTCCCTACATTTCGCGTAATTGTTCTGATTTCACCGGATTGCACGTCACCATCACTACTAAATCGTTACAACCTGATCGTTGTCACATAGTTGTTGTTCCTTTCTCATATACAATTGTAATCCCTCGGAAGATCTTGTACTCCAAATAGATACATAATGGAAGCTTTTACTGCAGCGTATTTTTTCCCTCTTTTCAAGATTTTCAGTAAAATTCTAGAGTTTTATTATTCACTTTTAAATACTGTGGTTGATTTCACAACTTAAGGTGAAAACTTTTACTATACCCCAACTGGTTTTCTAGCACACAACAAAAATAATTCATGTTTAATTTTAATCATTTCATCAAAAATTAAGATTTATGCTAAAATAATAATATCAATGAGCTAACAATCCTCGTAAGTCTTACATCAAATTTCATATTAACTATCAGTAGATCTTTACCATTTATAAAGCACGCCCTATTGACACTTATAACATAAATTTGATCATCTAATTACTGAAGGATCTTTTAAATCTTATAACAAAATGATCTCATCTAAACTATGGCCTCTAATATATATATATATATATATATATATATATATATATATATATATATATATATATATATATATATAGTTGAAGAAAAATCTTTTTCTAATTTCATGAATTCAAATAAAATATTTTATAATTTATTATTCATGATTTTAAAAAAATCTCATCAAACTGTCATATTTATATAACTATATAGCTTATAGCGTTCATGCTTGTCAAATATTAATATAGGAAAAAAAAATTCTTTGGGTTTAGAGGCAACACTAATAAAAAAATAAATTTAGTGGGATTATGACATTGTTTTTTCTCATTAAAAAATAGAACACTAATATATTTTATGATAAATCAACATAAATATTCTGTTAGAGATCTCTACAAATTTGGGTTTTTAAGGGGCAATAACATGAGGAAAACTTGAGTTAGAATCTCCGATTCTATTTTTTTAATTATCATAATGTTCTGAAAATTGTTTATAAATCATTTTATTAATATTATTTGAAATGTTTAAGCTCATCATTTATTGTCCCAGCTTGACTGAACTATCCTAAGGGGCTGTTTGTTTTATTTATTTTTAAAATAAAGTAATATAAATGCAGATAAATTAATATTTTATGTGTTTAGTTAGATTAATTTATAAAAGTAAAATAAAATATTAAAGAGTTTTAAATATACCAAATAATCAGTTGATGTGTATTAGAAATTTGACTGAATCTGATTTGTTTATTTATTTAATAATTGATTTTTATTTTAATATATATTTAAAATTTTAATTTAATAATTTAATTAATGAAATAAAATTCTATAATTATTTTATACATATAAGAAAGTATTTAGAATTCAGATATTTACTTTATTTTACATTCATTCAATCAAATAAAAATAATAATTTTCATATATTTAATTTACACACAATCAAATAATCATAAAGTATTCAGAATTTATTATATTTATTTTACACAATATTTTTTAAATACTGTATTCATTTTTCAGCCAATTAAATAGCCCCTAAATTGATATGAATTAACCAACATCAAATAATCATGCTTATGAAATAATTAGATGCAAAACCTCCTATCATACGTTTTACGTCCTGCAATGGCGCGGGGGCGGTCTAAGGTTCCAATCCTATTGCCATCTAAACCGGACCAACTAAGACCCATCCGGTCCGATGCCAGCCTCCATATATTTTCAGCTAGCCCTCATACAAGTTTTTTAACGCGATCCCAAATCTCTCAATACCCGCAGTCGCATGCGGGCGTTTCGTATCCGTTGCTGGGAAGTGACTTGCCGCTGTCGGCGACTCTCCATCGCGGTCTACTGTAACGTCGGCGCAGCCTCGCGGGTCTGAGTCACGTGGCAAATTTTCTTTCCTAAAGGCGTAGACCGACACGTCACCTTGAGACTTTTTAAGCACATATTAAACGTCATTAATACGTCCTACACTATATATTCATATTTATATATAATAATAATATATTTTAATATTTTTATATAATATTCAAATATTTAAATCTCTCTCTCTATACACATATATATATATATATATATATATATATATATATATATATATATATAATCTACAGATTGTCTTAACTATTTATGCTAATTAATTATTTTAAAATTCTGATTAAAACCTAGAGAATTTGATGAGTTCAAATTACTATTTTTTATCAAGTTTTTTCATCATACTAACATTTTTTTATGCATGCTCAGAGTGGTAGAATCAAAATTTTCATAATTTCATATTTTAAAATGTATACTCAACACAACTTTTTTTATTCATATTTAAGTGTAATCATGGTTGTGAAAATCGGATCGGACTGATCGATTCAATCAGTTCGATCGTGAACCGGTCATTGTGCCAACAAAAAACTGCTCCAACAAAAAACTGAAGACCGGATAAAATCGGCAGTTGAACCGCTGAATTGGAGAACCGCTCGATTTCCGTTTAACGTCTCGATCTTAATTTTCCGTCGATTTCCAATCGGATGACTGATGGCGCCATTACAGGTTTTGATTATAAGGCGGAGTTTTTGATGCATCAAGAAATTGTCGTTTTGATTCGGTATATCTCCGTTTTTGCCCTACGGTCTTTTTCGTCGATTTCCAATCTCGTTTTTTTAATTAATTAATTTATTATTATTTTTTTCGTCCATAGAGGTAGCAATTTTTTTAATTATTTTTTTTCGTCCATAGAGGTAGCAGTTTTTTTAATTTATTTATTTTTTTCCCGGCTGCCATTACAAGAGGATGATCATAGAGAATCAAGATGTACCGTCAAGAGAAAATATCAGGTAATGTTTCTTAGCAATTTCTGAATTTCATTTTTTTTTTTTTTTTTAGTATTTCTCGTATCTGATGGATCCCTTCACAAAAATTGTAGGTAATATATATTATGTATGTGCTAATCTCTTATACAATTTACAACTTCAAGAAATTCTAAATTAATTGATTTTATTATGTATAATCATTTCTTAAATTTATATGAATGGATCTATTTTGATGAATCAATTCTTCTTTTTATAGAATGTATTTGACAATTTACTTATGCACGTGATTTAGTAGAATTTGATGAATGGATTCATGATAATTTGAAGTTGGTATAACAATGTTTTTAGATTAATGTACATACATTTATTTAAAAATATTTCTTTTAGGATGTATTTTCTTTTGCATAATGATGCAATTTATTAATAGAAATTTGTATTCATGGTGGATGAACTTGTGTAGAGAATGATTAATCTTATATATATTTCCATCTCATATCTAAGTTTACAAATTTTTATTTTTATTTTTTCATTTATTCAACATTTAATTTTTTTTTTTATATTTAGAATTGAGCCTTCTGAAAGTCAAAATTCTATTTTTTTTCTCAGTGTGTTCGTGAGAAAATAGAGAAAATAGATCCAGCTTAGAATCATTTTAGTGAATCTAGATGTCATAATGGGAAAAAAACAGTATAAGTGTTTATATTGTTGACTAATATACAAGAGTGGAGGCATAAACGGAATGAAACAACATTTAGCCGGGGTTAAGGGGAATATTGCTCCATGCAAAAAAGTTTCACATGATATTCTTTTTCAAATGCAAGAAAATTTAAAAGTAATATCTCAAAAAAAGCAAAATACATAAGAAGATGGAGAGAGTGTGCATCTTTGTAATCAGTATATTATTGAAGAAGAGAGACTCTTATATATCCAAATCACAATCATCAATTACACATGATAAATAATTATAGAAAGGAAAAAAGAAAAGCAGATGAAATTGATACTTACTTCGCTCCAAGAACAAAACCTGGGTCACAACCATCTTTAAAAAGTGTGTTGGCATCTAAAGAAGCAATACATAGAACTGATATGGCCATTGCTAGATGGTTTTTTGATAATTGCATTCCATTCAATGCTTTAAATTCATCATTTGCTCAGAAAGCTATAGATACAATACCTACTATTGGACTGGGTTATGAACTTCTATCATATCATGATGAGAATTAATCTATTAAGGGATTGCAAAGAAGAATGTAAACTTCTAGTTAAATCTTATAGGCGCTGTTGGAAGAAAATAGGGTGCACTTTAATGGCTGATGGATAGATAGATGTTAGAAATATAACTTTGATTAACTTTTTAGTTTATTGTCCATGAGGGACATCTTTTTTAAAATTTGTTGATGCTTCTGACATTAAGAAAGATGCTACAACTCTTTGTTCTTTATTTACTGAAGTAATTGAGTAGATAGGTCCAAAAAATAATGTGCAGTTTGTGACTAATAATGCAGCAAATTATAAGAAGGCTAAAGAGTTCTTGCATAAAAAGTGCGGGAATATTTATTGGTCTCCTTGTGCAGCACATTGCTTGAACTTAATTCTAAAAGATATTGGTAGCTTGCCTCATATAGTGGTCTTGCTAAGAAGGCATCGAAAATAATATTATTAATTTACAATCATATTTTTCTATTATCATAGTTGAGGAAAAGACAAGAGTGGACTGAAATAGTACATCTAGGAGCTACTCGTTTTGCAATAACTTTTATTACTTTGAAAAGTGTATATGATCATAAACATGATTTGTAAGCTCTTGCTACAAATAAGCATTATGTGGATTCAAAGTTAGCAAAAACTGCTAAAGGAAAAGAAGCATCTTCTATCATCATGGATAACAAATTTTAGAGTGATTGTTTAATCATGTCAAAAATAACATGATCATTAATAAGATTATTACGAGTTATTGATTCAGACAAAAACTATCTCTTGGTTATATTTATGATGGCATGTATAGAACAAGAAAGACAGTTAAATGAATGTTTAGAGGTGTTAAAAGATTGTATAAGCCATATACTTACATTATTAAGAAAAGAAGGGATGAACAACTCCGCCAAGGTATCAACTCAGCTGCATATTTTTTAAATCCACATTTTCAATATGATCAAGAGAAATACTATCAAAAACTAGAAGTTATGCAATGATTAATTGAACTTATTGGAAAAAAAGATATATGTCTCAAGCCTAAATTGGCACTGAATGAAGTTAGAA
Organism: Cymbidium sinense; assembly: GCA_021442155.1. Classification (NCBI taxonomy): domain Eukaryota; kingdom Viridiplantae; phylum Streptophyta; class Magnoliopsida; order Asparagales; family Orchidaceae; genus Cymbidium; species Cymbidium sinense. The sequence continues at coordinate 26,658,029 of CM038226.1, read as the reverse complement.
TATATCGAGATAATTTAAAAAGTTTTGTGAAGCCGACACTTACTAAAGAAAGAACGACATTAGTGAATTTTTCACAATTCCATTTATTTTTCATTATTTCTCACTATCTTTTTTTATATATTTTTTTATTTTTTAAATTAATTAAAATTTCATATGCAGATGAATGGTGGAAGATGTTTGGTTATAGTACTCCTAATTTACAAAAATTGGCTATTAGAATTCTAAGTCAAACTTCTTATTCTTCCGGGTGTGAAAGAAATTGGAGTGTTTTCGAACAAATTCATACAAAAAGAAGAAATAATTTGGAATACGAGAGATTAAATGATCTTGTCTATGTTCGTTATAATTTGAATTTGAGAAACATACATGCTTTTTTTTAAATCTTCTATTATTATGCTATTTCTCTTAACATTAATACTTATCTAAAATTTTATGTTTATTTGATAGGTTTCATCTTAAAAAAAGAAACTATGATCCATTGGATTATTCAAGCATTGAGACAACAGACTTTTGGATAGTTGATGAAGAATACACTCCTGAATTAAATTATGATGCTTTAGAGAAAGAAATATATAAAAATGATGTTATTTATATTATTGAAGGAGTAAATATATCATCTAATATAACAGCTACTAGTAAGTTAATTAAATTATACTTATGTTGATTATAAAGATGATTGTTGCGAGAATTTTCTTAGAGATCTGTAGCCCAAAAAAAATTATCCAACACACAATGGAGATATGAACACAGGGTTATAATGGAAAACCCAAGGAAAAAACCACGGCCTTGCCTATAGAACTTTCACTATGTGTTCAAAGATACAGTCCTTGCTCGTTAGTCTGAGAAGAAGGTGTTTACAGAGGAAACAATATTCCAGTGTAGAAAATAATATGGCCAACTCCAACCCAAGGGAGAAGTTTCCCAAAAGCAGAACTGATCTTCCTGAGCAACCTCGATCTTCGGGAGAAGGAGCAAGAACGGTCTTTTCTACCTCCTGGCATCTCCTAAGACGAGCTCTCGATCTTCGTGCACTATGGTGGTACCTGGTGATGGGGATCGCTACAAGGTCGACCTGGTTTCTTTCTCGGCTCTTCAAATCGATTCTCCTCCTCTAGTGAGAATGAAGCTTTATAGATTTTGGGAGTGGCAGGTCTTGTAAATTGGGAAAACTCCAACCACTCCCATCGGAGCCCATATCCCCTCGACGACGGTGTATTTTGATGATCTGCGCCTTAATGATGTCTAATTGGGTGATCTTGATTCGATTGCCTTTGACGAATGCCGACCGACTATAAATATGTCGTTTGGTGACCATTTGGCGGGAATCCATTTTCATGCTCGATAGCTTGATCGAAGTCGATTGCTCGGATCGACTGTTGATGTTCGCCTCATCGAGACGGCCGCTTGATCAGTTTGTCAAATCGGTGATTAGATCAAACATTTCAAAATGCCTGAGATTCGTCTGACGATAATTTTGAGGATGTATCGTTCTCTATTTTTGGGTGACATTATCCAACATCCAAAAATATATGTCAAATAGTTGAAAATAGCAAATTCTTCAATGAAATTGAGATTCCATCAACCCAAGATTTTGAGAGAAATGATCTTCTGGGATACGATTATGACCGGTTTCACAGGCCGCAACCCGTAGCGGAGATTTCGAGGTTAAATCCATCCGGCGCGAATATGATCAGAAGGCTCATAAGCCGCGCTGCCATGATACATACGCCGCCATGTCACGACGCAGGAAGCGGCCGATTCAGTCGTGCCCACATGGGTCGCTGAACGACGGTCGAACAATGGGCGCGGTCGTGGCGGTTGGAAGATCCGCTGAACGCTGGACCGGGGATGGTCGGCTGCTGGAATACCGCACTGAATGCTGGGTCGACGGGCTGGGTCGGCTGCCGAGCTGCCTCCTGGCCATCGCGATACGGCTGGCCCGAGGTTTGCATGCGGCCCGGAGGTTTTCACCATGCAATGGACCATGCTAAATCACGCATGACGCGGATCATGGTTGGCACGCTGCTGGCATGGGCTGGGCGCATGGCCATGAGGGGCCATGGCTGTGGATGCCCAGCCCAAAATGATGGTTTTGACTGGCTTGCGGTTTCCAATGCTTTTGCGGTTTTACCTGCCTACAGGTCTATAAAACCCCCATGTAAAGGAGACACACTTTTCTCATCTCCTTCTCCTCTTAGAGTGCATAGCCCTCCGTGGAGTTTGGCACTCTTGATCCACCTCACCCCAGAGTGCATGTACCTCCCCGGTGGGAGTTTGGTCTTCTTGATCAACCTCACCACTCATCTCCACTGCTAGAGTGCATAGCCTCCGGGGAGTTTGGGCACCTTCTTGGAATAATTTTCATCTCGATCGACGAGCTGGTGATGGTCTAGGACTGGCGATGGGCCGGCCGGGGTGGTCAGAAGAACTCGGTCGACCGCTGACGACCCAAGGATGCGACGAAGCATGGTGGTACCGAGAAATTGCTATTATCGCTGCAAGGACCGCGATAGAATACGTCGACGGGTGGTCAAGACGAAGTCGACGGGACAATCGGCGGGAGGACCAACGCATGGTACTGGCGATTGCCGAGGGATCGCACGGCGACGCGAATGGCTCATGGAGACTCACGCTAAAGCCGCGGACAAACGCATGGCGACCCGGCCAAGATGCCGGCGAAGGACCGGCCATTACCCACGGATCGGTTACGGCCACGGGTGGTCGGCAACAAACCCAGACTGAATGACCGCGGCGACGACGCCGGCAGTGAAGTTTGTCGATGGCGGTCAACTACTAACCGCACGAGTCGCGCTACCCACATGTGGGTCAGGCCATGGGTGGTCGGCAAATTTAACCGAGACAAGTAGTTTCGGCACCTATCGCCGAGCAGTGAAGATTGTCGGCGATGGTCAGAAGACCGGCGCATGGTCAGCGGCGATCGGTTTGGGGCTGGCGGCACGGGTCATACCGAGAGAAAGTGTTTGCATGACCACGCCGAGCAAGTGAAGATTCCGACGGTCAACAGTGATCGCGCAACATGATCGCGATTGCCGGCATGGTCGGCGGTAGTGACCGCGACGCGCGCGGTGTCCGTTCGAGGTTGCCACCGACGGGGTGGCAATTTGGACGGGTGAAGACGACGTCGGTAGGCGGGATGACCGGCGAGGATTAATCTGACCGCTAACCCCGACGCTAACTGCAGTGGAAGAGGTTGAATAATCCGCCAGGATTTTGGCCCATCCGAGGTTGTCGAAAGTGTTACCCGGCGACGCAACTGCATGGAAGAGGTGAATTGAAATCCGCCGAGATTTTGACCCATCCGGTGTTGCTCGTCGTGTTACCACGCTAACCCGCGGAAGAGGCGAAAATCCGGATTTTTGACCTCATCCGGTTGTTTGTCGTGGTGTTACCCGGCGACGCTAACCCGGAAGAGGAATTGAATCCGAGGATTTTGACATCCGGTTGTTGCCGGTCGTTGTTACCCGGCTGACGCAACCTGCGGAAGAGGCTGAACAACTGCCGAGATTTTGACCCATCCGGTTGTTTCGTGGTGTTACCCGGCGACGCAACTGCATGGAAGAGGTTGAATTGAATGCGAATCCATCCGGGTTTCGTGAGTGTTACCGCGACAACCGTATGGAAGAGGTGAATTGAATCACCGAGGATCTTCCCATCCCAGGTTGTTTGTCGCGTTACCCATGGCCAACTGTATGGAAGAGGTCATGGAAGTCCGTCACCGAATATGCGGCGACCGGAGTCAGAATGACCGGAATGACACGACGGATGACACCAAGGATGAGCGGCAGCCGACGGCACCGGCCATCACGCTGACCGGCAATGGTGGTTGGCGGCCGACTGGGGTGGTCGGCAGCGACAACCGGCGCGAAGTGAAACACCGACGCCGATTTCGCGAGCGCCGAAGATGGTGGTGACTTGAAGATTACCGCCATGCACGAAGGATCGGGCATCAGGCCGCTGCGACGCTAGCGGTGGCGGCCGACGGGTGGTCAAAATGAACCGAGACGGTAGGCACCGACGCCGAGCAGGAAGATTGCCACGCGACAATATCACCGGCGATCGAATGCATGACCGGCCATGGTGGCGCCAACGGGGTGGCGAATCGAGACTAGACACGACACTGACGGAAAGGAAGATTGCGATGGTCAACGAAGGGACCGGCGACCGCGCGCTGACCGGCAAAGGGGGTACGTCCTGCAAATGAATCCGGACTAGTTTAGACGGCGAATCGACGCCGAAATGAAGATTGTCACATGATGTCAACCCGACCTCGCTGAGTTGGCGATCGGCGATGTATGTGAAAGAGGCCACGTAGCCAGCGGTGACGCCCAGAGGTTGAGGTCGACGGGGTGGTCGTGGCAACGCACCGTAGTCAACGCGGTCACCAGCCGCAGTCGGTGGGGATGACCGGTGGCTGATTTTGACTGGCGTTAACGGCGACGTTAACCCGTGCGTGGAAGAGGTTGAATCAATCCGGAGATTTTGACCCCGGTTGTTTGTCGAAGGTTACCCGGCATTAATAACCTGTATGGAAGAGGTTGAATTGAACTGTTGAGATTTTGACCTATCCAGGTTGTGTCGAGTTACGGCGACGCTAACCTGTATGGAAGAGGTTGAATCAACTGAAGATTTTGACCTGTTGTTCGCAGTGTTACCCATGACGCAACTATTAAGAGGTCAATTGAATCCGCTATTTTGACCTATCTGAGGTTGTTTGTCGGTATACCCGGCACGCAACTGCGGGAAGAGGAATCAATCCGCCGAGGATTTTGACCCATCCGGTGTTTGTCGGCATACCTGACGCAACTGGAAGAGGTCAATCCGCCGAGATTTTTGACCTATTCAGGTTATTTGTCGTGGTGTTACCCACGCTAACTGTATGGAAGAGGTCATGCCCACCGCTGGAGGTTTTGGGGAGGCGCCTCTCTTCTTTTTTTGAGATGTTTGAACATCACCTTGGGAACCTTTCGCGCCGCTGGTGGTTCAAATCAAGCTGGCGAGTACCGATAGCTCACGGAGATTTGTGCCTCTATTCGTGGACCACAAAGAATGGACTGCCTCTCGCATTAATGATGAATAAGTATCCGGCCGAGTCCTCAGAAACACGCCTCAAAAGTTCTCGGATCTACTCTGACCATCTGCCGAGGAGAACCTGAAGAAGTATTCAGGGACTCTCCATCGCTCGCAATTCTAGAGAGATGTGATGAATCTCGATGATTCTCTTGTTCGCCAGAACTGCTCTACAAAAAATCGGCGAAGCTCTCCAAATGATCTGGACGACCCTTTAATGAGCTTAATAGAACCAAGTAAAGCCCGCCTTTCGAGAGTCGCGGAATACCGACACAAGACAGTGCAGCATCACCGAATGTGCATGATCGCTCAAAGTGATCGATATGCTCACGGATCGGTTGTGCCATCGTAAGGGGTCCATGCCGGAAGCTTGAATCTCGCCGAATATAGATGATCTCGCCGAAGGGACGAAGTTTTGAAGAGGCGGAGAATGGATCATTCGATTGTTTGCCGAACTCTTCCGCACTGCCATCGTAGTTCATCGCGATAAGATGACGTGAGTTTCACCGATAAGGTCGAGCCATTCGTGGGGTGAGTAGAACGGCGATCCGTAAGTTCAAAGATCTGGATGTGGGGTTCTCTACTTGTTGATCCGCATTCCTGCAATCATTCTCGTGAAGAAAATATGGATTATGCAGGGCCGCGAGGAACTGGCTCTTCCAGCGCGGTTGAACGCTTTGGGCCTCTCTCGCAGAGTCAAGAATTTCGCTCGGGAATCCTCCATCCTTGAACGCGATCTTCCAAAGAGGGGCCCGACGACCCTCACCGGGACGTAAGTCTTATGTAGAGAAGTGTTGAGACTCGCCCTTGAGAATGAGGAGCTTGGAGCAAAACCCCGTTTACCAATCATATTGGAGATATAGCAATGGGGGAACTGTTATTTCCCACAGACGGCGCCAAACTGTTGCGTGCTAGAGAATTTTATTCCGATAGATGCGAGATCTTCGTCGTAGCCCAAAAATTATCCAACACATGGAGATATGAACACAGGGTTATACGTGGAAAACCCGTGGGGAAAACCACGGCCTTGCCCACCAGAACTTTCACTATGTGTTCAAAAGATACGTGTCCTTGCTTCGTAGTTGGAGAAGAAGGTGTTTGCGGAAACAATATTCCGAGTGTAGAAAAATACATCGGCCTCAACTCCAACCCAAGGGAGAAGTTTCCCAAAAGTGGCAGAACCGATCTTCGGGAGCAACCTCTTGATCTTCGTGGAGAAAGGAGCGGCAACCGGTCTTTTCTAGTCCTGATCTCCTGATCTTTCCGATCTTCGTGCACCACTGGCACCAGATGGGATCGTCGGCCGCGTCGACCGGTGGTTCTCGAGCTCTCCGGTCTTCAAATCGATTCTCCTAAGGTGAGAATGAAGCTCTATTTATAGATTTTGGGAGTGGCGTGTCTTGTAGTTGTGGAAAACTCCAACCACTCCCATCGGACGGCCCAAGGCGATCCCTCGATCGACGGTGTATTTTGATGATCCGGTGCCTTAATGATGTCGAATTGGGTGATCTTGGATTCGTTGGATTCGCCTTGACGAGCCGCCGACCACTATAAATATGTCGCTTTGGTGACCATTTGGCGATCGTGATCTATTTTCATGCTCGAAATTGATCCGAGTCGATTCGAGCTCGATCGACTATGCTTGATGTTGCTATGTTCATCTCATCGAGACGGCCGCTTTGATCGTAAGTTTGAAATCGGTGATTAGATCAAACATTTCAAAATATCTTGAGATTCGTGGTTTGATCGATTAATTTTCTGAGGATGTATCAATGATGAAATAATTTATTTTATATGTGTGATTAGTAGATACTAATGAGGGTCATGAAGCAACCGGTACAACAGATGAAAGACATGAAACACCTGAATATGATATTTTAGAAGCTTTTGGAGTTGATTGGGAGGCAAACTTTGGGAAAGCAGCTTTTGATGTAGGATCCTTTGAAGAGACAATATTTGGAGAAGAATTTTAATATATTTGATTATAATATATTTCTTTTGAACTTATTTTAGAGATAAATTTTAATATGTATTTGATGTTTTAATTTTTAGAGTAAGTTTTGGCTTATGCTAGAAAACCGGTGGTAGAGTGAAAGTTTATGCAGCCTTGTTGTGAATGACACATAGGTATTTAAAGAGTGAACAAGAAAACTCCAGATTTTTACGTGAAAAATATCGAAAAGAGGGAAAAACCATGGGGCCTAGCCCAGTAAAAATCTTTCACTATGCATTTGTTTTGGAGTACAAGTTTTCTCGATACGAGATTACGTATATGAAGAGTGATGTGAATCCCAAAATTAGCAACAATATAATAATAATATCAACGACGGATCGATCGGTGGTGGTCGGCCGTGGTGGTTAACAACCAATGGGGTGGTCTACAATCACCGAGTGGTGGTAACGATTATTGGAGGATCTTCAAGCTTTAAGGTGCGTGGACGAACGGGCACGTGGCAATGAAGCTTGGTTTACCGACCGGTCAGGAATGGCGAACGGCGCAGCGCTGGAAAGATCAGGCGCGCGAGCGGACGCCACCCATGAGGGTTTTTTTGTCCATTTTTGCCCATTTTTACCCGTTTTCACCCATTTTGGATGGTTTTCAGGGAGTTTTTGCAGTTTTTCTTTGATTTTTTACCTTTTTGTCCTTATAGGGGGTCTATCAAAACCCCCATAGGACCAAGGGAGAAGGCATACACGTCATATGCTTGAATGTTCCTCTTCTTCTTAAGAGGAGGTCGTTCGGAGGCGATCAAGGCCCGTAGTTCGCAGACAGACATTTTCCCAAAGAGGTGTCAACTACCCTTGTCGCACCAACCGAGTTCGAGGCGATCAAGGCCCGCAGTTCATAGGACGAGGCTCTGGTTTTCCCTCGAAAGAGGTGTCAACTGCCCTTGTCGGAACGATCGGGTTCGGAGGCAATCAAGGCCCGTAGTTCATACGGCGAGGCTCTGATTTTCCCTCGAAAGAGGTGTCAACTGGCCTCGTCGGATTGACCGGGTTTAGATCGCGGACGATAACCACAACGGTGATGACGGCGCATATGGCGGCCAGAATGGGATGACCGCACGATGGCGACGGCCGATGGCCGGTAATGGTCGGTGGTGGTGACCGGTGACGGTGATGACCGGCGATGGCGGCCGGCGAGGATGGTTGGCACCGACGTGGTCACATGAATAGAAGGTACGACGTGATCGGCCAGTCGATGAGGATGACCGACGACGAGATTTTAACCTATCCAAGGTTGTTTGTCAAAGTGTGACGGCGACGCAACTATGGAAGAGGTTGAATCAACTCCAAGATTTTGACCTATCCGAGGTTGTTGTCGAGTGTGACTCGATGACGCAATCTGTATGGAAGAGGTCAATTAAATCACCGGTGATTTTGATCTATCCGAGGTTGTTTGTCGAGTGTGACTCAATGACGTTAACTCGTATGGAAGAGGTCAATTGAATCCGAGATTTTAAACTTATCCGGTTGTTTGTCGAGTGTGACTCGGCGACGTTAACCTGATGTAAGAGGTTGAATCAACGCCAAGATTTTGACTCTCGAGGTTGTTTATCGTGTGACTCGATGATGTTAACCTGTATGGAAGAGATCGAATTGAATCCATTGAGGATTTTTGACCTATCCGAGATTATTTGTCAGAGTGTTACCCGATGACGTTAACATGTATGGAAGAGGTTGTGGGATGTTCGCCAAGGACCTTTTGACCTATTTTAAGTATCAGCTAAAGTGTTACTTGACTTCTTACCTATATGGAAGAGGTCCGATCAAGTCCCTTGGGATTGATCATGCAGAGTCAGATAGCGTGAGTTGTATATTTCTCAAGTGGGAGGATTAAATGAAGAAGAAATAAGCTTATAAGAAAAAGCCATAAACTCATTATTTTGATAATGTTGGTGATACAATATTGTCACAAGATAACTTAACAAAAGGGACGAGATACATTTTTAGAGAGAGTTAATAAAAGACAAGAGGTGGAGATGAAAAGATAAACGAGGTAAATTAAAGACTACAATATTTATGCACCAAGGATTACATATAACACTTTTCAGAGACCCTACATGTTCCACATTTTAGGGAAGATTTTTCCTCACGGATCTTTGGTCATGATTGGTCATTTGATAACGAAGTAGGTAGCAAGTCTTTTATAGGCAAAACCCTCTGAGGTACTTCTTTATCTTGAAGATTAAAACTCTCGATGTTGAAGGTCACCGAAGGGCATGGTTGAGCTTATCTGAGGTAACATGATTGTGTTATTTGTTGGTTTTCACAGACCACTCTAACCCCAATGGGAGTTTGAAATTTTATCTTAAGATGAGATGCAGGTGACGGCGAAGATTGATTGGAGGGTCTTCCAAAGATAGCGTTGTATCTTTGATTTGACTTGACCACTATGAATTAAACTGAGTGAGTGACTTGTTGAGGAAATTCTTTGAGAACAACGGGAAGGGTGATTGTTCCCTCCACTCGTATAGGGTGATTATCAAACTCATATAACGATCCTGCAGCGGGTTGAAGTTTTTCCTTAACCAGGCTCATGCTAAGAAAGGTGGAGTAAAATAAAATATCAACGGAACTTCCATTATCAATCAAAATTCTTTTAACAACATAATAGGGGTCACTAATCCCGATGACAAGAGGATCTTGATGCGGAACTTGGACTCCTTCCAAGTCTGAGTCATTAAAAGTGATGGGATGATTAATACAAGATTTTTTTTAACTCTGACTCTTCAAAGGTGGCGATGTAGACTTGATTAGATAGTAGTGTCCCACTTGCAATCGTTTCAATTTCTCAAACTATTTGGCGACTATTATGTTATTTCTGTGATGATTGTCTTGGTTGCCCCCAAGTTAGAGTTATGTTTGCTTGAGCTGGTTGATTTTGCACAAATTGACGTAGATATCCCTGTTGAATGAGCCTCTCAATTTCTTCTTTAAGTTATTTACACTTGTAGTATGTCCGACTTGATGGAGTAATATTATTGCTCACGATTTTTTTACGAATTTGGTTTGATGGATGTGACTTGATGGTCTCTTCATCTCGAATAGCCAACAAGACGTTAACAGATGTGTTGGCGTGTCTTCCGATTGGTTCGTCGTTGATGCAGGGGCTGTGGAGGGAGATCATGACTGCATTGTTACTTCTTTTGATGGGATTGTTGATCTATGTTTCCTAGAGCACTCTTACGTTTTCCTGTGGATTGTTCAAATTTTTTTCGATGGGCATTAATAGCCTCATAAATTGTGCTTAATGAACAAGTCGGCATAAGCGGACCGTATCTTAGTGATGAGTGGAAAGGCCGGGAGCCCTCCAAGAAAAACTCTTCTCGATGGTGTTACCCGTATTTTTTGAGCTTAGGAGAATCTCGAAGTATTCTTTAAGTGATTCACCCTCATTTTGGAATGCTAGAGATGGGAGGAATCTTTAATGATCCTCCGATTTGCAATGAACAAAAATCTTGTCGAGTTCGTCAAAGGTATGGATGGATTCCCCTGGGAGGGAGTAGAACCAAGTGCGAGCTTGCCCCTTGAGGGTAATTAGAAAGACTTGACAAAGCAGTGTGTCAGGAGCTCTTTGGATATGCATGATGGTCTTGTAATGGTCGATATGTTCATATGGGTCAGTTGCCTCATCATAGGAATCAATTCTCGGAAGCTTGAAACCTACGAGAATAGGATGTTGAAGAATAGCTTCAGCTAAAGGTGAGAACTCCTCATAGCCGCGATGAGGGGGAGGTTGATTTCTGTCTTCAATGTGAAATTTGTCTTGCATTAAGTATCATAATTTTGCATGTATAACATGTCGAGTAGAGTCAACAGGACGAGAATGTGCCAAGCTACCAGCAATAATTGGTGGATTAGCGTCGGTTGGTAGCGTGATGGATGAGTAGAACTAGCAGTGTCAAGGAGATCAGCATCGCGATCTCTGCGGAGGAACTTCAGTGTCAAGGAGATTAGCATTTTGACCTCTCACGGCTAACGATCGATCTTGGGGGAGATGTGTTTGCGCGGTAGTGGCTGTTGTGTTCCTCACAAAAGTCGGATCATCTCATTTTGAGACTCTTCCATTCGGCACGATCTTCTAAAGAGATTCCTGTCGCCTTCCGTCCGCTATCGAGGAAAAGTGAGGCGAAGCTTGGTGTCCTTGGTTCAAGGATTGGTTTGAGTGGCGAGTTGGAGCGGGGAGGCTCCGTTGTTCTGTATTGCTATTAGCCATGTGGTGTTCACGAAAATTGTGATCGAGGGGTTCTTTTCCCACAGACGGCAAACTGTTGCGTGCTAAAAAACCAGTTGTGGTAGAGTGAAAGTTTACGCCTTAGCATTGTTGTGAAATCCAGCACACACACAGGTATTTAAAGAGTGAACAAGAAAATTGTAGAATTTTTATGTGAAAAACCTCGAAAAGAAGGAAAACCATGGGGCCTAGCCTAGTAAAAATCTTCCACTATGTATTTGTTTTGGAGTACAAGTTTTTCCGATACGGGATAACATAATTGTTTATGAGAATGGCTGAAAATGTGAATCCCAAAATTAGGCAACAATAGCCATATAGTAATGGTGAACAACGAGGATCAATGACGGCAAGGATCAGCGGTGGCAGCTGATAGCGGCGACCGGCGGCGGTGGTTGACAACCAACGGGGGTGGTCGGCGACCGTCGAGTGGTGGCACGATTATGCTTGGAGGATCTTCAAGCTTTAGAGCTCTCTCCTCTCTCTTGTCTGGGCTTCCCTCATATAAAGAATCATGGACTATTTATAGATTGGAAGAGTGCGTCTCTGTAAATATATGCAAAATTCGAACCACTCCTCTCTATTGGACCGCTCAAAATGATTCCTTTGATCATTTGATATATTTTAAGTATTTGAATGCTCAAATGAAGTCAGAATTATGAGATCTTGTGCTTACTAGATTCGACTCGTCGAGATGCTCGATTTGACTATAAACACTCCATGTTTGAAAGCTATTTAGAGATTTTTGACCCAAAGTTTCTAATGATATTTTAAGTGTTTGATCTCGACCGGTTTAACTTCGGATCGGTTGCTTTTAACATCAAGATTTGTCCATTAGTAGTATTTTAAGTGTCATATCATAAGAACACAAAAAAAAAATTGATACGTATATCATTTTTATTGAATTATGGATGTATTAATTTTGTTATGACTTGTTATTTATTAGTTTTAATTATTAAGTGTTCTTCATCATAATTTACAAAATATTTTTGTAGTTAGTTTAGTTTATATTTTCTTGTATATTTTATATAATTGATGCCAAATTACTAATTTTAATATTTTATTTTAATTTCAATTCCTTTTTAGATAAGCAATTTCTTAAAGCATTACAATAGGTTATTTCAAAGAATTATCATGGCTACAAAAAAGGTTAGTATTTATATATTAATGCATTTAACTTTAAAATTTCAGAAGATTTTTTGCACATTATTTGTATTTTATAATTTATTTCTTCAAATTACACATTTTGTATGATTATTTGAACATTTAAATTTCATTTAAATAATTTTAATATTTATTATATCATCCGGTTCGACCCCGGTTCGACTTTTAAACCTTGAACCTCTTTATTTTCCGGTTCTATATCCGGTCTGATTTTCACAACCTTGAGTGCAACATTGATTGATATGACACTAAAAATTTCACTAGTCAAAGCACGAATCTGGATGTCAAAAGCAATCTGATCCTAAGTCGAAACTAGTCCAAATCAAACACTTAAAATATCATTGAAAACTTTGGGATATGAGTTAAATCCTTAAATAGTTTCTAAATATGGAGTGTTTATGATCAAATCGAGCGTCTTGACGAGCTGGATCTAACAAGCCCAAGATCTCTTGATTCTGACTTCATTTGAGCATTCAAATATTTAAAATACATGAGATGATCAAGTTAATCATTTTGAGCCGTCTGATGGAGTGGTTTAGATTTTGCATATATTTACATAAACGCCATTCCTCTAATCTATAAATAGCCCCTCATTCTTCATGAGGCTAAAGGAAAGAGAGCTCTAAAGTTTGAAAATCTCCAAGCATGTCGTGCGACCACTCAGCGATTACCCGGCCGCCGGTGCCCATTGCGCATGCGTCGCCACCACCATCGATCATCGTTGTCATCAACCATTGCGGTCATCACCGCCGCCACTCGCGGTCGCCGCCACTATTCCGTACCACCACCATCGATCACCGTCGTCATCAACCACCATCACCGGTCATCACCGACGACCACCGTCCCCGGTCACCACCGCCGACCACTATCGCCGGTCGCTGTCGTCGACCATCGCCGGCCGCCGCAGTCAGCCACCACCATCGATCATCATTGTTATCGACCGCGCCGTTGGTCACGTAGCCATCGTCGACCATTCTCTGCGGTCATCACCTCCGTCGGTGATCAGCGTCGACCCGCCACGTCGACCGCCATCGTTCACCATCAAGCATTTCTGCCAATAGCTGTTGCATTTGTTGTTACGATTTTAGATTAATGGAAGATTTTTTTTCTTGGGAAGTGATTTTCCCTCTTCGTGGATTTTTTCACATAAAAATCTTAGAGTTTCTTGTTTATTCTTCAAATATCGTGCGTCTTTGGATTTCACAATAAAGATAAACTTTTATTCTTATGATTTTCTAGCATATTGATAGTTTTAAAAATATTTTAATTAGAATATATTTATAGGAAAAAAAGATATAGATAGATACTGAATAAAAAAATTAATGACCTCTATTATTCATATTTTATCCCAATATGTGGGATTTTTCATACTTCAACTATGTATGACATAATACATTCAATTTTTAAAAAAGTAATATTAATAATATTTTTAATGTGGTGATATTAACAATTTGATTGATAACATACAAATATCATAATTTAAATGTTAGATATATAAAAATATAAAATTTATATGATATGTATGTAAATATCCTTATGTTATTATAAGTTGATGTTATTTGAGAAAAAAACAAAGCACAAAAATTAAAGTTGTCAAGTTAGCAAGAGACCCACTTTAAGAGAAGAGCTCCCGAATGCGGCTAGGGCTTCTTTGCTGCTCTCAGTCGACGTCGTATTCCTCCCCTTCTCCCCTCCCTAACATCCAAATCTCTCCACCTTTCTCCCTTCAAGCCTACTCCCTTCCTGCTCTTGGCCAGGGGGTCGAGTTTCTTCTGGATCTGTTTATTCACCCTTATTCACATGGGTGATCACAATAGCTCTTTCCCACCTCTTTCAGCCTTCACTCCGCCTAATGTGCGTCAAGGAGATTCCACTATGAGTTCCCGGAGCCAATGCAATTGGAAGGAGCTGTTGTTAGCACAGAATGAAAAAAGCAAGGAATTCCCGTTAGCTTACATTCCATCGGATTCTGCAGAAGTATCCTTCACTGAGGAGGATCTCTTAGAAGGACAACAGGAGTGGAACCTGTCTTTAGTTGGACACGCCATAGGCAAGCGACCGTTTTACGGTTCTCTTTTGGCTGCGGTTAAAAGGAAGTGGCGGTTCAAAGGTAACCTGGAGTTGCTTTCTCTTGAAGGAGACTTTTTTTTATTAAAGTTTTCTTGTTTGGAAGATTACCAAGCAGTGTGGAACGATGGCCCTTGCTTCCTCAATGGCAGGCCATTAATTTTTCAAAGGTGGACATGGGACTTCCGGCCAACTAAGGATCAAGTGACTGAAATTCCTATTTGGATCAAATTGCCCAATTTCCCTTTATGTTGTTGGAACAAAAGGGTTTTCAAGATAGGAAGTATGATAAACTGCGAGATAACCTTACGCATCCAAAGCGCAAATCACCTTGCTCGCCTCATTACTCGTCTTGGTATTACTGATTCCAATTAATATGAACGGGAAGAAGTTCAATCAGCCAGTTATATATGATTGGAAACCTACGATCTGTTCTAAGTGTAATACCTTTTCCCATGATGATAAAACATGTCCTCGGTCTCAAGTCATACGAGAAATTGCAAATCGTAATCCTAATAGAGGAAGGAGTCGGAACAAAGTGATTTGCCCCTAGTTAATAACTTCTGCTCACAGGGAAATAATAGGAGAGGCAGGAGATGGGAGAAGTGGAGACGACGATCACACAAAATGTTCTATCAAGCATTGTCACCTATTTTGTCTCCTCAATCGAAGACCAAATTGAGCATACAGAAATCAAGTTCTCCGGTGGATCCTACGAGGGCAATCATTTACTCTCTTTGGGTGAACCACAGAGACAGGGTGTCGTAACCAGATCTTCAGTGAATTCTCCAAAGCATTCAGAGCATTCTAAAGGAAAAGATTTAGAAAAGCAACCAAATACGCCTATCAAATCTCATCTCGATGGAGAAGGATTGAAAATTAATGCAAATGCGACACCCTCGAATCAGAAAGGGAAACATAAAAAGGGTAAAAAACCCTCCTCATCTTCTTCTCAATGATCTTTCCCAACATTGGCGTATGGAATGTTCGGGGCCTAGCTGCTGAGGGCCGTATGCTTGACTGCTCGAGACTCATTAAGGATTTTAGATTGGAGCTTCTTTGTCTTCTTGAAACCAAGATTAATATTGAAGACTCCCTAAATCCTTTGCGTATGCGTAAGTACTCTTTGTTCCCTTTCAATCAAGTTTGGAACTTTGACCTGGCGGCCGTGATGGATCAAATGGAGCTGATAAAATCGACTTTAAACCATTGGTAATTACTAATGATACATGGGTTAGTTATCATTAATGGCACCTTATATTTTTTTAACATGTGTATCGAGAATGATGCCCAAGCTCAAACTCCCTTTGGAATTCAATTGGATCTTCTTGGGCTATCGGACCCTTGGGTGATGATGGGAGATTTTAATCTCTCATCTAGTAAGGAAAAGATGGGCTCTCTAACAAACTCTCAAGCCTTCTCTAATTGCATTAATGATTGTGAGTTGTTGGACCTTCCCTATACTGGCCTATATTATACATGGTCTAATCGAGATAAAATCCCATTTTTCTAAATTAGATAGAGTTTTCTGTAATGCGGTATGGTTGGAGAAATTTTCGTCCTCTTTCTACAAAGTGCCTCCTCCTCTCTCATCCGACCATTCCCCCCTCATTACTCACATTCAACAATCATGTTCTACAGTTCATCGTTTTATGTTTCGGAATTACTGGACTCTTGAACCTGATTTCATGAAGATAACTAAAGATGCTTGGAAAGGTTATGTTGTAGGCGATCCCATTTTTGTTCTTGCTAACAAACTATCCAATGTCAAAAAGGTGCTTAAAGCATCTATGAGGAGCTCTTCTTCTTTGCAATTACAAATCGAAAAGGCTAAAGGAGATCAAAAGGAAATATTTGAAATGCTTGAAGAGAATCCAAATGATTTAAATCTTATAGGCATGGCTAAGGAAATTAAAGACTCTTATATAAACTTATTACAAATGGAGAGTGCTTGGGTTAGCAGAGCAAAGGCTCATTGGTTGACTTCATCGAGGATGATCTTAAATTCTATATTTTTCAATTAAAGAAAGGAGAAGCACCAATTGTATTAGGGAATTACTTTCCGATAAGGGAATTTTGAAGGAGCAGGACCCCATTGCTGAGGAAATATGCAGGTACTACTCAGCTTTGTTCAATAATAACTCCTCAGATTCTTTCATTGTGCAGGATGTTCCAATCGGGAATACTCTCTCGGTTGAATCAGCAAAGGCTATGGAGGCAGACATAAGTGATATGGAAATTAGAGAAGCTCTTAAAAGTATCAATGAGAACAAAGCTCCTGGACCGGATGGATTCAATTCCAAATTTTTTTCCACCACTTGGGAGGTTACTGGTGGTACCTTTTTAAATGCAGCTCATCATTTTTTTAAAACACAGAAGCTCCCAAAGCGATTGAAACATTCTTTGATCACATTAATTCCTAAGGTCAAGCACTCAAATCTAATTTCAGAATATCGACCTATCTCACTTTGCAATACTTTTTACAAAGTGATAGCTAAAGTTTTAGCCACTAGACTTAAAAGAGTTCTACCTCATTTGATTCATCCAGCCCAATCAGCATTCATAAAAGGGAGGGATATCTCAGATAATATTATTATGGCACATGAAATTTGTTATGAGTTGTTCCAAAATCGTACACAAGGAAGCTTTCTTGCTAAACTTGATCTCGGAAAGGCATTTGACTCTATTAATAGAGGCTCTTTTGCATCCTCCATTCAATTGGACTCCCATCTAGATTTATAAAGTGGATAAAAGCTTGCATTACTGAGATTCCTTTTTCAGTTAATCTAAATGGGGAAATCAAAGGCTACTTTTTCTCAAAATATGGACTAAGGCAAAGATGTCCACTATCTCCTTTCCTTTTTAGTCTGGCCATTGATACCTTTTCTTGTTTGATCGATAGAGAAGTAAATCTATTTAGATATATGCCTTTTTCAGCCGGCTCTTGTCATATCTCTCACTTATTATTTGCAGATGACCTTCTAGTGACTGGAGCAGCAAATATTAATTCTGTGGGCTCTTTGAAATTCTGCCTTGAAAGCTTAAAAAGATATACTGGGTTAACTGTTAATCTGGATAAATCTCTTATATGCTTCTCTAAAGGATCTAAGGAGGTGGAGAATCTTTGTAGTATCCTCAATATATATCAAAGCACTTTTCCTATTAAATACTTAGGTCTTCCCTTAACTTTGGGGTCTCCTAAGTTGATAAATTTTTCAAGTCTTATTGAAAAGATCCAGAAATGGTTTGCAGGATGGAAATGCAAATTTTTGTCATTGGGAGGAAGGCTGCAATTAATTAAATTTTCGGTCAATAATCTTATTTCATACTTGTTCAGATCAATGATAATTCCCAAAGGTGTATTAAAGCGCATATCCTCTCTTACTGCCAATTTTTTTTATCACAATGGGGAAGCAAATAAATTATCCACAATTTCCTGGGAGAAAACAGCTAGACCTAAGGAAAAAGGGGGAATAGGAGTGCTTTCTACCTTCTCACTTAATGCTTTATGCAAGATCAAAACTTTGTGGAAGACTCTTACTCAGGATTCATTGTTTGCAAAATGGTGTGACCAGAAATATGGATCGATTTGGAAACAATCGATTCGTAATATATCTCCGATGTGGAAGGATCTGAAACTTTATGCTAAACGTTATTCTGATAACATATCTTACCACATAGGAAATGGTAACAAATTTTCTTCACTGTTTGATCCTTGGTGTGATAAAAATAGCATGGCTGAATCCTTGAGTACAAATGACATAAATTTGCTGTTTTTTTCTAACAATGCCAAGCTGAATGTTTTCATGTTGGAAGGCAAATGGCAAATACCAAACTGGTTTGAAATTCATCACCCAATGCTTACTACGGCAATCAAATCCATTTCTATAGCTAAGGGAGATGACTGGATTACATGGGACTCAAACAGAAACCCTTCTTCTAGAGATTTTAAAAAGGTTCTTTTTGAGAATTTACCTTCTACTAACTGGCATAATTATATTTGGTTCAAAGGAGGGGCTGTTAATTTATCTTTATACTGCTGGATGGCTTATCTTGGTGGGTTAAAACTAGATACTCTTGCAAAGAGAGGGTCTGTTAATATCTGATTGCTATTTTTTGTTTTGGAGACATTGAATCACATGCTCACCTCTTTTTTGAATGCCCATTCTCAATGCACTTGATTAGGTGTATTCTACCAAATGGCAAATTCTTTTTATTGCAATCCACTTTGAAACAGGTCTTAAATAGTATGGAACCTAGTGTGCATAAGATTGTTAGAAGAATTCATTACCTATTCATCGCGTTGTTTCTTGTATTTGGAGAGAAAGAAACAAAAGAATTATGTCTCATATTGCATCTCCAATTACTGTTTTAATTGACCAGATTAAGGAAAGGATTGCTTTCAAAGTGGTTAGATGGAAAATGAAGGATTCATGGCCTGAACATGTGTTACGTATTTTATCGAATTGGAGGAAAATTGCTACTTAATGTGATACTTTCCTTTGGCTTGATGGCTGGGGGTCGTGTTTTATTGTGCAGGAATATGATAAGTTTGCTTTCCATTTACCGGGAGGAAAATCAAAAATGTTGTCTTACTCGTTCATAAATTGAAGGCTACTTTATCCCCTCTGCTCCCCCCGTTTTTTCGAGAATTATGTGGGTGTTTTGAAGGAAAAGGACGATGATGATCAGATTGCTCATGTTTTGGAGGGATCCTGTTTGGACGGCCTTCACAGCAACCGGTTTATGCAGTGTTACGATCAAGCTTCTTTTCCAAGAATTAAACAAGGAAGGTCGAAGGAAACCAGATCCTCTTTTGTCGGCTTTATTTACTGATAAGCAATCTTACAGATTTAATCTTTGGTTGATCTGAGTCCTTTCATGCTATTGCTGTAGCTTTGTTTTCTTTCTGGTTTATTCGTTTTTATTTTGGTTTGGTGGTATAGTCTTTTCTTAACAGTTCTCTCATTCTGTTGAATGTAGTTCTTGGTATAGTTGTTTCATTGTCAAATGATCAGCTGTCATTTATGTAATTGTAACCTTATTTTATATTTGGAATTAAATTGGGCAATCGCCCTCAAAATTTTCCAAAAAAAAGTGACCCACTTTTGTTTGGAATCTTTGGGTTATAGTGTTACCGTGTCATTTGGGTCACCTGCTATCATCATATCATCCGCTGTATAAAAAATTTAAAAAATATAAAAATGGAGTGAACTGAAGGGATGCGGCTTTACGCGAATGTTATTTCTTCCAAACAATGATTTTAAGTCACATAATTTTATGATTTATTATCAATAATTTAACAGAAATAAAAAAAAAGGTGGATCATATATGAACTAGTTCAGACGTTCTGTGGGCCCATATCGAGGGGTAAAACAATGAACAAGTGGTTGTCTGATTTCTAAGAGAATGATATTATATGTGAGAGCCGTTTAGTAAATTCAATCTAAAGGTCTAAGATTTAAATTTTATACATATATTATATATACAAATTTATCATTAAATTAATTAAAATATCTAAAAAAAATAATATTATATACCATCAATTATTTATTCAAGCTCTTAAAAAAAAGATATTTACATATCTAATAGATAAAATTTAATATTTGCATAAATAACATCTAAATCATTATCATCACATCAAAAATATCACTATCAATAATTCTTTTAAATAAAATGTATCTTTTCATTCTTAAGAAAAATCTTATATATTAAACTTTAAATGTTAGGTATATAAATGCATAAGAATAAGAATTATATGATCCGCATGCAAATCTTCCAAAATAAATAATAATAATAATAAATCTCCACAGTCACCATTACATAAAATCCACTATAAAGTAACAAATAACTACAGTTTTAGCTTCTTCAATAAACAACCAAACGCCTTAATCTAGCACATAAAACCTGCTCATAAAACTCCCTAGTCCGAAAAAATAAAACTAAGGCAAAACCAGCTCCCATAAGAGTGACTAACGCCATTATCATAAAGGATAGCATGAAACAGTGGTTGCCCACACAGGTCCTCTTCTGAGATTCCATATCATATATATATCCAACCACTCTCACAGACAGTATAGGAGATCCACAAGGGCTTGCAATTCCAATGGCATTAAATATAGTTCCAAAATGCCTCAAACCAAATATCTCTGAACTAATTGTAGGCATTAGAGACCACTGAGAACCATAACACACACCTATCACCACATAACCCAAATATAGAGCGCCAGGAAGACCCGAAGCGATCGAGGCGTGATCGCCATAAAAAACGGCCTCGTAATGCCGCGAGAGCGGAAGAGATGATCGGAGATGCAGCCGGCGACGAATCGGCCCGTGAAATTCCATATGCTCCAGAGAGAAACTAAGGAAGCTGTTTCTGTGCTGTTGTAGAGAACTACTGATCTGACTGATGTTATTTACTGTGGCTAAGCCTGAGCCCAGACCACACGCCATGCAAATAAACAACAGCCAGAAGTTGAATTTCTGTATGGACTGAAAAAGATTCAAGCTTTCTTCTGACCCTGCCTCACATTTTCTCTGCTCTGAAGCTTCGGATGAATCATGGGTGTTTGCTAACAGTAAGCTTTCAGAAGAGGTGGCGGTTGATGGAAGCATGGTGTCTTTCAAATGGCCTTGTATGACGATGATGATTAATGGTGAGGCGATTAAAATGAGCAGAAGTATGAGAGTGAGAATGCGAACTGAATATCCTATGATCAGTATGTTTTCCAGTATTATAAAAGCCATGAGTAACCCAGCAGTCATAAGTGCAATTAAAGAGAAAATATTAAGAAATGGCCTGTCATCTTGGAAATTTGTGGGATAAATCTTCACAAAATACATCAATAAAAGGGCAAATGTAGTTGGCGACAATGATAGCATCAAAAGAAAATAACTTGGATTGCCACCGAACACTGTGAGATATACTTGAATTAGGATGGCTCCACTCAGACCAAGATACCCCTAAACAGAAGATGATGTTCATAAGTGATGATTATATAAGGAAAAACAAGAACAGAAGTTTGCTACAATAGTGCGCTTTCTTTTTTATATCTAATGATTAAAAGCTGGATATTATGTGATAGAAAAGTTCCACTTAAACCTAAGGGAAAATTTTATAAGATGGTGGTAAGACCTGCAATGACTTATGGTAATGCACAATGTTAGAAACATAAGATTAAGTTAAGTTTAGATGAGGATGCTCAGTGGATGAGTGGCTTTACCCTTAGAGATAGAATGCAAAATGAGTATGTTCGAAAAAAGTTGGAGTAGCAGGTGAGATAAGATTAGGAGAGTCAGATGGTTTGGCCACATAAAGCGTCACGATGACCCGACAGGAGAGTAGATGCATTAGATTTGCCTTATGTTAAGAAAGGTAGAGATAGACCTAAAAAGACTTGGTTAAGATGTATAAAAAATGATCTTAGTATACTTAGATTAAATGAGAATTTGATACATAATAGAACACAATGGAGACGAAGGATTCATGTAGCCGGCCCCACCTAGTGGGATTAAGGCTTGTTGTTGTTGTTGTTGTTATTGTTGATTAAAAGCTGAATATCCTATATTTCTAATTATAGCATAAATAGTAACAGAGTTACAAATTTTTTTTCAATCCTTTGGAATTGAAGGATGGTGACAAACAAAATTTATGGATGTGAAGCAAATTTCAACGAAAAAAATGTTTAAATTACGCTGTTTTAAGTTATGGATAAAAATATTGTTCTAAGGCCCCCTTCTTTTTGGAACATAAGTGACGATCGATGTGCTTGTGACCTAAATGTAGCCTAGAAAATAGGGAAAATGTTTAATTTAGTTTAGTTAGATAATTTGTAACATCTCATTCTGCTGACATCATAGAGTAGGGGTCAGGTCAATGACTATGATGATCTGATTGAAGTAGTTGAACTCACATTGGCATTATGTACAAACTAAGAACAAATGATAGCCACTTGATGAAGAAGAACGATTAGAAGGAAAAAGAACCTCTATCATACTGAAAGTGTCGTAGAGCGCATGGGAATTAATAAAGCAAAGAAAGATACATGAAGAATGAAGTAGTCTGGAATGTCACCAATACCTATTGCCTCTTCATTGTTAATATTGAAGAGAAAGGTAGAGTGATTGGGAAGTTGAATATAGATTCAAATGACAGGGTAAGCAGAACTGCAGAAGTGAAGATGATTAATGGAAGAATGAGATGCAAGGAAAACAAATTATGCAAGAATATAATATTTGAAGGTTGTCAAATTCAAATGGGAGACCTGTTGATCACATGATAAATTGAATTCAACTGATGATGCAGAATGATCTTGAAAAAAAATGCGGAGAAGATTTTAAAAATTGAAAAAGATGAATAACTGTAACAAAATAAGTAAATCTCAAGTTTGAATACGAAAATTATCTTTCCAGAAAGGGTTTCACCCCTGATCAAGCATATACATGAAGAAGAAAGGCCCTAGTGGAGACTTTGAAGATTTATTTCTTTTTGATCTTCTTCTTCTTCCTTCTCTTTAAAACTTACTTTATATAATTCATAGATGTGTGAGGGAATTGAAAATAAGAGTTTGAGACGAATTTTCTTATTATTTTGTATATATATATGCAAGAAGAGGGAATTAAAACTTGCAATTGTAGTGGGATTGGGGGAGAGATGAGCAAGCTTCGGAGCCTTCATATGACAGTACAAATTTGAAGAGTGATAGTATCTACCATTTAGAACAAAGAAGAAAGGAGAGAGAATTTAGGAACAACAATAAAGTGGCTTCTTTCAATTTCAATTCTTGAGGCAAACAAATAATATCTTAACCCTATTTATAGAAAAAAAGAGTTTTGTAATTTAAATTTAACACCAATATAGAACCCACAAGCAGTCGATTCATGAATCCTCATCTAATATGAAAACTAGATTTTCTCACTATATTTGTAATATTTAAAGATTCCATCAAATCCATTTAACAATTATGACTATAGGATGAACAGTCACAAGTCAGAACTCAACAGACAATCAATGATCATACAAGTCAACATAGTGGTTCCAACTATAAGATTAACATCAACATGCCACAATTCAATAGGAAATCATTGATGCAACAAATTAATTCAATTATTCCAACTAAAGGATTAATTGTAGCGACTTCAACAATAATAAATCAACAACCAACAATGATCCAAATAGCAAATTAGAAAGCTACAATAAATGAATGAAATAAATCAATGGCTGAAGAGACTCAAACCAACATAGAGAAATGAACTGAAGAAACACATATATTAAGAAACATAACTCATTCTCTATATGGTTTCTCATTTTAGGCATGTTCACACCAAGATATAAGAATCAAAACTATGAAATGAAAATAAACATCACTTATAAATTGCATGTATCAATGCTCATCTCATATTATTGATGAGTATTAATTTTGAAATTTGCATTAAATATGTTTGATTCGAAATAATTGGACTCCTTTAAATTAAGAACTTAATATTCATCAAGCAAATATTTTGCATTACTCTCATCTTTCTTATAATCTACAAATTATAAAAGTAGATTTACCATGTCAATACAAAAGATATCTCTCATATTCACATCAATAGTAGACACAATCTCATAATTTAAAGTAGCTTTTGAAATAAAATGTGTAGAACTATCGGTAAAGTATTGGATGTGAAGTCAAGGAAATGAAAATAGAAAAAAATCAAAATATTATGAGTAAGTTCATAAAATAAAATCAATTCATATGTAAGTATTCATCTCAATGTGAAGCTTGATTTTATATGCCCAAACCTTTTAGCATTTTAATTTATTATTATAAAAACTATTAGGATTCAAATGTACTATTACTTTATTACTTCATTTAAATTCCACATATATTATGTTCAAGTCTATAGCTTCTAAGTGAGGTCGAACCTCTAGAAAAATGGTGCCCTCATTGTGTCGACAACTACCTTTCAGTAAGAGTATCTTTACTTGGACCCATTGGTACATTGTAGTATTTCGTCACTTGTTCATTAAGCTAACATCATTTTTTATACAATCATATTATATTGCCGGGTCATATATTTCATGAGTGTAGTGGTTAGTTATGCTATGTTGAAGATAAATGCTTTCATAAGACAACTATAAGGGTTGGTAATAATGAAATCTATAGCGAATAGATCATATCTTTAATGTGGGTATGAAGGTTTGGTGTTAGTTGCTTGTCCCAAGCCATTGAAATTCACAACAATAGAGTTTCTGCCTGGCCCCAAAGCTATAAAAACATTTCCCAATAGGTCTTGGACCTTATTTTATAGATAACAGCAAGGACACACTATTGGCATTCTCATGTAACAGCTTAGAGATTTCAGGCCCCTTTAAACATGCCATTACCTGATGTCTAATTTTACCTAATGGCTATCAGATGACTTTCCACTTTGTGATGGATAATATTCTACTCAATTAACCCATCTCTTTCTCTAGGCATTATCAACCTTAAGAAAAGTAATAAACATCTATGAATACAATAACAGATAACTTTGGCCAAACATAAGAAAAAAAGGTTTCTTGTCTGATCTAAAATATATTGAAGTCTCTAACTTTTGAAAAGGCATCATCAACGTTGGTTCTCCCTTTCAATTAAGGATTAGTGCCAGGTTTTGTAATGGTAAACAACTCATAGTAATTTATCATCTGCTCTGAACACTGAAAAAAAAAAACATTACTGCAGAGTTCATAGTAGAATTCCTTTTTAGTTGTGATATACTATGTTGATCTCTGCTGTTTAAAAAAACTTCTCAATCTTACAATAGCTATTTGTATTACCCTGAGATTTGCTGATGCAAAGAAAGTTTAGATGTAAAATAGGAATGCAATGTTAATCGATTATTACTGCTTCATAACTTTGGTCTTAAATTAGCCTACCATTCTTTAAACCTTCTTGTAAGTAAAAATCTTCATCACAAATTTAATTAATGATATATAACCAATTAATGAAATATAACCAACGAAAGATAAATAAATTTGTTAGAGATTATTATAAGTTTTTTTTGCTTGCTTATAGTCACATCATCATGCAGTTCTTTTCTACAGTTTCAGGGTATGGTAATTTCTTCTGTTCCAATTGATATTTTGAATTGCAGAAAAATTATATGAACAGCAATTTGAAAATAAAAGGGTCAGCAATTATTAAAGATAAAGTACAAGTGAAAACAGTCAGAATTGCCAACCTTGAGTAATTGCCAACCTTCATGATGCCAATTGTCGTGCCGCGATGATCGGGGAAGTTACGAGCGGCGGTGACGACATTGGCTGTGTTGAAGAAGGTCAGGGAGTGAGCGGCGAGTAGCATAAATATGCACATGAGAGGGACGGGAGGGCGGTTGACGATCCCCGCGACGGAGAGCCACATGAAGAAATATCCGGCGAAGCACTGGACAGCGCCAAGGAAAAGGACGAGGCGAGGGCGACCGGCGTCGGGAGAAGAGGAGTAGATGGCACCGGAGATGACGCCCGCGTTAGCGCCTATATCTTTGAAAAAAAGCGACCGTGTCGAGGGTTTGTTGGTCGTAGAGCTGTGTGGATTTGAGCAGCGGTGAGTAGAAGCCAAAGGTGTATGCGGAACCGCTCACGCACTGCATCCAGATACTTGCCGCCATCGCTACCCACTTGCCGCGGACAGCCGCAGGCTGCGTCGAATCGCAGCTGCCGCCACCACCGGCGCTGGTGGCTTTCAGCTTCATCTTTGTTAGCGCCCCCTTCCCCACACTGAATTCCGAGGTCTGTTGGAAACTTCTTGTGAGCCGGCCTTCGGGTAGCTACGGACACGTACTTCGGGAACGAAGGATCAGAGTTCCCAACCTGGCCAGATGTTTTTGGATTTATTTTTAGATGAACATATATGAGAAATTTACATACATATACGTAATTCTTATGCATTTATATATTTCATATTCAAATTTTAATATTTATAAAATTAGTATTTTCCTTTGTTACTTTTTCTAAGTGAAATACAACTTTTGCATGTAAAAAAAATATTCTTTATAAAAATTAAAATTGAAATAAATATATAAATGCATAAAAATTATATATATATATATATATATATATATATATATATATATATATAATGAATTGTATAATCTGAATGCATTCATGTAATGAATTGTATCTAATATCTATAATAGATATCTTAAAATTTTTAAATATAATGTAATAATTATACAAATTTAATAAACATAAAATACAATTATAATTCACCTAATAATAATTTTAATTTTTAAATAAAGGTTATAAAAAACCTAAAAAAATAAATTATTACTTTCATGTTTTAATTATGTCTTTCAAAATTAAATATTATTTGCATAATTTTTTTTCACTTAAACACAGTGCTGTCTGATATATTGGTTATTTATTTAATTATTATTTTTAAATTAGACAAGTTAATGATTCATCAAATATATATAAAAAAAAAATTTTAATAAAAATGAGCTTCGAAATTCTTAAATTACTTTAAGACGAGTGCAACGTCTAAGATAATTTATAATATTTAAGTCTTCTTTGTTGTTGAATTCATCAAATATAAAACCTTTTTTTTTGTTGGATTATATATTTGTGATCAAGATAAGTTTTAAATGAGGGAGAACCATGTATCTAGTTTCATCGCGACAAAATCTCAATAATTGCAGCATAATTTTTTGTGAAAACTTTTCTTCACGCCTGCTGCCCATATCGTATATTAGTTATAAATTGGTCCAATAGGTCAGCCCAACAGAAGCGATAGTTCTATGTTAGCTCTTAAAATTGAAAATTAATGTGTTGAACTTATTTCGATGGATTTATATATTTGCAAGCAAGTGTAAAATTTAATATATTAGATATAAAACATTTCAAAAGTCAAGGAAGAGAGGCTCTATGCATATTAAGGCATAGTTTGGGATGGCATTCTCATAGCAGTGTAGTTCAAAACATACCGCACTGATATTTTGTATGCGAGGGACCTAAGTTTTGAAGAATTTATGATATAAATGTAATATTTTTCAACCGATCGACTTGTGATACAGCCAAAAGCTAATTTAATTTTTTTTTTTTAAAAAAAAAATTTGTATCTTCACCACAACTTCTTAGATAATAGTTTACCAACTCCATCACTCAAAAACACAGAAGACGCGAATAAATAGTGTTCTCGAATTATTAGGTTCTTGCTCGCTTAACGAACGAGAACACAAACGTAAAATTCGTTTCGATGAACGAGAACACTAACAAATGAACTGCTTGCTTTCACTCGAAAGCCACACTGTGTGGAGGGTCACACGCTGATTCCTCGATTTCAGAATCGGTTATTTTGATATTTATTTTAGGCTTTTAGCCTATTCGACTACTCCGAGCGATTCAAATTCTGCTGTTTGTTTAAGTCTTTCCGGTGTTTCAATGGCTAGTGATTCGAGCGTTCGTTCGTGCCCTAGTTCTTCTCTTATGCCTCTAAGTTCTCCAATCTCCACTTCTTCTCGTCTCTCGGCTTTGAGCATCTGAGCAGGCGAGGCAAAGCACTACGCCTAATCCCTTCCTCCCAGTCCCCGCCTCTGGTTTCTCGTTTGCTTAATCTATGCTGGATCGAGCAAGTGGAGAGTCTTATACGTGAATCTGATCCTCTATGGCTTTGTGACTCTGTCCCTCTCTCTCGTTCTTGCTTTTTTGAGTCGTCTGACGCTCTGACTATTCTCTGTGATTTTCTTTACTTTTCAACTGCTCGACCCGCTCAGGTATGTCACAGTCTCATAGATCTTTGTGGTCTTTCACCATTCTATGGTTATTGCGATTATGTGATTTTTTTTAGGAGCATAACTCCTCTGTTGTATGGGAGCCTCTGTTGGTTGTGATTCTTGTGAATCTGTGAGGCTGTGATGTTGTTTACTGCTTACTGTTAGTGTTTAGTTTCAATGTGTTGCGTATTTGTGTTGTTCGTTCCTTCTAGTTTCTTCAAAGTTCAAAGTAACTTAGGCTTTTAGCCAAAGCAACAACAACAAGTGGCAAGTAGCCAACAATTCCGTAGAATAACAATAATACAAGTATACTGTATACAACAGCACCATTCACCAAAATGTAGAACAGCTCACTGGAAGCAAAGAGAATGATAAAAAACACTTAATAAGTCTAATTAACCAATCCAGAAAAAATAGTTCTAATCAAAGCAAAGAGGTTGTCATAAAAAGGAACCATTTTAGGTCCACAGAGAAGTGAGAATAGGATAAACAGCCAACCAAGTTACCAAAGTACCAAACCTGAAACTCTGAAAGAATCAACAAAAGCAATCATCAATGACTGGATAGAAATGAAACGAAACACAATAATAAGCCAAAATCCTCGATGTCATAGATAGAAATAATCAATCACATCTAATACCAACATGTAATATATTATAAAAGTTGTAGACTTGTAGTTGTAGATTTAAAAAAACAACTTGAATAAAACAAATAAAATAACATAACAACATAGAATGATAGAATTAGCAAGGATCTAGTGGGCAATGCGTAGTGTTGGTCTGTAAAGGGACATCGAATATTTGAATGAAAAGATAGAAGTTTTGTGTAACTAATTGTAAGCTTTGCAACTAGTAATGCTTGAAGTATGCTTTATATGATTCTGAGTCTCAAGCAAGAAAAAGAATCATATATTCATATGCTTTTACTTTGATATTTGATGATTATTTGTTGTTTATATTTTTACCAAATTATTTAAAAAAAAAAAATAGATGATTTAAATAAATTAGCCGCTTAACTAATTTTCTAATAATCTTCTTATTTCTATTATAATGAAGCTCACTCTCCTTCTATTATAAATGATATTCATCCTTGAAATTTTGATTATGCAAAGCTTGGTTGTAATATATTATGTATGTTCTAAACTCTGATATATCTATGAATGTATTATTTTATACCATATTTGTCATTTAACACATGATGTTTGGAATTATTCATAGTTTACATACAATATATGTCATCATTTGAGCATTCTTAGTTTGCATCAAGGTGAGGTACCACCGTTGATATATATTTGGAAGTCATAATCAAGCATGTCAACAAATTGTTGAGAGTAGCACTATACCGTGGTGCTAAAAAAATCTAGAAAGAGAAAGTCTAGTGTGTGTGAGTACTTTGTAGAGGTTAAAACTATATCTAAGGGTGTTGAGATTCCTTGCTTGCAATGTATGTCTTGTGGAGTTAAGTTCCATAAATCAAAAACAGACACAACTTCTCAGACATATCAAAGATTATGATAAAACTAAATCAAAAGGTAAACAAGTTATTGATTTGTTTGATAAAAGACAAAAGCGACTGAATTTCTCCCCAATTGATATTGCTAGTGAATTTGACATTTCTATTTTTCATGATCCTAAAAATTATGATCAAAGACAGGTCAGAGAAATTATTGCAAGGATGATTATTGTCCATGAATATCCTTTTATGATGGTAGAGCACACTTGGTTTAAGATCTTATTGAAATATTTGAATCCTAATTATGAAGGTGTTTCTAGAAACACCATAAAAAATGATTGCATGCGAATTTATGATATTGAGAAAGAAAAACTTAAGACTTATCTTAGCGGTGTTCAGAGAGTTTCATTAAAATCGTTGTTAGATATCTAATCTAATAGGGTATATGTACTATATTCATTTCATTGATTTGTCATGGAAGATAGAAAAGATTATTAATTTTATTGAACTTGATCCTCCTTATAGGGACTTTCATCTTGCTATATGTGACTATTTATTAGAATGAAATCTTCATAAAGTCTCCACAATTATTTGATAATGCCAAGAATAAATGATGTTGCAGTTCTTGCCTTAGAAATAACTTTGATTCAAGAGAAAACCGCATTTCGGTCATTTTTTTTCATATCGTGTGTGCATATATATTGAATATAATGGTGCAGGATGGTTTGAAAGAAGTGCATGACATAATTTATAATATAAGAGAGTCAATTAAATATCTCAAAAAATCTCCTGCAATGCTACACAAATTTGTTGAGATTACAAAATAGTTAGGTGTTTTGTATTGATGTGCCAACACGTTGGAATTCAACTTATATAATACTTGAGTCTGCTTTTATTTATCATACTATCTTAACTTATTAATAGAGATTCAAATTATAAGTGAGTATCACTAGATTATTGAGGTATGCAAAAATCAGAAAGTTATTATCAATTTTTAATAATGTCACTCAAACAATTTCTGGCACATCATATCCAACATCAAATATTTTTTTTGCCAACTGTAATGCATGTTAAGAAGCTTCTTTGGGAAGAATCCAGATCTGAAGATGAGTATATTAGAAAAATAGACGCAGTTATGAAAATAAAATTTGATAAATATTATGGGGAGTGTAACTACTAATGTCTCTTGCTGCAGTTCTTGATCCTCGTTTAAAGTTGAAATTTATTTCATTTATGTTTCCTAAGATCTATGAACTACATGAACTTGATTCTCAAATTACATCTGTTGAGAAGCCTCTTTGAGAAATACATGCAATATATACCAGAGTTCTTCTATTCAGCAATGAATGAATCTATCAATGTGGGGTTTTCTAAGTTTGTCATGATCCTCGACATATCTCAATTTGATTATATGTTGGGTTTTCAAGATTTTGTTATGTCATCTGGTTCCATATAGCATTCTAAGGTTGACTTGCAGGTGTATCTTGAGGAAGGGTTATTTGTTTGCAATACTGAGCAATTTGATATTTTAGAATTGTGAAAAATGAACACATTGAAATATCCATGTTGGTCTAGAATGGCTTGTGATATTTTATCAATTCTAATAACAACTATTGCTTCTGAATCCACATTTAGTGCTGGTGGAAGGATGCAAGATGATTATAGAAAGTGTTTATTTGCCAAGACAATTTGTGCATTTAATTGGATCATCATCCCAACTAAATGCTAAAACACCATTGGTAAGTGCTTCATTGCTTTAATATAGTACTATGCAATTTAATATTGTTATTTCATTATATCTATTTTGCTTTTAATATTTTTTATTTTTTTCAAAGAAATGTTGGAGAGAAAATTTGGGTGTTCCATTGAGTGATTCATAAACAAGTAATTTTTTTTTTTACTATGCTACTAATCACTGAGGATTTCATATACATTTAATTGCAAATACTTTTCATATTTTTATTTTATATATTTGGTTATACACTTATGTTGATGATGGTTGATGGATTGTTTGCTTACTTTGGCTTTGGGTTGATTTAAATTTATGAATCGTGTAATATTATTTTATTATAATTATTTTTTTTGGCGTAAGAATTATAGAGTGAGACTATGATGATTTAAAATGCTCAAATAAGTAAATGTTTCGCTGTGTTGTTTTTTGGTTTGTCATTGCATGTAACCCTATAGAGGATTGTATTGATAGTAAAATATGTAAATTTGAGCAGATATTTTTTTTATTGATCCTTTATGGTTTGGATGCATGCAATTTGTCAATATTATGTGGGATTTTAAGATGATGATTGATGAGCATCAAATACTTTTATGTTCCAATATTTGTCTCTCTATATTTGGAATGGCATCTTAAAGTAAAACGTGCAACCATATAGAGTGTACGAGGTTATGTCATTGTCATATCACATATGTGTTGTAATTAAATCTGAGCATCTCTAATTTCAAAACTCTAATATTTTCATTCAACTGTTGTCCAGACAGACACAACGACCTCAGTTCTATCATTCTATGTGTTTTGTTATTTTGTTGTTTCATTCAACCTTTTTCTGCTTTAAATCGCAAGACTATCTTACAACTCTATA
Organism: Cymbidium sinense; assembly: GCA_021442155.1. Classification (NCBI taxonomy): domain Eukaryota; kingdom Viridiplantae; phylum Streptophyta; class Magnoliopsida; order Asparagales; family Orchidaceae; genus Cymbidium; species Cymbidium sinense. The sequence continues at coordinate 26,625,692 of CM038226.1, read as the reverse complement.
ATAGATATGTTGATGTGATTGAATATTTGTTATGCTATGACATTAGAGGATTTTGGCTTATTATTGTATTTCATTTCATTTATATCCAGCCATTGATGGTTGCTTTTGTTGATTCTTTCGAGTTTTAGGTTTGGTACTTTGGTAACTTGGTTGATTTGCTGTTCTCACTGTGGACTTAAAATAGTTCCTTTTTTTGACAGCCTCTTTGCTTTGATTAGAATTATTTTTTCTGGATTAATTAATTAGACTTATTAAGTACTTTTTTCGCATCCTCTTTGCTTCCAATGGGTTGTTCTATATTTTGGTAAATGATGCTGTTGTATACAGTATACTTGTATTGTTATTATTTTTTTTATGGAATTGTTGGCTACAGCCTCTTTGCTATGATCCTTTATCTTGCTCGGGACTCGGGGTGATATAAAGCATACTTCAAGCATTACTTGTTGCAGAGCTTACAATTAGCTACAAAAACCTCATATTTTTTCATTCAAATATTTAACTATTGTCCACTGCTACAAGACCACTGTCCACTACACACTGCCCATTGCCCAGTTGTATCATTCTATGTTGTTTTGTTATTTTGTTGTTTTCATTCAATTGTTATTTTGCTATTTTAAATCTACAAGACTACAAGTCTACAACTTCTTATAATAGATAACCTGTTGGCTATTAGATATGATTGAGTATTTGCTATGCTATGATATTAGAGGATTTTGACTTATTACTGTGTTTCTTTTCATTTCTATCCAGCCATTGATGGTTGCTTTTATTGATTTTTTCAGAGTTTCAGGTTTGATAATTTGGTAACTTGGTTCACTATTCAGTCTAGTCTCACTTCTCGGCGGACCTAAAACGGTTCCTTTTTTTGATAGCCTCTTTACTTTGATTAGAACTATTTTTTCTGGATTGGTTAATTAGACTTATTAAGTACTTTTTGCATCCTCTTGCTTGAGTGGATTTCTATATTTTGGTGAATGGTGATGTTGTATTATTGATATGATATGACATCGAGGATTTTAGCTTATTATTATGTTTGGTTTCATATCTAGTCATTGATGATTACTTTTATTGATTCTTCAGTTTTAGTTTGGTACTTTGGTAATTTAGTTATGTTCTCATGGACCTAAAATAGTTCCTTTTTTTCCTTCTTTGTTTTAATTAGAACTATTTTTTGGATTGGTTAATTAGACTTATTAAGTCCGCTTTTGCATCCTTTGTTTAGTCTATATTTGGTGAAATTGTATACAATATACTATTATTTTTTTTTGAATTTTTATTGCTACTTCTACTGTTTGTGTTTATAAAGCCTAAGTTACTGAACTTTGAACTTTGGTTGCTTACTTGCTTTATTGTTTCTATCATGAGAATCATGAGATTGATTGGCTCATTGTCGTCATTTTGATTTCTGTACCTCATAACCCGTAAAATACTTGTATTGTAAACTATTTTGACAAATACCCATGGTGCCTTTTCAGATCCTATGTCTATCAAATTTAACTAAAAGACATACATCCCAGAGGTATTTAATGTTGTTGCTTTTTTTGTTGTTATGGTAATAATAATTGCATGGCTATGATGATCATAAAATTCTTTTCTTATTTAGCATCTTTTGTGATTGTAATCTTCTAAGTTGGATGCTCACTAATTTATTGTCCCTTATGTAATTAAAATGAATATTTTTTTTACTCTCCCTGAGCCATCTATGCCTTCTCTGTAGATCATACCATATATATTTTTTTCTCTTCATTAATTATCTTCTTGTTTTTTTTTTTTTTGGTTTATTTTCTACTCCTTTCAAGTTTCTGTTTGACCGAATCATGTTGATCTTTTTAAGCTCTCTCATCCTTGTTTTTTTTTTCAATTTTATCTTTCTTTAGCTTTTTTTATTTTCTATTTTTTTGTACTTAGATGAGGATTAAACTCTTTAATCTTCTTGTATTCCTAGACAGATTTTTGAACCTTATCCCCCATAAGGACTTTATATTTCTTTCTCTAGTTTAATAAAATATTTTTTATATATTTGTATCATTGTATTTGCATGTTTTTCATTAGAAAAATTTTATGTAGAATGTATATTATAAATTTCAAAAATTACTAAATATTAATAAAATTTATATATTATTTTATTTTTTTTCTTATTTGTATCTAAAATTTTGTGTTATAATAATTCAAAATTAAAAAAAAAAGTTAGTTTTAGTACTTAGTTTGAGAAATTCGAGCTTATTTGAGAGAATGAAATCGTAGATTCAGAACAAAAAGTTATTCGAAATCTAACACAAATAAAAAACGAAAAACATGAACAGAGCCTCAGTTCGTTATGTTCGTGCTTACAAATTTATCCATCACATTCAAAAAATTTGAAATTCTTGAAGGATACAGTTGTAATCACCCTTCAAACGGTTTTTGAAGCATGTTTATTTGCTACAGTCAGTTCATTTCTCTTTCTAATAAAGCAAAGCCAACTAACCTTCAAATTGCAGTAAAGAGACTAAATAGATTTAGCTTCTTATTCATGTCAAATTCCATGATTTATTAAGCTTTGAGACTAAATTTATAAAAGATGATACGAGTATTCTCTTACAGTTGGTAGCTGTTCTGATACCGTAAAAAGCAAATTATTTTGCTGTAACCTCTTCGCTGGAGGTGAGTTTGCTCAAAGTATTCCTTCAAGACAAACTTATCTGGTAACAAATCTTCTAGATCACGGTTATTAGTCTGTCCAGTCTTTGCGTTCCTCTGGCATCAAGATTGAGCTTGAAGCTTTCCACCTCGGCAGAGTTACAAACTATTTCAGTGACATCTGCTGCAATCCATGAGCTTCTGCTTCTTCCCCAGATTCAAGTCCAGTTTATCATCATCCAAATGCAGCGGCCCAAAACAGCGGCTGAAAATGCTTGAGTTTGTCAAGCTGCCGTGGACCTAAGTTTTGAAAAATCTACTGTCAGAATGTAGCGTTTTCAGCCTAAATGGGCTTCCTCTGATAGCTGTACGATAACAATCAGAAAGTAATAATTTAATCAAAAATAACAAAAATTATAAGAAATCATAATTTAAATAATAATTTATACAATAATTATACTATTTTTCTGTTTACCTATAACTATTTTAAACATAATATATATTTTATAGAGGAAAAATAAATAAAACTTTTATTCTATTTTCTAATATATTGAACTCATTATATAACATATATTTAAAATATAAAGCTATATTTATGACATATACAAGAATATGAAATTCCATGAAATAGAGTCAAACAATCATGAAAGCTTACAAGGGTAGAATAGATCATTTAATAGTCTGACCACTTTAATACCAATGCAAGTAGGATAATTTTAAAGATGGCATATGAATGAGAACACATAAAAAAATGGATTACAAAGATCACTCAAATATATTATTTATGTTAATTATAATTTAATTAGTGTGATTAAAATTGATAAAAATTTATTAATTAAAACTACTAATATTCAAACAAGTTTAGTATAAATAGATATGTTAATTAAAAGGATGATTCAAATGTGTATCACAAAATTCATATATATTTATATATGTAATATCTAATTAAAAGGATGATTCAATTCATATATATTTATATATGTAATATCTAAAATTTGATAATTATATTTTTAGCATTTTATCTATGCATCAAAAAAGGTGTATTCATTTTTTAGGAGATAATAATAATGATATTTTTAATATGATATCAAATATTTCAATATTATATATGTAAATATAAACTTTTAGGTGTTACGTGATTGTATACAAATGCCATTTAGATAAATTGATATTATTTTTAATCTAATCTGATTTAATTGATTAGCTTAGTAAATTATTAATTAATGATTAAATGAGATGATATCTATGCTAACAATGATTTAATTAATATAATTAAGATTGATATCTTGAATACACAAAACCCAAGTTGCGCTAACTTTCTCTTCATCTTCTTTCGGCGAGGATCACATCCTCGCGCCATTTTCAATACCTTCTCTCCTATCATAAGCTCTGATCTTTCATCCCTTGGAGATTTCCATCTTTTTCGTCTTTTTGATCTATTTTTTATTGCCTCATATGTGCGCATTGTTTCCAATCAAAACTATTGATGACTAATTTTAACTTTATTTTATAGTTGCCTTTCTTCTCATGACACATATCGTGAATTATTCCATTATTTTAGAGATGAAACATAATATGGATTCTAGATTTTATGTTTAAATTCAATATTTAAGAATTCATTTCATAAGGATAATGATTGGCTAAAGTTGTACTTTTCTAATTAAGCATTGACTGTCAATGATATTAGTTAAGGCTTATTATGATTAATTTTTTATTATGTTAAATGTTAGATTCAATAGTTATAAGCTATACTACACCGTAATAAGACTTAATCTGAGGGGCTGTTTGGTTAGCTATAAAAGGAATGCAGTGTAAAAGAAATACAATATAAAATTATTACTTTATAGTTGTTTGGTTGAGAGTTTTACAATTCACGCTTTCTTTTTTTTTTGAAAAAAAAAAATGTAATATAAGTATTTTGAAAATTTTGGCCCATGACGATGATGCGCGGTGAACGCGGGTGGTGACAATGACGTCCACATCACTTTATATTGGACGGTGTATTTGGAATTCGTCCAAATCAGGCGAATTTCAAATACACCAAAAATAACTCATGTAATGTATTTGAAATACATTACCTTACCTTGAAAATTTACTTTAGTTCAAGCCAAACACCAAAAAAGTTAAAATCCTGCATTGACTTTACACTGATTCCAAATTCTTCCAACCAAATAGCCCCTGAGTTAATTGTTGGGCGGCCTAAGTTGAGCATGCAATTATTTCAATAATTATTAGTTTTAAAAGCTTATATGTGTATACAAGTAATTGATTAAATCTCATTTTGATCAGAGTTTTTGAGTTAACAATCATCTTATGTTAGTCATTTTGGATCTCAAATAAGCATAGATTAAGAGCTACAACTCGAGGTAAGTAATTTTTATTTTTAAATGATAAACATAATTTTCTTTATTTGGGGAATTATCCTTAATATTTATACACAAGATATATAAAACTATATCTCTATATTTGATAGTGTATGTCAATAGAATTATTTTGGATATTGACTAACCTAGCCAATAGACCTACAAAATGAAGGCTCTTTTGGAAGTTATTGGATTTATATGAGTTTATATTTATTTTTAAAATTTAAGTTGTCTTAATAAAAATTGATCCTAAATATATAAAAGTGGAATAATAAATCATTTATAGATATACAAGATTATAGTTGATATGATTGCACATTTATATATTTTTAGCTAAAAATGAATTGATTACACATTATCATATAATATAATTGATTATTACATCATAGTATTAGAATCCCCCTTAAAACATGTGACATTTTTTATTTATGAAATACAATATTATTGATGAAAACTTGATAGCACTTAATATGATTTTATTTCATAATAGATAATACTTATTTTATTGTTCATATTGGATGCCCTAATGGTTTGTTATTTATGCATAATTAAAGGAGTTACTTTGCAACATTAAGTCATCAAACTTATTCATTATAAGAGCAGACTTTTTAGCTATAAGCTATTTGATATTTTAAGTATTGTTGCGTGCTAGAAAATCATTTGCGGTAGAGTAAAGTTTTCACTTAACTGAGAATCCAAAGACACACGAGATATTTAAAGAGTGAACAATAAAACTCCAGAATTTTACGTGAAAAATCTCGAAAAGAGGGAAAAACCACGGGCCTAGCCCAGTAAAAAGCTTCCACTATGTATCTGTTTCAGAGTACAAGATCTTCCATTTACAGGGATTACAGAATTGTATATGAGAAAGGGACAAGTAGTAATGACAATGTTACATGTTGACAATGTTGACGACGATATTGGCAAAATATTGACAAATGTTGACAATAAATGTTGACGATATTGACAATTTATGTTGACGACGATGTTGGCGACAATGTTGACAACGATGTTGACGATGATGTCCGACAATAGTGGTCGGTGATGATGACCGGCAACAGCGGGACGACGGCGCAGATGGCTACCATGGCGGTGGTGGTTAACAACTTGAGTGGTACACGATTGTGCTTGGAGGATCTTTAGAGCTCTCTCTCTCTTGTTTGGCCTCCCTCATATGAGAAATGAGGGGCTATTTATAGACGGAGGTGCTCTCAGAAATACATGCAAAATTCGAACCACTCCTTTCCATCGGACGGCTTATGATGATTCCCTTGATCATATGATGTATTTTGTGTATTTGAATGCTCAAAGAAAGTCGGAATTATAAGATCTTTGGCTTGTTGGAACCGGCTCATCGAGACGCTCGATTTGACTATAAACACTTCATATTTGAGAGCTTTTTAAGAATTTAACTGATGTCCCAAAGTTTCTAATGATATTTTAAGTGCTTGATCTCGACCGCCAATTTCGACTTGCTTTCAACATCAAGATTCGTGCTTCGACTAGAGGAATTTTCAGGGTCATATCAGTTGCTATTTTTGGATGATATTATCTCAATCATTCAAAATATATATGCCGAATACTTGAAAATAGCAAATTTTCAATGAAATTTATGTCCGTTAACCATATATTTTGAGAGAATAGATCATCATGAGCAAGATTATGACTATGAAAGCGATTCACGCCACAAATATGTGTAGTATGTGCGCGTGAAATTGGGTTATGAACCCATGGCATTCTGTGCTAGGTATCGCCCGCACCCTGGCTCAGCGGCGCCGAGCTGGCACGCGGTGGTTGCGAAGCGCGGTGGGGCGCGCAGCGAATGACGGGCAAGCGGTGAAGGCTGAAGCGCGTCAGCGGTAAGCCGCTGCGCGGTTACTGCGGCGCTGCATGCGCAAACCGACCGATGAGGGTATTTTCATCCGTTTTGACCATTTTCTGCTGTTTTCCACTTTTGATTTTGAGGCGAGTGGTTTTTTCTTGGATTTTGACCCTTTTGCTCTATAAGGGGTCTATAAAACCCCTAGGGCCAAGGAGAAGGCACACTTCATGTGCTCGCTTTCTTCTTCGGTAGTGAGTTCCGTCTGTAGTTCATACTGGCGAGCTGGTTTTCCCTCGAAAGAGGCGTTGCCTTTGTCGGACCGACGGGTTTGGAGGCGATCAAGACTGTAGTTCATCCGCGAGGCTCCACTCGAAAGAGCGTTGAGCCTTGTCTGACCCAAGTTTGAGGCGATCAAGACCCGTAGTTCATACGGCGAGCTCATTTTCCCTCAGGCATTGACGCCCTTTCGGACCGACCGGTTTGAGGCGATCAAGACCCGTAGTTCATAATGGGCGAATTCATTTTCCCTCGAAAGAGGCGTTGACTGCCCTTGTCGGACCGACCGGGTTTGGAGGCGATCAAGATCCGCAGTTCCTACTTCTTCTTGTAGGAAATTGGATTTCTTGAAACTTCAATGGATGGTTCAGCAGTTGATAACCGCCAAGGTGGCGGAGAAGCGTTAGCTAGGAACCATCGCTTGAATGACTCAGAAAGTTTGGCAGGTAATTTCTGAGCATCATTAGAGGAGAGTATCTTCTCTCTCTCTCTCTCTCTCTCTTCTTCTTCTTTTTTTTTCATATGTATGTGTATCTTTTTCGTCAGATCGCACGCAAAAAATTTTATCCCAAGTTATCCGTGAGCAAGAGAGTCAAAAAAGGATACGTCCAAGTATTGGGGTAAGCAAGTCTGCTTTACAGAATTTCCAGATTTTTGTCATTTCTTTCTCTTTATTTATCATGTATTTTCACAGGGTGATGGCCAAAAGAAAACCATGACGTGGCAGCAACAGACGATATATCATCTACTATCACATCAAATAGTTTAATGGTGTTCCGCAGAAAATTTCACTTCCCTAATGAGTTGGCGGCCATTGTTGCTAAAAAGTCTGATCGAGCCCGTTCACCTCCACCAGGGTACTTTACTATTTCTGAGATGATTCCACGTGCGGGACTGCGATTCCCTTTGGCTCCCGAGTTGATTGAGATCTTCAAAATATATGGTGTAGCTTTGTCACAATTCTCATTTCGAGCTTTAGTGGTCATCGCTATTTGACTATCTTTAGAGCGGTGTTACTTTGAACATCAAATACTTGTACAATGTGTAGATTCACATGTGATACTGTGGGCGTGTTTTATCGGACTATAAAGAATTGGATAGAATTTTCACAAGATTCCTCTAAAAATTGGTCTACCGGATTCTTTTTTGTGAAAAATGAGTGGGGCCTTCCTAAGAGATGGGGAAGATTGAATGACCTTCCAGATCCATTGATGTCGGAGAATGAGATCCTGCAACTCTTAATATCCCTGATGTAGGAAGCTTGCAACATGAGTTACGTCATATTGGCAAATATATAGTTGAAGATAGAATGTTCAAGGTTGGCCTTTCTATCCAGGCAGGGAGATCTCATTCTTTTGCACTAAAGAGATCAAGTAAAGGTGATGAAAGGTCTCCTCATATTCATAGGGTTCTTTCAAGAAGCCCATCACGAAATCAGGGTGGTGGCAATGTTTCTTCCCTAAAGAAAAAGAAGACATGAAAGTGACTACATCGATATCGTGAAGAAGATGTTCGCCTCAGTTGACCTCGAGAGTTTAGCTATTTCAACTCATGATGGGGAGTTCGTTTCAAGCCACACATTCCGAAGAGGTGTTAAATCACATATGTATGCATCAACGAAAATGAATTGGTAGCTTGTCTTCCTTCTTCTTTTCTTTTGTGTAATATTTGTGATGGGTTTTTTTCATAGGTAACTCAAATAAAAGTGCTCATTTGGGTGTCGCTTTAGATGAGTGGAATACTGAATTTGTGAAGATAAAATATCTGCAAGGCGAGTATGAGCGAAAGATGAGTATTAAAGTCAAAGAAGTGACGACTTTGGAGGATCAGGTGCGAATCGAGCTAAACATGTCGACTTCTCTTTCTCCAAGGGAGGTGGAGGCACTCGTGATGAGCTGAGGTGAGGACAGACTCGCCGAAAAGAGAAAAGACTCAAGGCACTTGCAGCGGAGAAGAGAGCTCTTGAACTGGAGAAGAAAGCATTACATGATCGTCTTTCTGAGAAGGAGCATATAATGTCAGAAGAGGAAGCAAATGAAATCTCCTTGAAGGCGGTGGAAGACTTTAAGAATTCCCTGGCTTATCTTGGTACACTCGAAGACCATGTTCAGGAAGCTTGTAATCATATACTTGATGTTGAAGTGAAGGACTTGGAGCACCAATGTTGGAGAGGGCTTCATCCAGGGTTCCTAAAAGGAATCCAGTACATCGCAAGACGAGCTAGTATTGAGATCTGTCTCCCGACCAAGTATCGAAGACTCTTTTGTCCGATTCGGAGATGAAGGAGTTGAGAGTGAGTCGAGGGAGTATCTCTCTAGTGGTGAGGGCGTTGATATCACCAACTGATATGATGTAGCATCACTTGAGGATGCATTTTTTTTATATATGTATTGTTATTAGTGTGTATCAGAATCTTGATTCTTACTTATATCATCATGTTAATGCTATCAAATATATATTATTTTTTTAGATGATACGCTCTTATTTTATTTTCACCTATCTGGGGTAATTGGTCGGAATATTATTCGACGACTCTAACCTGTATGAATGAGGTTGAATTAAATCCACTCAGGATTTTTGACTATCCGAGATTGTTTGTTAGAGTCTCTACTCGATGACGTTAATCTGTATGGAAGAGGTCGTGAGAAGTTCACCAAGAACCTTTTGACCTATCCTAGGTTGTTTGTCAGAGTCTTCGCTCGATGACGTTAACCTGTGTGGAAGAGGCCGTGAGAAGTCCACCAAGGACCTTTTGACCTATCCTAGGTTGTTTGCCAGAGTCTTCGCTCGATGACGTTAACCTGTGTGGAAGAGGCGAGAAGTCCACCAAGGACCTTTTGACCTATCCTAGGTTGTTTGTTAGAGTCTTCGCTCGATGACGTTAACCTGTGTAGAAGAGGCCGTGAAAAGTCCCCTTGGGATTGATCATGCTCCGATTGAGATATAACGTGAGTTGTATATTTCTCAAGTGGGAGGATTAGATGAAGAAGAAATAAGTTTGTAAGAAGAAAGCTATAAATTCATTACTCTGATAAGTTCAGTGATACAATCATAAGATGATATTAATATGGATATAAGTTTTAAGAGAAAATGACAACAACAACAACAACAAGTCTTTATCCCACTAAGTGGGGTTGGCTATACGAAGAGGAAATGACAAACAAGACAAAATAAAAGCTGCGATAATTATGCAGTAGGAATTACTGATAATATTTTCGGAGATTCTCAGTGTTCCAAGTTTGAGGTAAAGTTTTTCCCTCTGAATCCTTGAGCTTGAAAGTTCCTGGCTTCACCATAGCTATAACCACATATGGGTCATCCCAAAGAGGTGAGAGTTTATTGCGTTGAGGGCCTTTGCCTGCAGCTTCGAGACTTCGTAGGACCAAATCACCGACATATATGGGAAGAGGTTTTACTCTTCCGTTGAAGTGACGAGCTACCCTTTGGTGATAGGAAGCAGTCTGAAGTAGGGCCATGTCACGAGTTTTGGGAGTAGGTCTAGGTGCTGTCGAGTTTTTCTTCATTACCATCATGATGAAGTGTAGAGATGGTGTACGAACGAGGAATTTGATTGAGGAGAGGTATTATCGAAGTTAAGATTGAAGCTAGCCTCCCATGTTTTGGTTTCACACGGGAAGAGAGAAAACCGAGTGTGGGGAACTTGAAATCACTCTAGAACTCATAAGGAAGCTCGACTTGGTGTTAGGAAGCTTGCACGAAGTGAATTGGTTTATTTTTCGTTCAAATTGGTGAAGTATACCCCCCTTAATTTGTTAAGTTGGATGAACAGGATGGCCTCCCATTTTTTGGCCAGTCAGCCACCTTCGGAGCATCGGAGGTGTCTCAATCAAATCCACGTGGCTTGATTGGGTTGGAGGAAGTCATGGGAGGTGGCTCAAGGCTTGATCTTAGCTGATTTGGTTTCCTTGATCCCTTGGGTGCTCGGCTTGTATGGGAGGTGAGTTTGCTCACCTCCCTTTGGTCCATGGCAAGTTCTATTCCCTCTAGAGTGGACTAGGAGGCTTAGGGATTCCTCATTTGGAAGTCGGATGGCTGCCAAGGTGATGGGAGAGTGGACTTTGCCATTTATGGGTGGAATCCTATGTGAAGAGGGATTAGCCAATAGATTATGGCTTGGATGGGGCCCACTTGGCTTTTGGGATGACTTTGGGCTGACCTAGGGTCAGTTTGGGTTGGTTTGGTCAGCCATTAAAGCTCCATGGATTGGTTTTATGAGTTTTGGCTTCATTTCGTCAAATGGGTTCACATGGGTTCATGTTGGGTTGGGTTAACCAATTGGTCAAATTGGGTCAAATCAAGGCTTGAGTTAGTTTCAAATGATGATTTAAAGATTTTTAGTTTAAGTGATTTCAATTAATTTAGCCTAGGTTTTATTTTGGCTCACATGGATTCATATAGGTCAAATGGGCTAGGTTGACCAAATTAGGTTGGATTAGGTGTTTGTTCAAGTTCAATTGGCTAATTAGAAATGATTGTAGGCTTTGATTTAAATCAATTTGGATTTTGGCTAATTTAACTCTTTAGGTCAATTTGGGCTAGGTTGGGTTAAGTTGAACAATTGGTTAAATTGGGCTTAATTATGACTTTGGTCAAGCTCAATAATCAATTTGGAATGAACTTGATCCATTGGTTGCAATCAAGTTGGGTTAGATCATGATTTTACCCATTTTGGCCTTTTAGGCTAATTTAGGTCAACTTGAGTCAAATGGCTAATTGGACTTGGTTTGGCTCAATTGAGGGTCAAGTCATGTTCAATTATTGATCGTGAGTTTGTTTGAATCAATGGTTTTAATCAATTTGGGGTATGGTGGGTTTTGGCTTGTTTAGGTTTCATTTGGGGTAAAGTTGACTTGGTTAAAGGACCAAGTTGACTTGGTTTGACCCAGTTCAAAGTGGTTGATCATCTTAGGTTGATTGTTGATCGTAATATGAGGTTTTGATGGGCTTGGTTCAATCCAATTTGGGTTGAATTAGAACTTGGCTCAAGAAGGTCCTTTAGGCCACTTTGGGTTAAGTGGACCTAAATGGGTCAATTGGTTTGGTTTTAGCTTGATTCAAGTTTAGTTGAACTTATATGTGAGCCTAGGATTAAAATATAAATTCAACTACAATCAATTTAGAGTCCAATGGGTTTTGGCTCAATTGAAGTTTTCAAGCTAAAAGGGCTAACTTGGGCTTGACTTGGGTTGACTTGAGTTTGATTTGATAATTATAGGTTTTATTTATATTTGGATAAACGGTTGAAGGAATGATTGATTCAAGAGAAAATTCATTAGTTTTGGCTTGATTTGGATAGGATTTAGCCAACTCCAAGGAAATAGCTAAAAAGGCCTGAATTGGGCTTTGGTTTGATTTTGGACTTAGTTTTGGCCATGTGAATTTATATTTCATTTATATTTTGGATTATAAATGAAGATATAAAAGATTCATGAGAAAATCACTTGAGTTTGGAGTGATTTGGAAGCAAATTTGACCAAGCTTAAGGATGTAGGTCAAAAGGGCTTAAGTAGGGAATTGATTTATTTTTGGTCATTGCAGGGTGGGTTTCATTTATATTTATGAATATAAATGAAGGAGTAATTGGTTTATAAAGAAATTGATTGATTTTAGGTTAATTTGTATGAGATTTGGTTAAGCTTATGGAGGTGGGTCCATAAGACTTAAGAAGGGATTTGATTTGATTTGGATTTAGATTGATTCTGTTTTGGCTATTTGAGTTTATATCTCATTTATATTTGTTAATATGAATGAAGATATAAATGATTCATGAAGAGATCAATCAAGTTTGGGTTGAATTGGGAGGAGATTTGTCTTAGTTTATGAAAATAGGTCATATGGCTTAGAAAAGAATTTTGATTTCAGATTTGATCTTGGGATTGAATTATTTGGTTTGGAATTTGGATTTGGATTTGGTAAACGATGGAGGGATTGAATTGATCTTTGAGAAAATCAGATGAATTTGGATTGATTTGAATTTGGTTGAGGCTAAGCCCATAAGATGAAATCAACGGGCTTAGGAAGAATGTTGATTTTGGATTTAATTATGGGTTTCAATGATTTAGTTTGGAATTTGAATTTAGATTTGGTATTTGAGTTGGATTTGTGGTTTGGTTTAAGAAGGAAAGCATGGATTGGGTTTAGGCTATAGGGTAGGTAAGTCTTCTTAAGTCCATAAAGTATAACCTATTCCTATGGCTAACCCTTCTAAGTCTCTAGGCATAGGCTAAGTGTTCACCTAATCACTAGAAGTGTCTTGAAATTAAGGAGCTCTTAGTGTCTATAAGAGTCCTAGATCTGCAATGAGGAAGTTGAGAACTCACTCCAAAAGTGAGGTCAACAAAAGGACCCCCAATATGTGTGGTGTAACTGACAAGGCACACCGCACGTATTGCCATTGACTGAGACAATCAACAATATCCAAAGGATCGCAAGTGCTAACAAAAATGATCTACCTCTAAACCTGTGATGTAGATTGAATCAAGATCTTAGTGCAATGTAGCACAACTTATACCAAGGGCATAAGAGAAGAAGAAAGGATCCACTGAGGGATCAAGTATGTGAACCTTCCACTAGAAAAGCAGGTTCAGATTATCCATAGAGAGGATAAGGGTTTGAGTTTGATCATAAACATGATTTGGGGGAAAATATCCGTAGGGGATTAGGATTTATATTCTGCCGGGGATGAGTGTATGAACCTTTAACTAGGGAAGCAGGTTCACATTATCCGCTAGGGATAGGAATTTGATCCGGTTTGTCTTTGTGGGCTCCACTGGGGAGAAGATATGATTCGCGCCTCGTGGGGGAGAAATTTGATTTGATTTTGAGGGCACATTCGCTGAAGATAAGAGCTTGGATCCAGGATAAGGTGAATTTAATATATGGATTTCTTTGGAGAAGTATCTGTTAGGGATAAGAGTTGATTTGATACATGGACCTTGTCGGTGTGCGATGGATCTATTGAGAATGGGCTATATCAGCCTTGGCCTATCTCAAATTTATAAATCCAAATGGATAGTCTATCAGCCATCAGGTAAGACTATCCAACCTAAGGATGACTACTCAGAGAGTGCCGCTTTGGACTTATCTCAACTCAAGAGTAGCCAGGAATATCATTTTATTTTAAAATGGATCCTATCGGTGTACGAAAGATTCACTAAGAAGGGACTAATATCAGCTTAGTCCTATCTTAGATTTATAAATCCAAAGGGATAGTCTAATGGCCGTAGGATAGAGCTAATCAACCTAAAGGGTGTCTTTGATGTGCAACAACTGTGCTAGGAAGAAAGCATGTAGACTTACATTTTCTAAAGCGAAGCAAACGTTGGGGTGATCGGTTGGTAACACAACAAATCGAACTCGACCTAAGGCTGCCCGTCGGTGTGCAATGATCATGCTGGAAAGAACACGTGATAGACTTGCATCTTCCAAAGCAAGGATGACCACCGGGGTGACCTGTTGGTGGCACAAGTTGAACCTGACCTAAGGACAACTACTGAGAGAACACCGCCTGGGGACTTATTTCAACTCAAAAGTAGTTAGGCGATTCCTATAGGGAGTTTTGCCGACACTGCCCTAAAGATAAGATGTCTGCTTGGGAAAAGGTACTGGTGGGGATTTCCTCCTAATCCACAAGCGAAAAAAATATATATTTTGCTTATATGTTTGTGTGGACCCTATTGGTGTGGGAGGGACCACAGAAGAAATATACTAGTCCCTCTGACTTATTATACCAAGGGAGAATCTGCATATCAGTAAGAAGGATTCTCCACCCTCAGGGGTGGCTATTATGAAAGGGGGATTATCCAATCTAAGAGTAACCTAGGTAGTTTCTTAATGGGGTCGCTGTGGACGTGATTCAAATAGAGTGCCCACAATGGAGGTGTTGCTAGGAGATTTATCCTAGACCAGTAAAAGAAAGCTTATAGGCATACGGTGGCCAACTCCGAGAGAAAGCTTGTAGACTTACATATGTCGGGTGGGTCGCTGTCAGAATAGCGATAACCAACCAACCTAAGGTGCCCGTTATTTTGCGATGATCAATCTAAGAAGAAGGCTTGTAGATTTACATCTTCACAGACGAAAATGATCATCGGGATAGTCTGTCATGACGGGACAGATGCTATCCGACCTAGGGCAACTACCAAGTGGGGATTCTTGTGTAAGGACTAGACCCAGGCTTGAAGTAGTCAGGAGGAAAGGAGCCACTAGGGGACTTATCCTAAACCTCAAATATACTCGACCTAGTTAATGCATGATGGTTAAATCAAGAAGAAAATGTGTAGGCTTACATCCTCTTAAATAAAGTCAATGTGAGGTGGCTTACCTGCCGCACGGTAAGGCCTACCAAGCTAACAAGGTGCTCGTCGATTTGCAATGCTGAAGTTAAGAAGAAGGCTTGTAGACTTACATCCTCTAAATAAGGAACCACTTGGGTGATACACTAGCAAGGTAGCATGTCAGCCCGACCTAGAACATCTAATGAGTGAGTGCCACATGGGGATTTATCCCACATCAAAATAGCCCGAGATAAAAGATATGTGTTTATTTTATGTGGTTGTGTGTAGTTTGTGTTGGTGCTGTGTTACTAGAGGATAGAACACCGATTGGGTTCCTTACACCTACCCTAAACACATCGTGGTGGATTCGCAAGAAAAGATGTTTCTCGTCAATATGAAGAGATGGAATTTGAGATGAAAGAAATTTTATTGATAATTATTTTGAAATAAGATTTATGGATAATATTTTTTTAGGTAAAGCCCATTGATTGGAAGTATTGGGAGCTCTCCCTTTCAATTTGTAAGTTGATAAGATTCTCCTTGGTAGGCCTTCTCTATGGCAAAAGGGCCTTCCCAAGTGGGCTCAAACTTGCCTCCCATCTTTCGACGAGAAACAATTGGTCTCCTTAGAGCTAAAATAAACTCTCCTACTTGAAAAGCTCTAGGATGGACCAACTTGTTATGAGCTTGAATTATTTTGGCTTTGTACAACTCGAGATTCTAGCATGCCTGAAGGTGTCTCTCCTCCAAACCTTCGAGCTCTTCTTACCGTAACTTGGTGTTATGCTCCGTTGTGATCTTACTACCCACAACTACCTTAATGATGGGAGTTGGATTTCTAATGGTAGAATAATTTCAAACCCATACACTAAGGAGAATGTGGTAAATTGAGTTGGAGTTCTGTATGTGATGGGGTAAGCCCACAACGCTTCAACTAACTGCTCGTGCCATTGTCACTTGTTGTCATCGAGTGTCTTCTTTAATATCCGGATGAGAGTTTTATTGAAGGCTTTTGCTAAGCCATTTGCCCTTGGGTTGTAGATGGTAGAGTATCTCCAATCTATACCGTATCTCTAGGCAAAGCTATTGATTTTAGTGCTCTTGAATGCAGTACCATTATCGAATATACTTCATCGAGGCACCTCGAACCTATATACGATATGGTTCTCAAAAACGTGTTGGTGTGACCTATCTAGGATTTCCTCACTTTGAAAAGTTATGGTGGCTAGAATGAACCCTTGGAAGAAGGAGGATCGATCATTAATATGTCCCCAATACTCAAATGGCCAGGAGGCCAATGAAGGGTGTAGAATGTTGGATGGTTGGTGCAAGACCACACCATGCACCTAACATTGGTGGCATCTCCTAATTGTGTCCATGCAGTCTGTGATCATCGAAGGCTAATAGTATCCTAGTCTCTTGATCTTGGCCTTCATCTTCGGACCGGATTGGTGTGCTCCGCATAAACCTGAGTGTACCTCAGTCATGATCTTATAGGCTTTGTGTTTGTCCAAACAATGTAACCACATATGATCGAAGGATCGCCGGTACAAGGTGTCATCTATGAGAGCATAGGAAATGGCTCTCTACTTCACTTGATGTGCTAGTGACTTCTCTTGAGGAAGTTTTCTTATATTTAGATAATCCATGAATGGTTGCCTCCAATCCAACTCCTCATCCTTTTTGGCAAACGACAACCTCCCCTTCAAGAGAGAGTCTCTCGATAAGTTCAGCAACAACAAGAGATAAGACTTGTCTATTTTGGACCCTTATTGGTATGGACTCATCTTCCAGACATGACAACTCTTTGATAAGCTTGGCTAATGCATCTATTATCGCATTCTTTCCTCGAGGAATCTTATAAATAGTAACCTCTGGGATTTAGGCCAAGAACTCTATAGTGTACTTGTGGTAATGATGGAGCTTAAGCTTCAAAACCTTGTAAGGCCTAGCAATTTAGTTGATAACTAGTTGAGAATCCCCAAAGATGTTGATACTTTAGATGCATAGCATAATGGTTAACTCTAGACCGGCAATCAGAGCCTCATATTTAGCTTCGTTGTTGGTGCATGGATTGGACAGATGATACGATAATCTCATCACATCACGGTCCGGAGTTCAAAGAACTATTCCTACCCCTTTCCTGGAAGAGTAGATCATGGTTCTTCTCCCTTTTGAAAGGAAGTCGCACCATCAAAATACATCTCCCAGCGATGAATGCTAGCGTCCCCTAAGTTCATGATTTGTTCATCAGGGAGGTCATCATTAAGTGGAGAATCAGCAGGAAGTAGGTGTGCTATTAAGAAATCTGCTAGTGCTTGTCCGTTCACCGCACGGAGGGGTACGAAAGTGATGTCAAACTGTGACAAAATTATGGACCGTGTCATGAGATATTGCAGTGGATTGATCCTAGAGATCAGGTTCACCTTATGAAAAAGCATGTAGTGTCGTAGCTTTTGGGATGCAAAGATTAAAGCTAGGTGTTGACCTCACTTTTGGAGTGAGTTCTGAACTTCCTCATCACAGATCTAGGACTCTTATAGATACTAAGAGCTCTTTAGTCTTAAGACACTTATAGTGATTAGGTGAATCCTTAACCTAAACAGAGAGACTTAAGAGGGTAAGCCATAGGAATAGGTTATGCCTTTGGGACTTAGAAAAAACTTGCTTACCCTATAGCCTAAACCCAATCCATGCTTTCCTTCTCAAACCAAATCTCAAATTCATACCAAACCAAATTTTCAAGACTTATAATTAGCCCCATGATCAAATTCAAGCTCAAGATTTCTCCATAAAACCCTATGATTAAATTCAAAACCCTTCCTAAGCCCTTTGATTTCATCCTATGGATAACCTTAACCAAATTCAAATCAATCCCAATTCAATTGATTTTCTCAAGAGATCAATTCAATCCTTCAATCATTAACCAAATCTAAATCCAAATTCCAAACCAAACAAATCAAATCTAATATCAAATTTCCCTCTTAAGCCTTATGACTCACTCTCATAAGCTTAATAAAATCTCAACCCAATTTATCCCAAACTTGATTGATTTCTTTATAGATCAATTATTCATTCATTTACATTCACAAATATAAATAAAATCCAAACTCAAATAGCCAAAACTAAATCAAACCAAGCCAAAATCTCTTCTTGAGCCCTATGGACCTACCTCCATAGGCTTGATCAAATTTTAAACCAAATAAATCCAAAATCAATTAGTTTTTTTATAAATCAATTATTCATTCATTTTTATTCATAAATATAAATGAAACCCACCCTCTAATGACCAAAAATATATCAAAATAAATCAATTCCCTCCTTAAGCCCTTTTGACTTACATCCTTAAGCTTGGTCAAACTTACTTCCAAATCACTCCAAACTCAAGTGATTTTCTCATGACTCACTTATATCTTCATTTATATTCCCAAATATAAATGAAATATAAATTCAAATGCCAAAACCAAAACCCAAGTTAAGCCTTTTTAGCTAATTTCTTGAAGTTGCCAAAATCATATCCAAATCAAGCCAAAATCAATGGATTTTCTCTTGAATCAATCATTCCTTTAATCATTTAACCAAATATAAACATAAACTACAATTATCAAATCAAATACAAATCAACCCAAGTCATGCCCAAGTTAGCCTTTTTGACTTGAAAACTTCAACTTAGCCAAAATACATTAGACTCCAAATTGATTGCAGTTGGATTTATATTTCAATCCTAGGCTCATATATGAGTTCAACTAAACTTGAATCAAACC
This sequence comes from Cymbidium sinense, assembly GCA_021442155.1. Lineage (NCBI taxonomy): Eukaryota > Viridiplantae > Streptophyta > Magnoliopsida > Asparagales > Orchidaceae > Cymbidium > Cymbidium sinense. Next base: position 26,606,551 of record CM038226.1, on the reverse strand, counting down.
AAAACTAAACCAATTAACCCATTTAGGTCCACTTGACCCAAAGTAACCTAAAGAATCCTTTTTGAACTAAGTTCTAATCCAACCCAAATTGGATGAAGTAAGCCCATCCAAACCTCATATCATGATCAACAATCATCCTAGAGTGATCAACTACCTTGAATTGGGGCAAACTAAGTCAACTTAGTCTTTTGACCAAGTCAACCTTTAGCCCAAATTAAACCTAAACTAGCCAAAACCCACCATATATCAAATTGATTGAAACCATTGATTCAAGCTAATTCATAATCAATGATTGAACATGATCAAATCCTCAATTGAGCCAAACCAAGCCCAATTGATCATTTGACCAAAGTTGACCCAAATTGGCCTAAAAAGCCAAAATAGGTCAAATCATGATTTAACCAAAATTGATTGCAACCAATAGCTCAAGTTTATTCCAAATCATTTATTGAACTTGACCAAAGCCATAATTGATCCCAATTTGATCACTTGGTCAACTTGACCCAACCTAGCCCAAATTGACCTAAAAGGTCAAATTGGCCAAATTTTAAATTTAACCCAAATTGATTGCAACCAATGGCTCGAGTTCATTCCAAATCATTTATTAAACTTGACCAAAGTCATAATTGAGCCCAATTTGACCAATTGGTCAACCTAATCAAACCCAACCCAAATTAATCTTAATCCAACCCAAAATCTACCCATAAGCAAAGTGGACCCCACCTAAGGGGATTAGCCATTGGACAAACACCTTGGCATTAGATTCCATCCAAAAGAGGCAAAGTCCACTCTCCCCTTTTCTTGACAACCTTAAACTTTGATGTTTGGAGTATCATCTGCCCCATAGCCCACTCTAAGTACAATGGATGGACCATCATCCTCATCCAAGTCAAACCCCATGGACAAAGGGAGGTCATATTAGCCTTGGAGACTCCCCCCAAGACTTCTCCCATTGCACCCATGGATGGAGACTAGTCAATGGTTAGTGCCAGAAAGCAGTTGAATCCATCCATCCACCAGAATTGAGGGATATACTCCCTCAATTCAAATGAGAATTAAAGCATTCATTTTTGTTTGAGCCCTAGAGACTGAAATGAAACTCCTCAGCCATTTTCCAAAGCTCCCAAGCTCCCTCATTTTCTTCTTTATCAGTTTTACATCAAACCAAAACATGAGAGGCCTCCCTTGATTCAAACTCATCCATCTCTCAACCAAACTTCAATCAAACTTTCACACACCATCCTTGTGTGTCGTCGAAGCCATTGAAGCTATTTCCCATGCTCCAAAGCTACCAGAGATAGGAGTTCGACCAAAATTGAAAGCTCAAAGGGAGGATCTTGGTCTCTAGAGCAATCCACCTCAAACTAAAGCAATTGTCGCTCAACATGGCCTTGTTTCTACTAGAGGAAGCTTTCTCAATCGCTCAAACCACCCATCTTAGCTCTGATGAGGTAAGGCCATTAAAATCGATCCTTAGCACATTTTGGTTGGCATTTTATGAAGTGAACATGAATGTGAGTCGATCATAGTCGTTAGATCCCTTTGGAGCCTTCTTCGAAGGTGGGCTTGATTTGGAGCAAATCCAATATCTGGTGAGCTCAAATCGCACGAGAGACAACGGACGGGTTCCATCTTCTACCTTCTGTGTAGAGGAAGAATCATGTCTATTTGTGATCGTGGACATTTCAGATTTCCATGGTATTTTCTTCCTTAAGCCTCATGTTTGATCTGTGCCGTCCGATTCAAGATCGGACGACAAGGCTCAATAATCGCGTCTGCCGCCAGCTAACGAGGCGTGCGAATGTGATAATTTAAAGAACCAATTTGTGGTGCCATGTGAAAAGTGCGTGCGTCATGTGGCACCATAGGATTAAGCTTAATTAGGTTTATTTAATTAATTTTTAATATTGAAACTTTCAAAATTCATAACTAATTATAGAAAAATACAAAAAAATACAAGTAAGGGCTCGTCTTGAAGGTATTTTAGAGGAGAATCCAATAAAATTATCATTAATTAAATTAGAAAAGTATTTTTTATTTAATCAAAGTTTAATTAAAAATTTAATTAACCTAATTACTCTTTAATTAATCATTTGATTAATTTCAAGCTTTCTAGAGATGTTTAGGTGGATGACCTCTGCCTCACCCATTTTCTTGGAATTTATTAGCTGATTAATTGGGGTAATCAATTGGTTAAGACTTAATTACCCTTTTAGCATAATTTAGGATAATTAATCAAATGAACAGTAAATTAGTTAATTAATTAAGCTTATTAACCTCTGTTAATAGTGAAGGGACTTAAGGAAATAGATTGGGACCCTTCTTTTAATCTTTTCCTTAAGTCTCGTCATTTTCTTTAAAGAGTTAATCAAGAATTCATTAATCACTTAATTAACCAATTAAATTAATTAAAATTTGGATTGCTATAGAATTTAATTAATTAAGTAAAGGACTTAGGGATAGGGATTGAGGCCTCTTTCTTAGTCTCTTTCTTTAAGCCAATTTTATCTCACTAATCAAGGATGGTTAAGGCTTAATTAGTTGATTTATGGTTTAATTAATCTAACCCTAATTTCAAATCATATTTAATTGGATTAATTAAACCTTGGGTAGATCTTTAGATATTTAATAGTCTAAAGAAGCTTAATAAAATTATGATTGATCTACATGTGTAGAGAAATCATAAAAGTAATTAAACAAATCCCTTAAGCTTAATTAACTATTAATTATGAGCCAATTGCATTAGGACCCCTCCATTTCTTAGGAGCATTGCTAATTTACTTTTCTATGTGGTTGCATAGCATGTTGGCTCATTATTATTTAGTTAATTAACTTAAGGTGATGTAGGTAAAGGTTAATTAATTGATTTAATTCATATCTTAACTTAATCTATTCATAAAATTGAACTTAATCACTCCTCATTAAACCTAATTAATTTACATAATTGGGGATGGGTTAAGATCAGCAAACTAAGCTTCAATTTCATAAATCAAAATAAAAACATAAAGCAAAAGTGACTTCAAGAAACTTTGGTTCATCTTAAATAAGCTTATTTAATGTGATTGTCTTTAGGAATTAGTTGGATTGAATGAAATTACATGCTTATATTTCTTTATTTCTTTCCAATTATATTAAAGTGTTATATGCCACTTGATTCATACATTCATTTCTTCAAAAATCAATTAAAAATAAATGATTCTCTTTATGTCAAATTTGCATGTGTTAACTTAATTAGAAATATGTGTGGCTATTATCACTATTAAATGTTAAATATATTTTTAAAAGCTTATTAATGAATAGTAATACATGTTGTGACATTAGTTATATATATACATAGGAAGTGCATGTGAACATAAGCTTAGTGTATGAAGTAAAGTTTCTTTCTTACATTCATATATTGATTTGCATAAGTATGAATATTAATGGGTATATTAGTCTGGACATTCCGAGGATACTTTAAGTAGCCCCAAGGAGGTTCCTACCTCACTCCCCTAGTGTAGAACAATGGTGACATACCCGTTCGATTTCATTCTTATGCGTCTTGACATTAGAATTGGGATAAAGCTTTAATTAATTTACACAAATAAATCAAATTCTACTTTTCGCATGGTTTTCTATTCTTATAGTTGCTTATACATCCATATGTATTTAAGAATAGTGGGTATATTAGTCTGGACATTCCGGGGATGCATGGCTTTAAGTAGCCCCAAGGAGGTTCCTACCTCACTCCCATGGTGCAAAACAATGGTAACATACTTGCTTAAAACTTGCATACATTTGAATGTGCATTTAGCTAATTAATGAAAATCCTCATTTCTATAAAACTCATTTTATGCATCTTACATTTAAGTGTGCCAAAAACACATTGCATATATAGATATGTTTAGGGCTTAATCATATGCATGTTATATATGATGGGAAGAAATGAATGGATATGTATCATGTAATTGTAGTTCATTCCATTTAATTTTAAAGTGCCTCTGTTATTGAATGAGATTATTTAAATTGAACCTAAACTTAGGATTAATTTAAAATATATAATAAGTCATTCACTAAGAAGAATTGATTAATTAATTATGCTTTAGATGTGGCTTAAGGTAGGGATAAGAGAGAGTGACCCTCTCTTTTCTTCTCTTTATAACACTTAGTTGTTAAGTGTAAATCAACAACAACAACAACATGACTTTATCCCACTATGTAGTGTAGGCTACATGAATCCTTCATCTCCATTGTGCCCTATTATGTGTCAAATTCTCATTTAATTCAAGTATACTAAGGTCATTTTTTATACATCTTAACCATGTCATTTTAGGTCTACCTCTACGTTTCTTAACATAAGGAAAATCTAATGCATCTACTACTCTAATTGATTAGAGGCACTTTATGTGGCCAAACTATCTAAGACCACTCTCTCTCTATCTTATCACTTTCTCCAACTTTTTCCCAAACATACTCATTTTTCATTTTATCTCAGAGTAAATCCACTCACAAATCAAGTGAAATAAAAGAAAACACTAAGCAAAACTCACAAATCACTTAAGTCATTTAAAGTGAAACCACCCTTCATAATTAAATCTCTTCATACTTAGGAAATTACAACAAAAGCCTAGCTGAGGCATATCACACAAGCCTTAATACACACACTTTAATTTAAGTCACCACTTTTAGCCTTATGTTAGAGCGGTGCATGGTTTGATGTATATTTGGTTTTATGATGTATTGTTGTAGACTTGATGTTAGGGTGAATACTTCGTAGACTGGATGTTAGGCCGTGATTAGCCTAATTATATCTTTTGCATGAGATTATGCTTAAGGGGTGCTTAAAATAAATATAAATGCTCTCTTTTGTAGGTTGCTTAATCCCTAAGCACAATCTAAATTAAGATAGGTGGACTTGGTTGCCCATGTGCAGAGTGCTAAGTCTGAATTATACATATAATTGCTTGGGTTGTAGCTAGTTTTACTTTTTCCCATTTTTGATGCAATTATGCATTAGGAATTAGGATTAGTGTTATGGGGGATTAGAATGAGTGAAGGCTAGAAGGCTTTGTCTTGGGAGGCCCCCCGTGATGCCTTTGAAGCAAGCATCCAAGGAGGAATGAAGAAGACATGAAGAAAGAAGATATGAAGACCCCCCATAACATTTATTCACATGTAAAATTATAATTATTCTTTCATATACCGGATTGTATAAGGGTGGCTTCTTTCTCTTTGGGTTGTATGTTGGAGATTATTATTCTTTTATGTGAGATTTATAAATTGTTTGTTGTGTTATTTATAATTGTATAATAGAAATGACATGTATTTTCCTAGTTTCTTCATGTATGGTGATTTAATGTGTGTCATGGATCCGATTAGGCTCTTAGAAAAAAAAACTTTCTATCCCAACTACAACTCATAACTGATTTTTTAAATAACTCATAACCTCATTTAAAGCCAGGGTATTAAATTAAGATAATTAAAAGATTTAGCAACCCCTTAGCTGGATGTTATATGCTTAATATCATGCATGTCATCTTATTTTACTTTTGCTAAGAGAGGGTTTTCATCCTTGCACGATAGAGGAAGACTTGACCTTTGAGGGTCTCCTCTATGGTGGAAAATACCTGTTTCTCTTTGATTTAGCCAATAATCTCATTTCATCATACATTTAGACATGTCAAAATCCTATGGCCTTTACCAAAATGAAGAGTCCAAAATTAAATAAAATTATAAAATTTGTATTAGACTAAGTCATTATTCATACCACTCATGTTCTAGTCTCTTAGGGAGTGGGTTTAAGGACTATAGTTTCTTTCTAAATGATAATAACCTAACCATCTTGTAAAACATATGACTTGACCACATGATTTTAAAAAATGTAGGAGGAGTTAGCTGGCTGCCACTCCAGGCGGTTATAAGTCCAGCAGTTGGGTGATTTATCCTCTCTTATGGAGAAACAATATACACTTTTTTACCTTAGATTTAGGATGTGCTTTGGCCATTGCTAAAGCTCCATAGATTTAGGATCTGAGGTTGTTGTTTTCCCTCAAGCTATAAGCATAAATCCTCACCTCTTAAGTATTTCCACAATCTTGTATTGTGGGATTATAAGTCCTAATTTTCTAATAAAATTTAACTCAAATAAATAATTCTCTTCAATATCAAATATATAAAGCCCAATCATATGATAGATTAAAATGCTCACTAGGTTTCCTAGTATCATGAGCATCCCCTACTCATCTCCTTTGGCTTCGATAAAATAAGTCTATCCTTTTGATCTGTCCCACTTGATTTTCCAAACATAGCCAATTTATTGAGTCTTATCTTTGAAATCTTTGGAGATAATAATTGTCTACTTTAATCAAGAGTATTCCTAAGGAACTCATCTTCCTTAAGATGTAATTAATTATAGGGGCTTGCTCCTATAGGTAACTTTAGAACCTAGTTTAAATAAACTCTACTTTAATCATCCATGTAAAGTAGGAAAAATTTTAGTATATTTGAAGACCCATCATGCCTTAAGAGTCCTTATTAAGTGATTAGGTCCATTAAAGGGTAATGATTTTTATCTTTCAAGATAGTGCACTATTCCTTGATGTCATACCCGATCACCTTAATAAGTACAACCTCAGATCTGCGTGGTGTCGCCCATATATTCAAATTAAAAATAAACACCACACTAGGTAGTGCTTTTTAATAGGTGGATACAGTAAAACCTGTCTAAAGTGATAATGTATAAAGTGATATCCTGTCTAAAGTGATAAGCACGACTCGGTCCCAACTGTATGATACTGTATGTATTGTACTTGCCTAAAGTGATAACCTGTCTAAAGTGATATCCTACCTCTGGTCCCAGTAATATCACTTTAAATAGGTTTTACTGTAGTTTGCCTCAACATGAATTAGACGATGACTAAAATAGTAGAGTGCATTCTCTTTCCCCTCATCATTGGTTTGGGCCAATAAAGCGCCAAGGGAGTCATCTAATGCAGCAGTATATAGTATCAATGGCTTGCCCGGGATAGGAGCTGCTAGAATTAGTGGTGTCATCAGGTAGTGCTTGATGTCTTCGAAGTCATGTTGACATTTATCATCCCACGTGAACTTGTCATCCTTTTTGAGAAGTGTCAAAAATGGTTAGCATCTTCCTGATAGGTTGGAAATGAAGCGTCTTAGATATGCCAACTATCATTGAAATAATCTGAGTTAAGTTAGACTTTTAAAGGGTGGCATTTCTAATATCACCTTGATCTTCTCCAGATCGATTTCTATTTCATGGTGTCGGACAACAAACCCAAGGAATTTTCTTGAAGCTACTCTAAATGCACACTTTAGGGGATTCATTTTAAGTTAAAATTATCTTAATCATTCAAAACTCAAGTCAAAGAATGGTCTTCCTTTTCTTTACTTTTGACTATGAGATCATCAACATAACATTCAACTTGATGATGAATGAGTTCATTGAAGATTCGCATCATGGCCCGCTGGTATGTAGCATCAGCATTTTAAGGCCGAAAGGCATGACTCTATAGCAAAATATTATGATCGGGGTTCAAAATGCAGTGTTTCTTTCATCCTCAGAGGCCATCTTTGTTTGGTTATAACCAGACGAGCCATCCATGAAAGAGAAGACTGCATGAGATGAGGCAATGTCTACCATCAGTTCCGGGATTAGTAGTGAAAATTCATCTTTTGGACATGCCTTATTCAGATCCTTAAAATTGATGCATATGTGAATTTGGCCATTTTTTTCTTATCTATAATGACACTAGCCAACCAGGTAGGATATTTTTCTTCCTTGATGAAGCTAGCATCGATCAGTTTCTTGACTTCAGAAATGACTTGCTGTTCAATGTCGGCATGCTTCTAGAAGCTTGCTTAATAGGGCTAGCATTAAGCTCTATTGCTAGTTTGTGGACTACTATGTCAAAAGATAAATGGAGCATCTCTTCGTAACTCCATATGAAGCAATCCTTAAACTCAGTCAATAGCTTAACTAAGTCATCGATTTCAATCTCATTCAACAATGAACTTATGTATGTCGGATGTGGATTGTCTTCAGTTTATAAGTCAATTTCCTTGAGTTCATCGATGGTTGATCTGATCTCCTCTTCGAACTCTGGTGGTGCATCCTTGACTTCAAAGTCATTTGGATCATCTAAAGTTTCTAAACACACCTCCTTATATGAGTTAGCATGATTTGAAAAAAACTTATCATATTCTAAATGATTGGTGAGGATTAAGCAATGATTGTCATTATCGACTGGACTCACTGTACCGAATCCTAGTCTTGGCCTTGATTGAGGATGTCTGTTTTGGTTGTCCCATAACCTTTCAAAGTAGTCTGACCTGTGTTTAGACCAAGTATGTGAGATTAATCCCTTCTTTGCTAAATTAAGAACACAAGGTGAGTACCAATCAAAAGATAATTATATTAAATCTTCATATGAATCATCCTCAAGTTTTACATTAGCTTCTTGACTTGAGGATGATGCTTCAAAAAAGAACCTCTAAGTTTTCATATCTATGGATGACTTAGGGGCTTCCTTAACTACCAAACTCTCAACTTTCAAAGAAGAAAGTGGTGTTCGAGCTAAGGTTCCCAACTGACTCCTGACTGTCTCATATACAGACTTAGATACATTTATGCTTTGCTTTAGAGCCCAATCTTCATCACTGTCATGCTCAAATGTCACCTCGAAAGGGATCCACCGCTGAAAAGAGCTCGCTGGTGTGCTAACCACATATCATCCTCTAAACTAGATTCTAAGTCTATGTGGATTGCAGGTGTACTCCTGGTGGCTAGGACATACCCCCTATTGGGTTGCCAATAAAAAGGCTTTCCACCTCGAGGGCTACCTCTGAACTGTTCTCTGCCTCTGCCTGGTGTAGGTTGGGTCATCTTACCCATGTGTTTGAATGGAGTAACGAACTGTGAGTAAAATCTAATGTCAGGTTCTATATCTTCCCATGAGTCCATGTCTCGCTCTCTTTTATTTTCTTTCTCTTTCTCTATTTTCTTTTCTTTTTCTATTTTTTTATTTTTGTTTGTCCCTCATGGGGATCTTGATTAGATTCGTGAGAATTGACTTATTAGTTTTGGGGAAGAAAACAGGTTGCATCCTCATATATCCAGACCTCATGAAAATAGGCAGCATCCTCATATATCCTGATCGGTCTACTATGTCTGGCTGGACTAGTACAAATACTCACTGACTGCCAGCCATAGGACTATGCTCCTATTCCTCTATGTAACGAACACTGCTTACTGTCAAGACTTCCTCACCAGGAGGATCAACTGTCATGGGGACTATGTCTGTGTCCACTCCCCTCTCTCCCTCTATTTGCGATCGTGGTGATGCGACGATGAAGCTCTTGGGTCGCCACTCCTTCCTGACCACAACTGAGGTAGAATGTCGAGCAAGGGAGCTCGATCTTACCTCAATGGGTGGAATGGATGGTGCAGGATCCCTGGGCCATAGCCGGATCACCAGTGGGGATGGTCTCTCCCCGGATGGGGACTTCTGAAGCTTGGCATGAGTGGTAGATGTTGTGAGCTAAACGGGTGATGGTGGACAGTGAGGGGAGCGGTGTGACAGCAACACTGACTGCCTCTCAACTGGGGATCTCCTATTGCATCGCCAGTAAGAACAATATTGTCCAAATGAAAGGGTGACGATCAGGGAAATCCATCAGGGCAGAGGTTGCCGACTGTCTAGCATACCTCTGTAGATCTCTCTCATCCTCCTGGGCAGATACCTAAGCCTCCATGGCTCTCTCTCTCTCTATGGATCTGACCCCTAACACTCCTAGGGATCATGGATCTCAAATTGAACAAGGTGCGAAGTGTCCTAGTAGCTCTACCTACCTTTAGTCCGCATATCTCCTATGCCCCTAGTGTCTCAAAGTATATCGGTGGTGCAGGCAATGTGACGATCCTCCTGTAGTCTTTCTCTCCATTTGAGGCCGAGAGGGGGTGGAATCTACAGCCACTCAAATGTGGAGAGGTCTCACAGGGCCTCAGCTATATGGGAAGCAGCGTCAAGCTCTTTGGCTACTCGCTCATGATCCTGCTCAATCTTTCAATTTTTATTGTGACGTTGGGTGCGGGTGAGCAAACTAGAGTGGGAGCTGGAACCTACCTCAAAAGTAGGGGACACTATCTCAGAGGCTAAGATAGCTTTCCCCTTTGGGGTAACCAAAGAGGAGGTAGCAGCTCTTGCTGGAGCTATGGCAGGGGAGATTGACTAAACCCGTGTGGAAGTAGTTGGTACTTACACTGACACTGAACGGGGTATGGGAACCATTGCGGCCTTCCTCTTTAATGAGAGAAACTCAGAATCAGATGAAATATCCAAGCAGATGAGTGGCGTCTGTGCTTCCACCTTCTCCCTGCTAATAGTTGTGAGGGCTGTCCCCACACAAGTAATCCAAACCCCCTCAAAGCCATGGCCAAAGTAGATCAGGTGTGCGGCATCAGTCGTGGTAATATTGGCTTGATCCAAGACCAAATCTACAAGGGAAAGGAGAAAACAAACTTGCTAGGAGCCATGATCACTACACTGACTGGAGCCTGGAAAGACTGACTGTACTGAAATCACTGTATTTGTTAAAACATAATTGAGCCGGACCCTTGCTTCAGTATTCATCTTCAATCATTGACTTCTAAATTTGATTTATAATTTGAACCAAACTTAACAAATTTAGGTATTCTAAGTGCGATTTATTGAATTTTTGGAGAGATTTTTTATATTTGGAGGAGAAACTTTGCCATATGGTTTTAGATTTGAAACCCATATTCAACCAATTTAGGTAGGTTGAGTGGGGTTCAAATATTTGGAGAGACTTTGGAAATATATATGTGTTGTATGTCTTGTTTGAAAATTTTATGAAAGCAACTTTGCTTGTGATGATTGGTTATGTGTGTGATAGATGTTTGATTTGAAATGAGGCTCTCACTTAACAAATTTGACATGTTAAGTGAAGGAAAAATATGATTGATATATGTTTGTTATTTTGATTTGAAAATGTGACCCTTATTTAGCAAATTTGGTATGCTAAATAGGGGCTAAGTGTGTTCGATATGTGTGTTGATTTGAAAATGAGGCTCTCACTTAACAAATTTGATATGTTAAGTAGGAGCTAAGTGTATCTGATTTGTGTTGATGTGATCCCTCTTTTGGAAAGGAGTGGGGGGAGGGGGGACTTTCATTTGACAAATATGGTATGCCAAATAGAGTTCAAATATATGTGCTTGTGCTTTGATGTTTTGAAGTGAGTTCCATGCTAAACACATTTGGGTATGTTAAGATGGAACTTACTTATGTGTTTGTGGATTTGTTTTGATTTTGGGGATTGAATTTCCATTTAACAAATGTGGGTGTGTTGAAGTGGAATTCAAAAGTGCTTGCTTGTTTTGAAAATGGGGATCTTCACTTAATGAATTCAGGTTTATTAAGTGAAGTTCATATTTTGATTTTAATTTGAAAAAGGGAACCCAACTTAACAACATATGAATGTGTTAAATGGGGTTCAAATATATTTTGATTTTGATTTTGAAAAAGAGAACCTTCACTTAATAAATTTGGATTTAGTGAAGTTCATATTTTGATTTCAATTTGAAAATGGGGACTCCTACTTAACAAAATATGAATGTGTTAAATGGAGTTCAAACATATTTTGATTTTGGTTTCAAAAGGAAACTCTCATTTAAAAAATAGGATCATGTTAGATGGAGTTTATTGTTTTGTTCTTATTTTGAAAATGTGCTTTTGAAAAATTCTATCTATCAGATGAAAGGAAATGATGTATTTTTATTTATGAAAGGCAATCCTCATTTAACAAATTTAAGCATGTTAAATGAGGGTTGATTGTTTTTGTTATTTTTGAAAAGAGATTTGAAAATTTTATATTTTGCAATTTTTTGCATGATTTTTTTAAAGTGCTTTTGAAAAAATTTATAATTTTGCAAAAGAGACTTTATTTGAATTTTTGTTGAAATTTTCTTAAGCATGGGATGAACCTTGCCTCAAGAAGCTAGTGGTAAAGAGGTTCTAATTTTAGTCATCTCCTTTTATTGATTGATTGGTTTCAATACCTACATGGAGTGAGGTCCTAAAACCTAAAAGATGTTGGCTAGCTTTGCTTAAGAATGAAATAACCTAAGTGTCAAAGGAAATAAAGATAGTCTCGAGCTTATGTGAAACATAAATCCACTAATGATGCTTGGATACAACAATTGTCTACTAGAGATGGAGAGAGGAACTATCCCCGCGAAGTTGCCAGAAAAATCTATGGAATTTATTTTTGATGTGCGTATGGGGGACACCACACAAATCTGAGGGTATAGTTATTGAAATGATCATGTACGACATTAAGGAATAGTGTATTATCTCGAAAGATAGAAATCGCTACCCTACAATGGACTTAATCACTTAATAAGGACTCATAAGGCATGATGGGTCTTTGAATATACCAGAGATATTTTTCCTACTTTCCATAAGCCACCTACCTGACCAAGCATGACTTAATGTGATTTGGACTTTAGCTTAGCTAATTAAGTCATTAATTAATTAATTAATCATTAATTAGCACTTTGGTTGAAAAGAGAGGGAAAAGACAGGAGAGAGGCTCCAATCCACTTCCCTATGTCTCCTTACTGTTCAACAATGATTAGAGAATCCAAATAATTAATTAATTACTATTTATATGCTTAATTATTTCTAAATTAAGTTTAAAAGGTAATTAAGATTAATTAATCAATTTTTCTAATTAAGCAACCAATAAATTTCAAGAAAAATAGGTGAGGCAGAGGTCATCCCCCTAAGCACCTTCAGAAAGTTTGGAATTGATTGGGTGTTTAATTACAGAGTAATTAAGTTAATTAAATTTTTAACTAAACCTCAATTAAGCCAAAATTACTGTTTTAAATTAATTAAGAATATTTTTAATGAATTTCTCTCTGAAATACCTTTAAAATGAGCCAATATTTGTATTTTTTTTGAATTTTTCTATAATTAGTTATGAATTATGAAAGTTTTAGCCTTAAAATCTAATTAATAACCATAATTAAACCTAATCCTATCAGCGCCACATGGCGGGCTGACACGACACGCTTTCCATATGGTGCCACAAGATTGGTTATTTAAGTTATCACATATGCATGTCGAGTCAGCTCACGGCGGATGCGGAATTGATCCCTGCCATCCAATCTCAGATCGGAGAGCGGATCAAACCCGAGGCGTAAGGGGGATAATCTCATTTGATCTAGCATGATTTGATTAGGGCCGTCCATTCCAATCATGTAGAATGGATGACCTGTGATCCTTCTTCCCGTAAGTGACAAACGATAACATCCATTCGCCATAGATCATTCGATCTGAGCTCACTTGAACTCGGATGAACATCAAAATCAACCCACACCATCAAGTGAAGGAGACGAGCACATCCAATGGTCAAGATTGCATGGAAATCCTCACCGAAACTAAGACCGGTGGTTCACATGCTTGAGGAAGCTTCGTCTAGTTGAGATGAAGCCTTGATTTGGTGTGAATCACCATGGAGACCAAGATCCTCCTCTTTGGCATTTAGCTTTGATCGAACTTGAGCTTAGAGTTGAATTGGAGCTCAGGAAGTGATTTGGGTGGCCTTGACAAAGTGTAGAGATGGTGTAGGGACGAGGAATTTGATTGAGGTGGGGTATTGGCGAAGTTAAGATCGAAGCTAGCCTCCCCCATTTTGGTTTCACATGGGAAGAGAGAATGTTGAATGTGGGGAACCTGAAATCACTCTAGAACTCACAAGGAAGCTAGGCTTAATGTTAGGAATCTTGCACAAAGTGAATTGGTGTGTTTCCCATTCAAATTGGGGGAGTATACCCCCTTGATTTGCTAAGTTGGACGGACAGGATGACCTCCCATTTTTCAACTGGCCAGCCACCGTCAGAGTGTCAGAGCTATCTCAATCGAGTTCACGTGGCTCGATTGGGTTGGAGGAAGTCATGGGAGGTGGCTCAAGGTTTAATCTTGGCTAATTTGGTTTCCTTGATCCCTTAGGTGCTTGGCTTGTATGGGAGGTGAGTTGGCTCACTTCCTTTTGATCCATGGAAAGTCCTATTCCCTCTAGGGTGGGCTAGGAGGCTTAGGGATTCCTCATTTGGAAGTTGGATGGCTGCCAAGGTAATGGGAGAGTGGACTTTGCCATTTATGGGTGGAATCCTATGTGAAGAGGGCTTAACTAATGGATTATGGCTTAGATGGGGCCCACTTGGATTTTGGGATGACTTTGGGCTGACCTAGGGTTAGTTTGGGTCGAGTTTGGTCAGCCACCAAAGTCCCATGGGTTGGTTTATGAGTTTTGGCTTCATTTGGTCAAATGGGTTCACATGGGTTCATGTTGGGTTGGATTGACCAATTGGTCAAATTGGATCAAACCAAAGCTTAGGTTAGTTTCAAATGATGATTTCAAGAGTTTTAGTTCAAGTAGTTTCAATCAATTTGGCCTAAGTTTGATTTTGGCTCACTAGGATTCATATAGGTTAAATGAGCTATGTTGGCAAATTTGACCAAATTGGGTTGTGTTAGGTGTTGGTTCAAGTTCAATTGGCCAATTGAAAATGATTGTAGATTTTAGTTTGAATCAATTTAATTTATATTTTGGCCAATTTAACTCTTTAGGTTAATTTGGGCTAGGTGGGTTTTGGTTTGAGGAAGAAAGCATGGATTGAGTTTAGGCTATAGGATAGGTAAGTCTTCCTAAGTTTCTAAGGCATAACCTATTCCAATGGCTAACCCTTCTAAATCTCTAGGCTTAGGCTAAGTATTCACCTAATCACTAGAAATGTCTTGAGACTAAGGAGCTCTTAGTGTTTATAAGAGTCCTAGATCTGTGATGAGAAAGTTGAGAACTCACTCCAAAACTGAGGTCAACAAAAGGACCCCAATAGGTGTGGTGTAATTGACAAGGCACATCGCATGTATTGGCATTGATTGAAATAATCAACAACATCCAAAAGATCACAAGTGCTAATAGAAATGATCTACCCCTAAACTCGAGATGTATATGGAATCAAGATCTTAGTGCAATGCAACTCAATTTATGCCAAGGGCATAAGAGAGGAAGAAAGGATCCACTAAGGGATCAAGTATGTGAACCTTCCACTAGGGAAGTAGGTTTAGATTATCCATAGAGAGGATAAGGGTTTGAGTTTGATCATAAACATGATTTAGGGCGAAATGATCTGCAGGGGATTAGGATTTATATCCGGCCGGAGATGAGTGCATGAACCTTCCACTAGGGAAGCAGGTTCAGATTATCCGCTAGGGATAGGAATTTGATCTGGTTTGATTTTGTAGGGCTCCAATAGGGAGAGGTTACAATTCGTGCCTCACTGGGGAGAAATTTGATTTGATTTTGAGGGAACATTCACCGAAGATAAGAGCTCGGATCAACTGGGGATAAGGTGGATTTAATATATGGATTTCTTTGGAGAAGTATCTGCTAGGGATAAGAGTGGATTTGATACATGAACCCTGTAGGTGTGTGATGGATCTACTGAGAAGGGGCTAGATCAACCTAGGCCTATCTCATTTACAAATCCAATGGGATAGTCTACCATCGTGACTATCCAACCTGGATGATCAGAGAGAGTGTCTCTTGGGATTTATCTCAAGAGTAGAATAATATCATTATAATTTAAAATGTACCCTATCAGTGTGCGATGGATTCACTAAGAAGGGGCTAATATCATCCTTGTCATATCTTAGATTTACAAATCCAAAGGGATAGTCTACCGATCAGTGGGTAGAGCTAACCAACCTAAGGGTGTCTTTCGGTGTGTAATGACTGTATTATGAAGAAAGCTTGTAGACTTACATCTTCCAAAGTGGGAAGCAACTACTGGGGTGATCGATTGGTAACACAACAAACAACCCAACCTGTCGTCGATGCATAGTCGGCTGGAAAGAACACATGATAGACTTATATCTTCCAAAGTAAGGATGACCACTAGGGTGATCTGTTGGTGGCACAACAAGTCAAACCCGACCTAAGGGCGACTACTGAGAGAGCACCGCCTAGGGACTTATCTCAACTCAAAAGTAGTCAAGCAATTCCTATTGGGAGTTTTGCTGACACTGCCCTAAAGATAGGATTCCTGCTTGGGAAAAGGTTGGTTTCTAATCCACAAGCAAAAAATATATATTTTTTGTTTATATATTTGTGTGAACCGCGAAGGATTGAAAAGGCAAATAGCCTAATTATCTCAAACTTACTGGACCAAGGGAGAATCTGCATATTCGCAGACGGATTCTCCAACCACAGGAGTGGCTACTAGGAAAGGAGGACTGTCCAATCCGAGAGTAACCCGGGTAGTATCTAAATGGGATCACCGAGGGCATGATCCAAATAGAGTGCCCATAGGAGAGGTGTTGCTAGGGGCTTTATCTTGGACCCTATAAAAGAAAGCATATAGGCATACGATGGCCAACTCCGGGAGAAATCTTGTAGACTTACATCTACCATAAGTGATGTATCCACCTGGTCGCTATCAAGATAACGATAACCCAACCAACCTAAGGTGCCCGCCGGGCAAATGATCAATCTAAGAAGAATGCTTGTCGACTTACATCTTCACATATGAAAATGATTATCGGGATAGTCTATCATCGATGGGATGGATGCTATCCGACCTGGGGAGTCACGCACAAGTGGGGAGTCAAGAGAAAAGGAGCCACTAAGGGACTTATCCTAATCCTCAAATATACCAGACCTAGTTAGTGCATGATGGCTAGTTCAAAAAGAAAGCATATAGGCTTACATCCTCTTAAACAAATTCAATATGAGGTAACTTCGCGACGATAAGGCCTACCAAGTCGTCAGGTTGTAAATGGTCAAGTTAAGAAGAAGGCTTGTAGACTTACATCCTCTAAACAAGGAACCCCTGGGGTGACACACTAGCAAGGTATCATCTCAGCCTGACCTAGAGTAGCTAATGAGTTGAGTGTCATAGAGGGCTTTATCCCACATCAAAATAGCCAGAGAAAAAAGATAGGTGTTTGTTTTATGTGGTTGTGTGTAGTTTTTGTTGGTGCTGTGTTACTAAAGGATAAGACATTGCTTGGGTTCCTTACACATACCCTAAACACATCGTGGCGGATTCGTAAGCAAAGATGTTTTCACCAATATGAAGAGATGGAATTTGAGATGAAAGAAATTTTATTGATAATTATTTTGAAACAAGATTTATGGATAATATTTTTTTAGATAGAGCCCGTTAATTAGAAGCATTGGGTGTTCTCTCTTATAATTTATAAGCTGATAAGATCCTCCTTGGTAGGCCTTCTCTATGGAAAAGGGCCTTCCCAACTGGGTTCAAACTTGTCTCCCATCTTTCGATGGGCAACAATTGGTCTCCTTAAAACTAAAACAAACTCTTCTACTTAAAAAGCTCTAAGACGGACTAACTTGTTATGAGCTTGAATCATTTTGGCTTTATACAACTCAAGGTTCTGGCATGCCTGGAGGCGTCTATCCTCCAAACCTTTGAACTCTTCTTACCGTAACTTGGCATTATGCTCTGTTATGATCTTACTACCCACAATTATCATTAATGATAGAAGTTGTAATTCTAACGGTAGAACTGTTTTAGACTCATACACTAAGGAGAATGGGGTAGATTGAGTTGGAGTTATGTATGTGGTGTGGTAAGCCCACAAGATTTTAACTAACTGCTCATGCCACTGTCATTTGTTGTCATCAAGTGTCTTCTTTAATATCCAGATGGTAGTTTTGTTGAAAGTTTCTGCTAAGTCATTTTTCCTTGGGTAGTAGATATTAGAGTATCTCTAATCTATGTCATGTATCTAAGCAAAGCTGTTGATTTTAGTGCTCTTGAATGCAGTACCATTATTGGATATAATTTATCGAGGCACCCCGAACTTATATACGATATGGTTCTTGAAAAATTAGAGGACATGCTGAGCTGTGACCTCTCTAAGTGGGATTGCCTCTGCCCACTTTGAAAAGTAGTCGATGGCATCTAGAATGAACTGGTGATTCTTAAAAGAAGGAGGATTGATCGGGGCCAATATGTCAGTACCCCAACATTCAAATGGCCATGAGGCCAATTTAGGGTGTAGAATGTTGGGTGGTTGGTGTAAGACTACACCGTTCAGCTGACATTGGTGACATCTCCTAGCTATGTCCATACAATATGTGATCATCAAAGGTTAATAGTATCATAGTCTCCTGATCTTGGCCTTCATCCGGATTGGTGTGCTCCATATAAACCTGAGTGTACCTCGGTCAAGATCTTACGGGCTTCGTGCTTATCCAAACAACATAACCACATATGATCGAAGGATCATCGATATAAGGTGCCATCTACGAGCGTAGGAAAGGACTCTTTGATTCACCTGATGTGATAGTGACTTCTTTTGAGGTAGTTTGCCTATATTTAGATAATCAATGAATGGTTTCCTCCAATCCAACTCCTCATCTTTTTTGGCAACGATAACCTCCCCTTCAAGAGAGAGTATCTCGAAGAGTTCATCGTCAATAAGAGATAAGACTTATTTTTTTTGGACCCTTATTAGTATGGACTCATCTTCCGGACATGCCAACTCTTTGGCAAGCTAGGCTAATGCATATGCTATCACATTCTCTCCTTGAGGAATCTTATAAATAATAACCTCTAGGATTTGGGCCAACAACTCTATTGTGTACTAATGGGAATAATGAAGATTAGGCTTCGAAACCTTGTAGGACCCAAAAATTTGGTATATATCTAGTTGAGAATCCCTAAAGATATTGATACTTTGGATGCATAGTATATTAGCTAACCCCATACTGGTAATCAGAGCCTCATATTCAGCTTCATTGTTGATGCATGGATTGGACAGATGATACAATAATCTCATCACATCACGATCCGGAGTTAGAAAAATAATTCCTACCCTTATCTTTCCTGGAAAAGTTGATCATGGTTCTTCTACCTTTTGAAAGGAAGCCACACCATCAAAATATATCTCCCAAAGCGAATGCTAGCATCCCCTAAGTTTAGGATTTGTTCATGAAGGTCACCACGTGGAGAATTAGCAGGATGTGGCTGTGCTACTAAGAAATCGCTAGTGCTTGTCCTTTCACCGCACAGAGTACGAAAGTGATGTCAAACTGTGATAAAATCATGGACCAACACACCAACTGTCTAGATAGCGTCAGCCGTGTCATGAGATATTGTAGTGGATTGATCATAGAGATCAGGTTCACCTTATGAGAAAGCATGTAGTGTCGTAGCTTTTGGGATGCAAAGATTAAAGCTAGGAAGTGTATTTCAATAGGTGGATAGTTTGCCTCAGCAGGAATTAGATGATGACTAAGATAGTATAGTGCTCTTTCTTCTCGTCATTGGTTTGGGCCAATAAAGTGCCAAGGGAGCCATCTAATGTAGCAGTATATAGTAACAATGGCTTGCCCAGATAGGGGCTACTAGAACTAGCGGCGTCATCAGATAGTGCTTGATATCTTCGAAGGCATGTTGACACTTGTCATCCCACTTGAACTTGTCATCCTTTTTGACAAGTGCCAAAAATGGTTGGCATCTTCCTGCTAGGTTGGAAATGAAGCATCTTAGATATGTCAATCGCCCTTGAAATGATCTGAGTTGAGTTAGACTTTTAGGGGGTGATATTTCTAATATCACCTTGATCTTCTCTAGATCGATTTCTATTCCACGGTTCAAGACAACAAACCCAAAGAATTTTTCTGAAGCTACTCTGAATGCACACTTCAGGGGATTCATTGTAAGGTTAAATTATCTTTAACCGTTTGAAAACTACTCTCAAGTCAAAGATGTGGTCTTCCTTTTCTTTACTTTTGACTGCGAGATCATCAACGTAACATTCAACTTCATGATGATTGAGTTTGTTGAAGATTCACATCATAGCCCGCTAGTATGTAGCACATGCATTTTTAAGGTTGAAAGGCATGACCCTATAGCAAAAGATTCTGATCGGGGTTCAAAACGTAGTGTTTCTTTCATCCTCAGGAGCCATCTTTATTTAGTTATAACTAGATGAGCCATCCATGAAAGAGAAGACTACATGAGATGAGATAATGTCTACCATCAGTTCTGAGATTGGTAGTGAAAATTTATCTTTTGGACATGCTTTATTTAGATCCTTAAAATTGACGCATATGTGAATTTGGTCATTCTTTTTCTTAACTAGAATGACACTGGCCAACCAGGTAGGATATTTTTCTTCCCTGATGAAGCTAGCATCGATCAATTTCTTGACTTCAGAAATGACATATTGTTCAATATCTAATCACATGCATCTGGGAGCTTGCTTGATAGGACTAGCACTAGGCTCTATTACTAGTTTATTGACTGCTACGCCAGGAGATAAATTGGGCATCTCTTCATAACTTCATGCGAAGCAGTTCTTAAACTCAGTCAATATCCTAACTAAGTCATCGATTTCAGTATCATTCGACAACAAACATGTGTATGTGGATTGTCTTCAGTTCTAAGCTCGTAGATGGTTGATCTGATCTCTTCTTGGAACTCTGGCAGTGTATCCTTGACTTCAAAGTCATTTAGATCATTTAAAGTTTCTAAACACACCTCCTCATATGAGTTAGCATGATTTGAAAAGAACATATTAGATTTCAAATGATTGGTGATGACTAGGCAATGATTGTCATCAATCAACCCATCAATCAATAATCCGGTCTTGATTGAGGATGTTTACTTTGGTTATCTCATAACCTTTCAAAGTATTCTGACCTTTGTTTAGACTAAGTATGTGGGATTAATCTCTTCTTTGCTAAATTAAGAACACAAGATGAGTATCAATCAAAAGACAATTGTATTAAATCTTCATATGAATCATCCTCAAGTTCTACATCAACTTTCTGACTTGAGGATGATGCTCCCAAAAAGAACCTCTGAGTTTTTTCATCTATGGATGACTTAGGGGATTCCTTAACTACTAAACCCTTAACTTTCTGAGAAGGAAGTGGGGTTAGAGCTAAGGTTCCCAACTGACTCCTGGTTGTCTCATATGCAAACTTGGATATTTTTATGCTTTGCTTTGGAGCCCGATCTTCATCACTATTATTCTTAAATGTTGCCTTGAAAGGGATTCACCAATGATAAGAGCTAGCTAGTGTGATAATCACATGAGACTCATCCTCTGAACTAAATTCTAAGTCTATATGGATAGCAGGTGTACTCCTGGTGGCTGGGACATACCTTCTATTGGGTGACCATTAGGGAGACTTTCCACCCTGGACCGCCTCTGAACTGTAATTTGCCTCTGCTTGGTGGAGGTCAGGTCATCTTACCCATGTGTTCGAATGGAGTAACGAACAATGGGTGGAATCTAATGTCAGGCTCTATATCTTCCCATGAGTTCCATATCTCGCTCTTTTTTATTTTCTTTTTCTTTCTCTATTTTCTTTTCTTTTTCTAATTCTTTTTTTTTCTTTATTTTCTTTTTGTGCCTCATGGGGATCTTGACTAGATTTATGAGAATGGACTTGTTGGTTTTAGGGAAGAAAATAAGTTGCATCCTCATCTATCCCGACCTCATGAACTGTGAAGGGTTTGAGATCTCCTTTGATGCAGTACTCAATTCCACCTCTCATAAACTTTATGCACTGATGTAGAGAGGATGGAATTATGTTGTTCTCATGTATCCATGATCTCCCAAGAAAAGCATTGAAAGATGTATTTGAGTCTATGATAATGAAACTTGGTCTTCTAATCATTTATCTTTAATGGCAACACTATGGAGCTTATGGACCTCTCTCATTGTTTAGAGATCTCTCTCAAGTAAAGATTCTTAAACTCATAATTTTGACTGTTACACCTTGGTCAATCAGAACTCTTGATAACCTGCATCTACCAACATCCACTATAATGTAATGAGGGCGGTTGTGCTTGGTCATTCCTAGAAGCAAGTCTTCATCACTCAATGTAACTCCTAAGATGTCATTTGAGCTATGTGCCTCCTCTTCAATAGTGATCAGCTGAGCTAAGCATATCTCTAGATCAAGGAGAGCCTTGATTAGAGATTCTCTCATCTCTTTAGATAAGACAAGGGTGTCATACATGCTTAATTTAGCTGAAAACTTTCTCTAAGTTATGCTAGGACGTTGTAATCAACTATGACTTGGTCCTCCATAAGCATATCCATGGGTGGAACATCCTGTGGAGGGGTTATCTACTCACTAGAACCAATGACTTGTTTAACCTTATCCTGAGGTGCTACCCTAGGAGGTAGAATTTTGTCATTGCACGGGTTGACTTCAGCGACTTCTTGAAATGATGAACTTGTGAAAAGTTCTACCTTCTCATCAGGTATACCTACAGCTTCTCCTATGGGATCCTCAGAGTCAGTTGACTCTAAGTCAATCTCAAGATGTGAACCTGATTGATTCAGAAAAGGAAAGTTTGATTATGAATCAGAAGAGAGAGGATTAGAATGACTAGAGCTATCATTATTATTTTCTAGACTTGGAGAATTTTCAAGAGGAATAAAATCTAGAGTATTATAAGTGAAAGCTTTCTTCATTGATTTCTTTTTAGGTGGAGGTACATGATAGAAATCTAATAAAGTAAGTGGATTAAGGGATTTAATGCCATTGTCCGTTGATACAACGCTCCTACTGGTAGGAGAGGAGCTAGTGGAGGAAGAAGTAATAGTTGCAACTGTGGATAGAGTGCTGGACTCAGATGATGGTTACACTACTGAACTATCCCGGACAAGTAAGGTGAACAACTGTTATTGCTGCTAGGCTATCACCTTCTTCAAGTTGTCTTTGACAACTTATAAACCTTCTTTGGTATTGGAGGTTTGAGCTACCTCAGGCACCTGTAAAGAGAGTTTCTTGATTTTAGAAATTACTTTTTTAGAGGTTCGGGATAAGGCAATATCTCAACCTTCTTTTGTCTTAAGAGGATCACAAGTTTTCCCAAGAATTATCCTAATAGAATTGGAAGGTTATTCTAATAAGTACTCCTTGGGGATAACTACAACACCTGACTTGTAGCTATGCTCAAGCCAATCTTTAAAAGTAATACAATCCTCTAAAACATGACTAACCATGCCATGGTAGGGGCAATAGTTAGGATCATTACTCTTGCCCACTTCCTCCAGCCTCTTGGGCTTTTGTAATTGAAAGTCAGATTTCTTTAAGAGATTCTTAAAGATTTTCCTAGCTACCTCCCTCTTTAATGAATATGGCTTATTCAATCTATCAGCAAGAGTAGGTGGGTAGTAGCTACCTGGCGGTGGATAGGAATACCACTGTTGGGTATGTTGCTGAGGTGGTGGGAATGGTCGTTGTGGTGGATGTGGCAGATGATATGACAATCGAGGTGGTGGCAGAGGAGGTGGCAAAGGTGTCTGCTGAGCTCAGGGTCTCTCATACTAGACTCTGGTTGGCTGCTTCCCTTTATCCATTGACACAACTATCCCTGGCTTCTTCTCGAACACATTCTGTGGCTTGGGCTGAGATGAGTGATCGGGAAAGGGCAACTGTTTGGCTTCCTCTTACATGCTAGCTGCCTTGTTAATTAGTTTCTCAAATGTCTGGATGGTAAAGCCCTTAAGCAAGAAGGCGACCGAGCCATGAATATTCTTGAGGAGAATCATATATTGGATAGCTGTCGCATTTCATGCTCGTTATGCCACCGAGAATATAATCAACAAGGGACTCATTGGGAACTTACTTCAATAATGTCGCTGTCACTCTTTGATGAGCTCCAAAGAAACCTCTTAATGAAGAGGTACTCAAACCCAACAAAAGTCCCTATCGAATCATTGGGTAGTTCGGCATACCAATCAAATGCAACCCCTGCTACATTCACAAAAGTCGAACAAAGTAATCGCCACCGACGCGTAACAATGAGCTCCAAAATATGCAATATTCTAATGCATGTTCCCACTGTCATCAAAGATCTTAAAGGAATGCGGCAAAAAACCCATGGGGTATTAAACAATGTCAAATTCCTTCGGGTATTGTCTACCCTTTGAAATAGATGAGCTCCTTTGAGCTTGCGCCATCGCTTCCCTCACCTGATGCTCTACCATATGCTTAATATCATTTTCATGCATGGAGATGCCATCTGTAACCTTCCTATGCAAGCTACCAGCATCATCCTCTGCGGGAGTGCACCTAGGACGATCTAAAGTATGTACCAACTCTGGGCGATTGGCTACAATAGGAGAAGACTGTGAAACTAGGATTGAAGTCTGCAATGCTAAAACCACTGCCATCAACTCCTCTACTTTCTTCTCCATCTTGTTAATGTGATCTTCTTTCTGCTTGAGCTGGTGGAAGAGGTGTTGAGTCGAGTGAGAAGTGTCACCTTCCTTTAGCACAACGCCTTCCAAAAGTGAGGCCAACAATCATACAATACAATTTTTACTTGGACTCAATGAAAGCTATGTCACCTTTCGTAGTCAAATCTTATTAATGAAACCTCTACCACCCGTTAATAGAATATATTCATTTTTGCTATAAGAGGAGAAGCAACTTACTCTCTCTATATCATCACATGCGCTAAATGAGGCCTTTGCCTTAGTCACTTCTCACAATAAAAATCATCTAAACTAACTCATGTAAATGATGAGGATCACAAAGCCACTAATAAACAAGTCAATCATCATACATGACAAAAGAGAACGAAGCCTTGATGCAACCATTGTAGATGCAAAGACCACACTATCAACACTTGCTACAAGATACATGGGCGTCCCTCCACAAATCAACAATGGAACCACTAAAGATGGACATGTCATTCTCGGGTTGACCATTGCTAAAGAGCTCAATGACAAGACAAGCAAACAACACTCTCCACCCTCCATCACTCAAGAGCAACTTGGACAATTGTTGTCCATCCTGAGGATAGGTAGAATGGAACCCACAAACAACTTCGTAGGTAAAACCAACAACACCACTAATCACATGTGCTCGACATCCAAAATTCTTAAATCTACTTCTCATGATATATCTCACACAAATGTCCAACTTGTTGATGGCTCAACTACACCCATATTTGAAATTGCCTCATCTTTCATCAACCCCACTTTATCCTTTGAAAATATTTTAGTGGCACCATCCTTAAAGTTTAACTTATTATCTATTTGTTAAATCACTAAACCTCTTAATTGCTCAACAACATTTTTTTTTTTGAATGATATGTTTTTTAGGACCTCAACACGAAGAGAATGATTGGCACAAGTAAATGTTGGAACAACCTTTATTACATACATCAACCCATGAGCCTGAACAATCATGTGAAACCAACCTTCGATGTTTGGCACTAGAGGTTAGGAGATCCAATTGAAGATTGCCAAAAATTCATTTTTGCTCAGGATGAGAGTGTAACTGCTCCCAACAAAAAACTCTTTGCAATGTTTGTCCTTTAGGGAAACACACCAAGTTTTCATTTTCTTCAAGTTATATAAAAAGTAATTACCCTTGCATTACTGCTTTGTGACATCTGGGAAGTTTAAATTTCCCTAGTAGTTCTTGTGCATGTTATTTTCTAACTATCGTTGATGACTTTAGTCAATGTACATGGGTTTCTTTTATGAAATATAAATAAAAAACCCAATCTATTCTAAAATCCTTCCTTACACGTGTGGAAACACATTAAAAGGATGCATACCAATGACTCACATGTTGATCTTCAATCCTGCTCTCCTGCTATGCATATCCGCACCGATAATGGTAGTGAGTTGCGCTCACAAGACTTACAAAATTGTTTTCTATGTCCTGGTGTCATTCACCAATGCGAGTGTGTTGCCACCCTGCAATAAAGTAGTGTTGCTGAGCGTAAACTTCGTGTTCTCCTTAATGCTGCTAGGATACATTAAATTCAAAGCAAATTTCTAATGTCATTCTGGGGAGAATGCGTCCTCACTGCGATTAACCTAATAAATAAAAATTTCTCTTCTATTTTTTTAAGAAAAACATCTCGTGAATTACTGTTTGGAACTCGACCCACCTATTTTGACCTCAAAGTCTTCGGTTATTTGTATATTGGCCATAATAATTTTCCACCTCCAGGTATCTTTGTCATTTCCCTTCTATTTTTGTCAACTGGATTAAAGCATATATTTTTGATGTATTATTCTCATTAAATATCAATGGAGAGCTGAATGACTATTTCTCATTTTGATTTTCGGAGTTGAGAGATGGCTATCTATTGTCTCCTTTTTCTTTACTATAATTATGAAGTATTTGTCTTGTCAAGATGACCACAAATTCAACATCAATGAGTTTTCTTTCATACGCTTTAACAATGGCTATTCTTCTGTCTACTATTAGTTGCCCTTTTGCTCCAATTACCCATTATGCCTCATCTATTAAATGCAATGTCATAAGAAGCTTTTTTTTTTTCCTTATAAGCAATTCAAATTCTTCTTATCATTTATGGATGGAAAATAAATAAATCAGATCATACATATAGAGTTGGGCGAATGATCACTCAGCTCTTAAGAAAATTTTTAAGAATATTCGCCTATCATGCTTAAAAGCATCATACTGGAAGTTTATATTGGATATACCTTCGGATAGTAAGCTTTTCCTTTCACTTATGTTCTCTATTATTATTATTATTTTTACTGCAAATACTGGACGATTTTTGTGCCACTGTCCTTATATATATATATATATATATATATATATATATATATATATATATAATGTGTTAATCTCAATACTGTTTATATAATAATAATAATAATAATAATAATAATAATAATAAACTACATAGACCCTTCATGTCATTGATATTTTTATGTTAGGCCACCTTGGAGAAGAAAACAGAAGAAAACAAAGATGCAGAATTTCTAATCATGAAAAGTTTTATAATTACTAAATTTTAAAATAAGTGTAATTAGTCCCGTCATTGGGGAAAATATTCTGAGTCCCACTTTGCCGCGGACTCCACAGATGGCACGTTAAAAAAATGACGTATGAAGACGAAAGCTTATTTTTTCAGTTTAGTGCCCTACCACCAAACTGCGGGAATGAGTATATGCTGGAGAAATTTAAAATATCTTCATTTGGGTGTGGTCGTATTTTTTATTTGCAAACGAAAAAGAGCTATGAAGAAGGAGAATGAATGGAATTGAGAAATAGCTGATGATGTCGTAAATAAAAATGGATCGGTAATCTTTTTAAGGAGTTGTATATGTAAAATGACAGCGATAGTTTGTAATTTATTTATTTAAGTTAGATTTCCTACATTGTTTGGAGTTCTCTCAGAGGACTTTGCATGTCGGTGAAGCTTGCTTTGCACGGGTACTCTCATGTCGACAGATTCATATTTATTTTTCATGATTTTTTGTCATTGGAGAAAACATATTATGTAATCCTTGAGGAGAATTGGTGTTTGATTAATTTTTTAGTGCTTATTTACATATGTCTCTCTTTTCGGTATAGGATTTTTTCAGTTTTGTTTCACTTTTCTGTAGTCTGGTTGTTCAGATCATGGTAACTAAATCCCAATCGAAGCAATGAGGTGGGCTGTTACGAGATTTTTTGGAGATTTCGGCACCTCACGTACCTCTACCTCTACCTCATTTCTGTGCCTCTGTACCCTCACGCCTCTCTTTTACTGCATTTGTACCCTCTCCACTACCTTCTATGCCATGCCTTACCCTATACCTCACGTACCTCACGTGCCTCATGCCTTCATACCCATCTCACCTCAGCCCTTTTCTGCCTCTTGCCCTCCGGTTTGCAATTTGGTGGTACATTGAATGATTTTTTGGGTATTTTTTTGTGTATGTACTCTCTGGACTAAGCGCCTCTATGCTCTCACACTCTCTATTTCATCTGTACTTTCTATTATCGTGACTGCGGACTCTATGTTTTCATGAGATGAATGTGGTGAATGAGCAATGCGATGATGAAGTTGTTTTATCTAATGACCCAAATTTGATTCTGTAGGCAGTTGTGCATAATGAAACGAAGCTTATGCTATCTTGTGATTATGCACATCAAGCGGCGATGTTAGAAAAGACCATACAAGTTATTGGCCAAACTCTAAGAAATTGAAATCGAAAGATTTTACGTGCGTTCGGAAAAAACTCAATCAAACCATATAACAAAATTCAAGAAAAGCGTCGAGGGCGGTTGTCCGGTGATGATTGATTACGTGTGGATTTGGAGGGAATTGTTAAAAAATATATAGAAACCATAATCATTCATTGGCAAAAGGCGGTGATCCGCATCTTCTCGGATCGCCTGAGATGTTCTTGATGAGAAGGCATCGGTTTTGAAGACGATGAGAGGTGCATTAGTCTGGCCGGCGTTGACTATCTAGCGAGGAAGTTGGTGGGGTAGAGAATATTGGATTCACAAAAGAGATGCTTTCAATTTCATCGAGAAGAAGCGAAGGTCACGGATTGCAAGTGGTGATAGCAAAATTATCTCTGTTCAAGGAAAGACAAGCGGCCGAGATGTTTGCATGGGATGTTGAGGTTGATGCGTCTGATTGCTTGGTGAGTTTTTTTGGAGCAATGGTATGTCTAGGGTTGAATTTGATTATTTTGGGGATGTGATAATTTTTTGATACTAGCTATCAGCTCAATAAATATAATCTTGTATGCATTGCCCACTCGTTGGAGTGAATCATCATTGGTAAAGCGTCTTATTCGGATAGCCGGAAGAGACCATCGAGTCATTCACATGGTTATTCCGGACATTTCTTGGTTGATGGGTGGCGGGCATCCTATAACGATATTCTTGATCAAGAGATGGCGAGAAACTATCGAGAATCTACCGGCGTCAGGTTGTTATGATGGCATATCTCGAAAGCCCCTCAAGGTCCATTGCTTTAGTAGTAACAAGAGAGTTCAAGGCTATTCTATGCATGCATGAGCAAATGTGACCTGAGGATGAGTTTGAGGATGCTTGGTCATGCTAGAGGAGGCAATTTGCATGATCATGCTTCTGAACTTTACAAAATTAGGCAGAAATGGTCCACCGCATTCAACAAAGATAAATTTTGTATGGGCATCTTGTCAACTCAGCGTAGTGAGGCCACAAAGCGTGTGTCATGGTATTTCGAAACCAACAAGTTCATTGACAGATTGTTTCTTGGGATTGGAGAAGGTGATGGAAACATGGCGAAATGAACATGATGAAGACTTCAAGTGTATCGGTCGATTGTTCTATTGTTAGGAGTAGTCCAATTCTTAAGCAAGCTGCTTTGTTTTTTATCTGAGGAAGCTTTACTCTATGTTGAAGAAGAATTTACGCATGGAGTTGGGGATTATCATTCTTTGGATGATAGGATAGTAGCCCATGAACTGGTGAGGAACAGAAGAATGCATCCAAAACGGATTGTCCACTTTGATGTGTCTACTATGGATATTTCTTGTAGTTGCGAGAATTTGAAATGATGGGCATACTTTGTGCACTTGCATTAGAGTTCTTAGCGAATGATGTCTTTGCGCATTCGGATAAGTACCTCCTCATGCGGTGGTCTACCAGCAAAGAGGGACATCTACATCGATGGTTCATACAAGGTTAGTACATGTGGAGCGAGATGGCATTATTTTAGAACCATATAAGTCGATATGCATATCAAATTAGCTCCAGAACACGGGTAATAAGATTCGAGGATTACATGCTTGCATCTCTTAGCGACTATCGATGAAGTGGACTCCGTAATAAGTGGGAATTCTCCACCGTTTGATAGATCGGTTAAGAGGAAGAAGGCGACCATCATCGGTAAGGATAAGGGCAGTTTGAAGGATCCAATCAAGAGAGGCGTCAAAGGGTGTTTCCAACCAAGGCTCAGGCTTATTGGGAGAAATCCAAAAATCCACAAGTACTTATCCTACTTGCCTCGATGTTGCTATTACTTATAGGTTCACGTAAATATTTAATTCATTATATTTTCTTGTCTTAGAAACCAAAGTGAAGTCCGGAGTCTTTGTAGAGCGGGATCGTCACCGTTGCGACTCATCTCTGTTATGCCCTGCTTTTCACGGTAAGCCTAGAATATTTCACATTGGCCGCAAACATTCATCCATTACTAAGATGTTGTACCGAATTGATTCGACCTCATCAATCAACCAATATCTTTGAAGGGTACACTAAGCTGATGATGGATATTATTACAAGACGGCATTTTGATGCATGATATTATCCAAGAAGGCATTTTTTTTAATTTCATTTTTCTCGTTTTAGTCATAATGCTTGTATTTTTTTCCTGTTCATTTCATAACTTTAGTAAAGTCTTGAAACCTGCAACTGCACCAATAAAAGTTACTTAAAATTTTATTTTTGAAAGATATTCATTTGCATTATATCATCTTAATTGGACCATCTAAAAGCTGTGTTTCTATTTTATGTTTTCTTGTATTTATGAAAACTATGTTGAAACAAATATAAGCTTTAATAGATATGTTTTTTATTTTTTTTTTTTAAAAAATTAAATTTATAATAATATATTTGTTTACTCATTTTTTTTATATACTAAACTATTTAATATCATATCTTAAAATATATTTTTTATACAGTTAAATATGTTTCTAAATTTAATTAGAGAGTGTGCATTGGTTGTTTTTCTCTTGAGAGGATTTGAATTAAAATTAGAAAATTAATTTTTGATTTTAATAATACAAATTTAGAAAAATTAAATGATGATTAGTAAATGAGAAATTAAAAATAGGTAATTATTTTTTATAATATTGATATTTTGGTTTTGATTTAATTAAAATTTGCTTAAAAGCGATTCTAACTCTTTTTTAAGTTAAAAAAATTTATTTAATATTAACATTGAATTAAATAAATCATATGTTCACGTAGGAATAACTGTTGATGAAATCCGTGAAAATGATTAAGTGGAGCATCTTCTTTCTTTTTTATCTTACCATTTTTTTGTTTTAAAATAATCAATAAATAAAAATAGAAATAAAATATATATAGAGGATAATATATATTTTATATGATAATTATTTTTTTATCTTTTTTTATGTTTTGATTTGAAAAATATATTTTATAGTGATAATTATTTTAAAAATATTAAAAAAATATAGTGTTTTAAAAAAATAAATTAATATAAATTTAGAAGGTATAGAATGCAGAGATATAAGGTATATAAAGATGCAGGATGCAAGGTATAGAGGTATAGAGTAGGAATGCAGTGCAGGAGATGCAGAGTATAAGTGTAAAAGTACACAGAGGAGGTCTAGATGCAGTGCAGAGGTACAAAGTGCAGAGGAATGCAGTGATCTAGAAATCTCTTTCGAGCGACCACCTCATTGCCTGGGATTTAATTATGTGATCACGAACAAAAGCTACGAGAAGTGACAAAACAGCGAAACACGAAATCTCTAAAATTTGAAACACTTATTGCTGTTGGGATTTAGTTACCATGATCACGAACAACCGAGCTCTGAAAAAAAAGCGAAAAAATTGTCTATACTTTGCTCAAAATGCAAATGAACATGCTAACAGAATGTGTGTATAGAGAACAATTATCCTACGTAAACTCTTGAAATAGAATGAATTATCCCTACCTAGCGAGAATGTTATGCGAATAACTCAAGCATCCAAATTTTATTTAAGTGTTTTTTGAGGCCAATCAAAAAATCGCATAAAGTCCCTAAATCTATTCATCTTTTGTCCCAGTCACGGTTGAGCCGTTAATTGAGGGCTTCTCGATATGCCTCCATGTATTTGCAAATGAACATGCCCGCTCGACCTTGTTGATTGGGTAGCAACTCACCGTTTCAAGCGGCCATTTCTTGGGTTCTTTGTCAAAATAATGGCCGATATCCGAGCCGAATTTAATCACCGCGGGAAGATGGATAAGGTATTAGTTAGATCCCGGAGAACCCATGAGAAGAGTGCATACCATTTCGGAGAATGGCTTTATGTGTATTTTTACGATGAGTCATAAAATGACCACAAGCTTGATATTCGACAAAGTGTCAGTCGATTATGGATAAGCGGGAGTAAAGCGGCTTCGAGGATGCATGTCTGCGATGACATCTTTGGATATACATCTTGCTTTCTTTTAGCAAGCCATACTGCATAATGAGGGATGCAAGATAACATCTATAAGTCAGACATTGAATATCAAGAATGAATTGCAGAACTAATTTGGAGAGTAACTCACCCAATGTAAGCATGAAATGTAAAGGAATGGGACATACAATCACGGGCACGCGATATACGCCGGCGTGTGCATCGGCGAATCTTGATCCATCGATAAATCGTCAATCGCCCTGAAATAATAATATTTCG
This sequence comes from Cymbidium sinense, assembly GCA_021442155.1. NCBI lineage: Eukaryota > Viridiplantae > Streptophyta > Magnoliopsida > Asparagales > Orchidaceae > Cymbidium > Cymbidium sinense. Next base: position 26,574,283 of record CM038226.1, on the reverse strand, counting down.
GTACGCATGTATCTCCCATTATCGAAATAGTTATTTTGTAATTTATTGGCGAGAGAAATTAATAAAGTTAGAATGATATGACATTTGAATGCGAAAGGATCGAGTGACTTACTTGTCCTAATCGAAAGCATCTATGAGTTGGAGCATCAGGCATGCCATCTCACGGATGAGTGCTATGCCTCGGTTAATATAATTATTTAGGTGAAAATAATTGGTAAAAGCTATATCCATTGTCATCAAGAAAACCCATACCGGTGGTGCTCCACAACTACAATGGCTCTGGAAATGATGTCATCGGCCGGCCTGCGATGAAAGGGTGTAAGCCATTGTATCATTATTCATGAAATTAATGTAATGGCTTTCGGGTTGTGGAGGGCAAATCGAAACGACCCCTTAGGTAGGCGTGGTGGTGAGCGGAGAGAACATAGCTTTCCTCTTCCTCATCGCGTGCCTTCACCCAGGCGTCAAAATGATGAAGGGCGGCCGGCGGTTAGGTGGGAGCCTCCCCCTGACTCGAGACTTCTCGGCACAAGACTCCAGTTTCCACTTATAAAGTCTCACGAGAAGATACGGTGGTCTCCTCGTGGCTTCCACGGGGATGGAAGCACTCTTCTGTGACAAGGGTACTCTCGGTGCAGTGCGTGATGCCATACCTCTCACCTGCATGGTAGGATGCCTTCCCTCAACTCCTCCGCAAATAACCTATCTATTGCGATCCTTCTATTGGGGTAGTAGCGAGGGCAGCTAGACACCTTGGTTGGGGGAATATTTGGGAGAGATATATCAGGGGGAGAGCAAAGCGACTGGGATGGGGTGATGTCGAGCTTTCTGAGGGAAGTTTCATGGGGAGGAGAGGATGATTCAATGAGCGGTCTCCTCTTGATAAGTCCTCGAGTGTAAAGGCGGACTGTGTTAAGCCAAGATGACAAACAACATAAATGCATTCTGCAAAATGAACGAACATAACTAATGTCGCAGGTCTCCTCCCAAATCATGAACATCAAACTTTATTTTAGGCGCAACATATTGGTGTCAGAAAATGGCGACTAATGCTAATAATGTGCTCAGCGGATCTACAAGAAACATTTATCGTTAACTTGCTCACATCAGTAAAACATAACGACGAACATACCATAAGAAGAGGGATAAAGCCACTCATGTAGCCAGCCTGTGTATCTTTCTTGTAATGCTGAATTGTGACACTAAGAAAAATGGCTTTATTTGTTAGAAATTTTTCAATATTATCGGTAGGCAATTAAACTAGAAATACTGTTGTGTGGTATCTGAAAACAAATTTGAAATAAGAAAATATGTCTATTGTGCCCGCCGACAACAGTATCGATTGCTCGAGCTTATTCTTATAATCGGTGAACTATCTTGTGACAATGGGGATTCATAAAACTTTCTCCCATGTTTGGCATCCCGACATCGCTTCATCGAGGTGAAAGAAATGCCACCGAAAAAAACTTCTCCGATGTCCCAAAAGATAGGATAGAGGTTAAGCCGAGTCTTTTCAGTCGAACAATCGGAATTGGTTCGGTGAAGCTTCAATATTTTAGTCACTTCACTAGTGAAGCGGTAATATTATCAAATAATGCGATGGCATTCGGCTGCATCTTCGTTATCCTTTTGACATGAACTTCAAAATAAAGTCAAGGTAATCGAATATTAAGATAATGGATTGCAAGCACCTTAATATCGGGAGAGAGCAGTGCAGAGTACAGAGTAAGGTACATATTCATTTTCTCCACAGAATACATCCAAATCGGCAAAATCTCAAGTATAGAGAACAGTTGGGGTTGAAGTACAAAGCATCAAAATTAGCTTCAAACAATCTGTCTTCCACAAAGCGGTAAACATTGTCTCAAAAGACAATCAAAAGCCCAAAATCTCTATATCGGGAGAATTGAGAGGTACAGTGCTGAGTGCAATTCATTTTCTCCAGAACACACAACCAAGCACATAACTTATTCTTCATAGCAATACAGCCTGAAGCGGAAAAATGGTAAAAAATGCAAAATCTCAAAAGTATAGAGAGTGCAGAGTGAGAGAGGTTGGAGTACATTTGCAAACAAGCATCAAAATTAGCTTCAAACAACCTCTAATCTACTTCACTTAAAAGCGAAAACATTGTCAAAACCCCAACAATCAAATACCCAAAATCGTCTCTCTATATGGGGAGGGTACAGTGCAGGAGAGGTGTGCAGGAGGCAGGCAGTCTGAGTACAGATTCATTTTCTCCACAACACACATCAAGCAAGCAAAACACAACTTCCGATTCATAGCGATTCTAGCCATAGTATGCCCTCCAATGGGAAAAATGGATCTCAAGAAAGTATAGAATTGAGGTTGGAGGTACATTTTACAAGCATCAAAATTAGCTTCCAAACAACCTCTAATCTTCCAAAAGCATAAACATTGTCACAAAATCGGCCAACAATCAAGAAAAAGCCAAAATTCTCAATATCGGGGAGTACAGGAGTACAGAGTGCAGTAGTAATGCAGTGCAGATCTGATTCATTTCTCCACAGAACACACCCAACCGACAAAACACAACTTCAATTATTCATAGCATTCTAGCCATAGTATGCCCTCAACGGGAAAAATGGGTGAAAAAAATGCAAAATCTCAAGAAAGTATAGGAGCGTTGGGTTTTAGAGTACAAGCAATCAAAAAATAAAAATTATCTAATATCGGGAGAATGCAGAGATGCATGCAGTACAGGGTACAAAATATAAAATCAAAGGATGCATAAAAAAAACAAAACATCTTTGGATTGTAATGGACGAACACCCTAAAATCTTTCAAGTTCGGGATGCATGTGGAAATCTATAAAACCGCGAATACCTCAATTTGAAATTATTTAGCTAAGCCGGTGATCGAACGGCGGAGGTGGGCCGGCCAAGGAGCTTAGGAAATTCTCTTAAAAGCCTGTCTGTATTACGAAAGAATCACGACGCAGATATTTTATTAGAGGTTTAGGCAGGGAATCGGGTTGGGTCGAAGTGGGTGCAAAATAAGCGGATCTCTTACGGCGCCATTTTTTGGCCGTTCTGTCAATCACATCATTAGAGTGGAGTGTAAATAAAATTCATGACTATCTAAATTCTGATTAATCCTCCAAAACATTATTATTAAATATAGATCAGTGGGCCGGTGGCGTTCACAACCCCATCCAGCTAAGTGGAGGCTGAATCGGATTCCTTGCCATCTCCATCCTCCTTGCTGTCCTCCACGTTAGCCGACGTTGCCTCCGTCATCTACTCTTCCCGTTTCGCCGATTTCAACTTGGACTCCATCAGAGCTTGAATCAAGCTCTTGAGACAAACCTCCACACTTCCGGCGACTTCTGTGACTTTCTTCGGCATCAGATTCTCAGCCACGTCCGCCGGCGTTATATTCCTCTCCTCCACCAGCCTTCGTAACTCCTCAAACAGAGAATGCTCCTTGATCCCCAAATAGTTCTTGGCTAAAACCTTAAAGCCTTCGAAATCACAGTACGAAAGCTCAATGTGCCTATCCATTCTCCCCCTCCTTATCAGCGCGGGATCAAGCTTCTCCACGAAATTGGTCGTGAAAACCAACAGCCTCTCACCGCCGCACGCCGACCATAAGCCGTCGATGAAATTGAAGCCCTGAGCGTAACTTACTCTCTTCATTCTCTTCTTTTCTTATATTCTTCTCCTCTTCAGATTTCTTACTCTCCTTCTTCCTCTTGCCGGACAGATCCAGAGAGCAATCGATGTCCTCGATGACGATAATCGCCTTCCCGCTGATCTCAAGTAACAGCTTTCGCAAAGCAGAGTTGTTCTTCACCGCGGTGAGCTCGACGTCGTAGACGTCGTAATCAAGCAGATTAGCCATGGCGGCGATCATCGTCGACTTGCCGGTGCCGGGTGGGCCGTGGAGAAGATACCCCCTTTTCCACGGCTTGCCGATCCGGGAATAGAACTCTTTTCCCCGGCTGAACGCGATCAGATCATCTACGATCTCGCGCTTCTTCTCCGGATCCATGGCGACGGTTTCAAAGGTCGCAGGGTGCTCAAAATGAACATGACTCCACCGCCGCTTGCGGTAATCATAGCTATCGTAACTGCAGATGCTCGTATAAAGACGTCGCACGCGGTTTCTGAGCCCGATAGCTTTGCCTTCGTCGAGCACGTGACGGAGATAAGATTTGGCAACGAGGTCGCGATGTCGGCGGTGAAAGGAAAGGCGGTAGAAGCGGCGGTCGGGGGGAGAGGGGTAGAAGGAAAAGGAATGGGAATTGTCCGGGAGAACTTGAGAGGACCAAAAGAACTTAGCGCCGGAGAAGGAATCAATGACCTCCTCGTGATCGTCCACTGTAAGGGTGAGAACAGAGCCGGAGGCTTCGCGGTCGGAATCAGCTTTAAGGCGACGAGCATGAATGGAGCCAGAGCATGCGGAGAGGTAAGATTCGACGGCGGCGTAGGCCTCGCTGCGCTTTAGGTGCTCGCCAGTATACTCTAAGAAGGTGATCTCGATGTAGGGGTAGACTAGGGAGACAAGCTTCGCCGCGTAGAGACCAAAGCGATCACCGACGATGCCGGAGAAGTATTGCCGGATCACTGCCCAGAGAAACATGGCGCTCGCCAGAGCTGAGCCCCATCCAGCCCATTTCTCCTCCATACCCATTCCCGATTTCTCTCTCTCTCACGCACTACTGATGGGTTTTGGGTTTTAGGCACGGTGCTTCTTATAGGCTTGGGAAATGAGAAGATTCAGCGGCACGTGTTTATTTAAATTTTAATAGTTTATATTTTTAATAAATAATGATACTTTTATAAATATTTAATTTGATTCTTGCAGGACAAGTAATCCGTTTTTATTCTATTTTTGCAATGTTTTTAAATTTTTTAAATTTACTTCGAATGACCAAGAGTCGAAGACTCGAAGTCACAAAATAGATAAATAAAAAATAAAAAATAAAAAATAAAAAAAAATCTTGGCAGCGTAGTGAGCGCACCTTAGTGGACCAAAGGAAAGCCATTTTCCCTTCATTTTGTGAATCAAAATACATGAAAAATAAATGACATAATTCAAAAAAAATGTGGCTACTAATGTTTCTAAAGCGTTTTAATTAGTCACATAATGTGTGATAAATTCATCAATACGTAAAGAAAATAAGAGATATATATATATATATATATTTATTATCAGGGGCGGATCCAGAAATTTTTTTCAGAGGGGGCACAATAAAATAATGAATAATTTACTTTTATATAAAATTAAAAATCAAAGCGTCTTATAACAAAATAAAGAAATTATACCTGATAACATAAATTTTTTTACATTACATACCATTTATAACTTCTCCAGTCCCGTATTTTCGTTGTTCTCAGCTATCAACAAATACATCTTTTAATATATGTAATAAGACAATCATTCATCCAAGAATCTCCCATTTTATTTGGCGATTTTTACGATCTTCATTCAGAAAATCTCTTTCAACATTGTTGTATGATTGATATCAAAGCAGCTTTATTAGAATATACAGAGGATAAATATCATTTTTCGTCTCTACTAACTTTTGTCAAGTTCTCCATTAACTTCAAAAATGAATTATTGGATTTCATGTCAATAATATAATTCTCAGTTATTATCTAAAATAATAATATCAGAAGTCGATAAAACTTTGCCAAACATATCAATTTTTTTTTATCAAAAGTGAGAAAGAATCACATTCAAGGCACATATAAAAGTAATTCGGTGCCTTAAATCATCTTGTTATTCTCGAAGTTAAATATGTAATAAAATAACTCAACTTGATAATAGTGTAAATTTGGCATATCTTTGATCATAATAAATCTTTTAAACTCATATTTGACACAAGTATATCATTTTCTCACAAAATGCATGAACTTCTTCAAATAAAATATTTCAACCATCATCCCTCATATTTTGTAGTCTTTGTTTTGACACCTTAACCAAAGTCATGGCATTTATAATATCTTGATCTTTTTTTTGTAAAATTTGAGATAACTCATTTGTGATTCCTAATATGGATTTCATCAGTCTTGAAAACAAACTCAAAACATTGAATTGAATCAAGGGCATTTGCTTCCTCTTTGTTCCGTTTAAACCATCTTCTACAATTATATGAAGAACATCTATAATAGATCCAAATAAAATAAGTATATTTATCAATGCAGCATAATGTGATCTCCAACGCGTATCTCCAGCTCGTTGAAGAGTTATTTCTTGATTTAAACCTCTGCCATCTTATAGTTCTCCACTCCTTATTTGCTCAACAACTTTGTTTAATTATTTTTCAAATAAAATTTCTCTCCTTTTGCAAGAACTTCCAACAATATTTATCAAATTAGATACATTATTAAAAAATGTAGCAATCAATATGATTCTTAGCCAAACTAGTCTTGTAATTGATGAGCAAAACAAATAATAAAATGAATTATTTTCTTTCAAGATTAAAGCTTTTAATCCATGAAACTCACGCATGTTTTAGCCCCATCATAACCTTGACCACGTATTCGCGATATACTCAATCCATGTATGGAGGGCGACCATTTGTTATGCTAACAAAGACTATCACACTCGGCGGAGACTTTGGGACACCTTAACTCCTTTCTTTGATACCTCACTGCCATTTAAGATTTTAAGCGCATCATGGCAAAGACAAAAAAGGGGAAAGCCGTTTAAAAGCTTCAACGTAATGAGATGATGGAGTTCCTCACCAATGGGGACTTACATGAGACTTTTCTGACTAGATTCACATGGACCAACAACAAAGATAAAACATGTATATGGGTGCGCTCCTATCCACTTCCAACCTCCTCCCCTTGCACAAACTAAACACCTTCCAAGGATTGCATCGGATCATTGCTTCTCCAAATCGGTTCTAAGGAGGAGAAATCACAACGGTGGCTGAAATTTGAAGACACGGCTTTCTTATCCTATGGCTTGGAAATTAGTGTGGAAAAGTTGGCAAAGCAACTATGAAGGGTCCAGGCTGAAAACTTCAGAAAATGCAGCATACACTAAGGAACTTATTCTCTTGGGTAAAACAAGCTCAAAGATTTGAGTAAGCAAAGGGACACCCCCTCAGAAGAAATTCACATGAGGTGATTGCTCTCCTCGAGGGATGACGAGAAGAAAGAGACCTCACTCAAAGCAAATGAGCTGAACTCTACCCTTGCCCGTTTATCTTGTTGGTGGGCAAAGAGCTAAAGCTAGGTGGGGTGAAGGGGATGCCAACACACATTACTTTCATCGGCCGCTAGAAGAGGTCCAATAGAATTAACACCCTCAAACTTGATGATGGCGGTACGGAGGACCGGTTTAATCAACCAAGCTTTTATGAACTTCTTTCAAGCAGTGGAGGGCACATCCTATTACCACCAACAATTGGCCTTCCTTTTCTTTGAAATCGGACCATCTCACCTCAGTCCGTGATCTGGATGAGGATACTAATGAGGTTGAAATATGGGAGGTCAAATCGATGGGAGCTAATCGTGCACACATGATGGCATCACAACATCCTTTTACAAACACTTTTGGAGGATTATTGGCCAAGATGTTGGCTATCAAGGAGTTTTTTTTTGTAGTGGCACTATGATTCCTCAATGGAAGGAAACCTTGGTTGTTCTTATACCTAAGTCCTCCAATCGATTGTCACGCAAAATATAGACCCATAAGCCTTTGTAGAGCTTACAAAGTCATAGCAAAGATCCTTGTACCTGAAAACATTCTACCAAATCTCATCTCAAGAGCGGTGCATTTGTGCCTTCTAGATCTATCTCCCACCCTTTGCTTGGCAAGAAATCATGAATAAATTCCAACACTCCACCTCAAAGGAAGGTTTTATGGCAATTAAAATTGACATGGAACAAGCATCTGACAAAATGAGTTGGGAAACCTTAGCCATCATCTCTAGATTTGGATTACCTATGAAGTTTGAATTGGCTCCTCCTGCATTTCCTTCCTTCTCCCTCTTGTTAAATGGGCAAAGAACCGGGTGGATACAAGCGAGTGGCCGACAAGGGTGAGTTATCTCCTATCTTTTATCCTTTGCTCAGGCGCTCTCTTTAGCCATCAAGCAACATGGTCTTTGGTGTGCTATTGGGGGCACGCATATCACACCTATCTGAGATGACATTTTATTCGCCATAAAGCTTCCATGGCTCACGCAGGTGTCCTCCATATTCGAAAATTACCGCTGGGCAGATCAATCTGACCAAACCGTCATAGTTTTAAAACCACACATAGATGGAAGGCCAAGAATCACGGGCTTCAGAGTGGAGGAGCTTGATTACTTGGGCATCAAGCTTGCCATGAGGAAGTTAAAACTGATTTTCATCAACTCCTCCAAAGGCTAGAGATAAAATCAGCTCTTGGGGAGTTAGACACCTTTCAATGGCGGCCGACTTACACTCATAAGGACATCCTTCAGCATCTCTCATGTACCAAACAACCCACAGTAATTCCCAAGGGAATTACTGAGGATGAAAAGCTTGCTAGAACTTCCTTTGGCAAGGAAACAACAACCATCATTGCACACTATGTTGCTTGGAACAAAATCGCATGCCAACCAACAAAGGAGGCGGGACTACACATGGCTGAAAGCTGGAATGGACCCTTAAGGGCTAGAATGGCTTGGGAATTCCTCTCTAAACCCACCAAGCTGCTCCACAAGTGTTTGATCGAGAAGTATGGGTTGGACCCATGGCATAGGGAACCCAAGCGGGAGACTCCAATTGCTGGAAAATTATTCGAATGGTGCTTCCACCGAGAATTTAAAATGGAGAATTTGCAATGGCAAAGAGGTGGACTTTCTAAACTCCATTTGGATATCCGACCATTTGTCCAAATGGTACATTTCTCAACATGGAGTGCATGGAGGAATGGAAGGTGGAAGAGTGATTCTTGAAACAACACAGAAACGAAAATCTGCATCCTTTTGGAATGGAGCTTGAACTCATCTCCAACATTTCCATTGAAGAGGAACATCAACATGACATCCCAGGCTCATCAAGGCACCTATGGGGACAACTCTCACATCCATTTTATACAAAATCTGCTTTTGAAATTTCAGTACACCATGCGATTTGAAACTCCCACCCAGGAAAAGGCATTACGGTGGCTCATCAACGACTCCTTGCCAAACAACACGGCTTTCGGAGGGTTTAACTCACACCACCCTTGCCCTTGGGGTGTAATCAAGATGAGACACAGAACATTGTCCAATGCTCACGAACAACATTATCCAGATTTTGGCAACATGGTTTCAATCCCAATTTTCAATTTGCAAGATTTACTCCAAGCTCTCACTAAGTCTTGTGACAACTTATGTTGGCTAGAATGTATTGTGCAATTGTGTACGTGTGGATAAAATTCCTGCCAAGACTCACTGTAGCCATGGTACCAGAAGACTATTTGCCCGATTCTAGCTCATCACATTCTTCCTCTTATCCTATCCGAGCAATGGGACATCACCCACCTTATGGGTGATCAAACTAAATTTGTGGTGTCCTCCCCTCACTGGATCAAGGCTAACGTGGATGGCTCACTGGGGTGGTAGGTATTCTGATGGTGCTAAGGGATGCAAATGGCAACTTCCTCAAAGCCATGGGTCATTGTTTTTTGACATTTACACATTGAGCTGAGGCTATGCTCTAGCAAAATTATTGAACCGTGGATGACTTAATACAAGGGCATTATCATTGAAGGAGATAATAAAGGTGTGGTGGATCACCTCAAACTTTCTCTTAACAATGAAATATGGCGACCGACTTAGGATGCTCGACATCGCTTTCAAGAACTTCCACCAGTTATTTTTGTATACACAAATAGATCTAACAACACTCTTGCGGACTTTTGCAGATATAGCTACTAGCTTTGATTTTGTATGGCATAGTCTAGATAATCACACTATTCCTCCATAGTTTTTTGCTCTTTTGGAGGAGGATAGGAAATATCTTTGGTAGCTAGTTTTTGCTTTCTTTTGTTTTTTTCATTGTAATCGCTTTTTTTTATCAATGCAAATGCATCTTTTGAATCCATGCTTTGAGAAAAGTGCCTCAATAACATTTAAGTGTTGAGCGGTTGTTTTACCAACATATATAATACCAAAACGCCAACAATGCAACCTCTCTTATCAACATAACGAATCGCGGTAGCCACTTGTTCTTTCATTGATACATCGAGATTCATCTAAAAGAACGCAAATAACTCGTTACCCAAATCATTGATAATAGTAATTGAAGTCTCAATAGCAGCTGCATGTGTAATATCCTTCAATTTCGTGTAGTTAACTTATTATTTCCGAGCATTTTCAGGACAACCTTATTAATACTTTCATTATCGAGCCAAAAGTGCGAAGTTCAAAAAATTTTCTTGATTTTGAATCCTCGATTCATCATGACCACGCGAAAAGCTAATCCTTGGCAAAAGAAAACATACACAATCAATTGTGGCACATAATGTTCTGTAATCCCTTCGATTTTGATCAATGTCTTCCATAAGAAAATGCAATGTGTTGATCCCATTCATTAAATCTTCACATTTTCTTCGAGCAATATTATGAGCACTATTAACTTGGCCAATATGAACTTCAAATCTTTCTTTTTTTTCCAATTTTTAAATCTCTTATTATCAAAACTATCACCACTTGCTTGTTCACCAATATCAGGTCTATAAAGATAACAAAATAAACAATATGCTGCATCTTTTGCAATACTGTACTCTAACCAACCTTTATATTCATCAAACCATTTTGGATTAAACCTGCGCAATTTATTTTCGATTTGTGTTTGAGGAAATTCATGATCACGAGGTTGACATGGCCCTTTTTGAAGATATGCTCTTCTAACTCTATCACAATCATTGGGATGATACTCTGAAATTTTTTTTCTTAATCCAGGATCTGCTACAATATCTTCTACGTTGAATTCTGTGTGCACTTGTTTAGATTTTGTATTACTACTTTCACCAATAATAAGATGTGAATAAGCGGTCTCATCTTGTTCAATCTTTCTTTTAAAATATCTCCATATCTAATTAAAAGACGATTAAAATCGATGTAAAGTCTTAAAGATTAATATGCATAAAAAATGAGAAGACATGCTTTTGAACATATTTCATAAAACATAAAGCATATAAGTAATGATTAAAATAAGAATTGCATTCAAAGGAAAGAATAAAACAATTTTCATGAACAAGGGTTCAACTCGCTCAAGCTCGGTTCATTTACACCACTATTCATTGAAGATCCTCAACCTATACTAACATAAATAAGGTGTTATATGAATTTTGGACAAAAGGGCATATAAAGAGACCCTAAAACTAACTAGTAAAGCAATTAAGTGAATTGCCGAAAAGGACAAGAATAATAAAGTAACATGATGAAACTTACTATAGACCATCACATGACAATAGATCATTAAAGAAGCTTTTCTTACCACCCATTGAGCCAAAATATGCAACAAAGATTGAAGATTTGAAGTTACATCTCATACTCGAGTTCAGCACTTAAAAAGTTGATATTCATGTTCAAGATTAGCCGCCTTAACCATTGTTCTAAAACTGCGCCTGACCAACCATTTAAATCGGTTCAAATTTGATCGTGAAACTAATTCCATTCAAATCTAAAACCGCTTTAAGAAACCAACCACAATCCAAATTGAACTGAGATAAGTATGAAGATGATGCTTAAGGATTGTGTATGCATGTAAATTTCCAATAAAGAAAATAAATTAAAGGCTCCAAACTCCTTGAGGAAGTTGCCGTGGGACCTAAAAAAAAAAAGAAAAAAGAGGAAAAAGGCTGATAATAGACTCACAAGATGTAACCCTTAGATATGAAACTTTCACCGTGACGGGGAGCAAATGACAATTTGGAAGTAGTAGAGGCAAGGCGTGGCAATATTCTTACCTCTCAAACTCCTTCACGAATGGGGCCTCACAGTCAGGATTCAGAGAAGAAGAATAGAAAAAAAAAGTAGCTCTCCAAATTTCAAACCATCACATCCGGCTCACGCAATCCAAATTAGCCCACAAATCATCAAAGATGTAGGAGAAAAAAGCAGTTGGGATTTTATAACTAGAGAGAGATGAGGCGAACCAGATACACGAGAGAGGATTGACAGTGAACTTAGTACGCAAGAACTCATTCGATGAGATAAATATTGCATCTGATCGAACGGTGATCAAGATTCAAGACAATTTCTTCTCTGACGCAAGTTCAAATATATATATATATATATATATATATATATATATATATATATATATATATATATATATATATATATATATATATATATATATATATATATATATATATATATATATTTTCTTCTCTCTAAGAATAAGAAATTGACATGCATGTCGAGGCTGCAATGGAGAAATAGAGGTGAGAGTAGATCATTAGCATGTGGAGAATGGACGAGCTTCAGCGTCGGTGAGGGGAGGAAAAAGCGGTCACGCGTGGCGACCTGAGGGTTTGGAAATAGGGTTCGTGTCGCGTGTGTGGTGATCAGAGCCGTGCCCCAGTGCTATCATTGTGGGCTAGAAAACTAATTGTGATAGAGTGAAAGTTTTCTTCTTAATCTTGTTATGAAATCTAGCACACACACAGGTATTTAAAGAGTGAACAAAAAAACTCTAGAAATTTTTACGTGAAAAAATCTCGAAAAGAGGGAAAAACCATTGGTCCTAGCCCAGTAAGAATCTTCCACTATGTATTTGTTTCAGGGTACAAAATTTCTCGATGACGGGATTATAAAATTGTACATGAGAATGACTGAAATCAGAATCAGTTAATGATCATATAGTCACATTCAAGTTATATGATTGTTAGTGGTAGTAGATGATGATAATGAGGGATCGATGGTGTGATGAATGTCATCATGATAATTGACCGGAGATCAGCGGCAAGCGTGGCGGTGGCCGTCAGTGGTGGATTGTTTTAAGCTTTAGAGCTCTCTCCTCTCTCTTGCTTGAGCCCCTTATCGAGAATGAGGGCTATTTATAGATTGAGTGGCGTCTCAGAAATATCAAAATCAACCACTCCCTCGGACAACAAAATGATTCTTTTGATCATTCGATGTATTTTAAGTTTTGAATGCTCAAATGAAGTTGGAATTATGAGATCTTGAGATTGTTATATCTCATCAAGACACTCGATTGACTATAAACACTCCATGTTTAAGAGCTATTTAGAGATTTAAGTGATATCCCAAAGTTTCCAATGATATTTTAAGTGCTTGATCTTGACTAATTTCAATTGAGGATCAACATGCGAATGATAAAGTAGAATATAGTTAAATCAAAATAAAAATTATTATTAATTATAAAATAATACATAATATTTATATTATAATAATACACAAAGTTTTACAATAAATATGAAAACTTTTTATAATTTATCTGCTTGAGTTGATGTTATTTGAGAGAAAGCAAAACACGACTTTTAATGTTCTCAAGATAACATAGTCACTTATGCTTGGAATCTTTGGGTTATATAATGCAGTCGTGTTATTCGGTGTCACTATCTCCCTATCATGTGTGTATAAAAATACAAATGTAGAGTGAAAGAATTGAAATAACGGCATGAAATAAGGGCGTTCCGGCTCGGAACTCTCAAGCTGCGTTCGATTCCTCTTCAGGATAGGGTGCATTCCGAAAGGGAGGAAAATAAATGGGGGCAAGTACTTGTGGGTTTAGGGTTGCTAGGCCGCCCGGGGATTAGTCATGTTGAAGTCACACGCCACACAGTGGGTAGGGTCAGGGGTGGACATCTCGTTACCACAAAAAAAAGAATTGAAATAACCCACCGCCCTTAGCTCGGTTGGTAAGGGCGAACACGGCTGGGAACTCCCGAGGCCGCGTTCGATTCCTCTTCAGAGCGGGGTGCATCCCGAAAGGGGGGAAAAGAAACAGGGGCAAGCACTTGTGGATTTAGGGTTGCTAGGCCGCCCAGGGATTAGTCATGCCCGAAGTCACACGCCACATAGTAGGTGGGGTCAAGCGATTGAGGGGAGTGGTTCAGATTTGACAACCAACGGGGATGGTCGGCGACCGTCGAGTGGTGGCACGATTATACTTGGAGGATCTTAAGCTTTAGAGCTCTCTCCTCTCTCTTGTCTGGGCTCCCCTCATATGAAGAATGAGGGACTATTTATAGATTGGAGGAGTGGCGTCTCTGTAAATACATGCAAAATCCGAACCACTCATCTCTATCGGACAGCTCAAAATGATTCTTTTGATCATTTGATGCATTTTAAGTATTTGAATGCTCAAATGAAGTCAGAATTATGAGATCTTGGGCTTATTAGATCCGACTCATCGAGACGCTCGATTTGACTATAAATACTCTATGTTTGAAAGCTATTTTGGGATTTAACTGATATCCCAAAGTTTTCAATGATATTTTAAGTGCTTGATCTCGACCAGTTTCAACTTCGAATCAGCTTGCTTTTAACATCGAGATTTGTGCTTCGACTAGTAGTATTTTAAGTGTCATATCAGTTGCTCCCCTATTTTTCGATGGCATTATCTCAATCGTCTAAAAATATATATGTCAAATACTTGAAAATAGCAAATTCTTCAATGAAATTTGTGTGTTCATTAATCATACATTTTGAAAGAATAGATCTTCATGGGAGCACAAGATTATGATCACGGAAGCAGGTGCAGGGCCGCAGATGTATGCAAGTACACGCGGGTGCAAGATTTTGGGGTTATGGACCCATCCGGATATTTGCGTGCTTGCATGTCGTGGCGTGCGCCAGCATAGCTTCAGCTCCAGCGCCTATGATGGCGGGCCGCGGCGGGCTAGTCATCGCGGCGGGCTTAGGTGCATGAAGTCATATGACGGTAAACGGCGCGAAGAGCGGAAATGAGGCGACCACAAAGGCGCGTCGGGCGAACAAGCCCATGAGGGTTTTTGGTCCGTTTTTGCCCGTTTTGACCCATTTTCACCTGTTTTGGGCAGTTTTCAATGAGTTTTTACGGTTTTTCTTTAATTTACCTTTTTGTCCCTATAGGGGGTCTATAAAAATCTCCCTAAGGCCAAGGGAGAAGGCACACTCCTCATATGCTTGAGTGTTCCTCTTCTTCTTAAGAGGAGGTCGTTGAAGGCGTGTAGTTCATACTGGCGAGCTCGTTTTCCCTCGAAGAGGTGTCAACCGTTGTCGATCGGCCGGTTGAGGCGATCAAGGCCCGTAGTTCATACAGCGAGCCTCTAATTTTCCCTCGAAAGAGGTGTCAACTGACCTCGTCAGACCGGGTTTAGGCGATGATGGCGGCGATAATCGGCGATAGTGATGTGGCGGTCCGCGTCGGTAGTCGATGGGTTGGCAGCATGGTGACCAGCGGAGATGGGCGATGGTCGGCGGCCCCGGTATGATGGCGGCAATGGGGATGGTTGGTGGCCGATATGGTCAGCCAGCGGTATGATAATGATTCAACAATGCAGCCGGTAGTCAGCGGAGATATGACAACGATGAGATTTTGACCTATCAAGGTTGTTTGTCGAGTGTGACTTCGATTATATGGAATAGGTTGAATTGAATCCGGCGAGAATTTTGACCTATCGAGTTGTTTGTCGAGTGTGACTCGATGGCGTTATCTGTATGGAAGAGGTTGAATTAATCTGGATTTTGACCTATCCAAGATTGTTTGTCAGAGTGTGACTCGATGACGTTAACTTGTATGGAAGAGGTTGAATTGAATCCGTTGAGGATTTTTGACCTATTCGAGGTTGTTTGTCAGAGTGTGACTCGATGAATTTAACTTGTATGAAAGAGGTAATTGAATTTGCTATCCGAGGATATTTGTCGAGTGTTACCCAATCGTGTATGGAAGAGGTGCGATGTCCACCAAGAACATTTTGACCTATCTAAGTATCGCCCAAAGTGTTACTTGACTTCTTACATGGAAGAGGTCGATCAAGTCCCCAGATTGATCATCATGCAGATACAACAACGTGAGTTGTATATTTCAAGTGGGAGGATTAAATGAAGAATAAATAAGCTTGTAAGAAAAAGTCATAAACTCATTACTTTAATATTGGTGATACAATATTGTCACAGATAACTTTAACAAATGGACAAGATACATTTTTAGAGAGAACACAAAAAAAAGAGAGGTGGAGGAAAAGATAAATGGGTTAATTAAATACTACAATATTTATGCACCAAAGATTACATATAACACTTTTCAAAGACCCTCCATGTTCCACATTTTTGGAAGATTTTTCCTCCTGGATCTTTGGTCATAGCAGTTGGTCATTTGATAAAGTGAGCAAGTCTTTTACAGAAAAAACCCTCTGAGGTACTTCTTTATCTTGAAGATTAAAATTCTCGATGTTGAAGGTCACCGAAGAGCGTGGTTGAGCTTGTCTGAGGTAACATGATTGTGCTATTTGTTGGTTTCCACATACCACTCCAACCCCAATGAGAGTTTAAAATTTCATCTTAAGATGAGGTACCGAGGTCGGAGAAGATTGATTGGAGGGTCTTCCAAAGTTAGCGTTGTATTGAATTTGACTTGACCACTATGAATTGAACTGAATGAGTGACTTGTTGAGGAAATTCTCGAGAACAACGGAAGGGTGATTGTCCCTCCACTGGTGATTATCAAACCCATATAACGGTCCCTGGGGTTGAAGTTTTTTTAATCGCCCATGCTAAGAAAGGTGGGGTAAAATAAAACATCAACGGAACTCTCATTATCAATCAAAATTCTTTTAACAACATAATAGGGGTCACCAATCCCCGCACTGATAACAAGAGGATCTTGATGTGGAACTTGGACTCTTTCCAAGTCTGAGTCGGTTGCCCCCCAGTTGGAGTTATGTTTGCTTAAGCTGGTTGGTTTTGCACAAATTGACGTAGATATCCATGTTGAATGAGCCTCAAAATTTCTTCTTTAAGTTATTTACTCGATAGTATGTCCCGACTTGATGGAAGTGACAATATTGCTCCTGATTTTCTGAATTTGATTTCAGTGGATGTGGCCACTTAATGGTCTCTTCATCTTGGATAGCCAACAAGACGTTAACACAAGATGTGTTCAGAGGCGTGTATTTCAATCGTGGTTCGCATCGTTGATGCGAGGGTCGTGGAGGGAGATCATAACTGCCTTGTTGCTTCTTCTAATAGGATTGTTTATCTGTGTTTCCTATAGCACTCTTACGTTTTCCTATGGATTGTTCAAATTATTTTCGATGGGCATTAATAGCCTCATCAACAGAAAATTGCGCTTCCACACGCTGAACCAAGTCGGCATATAAGCGGACTGTATCTCGCATTAGTGACGAGTAGAAAGGCCCAGGACGGAGCCCTCCAAGAAAAACTCTTCTCGATAATTCGGTACCCGTGTATTTTGGCGAGAGGAGAATCTCAAGTATTCTTTAAGTGATTCACCCTCATTTTGGCGAATGTCGGAGAGATGGGAGGAATCTTTAATGATCCTCGGTTTGCAATGAACTACTACAAAAAATCTTGGCGAGTTTGTCAAAGGTATGGATGGATTCCCTGAGGGGAATAGAACCAAGTGAGCTTGCCCGAGGGTAACTAGAAAGACTTGACAAAGCGTATGTCGAGCTCGTTGGATGCATGATGGTCCCTGTAATGGTCGATATGTTCATATGGGTGTTGCCCCATCATAGGAATCAATGCTAAGCTTGAAACCTACAATAGGATGTTGAAGAACTTCAGTAAAGGTGATGACTCCTCATAGCGGTGAGGGGATGATTTCTGTCTTTAAGGTGAAGTTCGTCTTGCATTAAGCGCCATAATTCTACATGTATAACATATCGAGTGGAGTCAACAGGACGAGTATGTGCCAAACTACCAGCAATAATTGGTGGATTAGCAGTCGATTGAGCTGCATGAGATGGATGAGTAGAACTAGCAGTGTCAATGAGATCAGCATCACTGTCTTTACGCGGAGGAACTTCAGTGTCAAGGAGATTAGCATTTTAACCTCCCATGGCTAACGATCAATCTTGGGGGAGATGTGTTTGCCACAATAGTGGCTGTTGTGTTCATCGCAAAAGTCAGATCATCTCATTTTGAGACTCTTCCATTTGGCGCACACGATCTTCTAAAGAGATTCACACGCTATCGAGTGAGGAAGCTTGGCGTCCCGTTCAATTGGTTTCGAGTGAAGGGAGTTGGAGTAGGAGCTCCATTATTACAGTATTCTACTGCCATGAGTATTCACGAAATTGTGATTGAGGGTTCTTTTCCACGGCGTCAAGCTGCGTCTTGAAAACGGTTGTAGAGTGAAAGTTTACGCCTTAGCCTTATTATGAAATCCAGCACACATACAAGTATTTAAAGAGTGAACAAGAAAACTCCAAAATTTTTACGTGAAAAACCTCGAAAAGAGGGAAAATCAGGCTTAGGTAAAATCTTCACTATGTATTTATTTTGGAGTACAAGTTTTCTCGATATAATTACAATTATATGAGAAGGCGACAATGTGAATCCCAAAATCAGCAACAACAACCATATAATAATGGTGACAGTGGGATCAATGAGGATCGGTGGCGGTGACGGTGGCGGCGGTGGTTGACAACCACGTGGGGGTGACCATCAGTGGTAACACGATTATACTTCGAGGATCTTCAAGATTTAGAGCTCTCTCCTCTCTCTTGGCTCCTCATATGAGAATGAGGAGTATTTATAGATTAGAGGTGGCGTCTATAAATCATGCAAAATGAACCACTCATCTCTCGGACTCAAAATGATTCCTTTGATCATTTGATATATTTTAAGTATTTGAATGCTCAAATGAAGTCAGAATTATCAGATCTTAGGCTTATCATATCGGCTCATCGAGGCGCTCGATTTGACTATAAACACTCCATGTTTGAAAGCTATTTAGAGATTTAACTGATATCCCAAAGTTTCCAATGATATTTTATGTGCTTGATCTC
The DNA here is from genome assembly GCA_021442155.1 of Cymbidium sinense. Lineage (NCBI taxonomy): Eukaryota > Viridiplantae > Streptophyta > Magnoliopsida > Asparagales > Orchidaceae > Cymbidium > Cymbidium sinense. The sequence goes on along the minus strand of CM038226.1, from coordinate 26,555,356 downwards.
GACCAGTTTCAACTTTGGATCAGCTTGCTTTTAACATCAAGATTTGTGCTTCGACTAGTACCATTTTAAGTGTCATATCATGGCTAAATAACACAAAAATTATTCATATGTCATATATCATTTTTATTGAATTATGAATGTATTAATTTTGTTATGACTTGTTATTTATTAGTTTTAATTATTAAGTGTTCTACATCATAATTTATAATATTTTTTTTGTGGTTAGTTTAGTTTATATTTTCTTGTATATTTTATATAATTGATGTCAAATTACTAATTTTAATATTTTATTTTAATTTCAATTCCTTTTTAGATAAGCAATTTCTTAAAGCTCTACAATGAGTTATTTCAAAGAATTATCATGGCTACAAAAAAGGTTAGTATTTATATATTAATGCATTTAACTTTAAAATTTCAGAAGATTTTTTGCACATTATTTGTATTTTATAATTTATTTCTTCAAATTACACATTTTGTATAATTATTTGAACATTTAAATTTCATTTAGATAATTTTAATATTTATTATATCATCCGGTTCGACCTTTAACCTCTCTATTTTCCGGTTCTATATCCGGTCCGATTTTCATAACCTTGAGTGCAATATTGATTGATATGACACTAGAAATTTCACTAGTCGAAAACGAATCACGGATCAAAAAATGTCGATCCCAAATCAAACACTTAAAATATCATTGAAAATTTTGGGATATCGTTAAATCCTAAATAGTTTCTAAATATGGAGTGTTTATGATCAAATCGGCGCGTATTTTGGATCTAACAAGTCCAAGATCTTTTAATTTTGACCTCATTTGATTATTCAAATATTTAAAATACATCAGATGATCAAGTGAATCATTTTGAGCCGTCTGATGGAGTGGTTTGGATTTTGTATGTATAAAGCGTCATTCCTCTAATCTAAATATCTCATTCTTCACAAGGAAGCCCAGCTAAAGAAGAGAGCTCTAAAGTTTGAAAATCCTCCATAATCGTGCTCAGCGATTGCTGACCACCCGCCTAGCCGACATGCGCCATCGTCATCACCATCGATCATTCATCATCAACCACCGCGGTCATCACCGCTGGTCGTTGACCCGCCGGTGCGCGTGTATTCGTCGACCACGCTCGATCTAATCATACCCGCTCGCGGGTCATCTGCCCGACATCCCGGTCACCACCGTGCCGCGTGCTCGTATCGTGCTGGCCAGCGCTCGACCACCATCGATCATCGTTGTTATCGACCACCGTGGTCACCTCGCCATCGTACCATGTTGCGGCCATTTGGTCATCACCACATCACCGTCGGCGTCGACCATTATCATTGCATCACATTTACCATTTTAACCACGCTGCGTATTTGTTGTTACGGTATTAATGGAAGATTTTTTTGTTGATTTTCCCCTCTTGGATTTTCACGAGAAAAATCTTCTTCTTGTTTATTCTTCAAATATCTATGTGTTAGATTTTTGCTGATAAAGCTAAACTTTTATTTATCATGATTGATTTTTTAGCACACAACATTGATAATTTAAAAAAAAAATTAATTAGAATATATTTATAAGAAAAAGATAACATAAATAGATACGAATAAAAAATTCACAATTAATGACCTCTATTATTCATATTTTATCTCAATACGTGAGATTTTTCATACTACAACAATGTATGACATAATACATTCAATGTTACAAAAAGTAATATTAATAATATTTTTAATGTGGTGATATTAATAATTTGAGTGATAACATTATAACATACAAATATCATAATTTAAATGTTAGATATATAAATATATAAAATTTATATGATATGTATATAAATATCCCTTTGTTATTATAAGTTGATGTTATTTGAGAAAAAAACAAAGCACAAAAATTAAAGTTGCAAGTTAGCAAGTGACCCACTTTTGTTTGGAATCTTTGGGTTATAGAATTATAGTGTTTCCGTGTCATTTGGGTCACCTGCTATCATCATATCATCCGCTGTATAACAAATTTAAAAAATATAAAAATGGAGTGAACTGAAGGGATGCGGCTTTAAGCGAATGTTATTTCTTCCAAACAATGATTTTAAGTCACATAATTTTATGATTTATTATCAATAATTTAACAAAAATAAAAAAAAGGTGGATCATATATGAACTAGTTCATACGTTCTGTGGGCCCATATCGAGGAGAAAATATTACGTCCGGAGTCCGCACGTAGCTTTACGTGCGGACTCCAATCCATCACGACGTATGTTTTTCCCGTTTTAGCGGTTAATGGGCGATGGCGAGCGAATCAGTAAAGGGATGGCGTATTCACGGCTTACACTTCCGACCTATATCGTTCAAAAGTGGGAGAAGAAGAACGAGATGATACTGTCGTTCGACATTCCTCGCCACAGAACAGTTTAGTGCTTTCTTTTGACGAAGGATTTTTTCTCAGCTTAGCTCCCGTTCTCGATCGGCGCACGTCCGCCTTCGCTCAGTGATATAGCAAATCAAAAATTGAGGTATTGTAGATGACTACAATATTACATGCATTCCGAACTTGAATTTAGGGTTTACTCTTCTTCTCACGTCAGGAAAGATTGGTTATTTTTATATGTTATTTTGTATCCTCTCGATACATAGCATTTAGGGCTTTTTTCTTTAGCTTGTTTCTTGAGATTATATTCATTACATTCAAATGTAAGCAATTTGGAGGCTTTTGGATGGTTTGAGTTTTTTTCATCTCTCTTTGTACCTCTCTTGAGTTCGATCATTTAGACTACTTTTTTCATTTTATCTTGCCTTCTTCTTGAGATTATATTTAGGCATTCCAATGGAAGCAATATGAAGGGTTTGGATGATTTGGGATATTTTCATCAGACTCTCTCTCGAGGAGATCATTTAGGAACTTTTTTCGGTTTATCTTGTATTTTCTTGAGATTATATTTAGGGCATTCCAATGGAAGCAATTTGATGGCTGTTTGGATGATTTCTGAGTGGTTTTTTGCATCACTCTCTCACCTCTTTGGAGGTACAATCATTTAGAGTGACATTTTTTGTTTCTTTTGGCCTAATTATTGAGATTATATTTAGGGCATTCCAATGGAAGTAATTTGAAGGCTATTTGGATGGTTTCTGGAGGGTATTTTGCATCTGCACTCTTTGTACCTCTTTAGAGGGTACAGATTATTTATAGCCTTTTTTCCAGTTTATTTTGTCTGTTTATTGAGATTATGTTTAGGGCATTATAATGGAAGCAATTTGATGGCTACTTGGATGATTTATTTGGGATATTTTGCATCAGTCTTACCTCTTTGGAGAGTCGAGCATTTAGGACTTCTTTTTCCAGTTTATTTTGCCTGTTTCTTGATATTATGTTTAGGGCACTCCAATGGAAGCAATTTAATGACTGCTTGAATGATTTCTGGGTATTTTTTGCATCTGTACTCTATGTACCTCTTTGGAGGGTACAAAGCATTAAGGGACTTCTTTGCCAGTTTATTTTGCCTACTTCTTTTGATTATGTTTAGGGCATTCCAATGGAAGCATTTGGAGGCTTATTTGGATGGTTTCTGGGAGATATTTTATATCTGTACTCTCTGTACCTCTTTGGGGGGTACATATCATTTATGGCCTTTTTTCCAATTTATTTTACCTGTTTCTTGAGATTATGTTTAGGCCATTCCAATGAAAGCAATTTGATGGCTGCTTGGATGGTTTATTTAGGATATTTATCTGTACTCTCTGTACCTCTTTGGAGGGTACAGAGCATTTAGAACTTCTTTTTGTTTATTTTGTTTCTTGAGATTATGTTTAGGGCACTCCAATGGAAGCAATTTGATGGCTGCTTGAATGATTTCTGGGTGTTTTTTTGCATCTGCTCTTTGGTACTGAGCATTTAAAACTTCTTTTCCAGTTTATTTTTTGTTTCTTGAGATAATGTTCATTACATTACAATGGAATTTGAAAAGCTATTTAGATGGTTTAGAGATATTTTGCATCTGTACTCTATGTCTCTCAGCTGATCATTTATGGTCTTTTCCCAATTTATTTTTTTGATTAGAGATAATGTTCATTACATTACAATGGAAGTAATTTGTTTGTTTGGAAGGTTTATGGGGGATATTTTCATCACTCTCTACCTCTTTGGAGTATGAGATCATTTATGTCCTTTTTTTAGTTTATTTTGCCTTTTTATTGAGATTATGTTTAGGGCATTCCAATGGAAGCAATTTGATGGCTGGATGGTTTATTTGGGGTATTTTCAGACTCTCTATACCTCTTTGGAGAATGCAGATCATTTAGAATAATTTGGAAGCTATTATTGGTTTTGATGGGTGATTTGCATGTACTCATTACCTCTGACTTTTCTTTTGAAGTTTACCATGTGGGAAAAGGATAACTTGAGATGTAGGCTACCCTTGTAAATTGTTCGATAATATTACTTCTTGATGAAGTCACCGACATTTTAAAGAGGCTTCATCTCCATCAATTCATTAGACTCCAATTAAGCAAGACTCGTTGCCATTACATCGATCTGTCTTTGGGACATAAAAAAAGCTTTCTTGTGGGCGGTGCATTCCTTTCACCGATGAAGTTGCATTGATGATAGGGATGCCCAGGTATTATGGCGAAATTCTGTCCATGTTGATTCATCGACTTACAGAATCAACGAGAATTGAGATGGCTCGTTACGCGTAGTTTGTGCGGTTACATACATTTTTTTTCAATCTATTTTTATATATCACAATTCTGAGGGTGGCATGGGGCGGTCTTTGTACATAGATATAGATTTCTTTGAATGGCCATTTGGGACTTTCTAGTTTCCCAATTTGATGTTATTACATCAA